>CM053028.1:157206326-157803826 GCA_028564925.1 Lithobates sylvaticus
CTTTGTACAACAAACCTGTTTGGCAATCAAAAACCTGGAATACATCTCTTCAGGCCATTCTAACCTAACTCAAACAAGCTCACAAGCATTGAAATCTCTCCAAACCCATCCAGATCTGGTTATCAAACCAGCAGACAAGGGTGGAAATATTGTAGTGATGGATATTAAAGCTTATGAAAAAATGTGTTACAACATTCTTGATAATCGCGAATGGTATCGCCCTATAGCAGTATCAGTAATTAAGAATTTTTCTCATCAATTTGATCAACTCATATTCCATGCATATCAAGCCGCTATCATTGATCTTAATACTTGGAATTTTTTGAAAATTAATGAACCTACTATACCAACCTTCCATGCCTTACCCAAAATCTACAAATCCATAACAAATCCTCCTGGTCGTCCTATAGTTTCTGGCTGTCATTGCCTAACGGAAAACGCTAGCACCCTTGTAGATAAATACCTTGCGCCTCATGTTCATGCGTTGCCTTCTTATGTCAAAGATACTATTCATCTTTTGAAAATACTGCAAAATATGACTGTGCCCCCAAATGTTTATTTGGTAACTTTGGATGTAGAATGTTTATATAACTGTATTCCCCACCTCAAGGGCATAGAAGTTATTCGTGGTCTTCTCCTTGAACGTGGCCCTCAATTTGACAACTATGCCAATTTTGTTCTTGACCTTTTAAAATTCATCCTCACCAAGAACCACTTTATGTTTGGTAGTTCCCACTTCCTCCAGGTGCAGGGTGTGGCTATGGGGACCAGATGTGCGCCCTCATATGCCAACCTGTACCTGGGGGGTGGGAAAGACACCTGTTTTCCAATTTAGGCTCAGTACATCAATCTATGATCTTACATTGGTTCAGATACATCGATGACATCCTATTACTGTGGTCAGGATCATTATATGACCTTGAACAATTTTTTGAATCCTTGGGCTCCAATGACTTCAATTTAAAATTCACCATGGAGTATAGTCAGCAATCTGTCAATTTTCTCGACCTAACTATCAATATCAGTAAAACTGGTGCAATTAGTACATCCTTATTTAGAAAACCTACTGCAGGTAATACCATCCTACATGCCCAAAGTGCTCACCCTCAATCTTTACTCAATAGTATTCCATATAGTCAATACTTAAGGATCAGACGCAACTGTACTTCAGACGCGGATTTCCTTAAAGCATCTAATGAACTCTATCATAGACTGATCAACAGAGGCTATAGCCATGCACTATTGAAACGATCTTTCAATAAAGTCAAAAACTTGGACAGAAGTAAACTAATCCACAGTACCAAAAATTCCAACGATACCCAACCTGTTAGACTTATAACTCGTTACTCTTCTATGCATGCTCATACACGCCAAATAGTGAACAATTTTTGGCCTTTACTCCTAGCGGACCCTACGGTCAGCAAATTTATTGGCTCACGCCCTGATATTACCTATAGAAGATGTCCTTCACTCCGTGACCGTCTCACGAGAAGCCATCATGCTCCATTAGCGACTCAGCTACGTCGTGAAAATGGAACTTACCCCTGTGGATCATGCGACATTTGCCAATTTATCGCAAATTCCAAAACTACCCAGTTACCCAATGGTTCCTTTCATCAAATTGCACATCATGTAAACTGTAGAACTATAGGTGTTGTATACCTTGCCACGTGTACATGTGGCTGTTTTTACATTGGTAAAACCAAACGACCCTTTCAAGTACGCATTCGTGATCATATTAAACCCACTCTCAAACGTACCACTACTACAGCCATTAACAGGCATCTTGGCCAAATACATAACTTTGACCCCCAACATATACGTTTCTCGGCATTGGAACATGTTGAGACACATATTAGGGGTGGCGGTATTGATGAAAAGCTCCTACAGCTTGAGACTAGATGGATACACAACCTCAATGCTGTTCAATTTCCGGGCTTGAATGAATACATTAGCTTTAAATCATTCCTCTAGATAAGCCTTATGCTATAACTGCATTGGATGATATATATTTCATTTTTCATTTTCTTCATTTTTCTCACTCTCTATTATATGTTTCATACCAATGCCATTGGATTAGAACTAAACTTATATGTATATATGTAATCTTTCCGTTCCACTTTGGGGCCCCTCGTGTGTCGCTACCTCTGGCCCACAACCATAGGTGTGTTGGACCTTGTGTGGGGGGTTGTCGGGCACCTACATAGTCCGCATATATGTGTTAGTTTTACTACATTTTACTCCTTTACTATTAAAGTCAAAATTATACCTCCGTATCTGTATGTTAAACTATGTGACTTACTATCTTTTTGGTCCTGATTATTCAGGTCATTGCCATTGGTTATATTGTTACCCAGTTTTTATTCTCCTTGGTCTGAAATGTGTATATATTATCATTTGCTGTCTATCAATTGTACACTGTATATTTCATTTTCCAGCATCTACTTTTGGACATACAGTGGTGTGAAAAAGTGTTTGCCCCCTTCCTCATTTCCTGTTCCTTTGCATGTTTGTCACACTTAAGTGTTTCGGAACATCAAACCAATTTAAACAATAGTCAAGGACAACACAAGTAAACACAAAATGCAATTTGTAAATGAAGGTGTTTATTATTAAAGGTGAAAAAAATCCAAACCATCATGGCCCTGTGTGAAAAAGTGATTGTCCCCTAAACCTAATAACTGGTTGGGCCACCCTTAGCAGCAACAACTGCAACCAAGCGTTTGCGATAACGTGCAATGAGGCTTTTACAGCGTCCTGGAGGAATTTTGGCCACTCATCTTTGCAGAATTGTCCTAATTCAGTTACATTAGAGGGTTTTCGAGCATGAACGGCCTTTTTAAGGTCATACCACAACATCTCAATAGGATTCAGGTCAGGACTTTGGCTAGGCCACTCCAAAGTCTTCATTTTGTTTTTCTTCAGCCATTCGGTGGTGGACTTGCTGGTGTGTTTAGGATCATTGTCCTGCTGCAGAACCCAAGTTCGTTTCAGCTTGAGTACACGAACAGATGGTCGGACATTCTCCTTCAGGATCTCTTGGTAGACAGCAGAATTCATAGTTCCTTTTATCACGGCAAGTCTTCCAGGTCCTGAAGCAGCAAAACAGCCCCAGACCATCACACTACCACCACCATATTTTACTGTTGGTATAATGTTCTTTTTCTGAAATGCAGTGTTCCTTCTACGCCAGATATACTTGGACACACACCTTCCAAAGAGTTCCACTTTTGTCTCATCGGTCCACAGAATGTTGTCCCAAAAGTCTTGGGGATCATCAAGATGTGTTGTGGAGAAATTGAGACGAGCTTTGATGTTCTTTTTGCTCAGCAGTGGTTTTCTCCTTGGAACTCTGCCATGCAGGCCATTTTTGCCCAGTCTTTTCCTGATGGTGGAGGCATGAACGCTGACCTTAACTGAGGCAAGTGAGGCCTGCAGTTCCTTGGACGTTGTTGTGGGGTCTTTTGTGACCTCTTGGATGAGTCGTCGCTGCGCTCTTGGGGTAATTTTGGGCGGCCGGCCACTCCTGGGAAGGTTCACCACTGTTCCATGTCTTCGCCATTTGTGGATAATGGCTCTCACTGTGGTTCGCTGGATTCCCAAAGCTTTGGAAATGGCTTTATAACCCTTTCCAGACTGATAGATCTCAATTACTTTCTTTCTCAATTGTTCCTGAATTTCTTTGGGTCTCAGCATGATGTGTAGCTTTTAAGGATCTTCTGGTGGACCTTACTGTGTCAAGCAGCTCCTATTTAAGTGATGCCTTGATTGTGAACAGGTGTGGCAATAATCAGGCCTGGGTGTGGCTAGAGAAATTGAACTCAGGTGTGGACAACCACAGTTATAGTATGTTTTAACAAGGGGGGCAATCACTTTTTCACACAGGGCCATGATGGTTTGGATTTTTTTTCACCTTTAATAATAAACACCTTCATTTACAAATTGCATTTTGTGTTTACTTGTGTTGTCCTTGACTATTGTTTAAATTGGTTTGATGTTCCGAAACACTTAAGTCTGACAAACATGCAAAGGAACAGGAAATGAGGAAGGGGGCAAACACTTTTTCACACCACTGTATGCCGCTTCTCTACATGTCATGATAATTGGGATCCCATCAACAGTGGGCAATTTGTGATCCCGGCTCCCTCTGCCCCCCTCCCTACACATTCTTGTTCCCCCGTTTTTTGTCCCATGTCTTGATCTTGGAGTGGCGGTCTTTGCAGCGATGCTGTCAGCTCTCATGCATTTCCCAGTTTTTACATCTAGCCATGATTACACTCCCTTGCTGGCGATCTGTTTGGGCACCCCAGGGCTGCCTGTGTATCCTTTATACAGGTTGCCCGCTTTGCCTCCAATGCCTTCGCTCCTCTATGCTACTACCATCTAGGGATCAGCCAGCCCACTATCCATCTCCTCTTCATTGAAGAAAACCAGGTACTGCCTGGCTTTCTCCTTGGTCCCAGCGCATCAGGTTCCCTTTCTGTTGCTGCTGTCCATCTGCAGTAATCTTACTGCCCACAGGGTGGAGTATGACTGTCTGCTCGTGTATGACGCGCGCAATGAGGTGCGCGCGCATCCACCGCCCCATTAGCATTATGGGATCTGTAGGCAAATGCGCACGCGCTTCTGCGCATGCGCGGGAGGCGCTTTTGCCCGCCGCCTAATCATGGTTTATCCTGATTAGGTGTGGTAGGACCTATATAGCCTGCTAATCCACACCCTACTGGTGTTGGACATTGGAGCGCCAGTATACTCTGATTGGGGTTGAAGCAGGTTTGTTTAATGGTCTCTCTCTCTCTTTATTTTTTTAAATTGACTCCTTTGAACTAGCTTTCTTCTTAAACTCTCTATTTTTGGTATCTTTTAGCTACGGGTACCTATCATCTCGGGACAGGCTCCCCTTTGTTTTCTATTCATTTTTTGGATGTCATCTCGCCCTTATTGGGCTGCTGTTCTGTCTAAATCCAAATTGTGTTCAAATTGGATCTGTGGTAAGCCTACCTTCCCTTTTGTACTCCAGATGGCTGGTCCATTATGATGGACCTATATTCAACTAGCATTAATACCTTTTCCCTTTTTTTTTCCCACAGAGATCTATAGTTATATTTGTTCATTTACATCAGCTTCATCCCCTTACCTGGCGCTCCCTTCCTTTGTCTTTAATAAAAAAATGTTATATATAGGTAAGCTTGGTATACTATAGGCTATGTTAGCCATGCATGGAATATCAACTTAGTTTGATACCCATTTCTGTTTCCTTATTTTCTACCTCCATTTTTTCACCAGGCTCCCTGTAGGCCCTCGACAGTCCCCTGCAGTGGTTCTGTGCACATGACTTAACTGGGACAGTTTTGCATGGTGTTGTCATTTGGTGTTGCGGTACGTATTGCCATGCCTGACCGAGATATGGGAGGGACTCGTCTGATGTGGGATCTGTGGGGGCATGTAATTAGCCTCAAATTGACTTGTATGACTAGCGACAATTTGATCCATATATGTGTTTTCTCTTTTTTCATGATAATTTACTCTGTTTTCTCTGCATTTCACTAGACTCAATTACGGGTACAAATTGTGACAAATGACCCTGAAGAAGCCATAGTCTGGCGAAACATGTCGGTCAACTCCATCCTCCAACTTCAAATGTACCCATGATCTATACAGTTGTATAGACCTTTTTTAATTCACTTATTAATCTATATCCTGTGTTTTTTTCACATGTATGATCCCTCGGTCACTTATGGGGCCCCTTTTCCCACTTCCTAGTGGACCCCATTGTGACTGATGGATTAAATCCTAGTTTTCAATGTATTTTTTCTTTATTGTATGTTTATATTAAGAATTTTCTAATAAATTGTTTGAAAAACTTTTTTATAAAAAAAAGTCACGAGTATTCTATTCCTTACTTAGTACCACTATAATCCCCTGCTTCTATCCCTGTCCACCCAACTGTCATAAAAAAATCCGAGTTCGGCTATTTTCGGCTCCTCTCGCAGTCCCGCCCCTGACTGCGAGCAGAGCCAAGACTAGCCGAACTCGGATTTCTGTATGTTGTCGGCACCGGGCTCCTCTCGCAATCAGTGGAGGTGGGCGGGACTGCGAGAGGAGCCAGCCCGAGACTAGCCGAAAATACACGTGGCTTTCGGTATTATGTCACGTGGCGTTCGTCCTCTCCACTCGGCACCAATTTTAAATCAAGGCTGCACTGGGCAAGGCTGCACTGGGCAAGGCTGCAAAGGCACTGGGCAAGGCTGCACTGGGCAAGGCTGCAAAGGCACTGGGCAAGGCTGCAAAGGCACTGGGCAAGGCTGCACTGGGCAATGCTGCAATGATGGACAAGGCTGCAATGATGGACAAGGCTGCAGATGGACACTGGACAAGGCTGCAATGATGGGCATTTAAATGTAAGTTTTTTTCCTTAAACTTCCCTCCTAAAAGTTTTTTCCCTAATATTCCCTCCTAAACTTGGGGTGCGTTTTATACGCCGGCACGTGTTATACGCCGATAAATACGGTATATATATATATATATATATATATAATAGATGTATACAACTGAATAATGCTTCTGATCCCCTGTATCATGTTACCTATTGTAAATGTAACAAGGTTCATTGTAACCTAAATGTGCAGGTGTATGAAAGCAATAGTAAACCGCCACTGAAACAAAATGTAACTGGGCCCCCCTACAGGGTTAAGTCATAATGTTCTAGTATGCACCACATACTACCACATTATGACAGACTTACATGTAAAGTGGATCCCTCTGGCCCCGCGCTGTCACAGATATCCGGCGCTGCCATCTTCACTTGGTTTTCCTTTCGGGTTCATGAACTTCGGCTGGGTGAATGGCAAGAGCCGCTGTGACGTCACTCCCATGCATGCGTTCAGGAGCCTTCGGCTCCGGCACAGAGCTCTGAAGGTATGGCACAGGTATGCAGTCTCTTCAAAGTGCATGCGCTGATGACATCACTGGCAGCATCTCTTGAGAATATCCCCTAAACTTTGCAAGTTTAGGAGATATTCACTGTACCTACAGGTAACTCTTATAGGCTTATCTGTAGGTACAAGTTCAAGAATGGAGTATACCTCCACTTTAATGCATTATCATAGTTAACCACTTCAGCCCCGAAAGAATTTACCCCCTTCCTGACCAGAGCACTTTTTGGGATACGGCACTGCGTCGCTCGTGCGACATTGCACCCAGACAAAATTGCTTTCCTTTTTCCTTTTTCCTTTTTTTCCCACAAATAGCGCTTTCTTTTGGTGGTACTTGATCACCTCTGCGGTTTTAATTTTTTGCGCTATAAACAAAAAAAAGCGCCAATTTTGGAAAAAAAAACTATATTTTTTGCTATAATAAATATCCCTAAAAAAACTAATTTTCTTTCTTAGTTTAGGCCGATATGTATTCTTCTACATTATTTTTGGTAAAAAAAAAATCGCAATAAGCGTATATTGATTGTTTTTTGCAAAAGTTATAGCGTCTACAAAATAGGGGATAGTTTTATGGCATTTTTATTATTAATTTTTTTTTATTAGTAAAGGCGGTAATCTGCGTTTTTTTTTTTTATTGTGACTGCGACATTATAGCGGACACATCGGACACTTTTCACACTATTATGGGACCATTGTCATTTATACAGCGATCAGTGTTATAAAAATGCACTGGTTACTGTGTAAATGACACTGGCAGGGAAGGGGTTAAACACTAGGGGGCGATCAAGGGGTTAAGTGTGTCCTAGGGAATGATTGGGGGGGATGGGCTACCACTGACATGACAGCTATCACAGCTCCCGATGACTCCCGGGATCCGTGGGCACGGACACGGAGCACGCGGCTGGCATGCGCGCACCCACAATGCCGTGATTTAAAGAGGAGGTACCTGTACGCCCATTTGCCCAGCCGTGCCATTGTGCCGACGTACATCTTCGTGCGCTGGTCGGCATGTGATTAAAGTAGAAGTTCAGCCTAAGACTTCAAATTGAAAAATACTGCATTGTGACATGGTAAAAATCTGACTGTCTGTATAACAAACAGACAATTTTTCCTGTTTCTAATATAAATACCCATTTCTGTCTTAATGATATAATGCCTTACCTACAGATCTTCCATTACCTCCAAAACCCCTTCATCCATGCATTCATCCTTACCTCAGCCCCCTCATTCAAACCTCACCAGCCAAGCATTGCATACATCACCGCCCCAGCCTAACGTCCTCCCAGCCAGGTTGCATTAAAACAGCCATCACCAGTATTACCTTTTTCATGTTCCTCTCAGCACAGGGGCAGCATCTCTGTGTCCTTTTCTGTGTGAGCAGACTCTCTTTTATTTTGAAAACATTCCAAGCCACACCCTCAGGGGTTTGCCTCCAAAAGCTAAACCCCTCCCACAGAAGGTTGTGACCTCATCTCATTCACACAGGATGTGAATGACCATATAAGGACACACAAATTCAATACAACGGTGTTACAATACAGGGACAATTGTTTTCCTTCAAAAGAACCAATCACAGATGTATACATTCAAACAGACTAAGAAGTGATGTACAAACTGTCTAAACTGCTTTCAATGACAACGAACGATATAAAACTATGGCTCCGTGGGCCATAATATCGTATATCGTTCCAACATGTACACAGAGGGGTTCGCTTGAAGTTATCAATGCCATCACCGGGAAATGGCCAGTCTCCCGGTGAGGCACAAATAAACGTCCTTAAACCAGCAAACACGTCTGTAGTGCCCACAGGAAGATTTACACAGCCAATGGTCTTCCGCCAACGTCTGTATGTGCGAATACGCTCAGATGAGCGCATTACAGCAAAACCGACACTGGGGGGCATCTGACAACATACATTAATAACATTTTCCATGACAATTGTGACCATTAGTTGGGGCTGATATTCATAAGAAATACTTATTTACTGTTATTGTCAACTCCATCTAGTGGTGATAAAGCAGTATTTTCTTGATTCGCTCTATTCTTTTTTAATGAAAAGCCTTCCATCTGGAGTTAAAATAGCCTAATAACATACATGTTTTCTCTTATTCGTACAAAACAAATGTACATTCAGTTTCACAAGATGAATAGTTCTGTGAATACTTTATAAATACCCACTTTGCAGGTGATGGTGATTGGATTAAGGTGACTAAGATATCTGTGTAAATAAATGCCAGGGCACAGTCTTAACACTCATTAGCGCTGAAGAAGCTGTTTGGATGAGCAGTGAAACATCTTCAGCATTACAAAATACATCCAGTTAATGTTACTAACCACTGCTATCAAAAGCAGGTACTTGGCTACTATTGCTGTTTTTCTGATGTGTCTGTGGTCCTTTTTTTTTTCTTTTTTTTTTTTAAGGGTGAACTTGTTTAACTTGAACTAATCTTTTTTGTGTGATATCTCATGTAATAGAACAATTACATCTTTCACTTCAGGTCTTCAGCCATTATTGTACAGTAAAAAATAATAGCCAAGCAAACTATAATGAACACAGATGTTTTCAAACCACTGATCATTTTTTAATTGTGCTCAACCACAGGAAGTTATCCAGGCTTGAAAAGATTGCTCTCTAATACCACAAAAGAGATTCTATTTAAAAACATTTGGTTGTGGAACATCTGTGCCGCTCACAGCTTTGGCACCACGGGTGGTGTCATTGTTCTAGTTTTTTTGTTCTGTTACTATGTTCAACTTCCTCCAGGCAAAGTTCTGAGATAACTGCAAAACTTGAAGTTAGGTCTGAAATTACCTTGAAAATAAACTACAAACTGATCACATCCAACGTATAGGGCAAAATCACATCAAAATAAATCCTTTCAGGATAGAAAAATGCACAGTTATTTTTGAAGGCTTAAATTGTCATCCTCACCCTTGCTTCAAGACTAAGGGCCCAAAGCATGAAAAGTGTGCTAAATTTCTTGTAATCCATGGCAGTGACTAAATTTCGATCTTTAATTTTTATAGCCTAGGTTTGAATATGAATCAAGGAAGCAAATTTAGTCATTATGAATACCAAGAAATTTCTCATCTCAGACTTTTAATGAGTCAGGGACCTTGAAAAATAAGGCAGGCAGTAAAGTGCTGAGACAGGTGCTATGCGCATGTTTGTTTTGGGTCAGTGGTTCACCAAGCAGTGAAAAGAGGATAAGGATGACAGACTTGTATATCTAAAAAAACATATTGACCGTTATACAATTTTTTTTATATTAGATGGTTTATTATATCCGTTTGCAGTAAATTTAGTCTTTTATTTCGAACTTTTGATATGGACGTCTAGAATTGTTTTGGTTATGTTTTTTGGGTTGATTTACTAAAGGCAAATAAATAGACTATGCACTTTGCAAGTTCAGTTGTACTAATTTCTTCTGATCTTAGTGAATGTGGTGAAGCTGCACTTGCTATGTGCTTGTTCTGTGTGAGTGGTGGCACACTGGATGATGGAAATCAGCAGAGCTTTGCCACATTTACTAAGCTCTGAGGAAAATGAGTGCAACTGCACTTGCAAAGTGCACAATCCAATTGCCTTTGGTAAATGAACCCCATAGTGTATGTAGCGCTACCCCCGCAGGAGCTGCTTGAATATTATTGGTTCCTTACTCTGCTTCCTCAACCCCAAGAACAGGCTCAACCCCTCTGGCACACCTGGCAGTAGTGTAGTATAAATACCACAGTAAAGGACACAGGCTATGGTGAAATCAGAAATTAACTTCTACTGTGCTCTAGCTTAAAGAGGATGAAACAAACAGTCACAGTAATATATGGCAGTGGACTTCAGGGGACTCTTTTAACCACCTGTCGTCTGCGCTGTAGCTGAAAGACGGCTACAGCGCAGACTTCATTTGCCGGGAGGGCATCCCTGCATGTCCTCCCATTTGCAAAATGTTATAAAAATCTATGAAACATGTTTTTTTTTTTCTCAAAAATTTTTATTTTTTTGTTTGTTTAGCAAAAAATAAAAACCCAAATGGTGATTAAATACCACCAAAAGAAAGCTCTATTTGTGTGAAAAAACTTATAAAAATTTCAATTGAGTACAGTGTTGTATGACTCCCATTCGAAGTGTGACAGCGCTGAAAGCTGAAAATTGGTCTGGGCAGGAAGGGGGATTAAGTGCCCAGTAAGCAAGTGGTTAAGTGAAATGGCCCCAAGAGCAGAGGTAAACACACAAAGATAAACAAGTCAAGAGAATGTAACATTTACTTCAATAGAGCCCCTGACAGCCTCAATTGAATTGGGCTATATAAATCCAGGCAGGAGGAGGGTAGAGAAGTGACCTTGTTTTGAATGTCAATTCTATCCCTTCTTCACCCCAGCACCACAGTCCCAGCAGGCCTGCTTAACCACAATATCTGACACAGTGCACTAAATCAACCCCCAGTGTGGATCCACTAGTAAATGACTCAAGTCCTGAATACTGGTGGGGCCCTTTAAGACTTTGGGTGACTCTAAAGTAGTGTACTTGTTGTTCGGTAATGAGGTAAGCGCAGACATTGCTGGTAAACAGACATTTAGGAGCAGTTGGGCATTTTTTTCAACTGCTCCTGAACTCTCCTCTATGTTATCTTATCAGTACATGTACACAGGTTCGTTTATAGTCATTTCTAGGCAGTTGCGTTTAGAGGCTTTTTTTAAACCAAAAAATGCGTTCAAAAAACGCCAAACGCGGCTAAAAGCAGCTAAATGCAATAACTTGCATTTAGCCACGTTCCGTTTACAGACGTTTTACATTTTTGGCTATTTTGAAAAAATATACATATATATGTATATGTGTATATATATATATATATATATATATTTTTTTTTTTTTTTTTTTTCCAAATGCTTCTAGACGCAAACACGGCTAAACATGGCTAAATGGCAGTTTTTAGATGCCGGTTTCTAGCTGTCAAGTTAAATCGTTCAGGAGAGGTTGAACAATGTCCCGTGTACATGAAGCCTAAGGCCGCAGCACTCTGTCCCCTCGTCCAGACTCTGCCTTCTCACCAGAAAGCCTCTCCGATAAGATTCCTTCTCTCCAGCGAAGGCTGCTGGATTCTGTAATTCTCGCTGTATATATTCCAATGAGACAGCCTGTGTTAGACTCCATTTCCCAGAGTTCCTTTCTGCTCCTACAGTCTTTCCTTGATTGGCTGAGTTCATTCTGCCAATGAATAGTTACGGGAAAGGGCAGAGTAGGCTGTCTCTCCTGTGTCATGTCTGTGAGAAGAAAAGAAGGGAGGGGTAAAATCATTCCTGCAGAACTGACAAGCTGTTTCTCTGTTCAATGAGAGTCCTGGTCAGCTTGGTGCTGTAATCCTGATGCAGCAGCCGCTACATGTATGAAGTGTGACAGCCCAAAGTATGTAACAAACTGTAATCTTGTAACGTAGAGCACAGAGCGTGGAGTTTTGCAATTTAGAACAGGGGACGTCAAACTTTGAAAAAAAAGGTCCACATTATAGTACTTCAAACTTTCAGGGGGTGGACTGTGGCCAGTGAGTAGAAAATGCCCTGGCTTTAATGGGAGTAAGTAGTGCTGCATCATTGGTATTAGTGGGAGGAATAGTGCCAATTGTTGATATGAGGGGATTAGTGGCCCACCATTATGCCCCGTACACACGGTTGGATATTCCTATGGAAAAAGTCTGATTGGATAATGTTGTCGGAAAATCCGATTGTGTGTGGGCTCTAGCGCGCTTTTTCCGTCGGAATTTCCGATGAAAAAAATTTGAGAGCAGGATCTCAAATTTTCCGACAACAAAATCCGATTGGACTTTTCTGATCGTGTGTAGGGAATTCCGACGGCCACACATGCTCAGATGACGAGATCAAAGCTATTGGCTACTAGCCTCTACGTAGTTCCGTAGTATGCAACGATCACCACGTTCGGAACGATCGGATTTTCCGACAACATTGTCCGACCGTGTATATGCAACACCAGTTTCTGACAAAATCCGTTGGAAAAAATCGGACGGATTTTGTGGTCAGAATTTCCGACCGTGTGTATGGGGGCTTAGTGTCAGTGGATGGAATAATGCCCCATCGTTGGTGTCAGTAGGAGGAATAGTGCACCTGCTGTGCTCCTCTTTTTTTATAAAATCCATAATGATCTGTGACATCAGTGCCATGGGTGCACCTTGTATTAAAGTACATGTAAACCCAAAATTTGTGTAAAAAGTTCACAATTCACATCCCCCTCCCCTCCAGCTCTCCCAGCTTTACTGTGTTTTGACTGGATGTTTCTCATCATGGGATGCAGTGAACAGTCAGCAGACTATAGACAGACAAGTGATTTAGGGGACATGTATGTAGTCAGAGCTGGGCACAGTAGAACATCCAGTGATCTGATGATAACCTGTCTCAGGCTAGTGCATGAGATATGTAAATCACCTGTCAGTCACAGCAAGGGGGCGTTTTTGACAAAGTTTTCAAGACTTTGTCAAGATTTCTCTAACTGAACAATAAAAGAGGATTGCTCAGGCCTCGAGTAAATCTGTGTGGCAAGACTGGGCTCAATGAAAGGAAATCTTATTCTCTACATTATGACATCAAAAAAAAAAAATTGGTTGTTTACATCTACTTTAAATGTTTATTTGTAAAACATGAGTTTAATAAAAAAATAAAAATAAAGGTTTAAAATTGTTCAAAATGCATAAATAATATAAAATTAGGTTTATTGGACTGTTGCTCTTGCAGGGGAGATCTGGACTGGGGGGCAGGACAGCTGCTGGGTGCTATATAGATATCTTCTCCCAGTTTAGATGTGAGCCAGCCACTTCTGTCCCCTCTCCAGCCCGGCACACCAGTGAGCACTGGAGGGCCATAGCAGAGAGCTGGTGACTGACAGTGAGCGATCAGCAGTCACATGATCACTCTGTTCTCTGGCTTAGAACCAGGGGGGGCAAATTTCCTCATCAGACCGATGCTGCTGCAGCAGGTACTGTAAGTACAACTTAAGTATGTATTTATTTTTATATTCCCTTTAATGTTGAAAGAATTCTGCTATTTTGTTAAGGAAAGATGAATAATAAGTTTTATGTTTGATGATGGCACAGTAATTAGAATTTAATTTAGGTGACATATACATGTATTTTTTTTAGCCTAAAGAAATCTATCCCTACAATGAAAGGACCAGATTGTTGTGTTTATTGCCTTTGCAAAATGTTCCCAGACCCCCTACCATGCCCATCCTAGCTGCACATACTCCCAGACAGTCAGTTTGGCTACCAGAAGTGGAAAGAAATAACCGGTGCTTTTAGATAAAAGGAGAAAACTGCTCATCCCGTTACTCCTAAATGACAGCACTAGTGCATTCTGACTGACTACTCTGGCACCCAGAAGTCCATAAAATGTAGGCAGAGGGTCCAGAGCCCTGTGTAGGCTCTCAGCTGTAACTTTATTGCTCACACAGGGCTTCTTCTTTTTGCAGCCCACATCCAAATTAAGTCATGGCCAGACTGTGCCTGGTGCAGGATGATGTCAGTATATCGAAAAAGGGGTATGTTTTGTGTTAGGACCTAGTTTATAGAGGAAGTAAAGCCTCTTAAAAAAAAAAAAAACGGAACCTGCAAGGCAAAGGCATAATGAGCTAGTATGCATAGCATACTAGCTCATTATGAATAACTTACCTGAGAACGAAGCCCCCGAAGTGATCCTAGTCCACGACCTCCGCCGCCGCCATCAATCTCGGAGTGACTTCCGGGTCTCGCCGCTCCAGCGCTGTCATTCGCTGGAGCGGCGATTACATCATTCCCGCGCATGCACACGAGTGCGGCATAACGCCGTGATCTCGGCATGCTCAGTGCGCCTGCGCGCCACTGTCTACGGCGCATGCGTTGTAGACAGGGATGCCTCTTTTTTTCTAAATATCTCCTAAACCATGTAGGTTTAGGTGATATTTAGTGGACCTACAGGTAAACCTTAATCTAGGCTTACCTGTAGGTCAAAGTGGTTTGTAAGGGTTTACAACCACTTTAAGGTCATGTAAGGTAAGTGTTAGAGCCAGGGATTTGGGGGTTTGGTAAGATTAGGTTTTGGGGAGGTTAAATGCTAAATTAAGAAGCTAGGGTGAGTGTTAAGTGTTAGGACTAGCTTAGGTGTTAGGGGTTAAATAGTTATGTGTTGAGGGGCTGAAAAAAATAATTTTTATTTCACATACCTTTATTTATATCTTGTGCGATGTTTACATGAAGCCTAAGTGACGTGTTGTAACCCTATTAAAGGAAGTAAAAAAATTATAAAAACATTTAACTTGCACAGATCATGTTCACTGTATTTCTCATAAGCCCTTGTGTCCCTGCAGAATTTTCCTACATGCTTTTTCTTGTAAGGACTGCAACAATGACATTTCATACATATAGAAGGACATGGAGAGCTAATAGTTATTATCAAATGGAAAGTATATATGCTAATAACTATACATACATTACAAGGAGCCGAGAGCTATTGTGACACAACTCCTTTATTTGTCAGCATTTATCAACACAAAGCAGAAGAAAAGAATAGTTTAAAATGTTAAACTATTTTCAAAAATTCCAAAAATGATTGTTTAAAACAATCATAATGGTGTCATTTTTGTGGTAAATGACAGGAAAAATATCACTTTTAGAAATCTGACATCTCTATGAATGCATTTTGACAACTGATTGCCTTAAGCTTGTAACTGAATACTTTGTGTCAAAATACGTAATTGGCCTCTTATGCCAAACGAAAGACTTGTGACATCTGCAAAACAAAAATAGTTTTCGAAGAGAACTGGGAATAAAGCAGTATTTTGATGTGTGTCAGTTGGTCAATTACCAAACAAAATCTGCATATATGTTTATTATGATCTTTTTGTGTGTTTTCTTAGTAAATTCCAGCGCTAACTTGAAAACATTTTGTTTGCTAAGGCAATGTAAAACCTAAAATACTGGATCAACTTTACCTATAAATATTAATATCCAGTTATATTATGTGCATTTAGGAAAGAATGCAGGCCATTTTTTAAAACAATCTACTGAGCTGGCCAGAACCAGCTTAAGAGCTAGTTTATTCTATATTTTTACAGCTCTTACTGTGAAGGAGCCTTTCCATATTTGGAGGTTAAGACCCCTTTCACACTTATACGACTTGTCCTACGATTTGGGACTGCAAAGTAGCATGACAAGTCGTTCCCCATGATTTCCAATGACAGCCATTCATATTAGTACGACTTCAAGACGTTCCGACTTTAAAGTAGTCCCTGCACTACTTTAGTCCGATTTTGATGCCACTTACACAGGCATTCCTTGAAATTGCGGCAAAATCGCAGTAAAATCGTGCGACTTTGAAGTCGCACAAGTGTGAAAGGGGCCTTAATCTCTTTTTCTCCAAAGAGTGCCCCATTGTCCTCTGTGATGACCTTTCTACACCAAGTTCACTATATGGACCAATTATGTATTTATACAATCTTTTCAAGAGAGAATAAAATCAGTTCTAATCTTTCCTCACAGCTGAGTTACTCCATGCCTCTTATCAGTTCGGTTGCCCTTCTCTGGGATTTTTCCAGTTCCCCAATATCTTTTTTGTGAACTGGTGCCCAAAACTAAACTGCATATTCCAGATGAAGCCGTAGTAATGATTTGTACAGGGACAAAATTATATATCTCTGCAGTCAATGCCTCTTTTAATACAAGAAAGAATTTTGCTCACTTTGGAAATCAGCTTGGCATTGCATGCTATTATTAAGCTTATCTACCAGAACACCCAGATCCTTTTCCACCATTGATTGCCCCAGTTGTACTCCCCCCTAGTATGTATTATGCATGCATATTTGTAGCCCCCAAGTGCATAACTTTGCATTTATCAACAATAAACCTTACCTGCCACATAGTCGCCCAACTAAACAGTTCATTGAGGTCAGCTTGTAAGTTGGAGATATCCTGTAAGGATGTTATTACACTGTATAGCTGCAAAGACAGAAATGGTACTTTTAATCCCAGACCCTATATCATTTATAAATATATTAAAAAGTAAGGGTACCAACACTGAACCTTGGGGTACAGAACTAATAACCCTAGACCATTCAGAGTATGAATAATTAACCACTTGACCACTGGGCACTTAAACACCCTTAATAACCAGACCAATTTTCATCTTTGGTGCTCTCACATTTTGAATGACAGTTACTCAGTCATGCAACAGTGTAACCATATTAAATTTCCGTCCTTTTTTTTCACACAAATAAAGCTTTCTTTTGGTGGTATTTGATCACCTCTGGGTTTTTTATTTTTTGCGCTATACATTATTAATTTTTCTTCATAAATTTTGGCCACAATTTATATTGCT
Source organism: Lithobates sylvaticus (assembly GCA_028564925.1). Taxonomy (NCBI): domain Eukaryota; kingdom Metazoa; phylum Chordata; class Amphibia; order Anura; family Ranidae; genus Lithobates; species Lithobates sylvaticus. The sequence continues at coordinate 157,223,613 of CM053028.1, forward strand.
ACATATCTTTGGTAAAAATAACCCAAATTAGTGGATATTATTTGGTCTTTGTGAAAGTTATAGAGTCTACAAACTGTGGTGCAAATCATAAAAAATTTAGCACACCTGATGTGCTGGTGGCCTATCTAATTTCTTGCGACCCAAACAAGCCACGAAAGTACAAATACCCCCCAAATGACCCCTTTTTTGAAAGTAGACATTCCAAGGTATTTAGTAAGAGGCATGGTGAGGTTTTTGATGAAGATTTTTTTTTTTTGTTCACAAAATTTTCATTATAATAGGTTATTTCTCTCACGTGGCATTTGTATACCACAAATGACACCCCAAAATACATTCTGCTACTCCTCCTCAGTATTACGATACCACATGTGTGAGACTTTTACACCCTGGAAGGCCCTGGAGCACCAGGACAATGGAAACGCTCAAAAAGTGACCCCATTTTGGAAAGCAAACACCCCAACGTATAATCTATGAGGCATAATGAGTCTTTTCAACGGTTCATTTTTTTCCATAAGTTTTGGGAAAATGTGGAAAAAAAATGAAAACGCATTTTTTTTACACAAAGTTGTGCATTTACAAGATATTTCCAACACATAGCATATACATAGCAAATATGACACCCCAAAATATATTCTGCTACTCCTCCTGAGTACGGCGATACCACATGTGTGAGACTTTTACACAGCCTGGCCACATAGAGGCCCAACATCAAAGAAGCACTATCAGGTGTTCTAGGGACATAAATTACGCATCCAATTTCCTTACAATCACATTTTTGAAGGCCCTTCATATTTCTAAAACAGCATGTACATACCAAGAATTACACCCTAAAATACATTCTGCTGAGTAAAGGGTAAACAAAAGATTACAGTACCTGTGGTTTTCGTAGTGCAATTGTCCACAGGAGGAGAGCCCTGATCCAGGCAGCAGGCAGGGACGTGGTCAGCGACAGTGAATGGAATTGTCCAGGCAGCAGGCAGGAATATTGTCCATAGTCAGTACAGGCAGGGATACTGTCCATATACAGCCCAGGGTCAGTGCAGGTAGAGACGTTGTCAGCAGTGCCAAAATATTGGTCCTGGTAGTAAGCAGGAACATGGCCAGGAAAGAATCGGGACAGGGGTAGAGGCTTCTCCCACCCAAATCTCTTTGAACCCTCCGAGCCTCCAGACCCTAATCCGGGAATGAGAAAACTAAAAAATGTGTTTTCTTCATTCAGAAAAACAATTCTGGAGCCCCTCACATATGTGAGACCCCTGTGTTCCCACTAGCATAGCAGGGTAAAAGATCAATCCAAGAGGCAGGCAAAAAACAGGGTCAAACAGTCCAGGGTCAGTTCCAGAGCAGGCAGAGGTAGGTACAGTTTAGCGTTAGGCAGAAGCGTGGTCGTATAACAGGCCAGGGTCAGTTCCGGAGAAGGCAGAAGTATGTTTAGCGTTAGGCAGAAGCTTGGTCATATAACAGGCCAGGGTCGGTTCCGGAGAAGGCAGAGGTATGTTTAGCGTTAGGCAGAAGCTTGGTCATAGAACAGGCCAGGGTCGGTTCCGGAGAAGGCAGAGGTATGTACATTTCAGTGCAGTGGCATAAGGGGTGTGGAGGAAAATGATAGGAAATGAGAATTACGTATACCATACTCCCCTAATAATTTAGAGATGTATGGTAGCGGCGGAAACATTGACCTATACAGAGGCCTGGTTGGGAAGGACAATCGGGACAATAAAACGTGGTGTCTCTTCTAATTCCTTCTCTGGAGCACACCCGGCATTTCTTCTGACGTCTGTGGCTTGTTTCTTGGCGGGGCATTTTCTCAGGAAAGTGGCGCTCGTGAAGTCTGCTCACGGAATCAGAGCGAATAGTTGCTGGTGGGCTTTCAGGGTACAAAAGGGCAGAAATAACTTCTTCTTGGTAGTGCAGATAGGGTACGGGGTTCTCTGTAGATTTTTGGTAAATAACATAAGTGTTATACATGGCCAAACTGAAAAAATAAATGGACACTTTTTTATACCAGTGGTGGGATTTTCTTGTGGGAAGGTAGGGTTCAATCATCTGATCGTTGAAGTCCACTCCCCCCCAAAAACAAGTTGTAATCATATATGCAAGCTGGTTTCTGGGTTGGGCCGTTTCTTCTGGAGACTTCCACATAGGTGTTATTATGGATTGTCGTAAGCATGTGGAGGTTTCGTCTGTCCCTCCACTTTACAGCCAATAGCTCCTGGTTCCGCAAAGATGCTGTCTCCCCTCGTCGTAGACTTTCATTGAGTTTTTTGGGGAAGCCCTTTCTATTGGCTCTTACTGTACCACATGCTGGGGTGTCTCTCCAGTGAAGATTGCGGAAGAGGGGCAAGCTAGTGTAGAAATTATCCACATAAAATGGTATCCCTTTCCAAGGAGTGGATAGACAAGCTCCCAGACCACTTTTCCGCTGGCTCCGATGTACTCTGGGCATTCAGGGGGATGCAGTTGGGAGTCCTTCCCTTCATACACCCGGAAGGAGTAGATGTACCCCGTGGCTCGGTCACACAGTTTGTTCAGTTTAACCCCATATTGGGCTCTTTTGCTGGGGATAAACTGTTTGATGCCAAGCCTGCCTGAGAATTTTACAAAGGAACTCATCCACGCAAATATTCTGTTCGGGGGTATATAATTGGGGAAATTTTTCAGAGAAATAATTTAGGAGTGGCCGAATTTTAAATAATCTGTCATAAGCTGGGTCATTTCGGGAAGGGCACTGGGTGTTGTCATTGTAGTGGAGGAACCGTATAATTATTAGGTATCTGGATCTTGGCATAAGGGATGAGAAGACTGGCATGTGGTGGACGGGTTTGGTAGACCAATAGGAGTACAATTGTTTTTTTTTGAGAGTCCCATTGAAAAGGTTAGGCATAAGAAAATTTTGAATTCCTCTACGCTTAGTTCTCTCCACTGAAAGGAACGGGTGTAACTAGAGCCAGGCTGACTTACTATGTGCTGCTGTGCGTAGAGGTTGCACTGCGCCACAATGGACGATAGCAAGTCTTCGGTGAAAACTAAGTGAAAAAAATCTATTATTGCAAAATCATCGGTGTTTACCTGGACACCTGGATGGGCGGTGAAAGGGGGGATATTTGCTGCTCCGGAATTAGGGGGAAGCCACAGGGGGTTTTGAAGGGCATAGGGAAGGCTGGCATGGCCCCTATCCCTTTGGGGCTGAGATGACACCCTACTGGTGACTGCCCTTTGTTGTAGTGGCTCTGCTCTCGAGGTGGACGGCTCTGCTCCCCGCTGCTCTCATCGGTCATACATAGAAGCTGGTAGGCCTCCTCACTAGTAAATCATTTTTTTTCCATACTGGTGGCTGGTGAGGCTGCACTGGTGGGCACAGGCGGCACTGGTGGGCACAGACAGCACTGATGTGGCACTGCAGTAGCGCAGGTGGCACTGATGGGCACAGGTGGCACTGGTGTGCACTGTAGTGGCTCTGGTGGCACTGGTGTGCCTCTGGTGGCACTGATTAGCACACAGACAGAAGGGACTGGTGGGCACACAGGCAGCACTGGTGGGCACAGGCGGCACAGGCGGCACAGACGGCACTGGTCTGGCACTGCAGTGGCGCAGATGAGCACTGATGGGCACTGGTGGCACTGATGGGCACTGGTGTGGCACTGGTGTGGCTCTGGTAGCTCTGGTGGCACTGGTGTGGCAGAGGTGACACATGTGGCACAGATGACAGATGGCACTGTTGTGGCACTGTTTTTGGGCACTGCTAAATTATAATATCTCACTGTGTGGCACACGATCTCTCTCCTCTCACGTTGCATCGGTGTGAGGAGAGGAGAGCGATGAACTTTCCCTGACCTTTTCTTGTTGACATTTGTGATCGCTCCGTCATTGGATGGAGCAATCACGCGGTAAAGGGCCGCTGTCATTGGCCCTTTACCGCGATCTGTGTTGCGCCGGATCCCGTGGACCCGGCGAGCACGGATGTTCCCGTGTGCTCGCCCCAGGGGGCGCACGGGAACGATTCTCTGGTGTGGCTCTGGTAGCTCTGGTGGCACTGGTGTGGCAGAGGTGACACAGGTGGCACAGATGACAGATGGCACTGTTGTGGCACTGTTTTTGGGCACTGTTGGGCACTGCTGGGCACTGCTAAATTATAATAACTCACTGTGTGGCACACGATCTCTCTCCTCTCACGCTGCATCGGTGTGAGGACAGGAGAGCGATGAACTTTCCCTGACCTTTTCTTGTTGACATTTGTGATCGCTCCGTCATTGGATGGAGCAATCACGCGGTAAAGGGCCGCTGTCATTGGCCCTTTACCGCGATCTGTGTTGCGCCGGGTCCACGGATGTTCCCGTGTGCTCGCCCCAGGGGGCGCACGGGAACGAATCTCTAGGAGCCTGTTAATGTACGCCCTCCCACTATGGGGCGGTTATTAACTGGTTAACCACTACTCTCTGAATAGGTTGCGCTAAGTAAATATGTACCCAACATGTCAAGCCTTAAAGTTAAACATAACTCTAAACTGATGAATGTGTGCTTTTACACATGCATATTCATCTACATGGGGGCAGGCTCATCTCTTTTTGGAGGGTTTTTAAGTGCCTTGATGTGTCTTTCATTTTTTAAACTTACATACATAGTTACATAGTCGATAAGGCTGAAAAAAGACAACCTATGTAGGTGCATGTATCAGTGTCTATGCTGATTTCCCATATCCCTGTATGTTGTGTCCTTTAAGATGTATTTAAGATGTATATCAAAGAGTCTTTTAAATATACCCATACTCCCTGCACCCTTGCATCTACCACCAATTGTGGGAGAGAGTTCCACATCCTTATTGCCCTAACAGTGAAGAACCCCCTACGCAGTTTAACCGCTTCAGCCCCAGAAGAATTTACCCCCTTCCTGACCAGCTTTTTGGGATTCGGCACTGCGTCGCTTTAACTGACAATTGCGCGGGCGACGTGGCTCCCAAACAAAATTTACGTCCTTTTTTTCCCACAAATAGAGCTTTCTTTTGGTGGTATTTGATCAGCCCTGCGGTTTTAATTTTTTGCGCTATAAACAAAAAAGCATACATTTTGAAAAAAAACGCATTATTATTTTTTACTTTTTGCTATAATAAATATCCCCCAAAAATATCTAAAAAAATATTTATTTTCCTCAGTTTAGGCCGATACATATTCTTCTACATATTTTTGTTAAAGAAAATCACAATAAGTGATTATTGATTGGTTTGCGCAAAAGTTATAGCGTTTACAAAATAGAGGATCGTTTTATGGCATTTTTATTAATAATTTTTTTTTTTAAATATATATGGTTTATTTTCTATGTTGGGATCCCCATTGAGATATTTGTAGATCGCTATTATGTCCCCTCTCAATCGTCTTTTCTCCAGAGAGAATAAAATTAGTGTTTGTAGCTATCCCCCGTAATTAAGGTCCTCCAGTCCCCTTATGCCTCGTACACACGCTCGGACTTTCCCGCCGGAATGGTCCGGCGGACAAACCAAGCGTGTGACTTGCCCACACACGCCCGGACTTCTCCGGCGGACAATCAGCGGGAAATAGTCCGCGGGACTTTTGAAAATGAACGGACTTGCCCACACACGGAGCAAAGTCTGTTCATTTAGAACGTAACTGCAGGTAGACGGGGCTAGTGAAGGCAGTGAATGCCGCCGCGCTAGCCCCGTCACCTGGTATGGATTTAAAGGGAATCCCCACGCGGAAAAAACGGCGTGGGGGTCCCCCCCAAATATATGTCAGACCCTTATCCGAGCACGCAGCCCGGCCGGCCAGGAAAGGGGTGGGGACGAGTGAGCGCCCCCCCCCCTCCTGAGCAGTACCAGGCCGCGTGCCCTCAACATGGGGGGTGCCCTGGGGAAACCCCAAAGCACCTTGTCCCCATGTTGATGAGGACAAGGGCCTCTTCCCGACAACCCTGGCTGTTGGTTTTCGGGGTCTGCGGGCGGGGGGCTTATCGGAATCCGGGAGCCTCCTTTAATAAGGGGGCCCCAAGATCCCGGCCCCCCACCCTATGTGAATGAGTATGGGGTACGATGTACCCCTACACATTCACCTAAGGTGTAAAGTGTAAATAAAAAAAACACAATTTTTAAAAAATATTTTATTGCACTGCTCCGGGGTCTTCTTCCCTCTTGGGGGGTCTCGCCGGACTCCTCCGCTATTTTACCTAGCTCTTTTACAGAGCAGAGGAGCCCAGCTACCTTCTTCGTCATCGCTGCCGTCATCTGGGGGTCTCGATCCGCCTTCGGGGGTCTTCCGGGGTCTCTTCTGTTCTTGCCGCTGTCGTCGCTTTCTGCGCCGCCGCCGCCTTCTTCTTCTTCCTCTTCTTCTTCTTCTTCTTCTTCTTCTTCTTCCGATGTTGACTCATCGCTGTCTCTGGCCGGAATGGCAGAGCCGCACTGTGTTGTGACTTATATAGGGACAAGGGGGCAGGGTCACATGCTCATGTCACATGGTGACCCCGCCCCCCTATGATGTCACAGTCCCGGAGAATTAATAAATCTAACAGGGCATTCTTTCTAGTTGGGGAATCCACCATTTGGGACATGACGTTGTCCTGTAAAACATTAATGAAGTGATGGGCCTTTAGTGAGTGAGCTGCCCACTTCAATTATCCCAGCCGATATTGTGATAATTCAAGTCCCCCATTATGATTACATTTCCCTGTTTTCCCTGCCATTTCTAACCGAGATAGTAATTCCAGCTCCTCCTCCTCCTTCATGTTTGGTGGCCTATAGCATACCCCCACTACTCATTTCCCACTCACCTCCTCTCTTTGAAGTTCGACCCATACTGATTCCATCTCCCCCTGGTCCCATACATAATGTTGCTCCTCTCATCCACCCTTACATCACTTTTGACATATAAATATACCCCTCCTCCTCGTCTACCTTCCCTGTCCTTTTTATTCATGGTCATCTTCCCTGTAGAGCTGTACCATCCCCATTAAGGTGCAGCCCATCCTTACTAAAGAGCCGGTAACCGACTGAGAAGTCAGCCCAGTTTTCCAGGAACCCAAATCCCTCTTTCCTGGCCCAGTTCCTCAGCTACTTGTTTAGTTCCCTAAACTCCTGCTGCCTTTCTGGTGTGGCTCAAGGGACAGGTAGTATTTCAGAGAAAACTACCTTGGAGGTCCTTTTCCTCAATCTATTCCCTAAGTCCCTGAAATCATTTTTTATGACTCTCTACCTTCCTCTCACTTGGTCATCGGTACCAACATGTATAATGACCGCTGGGTTCTCCCTAGCCCCTCCTAATAATCTGTCCACCCGACAGCATTTGAACCCTTTTCACTCGCGGTATTCTGAGATCCAGATCACTTCCTTCACATATCATCACGTTTTTGTTTACCCCTTTTTTCACTCTCCTTTTTTTCAATCCAATCCATTCCCCCCCCCCCCCCCCCCCCCCCCCCCTAGACTATTCTTCAGCCAATTTTTGTTTCCCGCATTACAGCGCTTTTAATTTTTTAATTTTACATTTTTTCTCTTTCCTTTCCCCTCCTCTCCTTTTTTTTCCTTTTCCCCCTTTCCTTTTCTTTCTTCTTTTTTCCCACCTCCCCCCTTGACCCCCCTCCCTCCCCTTCCCCCCCCCCCTTCCCCTCCCCGTTTCCTTACCCCCTTCTCCCTCTACTCCTTTTCCCCACCTCTTTCTCTGCCCTTGTCTTCTATTAATCTTTTCCCCCCTCTTCTTTTCCCCTCTTGTTTTCTCAACACACTTCCCCACTTTCCCTTTTCCCTTCTTCCTTTTCTTTTCACCTGTTCTCTTTTTTACACTCACTTATTCCAACCCCCATCACTATCCCTTCTCTACTATTTCCCCCCTTCTGTTTCCCCTTCATCCTCTAACCCCTCCCTCTTTCACTTCCCCTTTTTTTACAATTATCTTTGTTTTCACCACCCTTCTTTTTCACTGTTCTCTTCTTGTTTCTTTGTTCTTCTCTTTACCAAGTAATATAGACCTGTTGGTTTAATTTCTATAGTTGGGAAGATACTGGAGAGTTTAATAAAAGATCACATAGATGAGTTTTTGCTAGAAATAAAAAAAATGTAAGCAAAAATCAGCATTGATTCATAAAAAGACAGAAGTTGTCAGACAAATCATATTTTTTTATTTTATGAGGCGGTGAGCAAAACCTTGGACATAGTGGTGGCTGTCGACGTGGTATAAGCGCTTGACACAGTTCCCCACACATGGCTAATGTGTAAGGCAAAGTCTACAGGCTTGGAAAAACTGTTTTTAAATGGACAGAAAACTGGCTAAAAGATTGTATTCAGAGAGCAGTGGTTAATGATTAATACTCTGAATGGTCTAAGGTTATTAGTGGTGTACCCCAATGTTCAGTGTTAAGACCCTTACTTTTTAATATATTTATAAATGATACAGAGTGGGATTAAAAGTACTATTTCAGTCTTTGCAGATGATGCCAAGCTGTGCAGTGGAATGACGTCTTTACAGGATGTCTCCAACTTACAAGCCAACCTCAACCTGTTTATTGGACAACTGTGTTGCAAATGAGGTTTAATGTTGAAAAATGTAAAGTTATGCACTTGGGGGCTAAAAATATGCATGCATCATACATACTAGGGCAGCCCTCAAAATTGACATGCTCCTGCTCTCATTTGGCACGTGGAAAAGCCTTTGGGGGCGAGTGTGGGGCTTTAAATTGCCCATCTCCTGCAGTCAAACAAAGTCCTGCCTCCTGGACCGACTCCTATAATAGACAGCACACTACTTCAATTTACCAGCATTGGAAGGCAGTGATGGGGTGGCACTGATAGGCACTGATAAGCTGCACTGCTGATGCTGCACTGATGGGCACTGATATGCTGCACTGATGGGCACTGATATGCTGTACTTGTGGGAACTGGTAGGCTGCATTGATGAGCACTGATAGGCTGCATTGATGGGCACTGATGAGGCTGCACTGATGGGCACTGATGAGGCTGCACTGATGGACACTGATAAAGTTGTGTTTAATATATATTTTTGTAACTTAATTATGCAAAAAAACATTTAATAGTCTAATTTCATGAGATAATTTCTGAGGGCATGTTTAGGGGTGGAATTAGAGGTGGGGCAGGGTAGGGGTTGGGTGGGCAACTGGTTGCGAGTAACTCTTAAGGCCTGGCTAGTAGCTCACAACTTGACATTTTGAGCCCTGTACTGGGGGGAGGGGGGGTACAACTGGGGGAAATAATGGTGGAGAAGGATCTAAGTGTAGATCATGACCTTAAGAATAGCATGCAATGCCAAGCAGCGGTTTCCAAAGTGAGCAAAATCGTTTCTTGTATTAAAATAGGAAATGGAGCAAGAAACTGCGCTATAGGTCAATAAAATTACACATTAACGGTAAACATTAAATCCCTAAATTGGTGTTTAGACCATATACGGCTGCAGCAACTATACCATATACAGACGGTGACAAAATGTAGAAAAAAAGAAAAAGCTGTGCAAACCAACAAACTAAAGTGAATAGACGTCTAAACAGAAGTCAAAATTGTAGTGCATATCATAGACTACATACATGTAAATACATATATATAATAGGTTATAAATACATGTGGGTATACATAAATCAACACCCAGTGAAACACAAATTGTTATGTGAAATAAACATTAGTGAGTTCATGAGTGGACCAATCAGGCCCAAAAGCGTTGCCCCAATGATAAACAGGGGATTTGTTCTGGTGCTTATATGGACAAACCAAAACTGAAAAACCAACAACAAAAACCAAAAAGGGGTTCAAAAGAGTTCCAATGCTCGTGCTCTCGTGCAGGAATCGTAATATACACTTCTTCTACCATATATTTAAAGATGTGTGTAACACCACCACCAAATAGTGAATAAGATGGCCGCTTACCGCAGATCAATGACCCCCTGTCACAGAGGGTCAAACAGGCATGAGGTTAAGGTTTAAACTGTGAGGCCTCCACAAGGACGATGTTATTCGGTCTCCAGGTAAATTTTGGCAAAAAGACTTGGTGCACCATCAATCCTCTCTCCAAATAATCGCCATACAATGCCCAACATGGAAGAAGGAAAAACGCTCCAAATAGCGCATTATCTTTGAGTAATATTTATTAAAAAAACGTGTAAACACTTACATTTGATTAAAAGTTGATCAGCTACAATAGAGAGATACAGACAATCCAATGCACCGGCCGGATACAAAGATTACTGCTACTGATGTGGACACTTCAATGAAATTGAGAACGAGGTGTTTAATCAACATCGGGGCCTAGGTATACTACGCTGTCGTCATAGCGACGGATTGTATAATCGTGCGCCTTGTAATTGAAGCGCACAAAGGAGGATTTTGGGGAGATGTAATTGGATGGCAAAAACCTCAAATATACATAATGGTGCGCCTTGTAATACGAGCGCACAGAAATGGACTTAGTGGAGTGTAATTGGATGGCAAAAACCTCACATATTCATCTCAATGTCCATATAATTAGACCATTCTATAAAATATTTAAAAATTATATAGTTAAAACGCGCTATGCGTTCTAAAGCATAATAGCTGGCGTAATTGACTTAGGGCTCTTTGTATGCTATTTGTATGGGCAAACCGCGCAACTGTCCGACAGGGGACATGGAGTACATACACAACGGTGCAAAATGCATTTACTCACTTTAAAAGCAGTATAACGTATTACGCTATAGGTGTACCAAAAATTGCCCTTGATGGCAAAAATTTTTTTTTATATGTATTTGATTGATCCCTTCCTATACAGGAGGGGAATTTTACATATATACGAGGATATAAGAAAAGGGAATATAAACATGTACAGTATATGGGAAAGCTAGGAGAAAAAGGAGGATATATAGTAACTCTCCACTCCTAGTAAATGGCCAGTAGTCCAAAATTACTGAGAGTGTGTCCTTCACATTTAGGCTTAATAAACCCAAACAAATATATGGGGTTCAAAAATGGCCTATCTAGATATAGATGGTCATATATGGGGCTCAAAAAATGGCCTATCTAGATATAGAAGGTCAAAGATAATATAGGCCGTAAATGTGTTATGTATACATGCCCTAAAAGTTGTAGGGTTTTTTTTTAAATAGAGTAGGTCAACATCTGCGTTCAGATGGCAAGAACATTATTGTATGAGTTCTGGAGAGGCGTGTGCAGATGTTTAGGGGAATATCGCCCAGCTTTCTGTATCACCTGTGGTTCTAATAACCGACTCAGGTTCGTGTGGCACCTTTAATCCAAACACCCGAAATCATACATTGGATGGTGAACTTGGGGATTGGCAGATAAATTGAATTATCTCAATATCCAAAGAAGAAAGCAACCAATGTCAATGGGGTACAGTTGTAAAAAGGAAAACCATCATCTTAATCGCATATACCCTCAACACATACGATATTATAATAGCAATTGGTTGATACAATTGATGGTACAAACAAACCTAAATACAGTAGTCAGGGTGGTCACTCATTATGCGTTATTGATAAATGCATTAACGTCTGTGTCCACGTTAAGGCCATGTGGGGAGTAAGTTTTCATTCGATAAATCCAAGACATTTCCTGTTTCGAAATCTCCCTGACCAGTGACCCCCCCCCTCCAATGTGGTGTATATTTGTCAATTCCGACAAAAAGGGTATTAGAGGGGTCCCTGTTATGTATCTGATCGTAATGTCTGGAAACGGGATGCTTATCAAAGCCTCTTCTTATGTTCCCTATATGTTCGTTTAGGCGAACCCGAAGTGCCCGTTTGGTCCTCCCAATGTACTGAAGCCCACATGGGCACTGAAGGAGGTAAACTACCCCTTCTGTGGCGCAGGTGATAAAGGGTTCGACCCCAAAAGTCCTTGATGTGCTTGTGGAAGTAAAACGACAGATTTTATTGTCTTTACATTTGTTGAATCTACACACCTGGCAGTTCTTACATCTGTGATATCCCTTAAGATTTTGAAAAAACACTCTGTTGCCACTAGGGGGATCCTGGACCGTGGGTGCTATCCTTGAGCTCAAGGCAGAAGCTCCTTTAAAAACGCCTAAACGAACATATAGGGAACATAAGAAGAGGCTTTGATAAGCATCCCGTTTCCAGACATTACGATCAGATACATAACAGGGACCCCTCTAATACCCTTTTTGTCGGAATTGACAAATATACACCACATTGGAGGGGGGGGGTCACTGGTCAGGGAGATTTCGAAACAGGAAATGTCTTGGATTTATTGAATGAAAACTTACTCCCCACATGGCCTTAACGTGGACACAGACGTTAATGCATTTATCAATAACGCATAATGAGTGACCACCCTGACTACTCTATTTAGGTTTGTTTGTACCATCAATTGTATCAACCAATTGCTATTATAATATCGTATGTGTTGAGGGTATATGCGATTAAGATGATGGTTTTCCTTTTTACAACTGTACCCCATTGACATTGGTTGCTTTCTTCTTTGGATATTGAGATAATTCAATTTATCTGCCAATCCCCAAGTTCACCATCCAATGTATGATTTCGGGTGTTTGGATTAAAGGTGCCACACGAACCTGAGTCGGTTATTAGAACCACAGGTGATACAGAAAGCTGGGCGATATTCCCCTAAACATCTGCATACGCCTCTCCAGAACTCATACAATAATGTTCTTGCCATCTGAACGCAGATGTTGACCTACTCTATTTTAAAAAAAAAACTACAACTTTTAGGGCATGTATACATAACACATTTATGGCCTATATTATCTTTGACCATCTATATCTAGATAGGCCATTTTTTGAGCCCCATATATGACCATCTATATCTAGATAGGCCATTTTTGAACCCCATATATTTGTTTGGGTTTATTAAGCCTAAATGTGAAGGACACACTCTCAGTAATTTTGGACTACTGGCCATTTACTAGGAGTGGAGAGTTACTATATATCCTCCTTTTTCCCCTAGCTTTCCCATATACATGTTTATATTCCTTTTTCTTATATCCTCGTATAGATGTAAAATTCCCCTCCTGTATAGGAAGGGATCAATCAAATACATATAAAAACATTTTTTTGCCATCAAGGGCAATTTTTGGTACACCTATAGCGCAATGCGTTATACTGCTTTTAAAGTGAGTAAATGCATTTTGCACCGTGGTGTATGTACTCCATGTCCCCTGTCGGAGAGTTGCGCGGTTTGCCCATACAAATAGCATACAAAGAGCCCTAAGTCAATTACGCCAGCTATTATGCTTTAGAACGCATAGCGCGTTTTAACTATATAATTTTTAAATATTTTATAGAATGGTCTAATTATATGGACATTGAGATGAATATGTGAGGTTTTTGCCATCCAATTACACTCCACTAAGTCCATTTCTGTGCGCTCGTATTACAAGGCGCACCATTATGTATATTTGAGGTTTTTGCCATCCAATTACATCTCCCCAAAATCCTCCTTTGTGCGCTTCAATTACAAGGCGCACGATTATACAATCCGTCGCTATGACGACAGCGTAGTATACCTAGGCCCCGATGTTGATTGACACCGGTGTGTTGTAGTGTGAGTGCGCTACGACGCACGACGCTTGCTGATGACGTAGCGTTGTGACGCCGCAACGCGCTTGCGTCATCAGACACGGTCGCCCATGCGCACGGGAACAGGTTTGTTTGGCGCGCGCGCACCCGAGGTAACATTGGATGGGTGACCACTGATATATAGAGAGGTGAGACAGGGTGCCGCTCATGTCCCTGGATGACGTGAGTTTGTCACGAAATGCATCGGGCGAGCGGCACTCTGTTAAACACCTCGTTCTCAATTTCATTGAAGTGTCCACATCAGTAGCAGTAATCTTTGTATCCGGCCGGTGCATTGGATTGTCTGTATCTCTCTATTGTAGCTGATCAACTTTTAATCAAATGTAAGTGTTTACACGTTTTTTTAATAAATATTACTCAAAGATAATGCGCTATTTGGAGCGTTTTTCCTTCTTCCATGTTGGGCATTGTATGGCGATTATTTGGAGAGAGGATTGATGGTGCACCAAGTCTTTTTGCCAAAATTTACCTGGAGACCGAATAACATCGTCCTTGTGGAGGCCTCACAGTTTAAACCTTAACCTTATGCCTGTTTGACCCTCTGTGACAGGGGGTCATTGATCTGCGGTAAGCGGCCATCTTATTCACTATTTGGTGGTGGTGTTACACACATCTTTAAATATATGGTAGAAGAAGTGTATATTACGATTCCTGCACGAGAGCACGAGCATTGGAACTCTTTTGAACCCCTTTTTGGTTTTTGTTGTTGGTTTTTCAGTTTTGGTTTGTCCATATAAGCACCAGAACAAATCCCCTGTTTATCATTGGGGCAACGCTTTTGGGCCTGATTGGTCCACTCATGAACTCACTAATGTTTATTTCACATAACAATTTGTGTTTCACTGGGTGTTGATTTATGTATACCCACATGTATTTATAACCTATTATATATATGTATTTACATGTATGTAGTCTATGATATGCACTACAATTTTGACTTCTGTTTAGACGTCTATTCACTTTAATTTGTTGGTTTGCACAGCTTTTCCTTTTTTTCATGAATTAAAATAGACTGCAGAGAGAGAGAGAGAGAGAGAGATATTCATTTGGAATATGCAGTTCAGTTTTGGGCACCAGTCCACAAAAAAGGATATCGGGGAACTGGAGAGAGTGCAGAGAAGTGCAACCTAACTGATAAGAGGCATGGAGGAGCTCAGCTCTGGGGAAAGATTAGCTGAACTGAATTTATTCTTCCTGGAGAAGGACCTTTTCGCTGCCAGAGCTGTTTTTACATTTATTGTACATTTATTGTATTGTTTAAAAAACATTTTTAGGCCTGAAGATTACACAAAACCCTCAAACATTATATATTTTCTGAAAACAGACATCCTAGAGAATAAAATATTTCCAATTTTTTTTTTGTCACACGATATTACCGCAAAGGTCTAGGAAACGCAAAATTTCAGAGAACAAAATAGTTTCAACTTTTTAGGTCACACCAGTGGCGGCCCGTGCACTGTGGGCGCACGGGCGCCACCCCATTCATATGCCCAGCCCCTTTAAGGACACTGGATGCATGGATTCCTATGGTGGGGGCGGGAAGGGGTGGTACTTTTTGAAGCACCTGATTAGAGCCAGAGGCTCTAATGCACAGGTGTCAAACACAAGGCCCGCGGGCCAAATCCAGCCCTCCAGGCCATTTCATGTGGCCCTTGCACCTCTCCTGCAGCTGCAGGAGAGCTCCAGCCCTCCTCTGGTCCTCCTCCAGACCCTTACTTTCTGCTTTCAATCAATGCATACAGCTTCTTCCCAGCAGCAGCATAAGGAAAGGGGGGTACACTGTGATGTAAGGGAGAGTGGGGGACTCCACTTCTGATGGTGGGGTGGCTCTTGACATCTAATGTACGGGGAGGGGATGCGCTGGACATCTAATCTTACAGATACAACCGGCCCTTTTGAGGGCAATCTTAATGCTGATGCTGCCCACGATGAAATTGAGTTTGACACCCCTGCTCTAATAAATTTTCGCTATTTTCACAATAACCTTCCTCCCCGCCAATCAGGAGGCTGGGCCACACCTCTTGCGCATGTGCGATCGCAATTCAAACTCTCATCGAGGAGTTTTTTTTTCTCTAATAGCAGTCTGCTGTTTTTTAACATGTTACCTGTTTTGTTTGTGACTCATTGTAGTCTCTTTTAACTGCTTGACTATTAAGCTTTAATAAACCCCCTGTCGAAATTGTATCACACGATTTGGAGCATTTTTATTTTCTTGGTGATACACTTTGGAAACCTGCTGTGAGCAACCATTCAAGTCTTAAGAGTGGGAGATACCTGGGACACCCGGGAGATACCTGTGAGATCGGGATAACCTCTGGCACCTGGACATCCTTAGTGGGATCTGTGATCTGACTCGTGTTGTCTGACCTCCCCTAAAAAGGGGGTCACCGGGGATCTGGTAAGCCTCCATCTTATAATTGGTGTTTAGAGGTGACGGGTTCTACGTGGTCAAATGGAATGAGATAATCTATCAAGTCACATCACATTTTTGTAAAACTTCATATTTTTTGACACACACACATGTTTTTGTTGATTCGTTTTTTTTGATATATATATGGACACTTTATTTACACATGAACTTTACCTATATTAATTTTCTTATATTTTATATTTTTTATTTTTTTACGGCATATCTTCAAAGATTGTGTGATGTATATATTTGCCATTGCATTTGTGTGTTCGATTGCTATTTAATTTTGGTTGTACGTTTCCACTTTATTTTGAGCAATCACTTTGATATTCTTTATTATTTATAGTTTGTGCGCTGCACTTTTCTCTTCCTTTACAGTTTTTCTGCCCGGTATCTGGGTTATGGTGTCCAGCTGCTTACATTGAGGCTTACCAAGCGTGGATTTTTCTTTACCTTTTTTATAGGGCGTCAGACCTGTTTCCTGATTGGCCAAAGCACCAGGCCACCCTATTGGATGCCTGGCACTTAGGAAGAGGAGCAGAGGAGACACATGCTGGAGCGGAGGTCACCGCCACTCTGGTGCACTGAGGAGCTGCTGCCTGGTGGTAAGTGCCACAATGTCAGAGCAGCGTGCAGGGGGTTGGGGGTGCTGCCAGAAGGGCACAAGTGGCTGCATTTGATGGGCACAATGGCTGTGTTTGGGCACAATGGCTGCATATGACGGGCACAAGTGGCTGCATTTGACAGGCACAAGTGGCTGCATTTGATAGGCACAAGTGGCTGCATTTGATGGGCGCAGTGGCTGCGTTTGATGGGCACAATAGCTGCATATAATGGGCACAAGTGGCTGCATATAATAGGCACAGTGGCTGCATAGGATGGGCACACATGGCTGCAAATGATGGGCAGAGTGGCTGCATTTGATGGGCACAATGGCTGCAATTGATGGGCACAGTGGCTGCATTTGATGGGCACACTGGCTACATTTGATGGGCACAGTGGCTGCATTTGATGGGCACAGTGGCTGCATTTGATGGGCACAATGGCTGCAATTGATGGGCACAATGGCTACATTTGATGGGCACAGTGAGGCTGCAATTGATGAGGGGGGGTTTCAGTATTTTCCAGTTTGGGCCCCACCAAAAATTATCCGCCCCCTCCCCCCTCAGGTGCCAAATGTGGCACCTGAAGGGGGAGTAGATAAATCAGCAGAAGTTCCATTTTTGGGTGGAACTCCGCTTTAAGTGTCCAGGAATCTATTAAGGTCAAGCTCCCACACAGCAATACTGATGTTAATCAGTTAATGGACTATGTAACTAGCCACTCTAAATCACCATCTATTTCAGAAGTTTCTACAAAGTGAACAGGCTAGTCCTGTCATCAATGGAACTACTCCTGGCAACTGCAAAACGGTAATGTAATTTCACACAGCGTCGAAGCGAGAGGGAGAGTCCCAAAGACTGATTCTTCATTCCTGCAAGAAGACTTGGTCTGTAGGTTGTGTATGTGGTATTTGTGGCTGGTATATACAATTATGTTACACATTTTATTCTGTACAATGTTTTTTTGCTTCTTATTAAAATGTTTATTTTTTTAAATTAAAATGCTGTCCCTGTCCTGGTGAACCAAACACTGACAGGGGTTGTAATAGGAACTGGATTCTACCTTTAACCACTTCAATACCCGCCCATAGTCATATGACGCCCACAAGGTGGATCTACCATCCTGGGTGGGCGTCATATGACGTCCTCGGGTTCCCGGCCGCCTGGGGGGCGCGCCCGCGCCGCCGGCGGCGCGCGCGCGCGCCCGCGGCATCGCTCGGGACCCGGTGCGAGTGCCCGGCGGCCGCGATGTCCGCCGGGCACCCGCGATTGCCCGTTTAAAACAACGGGACCGGGCGGGACCGTGGAGCTGTGTGTGTAAACACACAGCTCCACGTCCTGTCAGCGGGGAGGAGACCGATCATGTGATCCCAGTACAGAGGATCACATGATCGGTCTCCTCCCCTTAAGTCCCCTCCCCCTACAGTTAGAATCACTCCTATTAGGGACACACATTAACCCCTCCAGCGCCCTCTAGTGTTAACCCCTTCCCTGACAGTCACATTTACACAGTAATCATTGCAATTTTATAGCAACGATCGCTGTGTAAATGTGAATGGTTCCAAAAATGTGTCAAAAGTGTCCGAAGTGTCCGCCGCAATGTCGCAGTCACGAAAAAAAAATCGCAAATCGCCGCCATTACTAGTAAAAAAAAAAATAAATAAATAAATTCAATAAATCTATCCCCTATTTTGTAGACGCTATAACTTTTGCGCAAACCGATCAATATACGCTTATTGCGATTTTTTTTACCAAAAATATGTAGAAGAATACGTATCGGCCTAAACTGAGGAAAAAAAATTTTTTTTTTTTTAAAAAATGGGATATTTATTATAGCAAAAAGTAAAAAATATTGTGTTTTTTTTCAAAATTGTCGCTCTTCTTTTGTTTATAGCGCAAAAAATAAAAACCGCAGGGGCGATCAAATACCACCAAAAGAAAGCTCTATTTGTGGGAAAAAAAGGACGTCAATTTTGTTTGGGTGTAACGTCGCACGACCGCGCAATTGTTAGTTAAAGCGACGCAGTGCCGAATCGCAAAAAGTGCTCTGGTAAGGAAGGGTGTTTAAAAGCCCTGTATTGAAGCGGTTAAAAAAGAAAGTTCTAGTCCTAAACCCCACTTTGTCCCTATCCTTCAATTAAAAAGTGTGTTCCTTGTACGATAAGACAGCCAGCTCAGACACAGGTGTTGCAGAGGTGATTGCTGCAAGGAATCCTACTAATCCTACCTAATTTTTGAAAAAGGCAGTTTCTGAAGCACAGAGAGAACCAGATTAGGTCGTCTTAACTAGGGAGTGAGAGGCCAGCAGTCTCTGAAACAAGATAGATAGGGCAGAAACATGACATGAGAATGACGGTACTGCAGAGGATACAGAACCAGTGTATGCCTACATTTTATTTTAGCTATAGGTATAGGGGGTGCTGTGAATATTATTGATGTAATGTTTTTGCAATTTTGCAAACAATGCAAAAAAAGTGAAAGTCCACAATTGAAAGTGGTTTCAAAGGAAAAAAAATGTTTTCTTTTTATATTAATTCATCTTTAGTTAAACATTTTCATTTATTACAAACAATATCTACATTCCATATTTTATATAGAAATAGACAACAAACAGGAAAAAATTATATTCATAAAATAAGTAATCATATCTTGTATAAACCTGCCGTTGGCAGGGGGGGATTTGCCCTGCACCCCTCTAATCTTGTTGGAACCTCCCCTCTTCCCACCCCCCTCCCTACACCAAAAGAAAAGAGGAAGAGGAGACAGAAAAAAAAATTTCCTTCTTCCTTCCTCCCTCTCTCCCTCCCCCATCTCTCTTCCTTTGCATATATTAAAGTATTAGTGATTTAATTAGTGAGATGTGAGGAAAAATTATATTGAGTAGATAATAATTAATATAAATAATAATGATGTCAATATAAATCTTTCTATATTCGTGTCTTAAGTATATTTTTTTCCCCATCGGTGAAGAGAAAAACAAAATAGAAAAGGGAAATCGGATAGAGAAAAAAAAAACTGGGAAAGATCCAGTTGTAATAGAAGTAAGTGTATTTGGTGAGATCTTCCTGCATTTGTGCGGGAAAAGAGTGGGGATAATAAAAAATAAAGAGATCTTTCTGTGTTTGTGTCTTTTATGTGTTGGTGCTATAAAAGGTGGTATAATTCAGTTTTATTTCTCAATGTTCGTGCCTTAACTTATTTGTTTACCTTGTTGGGAAAAAAAAACCTGATGTAACATAAAAGAGAGAGAGAGGGAAAAAAAATATACAAAAAAAGAAGGGGGGGGGGGCCAACCCCCCCCCCCCCCCCAAATTCTCCCCTCCTCCCTCTCTAAAATGGGGGAGAGGGGTGGGGGGGGACCATACCAGGAGAGTGGGAGGTAGACATCGAAAGAGTGCCAGCGGGGGCGCCACCCCCCATACCCGACATATGCCATTTTGTCGCTTACCTTTTTTATGTCTTTTTTTACATAAAAAAAAATGTTGTGGATCATTTCTCCTTTATTTTTCTATTCTCAGATTCCCTTTAAATATATTTAAGGTTTCAGCAATATCTTCTAATCTACTTTATCCTGTTTAATTCTTAAGCAAGATCTTTCCATTTAGTCGATATTCTTTCAAATTTTCCCAGTTGTTATACATGTTATACTTACCTTCTTTGTGAAGTGGTTTTGCACAGAGCAACCCAGATCCTTCTCTTTTTGGGTCCCTCACTAGCACCACTGGCCCCTCCCTCCTGCTGAGTGCCCCCACAGGAATGCAGCTTGTTATTGGGGCACCCGAGCTGAGCTGCTGCTCTGTGTGTCCATTCAGTCACGTTGCCACAGATCAGCCCCACTCCCTCTTTCTCCTCATTGGCTCACTTACTTTGATTGACAGCAGCGGGAGACAATGGTTCCTGCTGCAGTCTCAGCCAATGAGGAGGGAGAATCCCAGACAGCAGCCGAGACTCTCGTGCAACATCGCTGGATCGAGATGGGGCTCAGATAAGTATTAGGGTGGCTGCTGCACACAAAAGGCTTTTTATCTTAAGGCATAGAATGCATTAGGATAAAGAAAAAACTTCTGCCTTTAAAAATACTTATCTGAGTCCTGTATCGATCTAATGCTGTGCCTGTATTCAGTCCTTTCCCTTCTCTCACAGATTTGGACATTAGCTCCTGCCAGTCAAATCATGTGAGGAGCAAGCGGGGGTTGGGGTTGAGCACCACTGTGTGTGTGTCAGGAAAGGTTCCCTCTGCTGGTAATATCGATAATTTTTCCTGCTGCTATTTTGTCATCTTTGGGCCGCAGTACTGGTGTCCACCAGCGGAGGGATCCTGGCAGTGTGGAGCAGGTATTACCTCCTGCAGACAGGCATCACCTGACTTGGATAGCAGCTGTAGTATAAATACCCGGCAAGTGCACACACACCTTGCCCTGGTATTGTCCTTGTGCCCTGACCTGCAGCCTGGTTTCCTGTGAACCTGATTTATGTATCCTGTAACCTGTATCCTGTGCCCTGTGCCCTGCAGCCTGATCCCTCTATCTTGTTCCCTGTCTGTTTACTCCTGGCCCCCCACCTACTGATCTCCTGTTTATGACCCTGGCCTGGCTTGACTACGATTCTGGTACTCCCTTTTGCTACATATGCTGGATGATTATTGTCACTGTTTGGTTGTTTGGTTTGTTCACTCAGTTTGTATTGATGGTGTGTTCACATTTATATGCATTTACTTTAATAAACTTACTTTCACCTATTTATGTCTGGTTCACGGTTATCGGAGGAATGATCGTCTGTTTTTTTTTTTTTTGTTTTGTTTTTTTGCTGCATGTTAGTCTCATATCGAAAATGAAGAGGTTACTAAAGTTGCGAAAATTCTTGTTCGACAAAATACAACTTTGGAAATGATGTAATATATTGTATTGTAATGTATTCTTGTGTTTTTGAGCATGCGCGGTCTTAAAACTTAAAGTGATTTGTAAAGTCTTGTTTTTTTTTTTGTTAAACATAATAAACATGTTATACTTACCTACCCTGTACAGTGGATTTGCACAGAGCAGCCTGGATCCTCCTTTTCCCGGGTCCCTCTTCGGCTCTCCTGGCCCCTACCTCCTGATGAGTGCCTCCACAGCAAGCAGCTTGCTAAGCTGAGTTGCAGCTCTGTGTAGCCATTCAGACACAGAGCTGCGGCCCGGCCCTGCCCCCTTTCTTTCCTCATTGGTTGACTGACTTGGATTGACAGCAGCGGGAGCACCACGCTGCTGTCTCAACCAATGAGGAGGGGAGTCCCAGGCAGCGGAGACAATCCTACAATATCGCTGGATAGAGATGTGTATCAGGTAAGTATTAGGCGGGCTGAGGGGAGGGGGTGTTGCTGCACACAGAAGGCTTTTTATCTTAATGCATAAAATTCATTAAGATAAAAAACCTTCTGACTTTACAACCACTTTAACCACCTCAATACAGGGCACTTGCACCCCCTTCCTGCCAGGGCCATTTTTCAGCTTTCAGCGCTGTCACTTTGAATGACAATTGCCCGGTCATGCTACACTGTAACCATGTGAAATTGTTATCATTTTCTTCACACAAATAGAGCTTTCTTTTGGTGGTATTTAATCACTCATTTTCATTTTTTCACGAAAAAAAAGACAAAAAAATTAGAAAAAAACGTTTTCTTAGTTTCTGTCAGTAAATTTTCTAAACAAGTAATTTTTCTCATTCACTGATAAGTTGCACTGATGAGGCGGCACTTATGGACACTGATTAGGTGGCACTGATGAGCAGGCACGAATGTGCCGCACTTATGGGCACTGTAAGGTGGCACTAATATGTGGCCCTGATGAGCACTGATAAGCAGCACTGGGTGGCACTGGTGGGCACTGGGCACAGATAGGCAGCACTGGTGGGCACAGATAGGTGTATAGCCAGCACTGATGGTCATTGATGGGTGGCATTGATGGGCAGCAGTGATGAGCATTGATGGCAGAACTGATAGCCAGCACTGACTGGTATCACTAATGGCCACTGATTGCCGGAACTTGTGGGCACTGATTGCTGGCACTTGTGGGCACAGATTGGTGGCAATTGTGGGCATTGGTTGGCACTGATTGCTGGCAGTATTGGGCAATCATTGCTGGCACTGGTGGGCACTTAATTGTAATCAGGGCACTGATGATCAGTGCCCTGTTTACATACCTAGCTGTCCCCTGTGAGGAGATACCACTGATTGGCTCTCCTCTGACTCTGTCAGTATGAGGCGAGGAGCACTGATTACTGGCATCTCCATGTTTACATGTGACTGGCTGTGATTGGACACAGCTGATCACATAGTTAAAGAGCTGCGGCTCTTTACACAGATCGGAGATCGCCCTCGGAGGTGCGCGAGAGTGGTCGTTCTGGGAGGCCATCATGTGACGTCCACCCAGAACGAGAGCAGCACCGCCCAGCCATTATTTGACGGTGGGCGGGCGGCAAGTGGTTAATTGAATAAGCTGAAGTGAGAAGTTGATTGGCTACTATGCACAGCTGTTTCTGCATGCTCCAGTTTTAGCGCTGGAAATAACCTCTGCTAAGTGCCTGAAAAAAAACCCGCCTCCCATTCATTCCAGTGTGACTTTTCACACTCGGGCGGTGCGCTTGTGGGACGTTCCGAATAGTCCTGCAAGCAGCATCTTTGGGGCAGGTTGGGAGTGCTGTGTTTAGTGCTCCCAAAACGCCCTGCCCATTGTAATGAATGGGCAGCTCTTTCAAAGTGCCTGAAAAGTGCTCTGAAAGCGTGGCAAAACTGGAGTTTTTAGCGCAAAAGTGCCGCTTAAACAGCGATGAAGCTCCGTTAAAACGAGCTGTGCTTTAGCGCTAATGGCTGGCGTTTTCAGTGTGAAAACAGTCTTAGTAAATCTCCCCCTATGAGACTCAAGGGGGTTTTAGGGAGGTCTGGGGACTCAAGAGGGTAAACTTGATTACAGCAGAATAAAAGCGTTGTGGTCATTTATTAACCCCTTCCCGACTGGCGCACGACCATGTACGTCGGCATAATGGCACGGACAGGCATAAGGGTGTACAGGTACATCCCTTTGAATTTGCTGCCATGCCATGCACGCACCGGTCGGGATCTCCGTGAGTCCAACCGCGTGTCCCGTGGACTCGATCGCCGCGGGGATACCCACGATCGTCTCACGGGGAGCAAGAACGGGGAGATGCTGACGTAAACAAGCATCTCCCCGTTCTGCCTAGCAACAGGTGACACTGATCTCTGCTCCCTGTGATTGGAGCTGAGATCAGTGATCTGTAAAACACAACGACGCCCCCCACAGCTAGCAACACGTCCCTAGGACACACTTAACCCCTACACTGGCACCTCCTGATTAACCCCTTCACTGCCAGTGTCATTTACACAGGAATCAGTGCATTTGTATAGCACTGATTGCTGTATAAATGACAATGGTCCCAAAAATGTGTGAAAAATGTCCAATGTGTCTGCCATAATCTCGCAGTCACAATAAAAATCGCTGATCACCGCTATTGCTAGTAAAAAAAAAAATTATTAATAAAAATGCCATAAAACTATCCCCTATTTTGTAAACGCTAAAACTTTTGCGGCGCAAACCAATCAATAATCGCTTATTGCGATTTTTTTAACCAAAAATATGTATAAGAATACGTATCGGCCTAAACTGAGGAAAATAATTTTTTTTATATATATTTTTTGGGGATATTTATTATAGCAAAAAGTAAAAAATAATGTGTTTTTTTTCAAAATTGTCGTTTTTTTTTTTGTTTATAGCGCAAAAAATAAAAACCGCAGAGGTGATAAAATACCACGAAAAGAAAGCTCTATTTGTGGGGGAAAAAAGGACATACATTTTTTGTTTGGGAGCCACGTCGCACAACCGCGCAATTGTCAGTTAAAGCGACGCAGTGCCAAATCGCAAAAAGTGCTCTGGTCTTAAGCCAGCAAAAGGGTTCGGTCTGAAAGTGGTTAATTTTAGGTAGTAAAGTAGATCATTTTCCATTTTCCAGTTATTTAAACAAAATTTTGCACACCATCAAACTGATACTAAAAACGGTAGAAAAATGCTGGCCATGGTTACCATGGTAACAGGCTAATACGGTATGGCTTAAGAGTCAACATTTACTAAAAATAGTTGAAATTGACATTTTAAAAATGGAATTCAACAGATTTTCTTGGTCAGTGTGTTAATAATAGTAATATGTTACCATTCGTCGTGTAAGAAAGAAATGTTTAAATGACCTCTTACTGTTTTTCATGGAATCAAAATGTATTCATTGTGTTTAGATGAAAGTTCATTTCTTTAAAATCATTAAAATTATGTTTTGTACAAATTTTATGTGGTAATAATGGTAAAAAAAAAGAAAACAAGCAATATTTGTGTTGGTAGTACAATTAATGCTATACTTAAAGTGAGTGAAGAACAAAAACTTGTTTTTAGTTTTGGATACAGTGAGGGAAGGTTTGAACGATTGTCTGGCTTTAAAGGTTTTACCAGACAGAAAGTGACAAAAAAACCTTATCCCTTTTGAAAAATAATTTTATTTATTTCTATGTTGCCATTGCAGTTATAACTAACTGACCACCGTAAATCAGTAAACTCAGAAATACGTTTTAATCCTACCACACTTTAAAATAAAAAAAAAAATAATTTTTGACTGGACATACCCTTAACCATTCTGCTACTTGTGCTATATTAACCACTTCTGGACCACCCCATGCAGATATACTGTGGCAGGGTGGCCCTCCTACGTGCAATCACGTACCTGTATGTGATTGGACACAACGGGAGCAAATCAGCGGGTCCAGTGGGCGCGATGTCCGCAGGGACCCGGATATCGATCTGAGGAGTGGCAGAACGGTGGTCTACCGATGTAAAGAAGCCGAAACACGGATCTCTGTTTTCCCCTAGTCAAAGTACACCCCCACAGTTAGAAAGAACCCCCTAGGGACACATTTAACCTTTTGATTGTCCCTGATGTTAACCCCTTCCCAGCCAGTGTCATTTGTACAGTTGCTTTTTTTTTATAGCACTGATCACTTGGTATTGGTGTCACTGGTCCCCAAAAAGTGCCACTTAGTGTCAGATTTGTCTGCCGCAATGTCGCAGTCCCGCTAAAAATAACTAATTGCTGCCATTACTAGTAAAAAATTAATTAATAAACAAAAATTCAATAAATATATCCATACCAAAATTATGTAGCAGAATACAAATTGGCCTAAATTGATGAAGAAATTTGATTTTTATTTTAAAAATGTATTGGGTATGTTTTATAGCAGAAAGTAAAAAATATATATATTTTTTTTTTCAAAATTGTCGGTCTTTTTTTTTTTTTATAGCGCGAAAAATAAAAACTGCAGAGGTGATCAAATACCAGAAGGATGGTGGCATCACTCTCATCTAGGAGCCCTCAAACATTTCATGCCCCGCTCTTCACCTCTATAAGATCGTAGTCAGAACTTCTTAACTTTACTAAATAAATAAAAACACTCCTTGAATTAAATAATAAACAATCCTTAGTAAAAACCTGTGGTTTGAATTGGCCGTGGCCCTTTTATTTATAGGTATAAATATTAATTCAATGTTATATCAACTTCAATAAATTGTAAATATTCAACACACATAGCATATTTTTTACTTTTTCTTATACAACCATATATATATTCATATCACTCAGCTATTGAAGCTCAAGCTACCACTTTAACTTCAACTGTAACATCCCCCTCCACCAGGCTAAATTTTTAAGGCAACAGCCAATTCAACACAGGTCTGAAGATCAAGGTTAAAGATATCAAGGGCTATATCAGATAAATGCACATTGTCAGGTCTATAAAACCCAGACAATCCACCTTCTAAGTTCACATGTCTATATGACATACCATAAACCATAGGCATACATTTATCCATAGCCATGTTAAGTCTTTTTTTCGAATTTTCTCAAAATATTTACAGAGTATAACAACCAACCAAGTTGAGGGAATCTCTTCTGAAAAAAAACAAAATAGTATTAGTCAAAACAGCATGTAAACACAACAGATTCAGCATAATTTGAGAAAGCAACTCTAACATTTTGCGTTTACCAATATCATTTCCAGACAAATGGATTATAGTGACCTGAGAGACAGGCTAGCACTCATGTAAATGAGATAAAGTCTGACGTAATTTGCTCCACTTCATACCACGTCTTCCATACCAATGTTTTTTAAAAGATGTAGAAGGTAGTCCCAAATTAGCGCCATAAATCCTACACTCAGCTCACTTCCAAGCCCAGAATACATAAGAGTGGCCAATAATCCAGATGTGACATAGTGTATTTAAAAATAAAATACAAGAGTTAGGTCTGACATATGCTGTATAACAATTGGAACACCAAGCACCTATCTTTTTAATAACAGACTCGTCAAGACCAACTAATGCTGCTTCAGTGGCTGCCCCTATACGAAATGAGTGTGATGAAATTTGCAAGTGTTCTAGCTGTAATGCTTTAAGGCATCTACATAGAACTGCCTTGAATTGTTAAACAGTCACCGGCTTTTCTGTGAGATGTATTAGAATATGATTTGATAACCCAGGCCTAACTGCAAAAAATTGGCATATCAGTGATAAAACACAATGACGAGCACCTGGATTTTCCCATAAAGTGATTCATCGACCATGACCCATAGGATCAGTTTTACTTTTCTGCAATAAAATCTGAACAAAATCCATCTTGACAAATATATCCTCAAACAATAAACCTGTGTTATGTCAGGGCTGGGCTCAGCCCTCCCTTCGCTGAGCTGGTCACTCAACTGTCGGCTACTGGCCAGCTTCCATCTCTCTCCACAGTAACTCAGCCGTTGATGATATCCTGTTCGTCAGTCTTGCCTACTTAAGCCATCCAGTCCAGAGGAGCTCTGCCTTTGCATTGGTCAACATCACAGAAACGTTCTCCTGCGATCCTGTTCATGACTTGCTTTGCTGACATCCCTTCTGGTTCCAGATCCTGCTTGCTGTTCCACTACATCCCTGACTTCTGGCTTGACTGACTATCCGTTCCGGTTACTGAACTCTGGCTATGTTTTG
This sequence comes from Lithobates sylvaticus, assembly GCA_028564925.1. Taxonomy (NCBI): domain Eukaryota; kingdom Metazoa; phylum Chordata; class Amphibia; order Anura; family Ranidae; genus Lithobates; species Lithobates sylvaticus. Next base: position 157,251,239 of record CM053028.1, read on the forward strand.
ACTACGTTTGTTCTTTTTTACTTTTATTATTAAACAAGTGTGATTTAACTGTACTGCTGTACAGCCTGATTTCTTGGTTTCTGACATGTTATCACCTATTTTATGTGGTAGTAATTCTGGTATCCTAAAAGCCCCCCAGAAAATAGGCACAGAGACGACCCAAATGATCGACAGATATTGGTAATCTCGCATCAGGAACCACATATTTTTTCCGATTACCTTTTAACGCACGCTTAACAGTGAAAAAGGTCATGCAAGATTTGCTACCCCATATACGTAAGAAAAAAGAATTGCCCGATAAAGTCTTAACCATATGAGAGTAATGCCCCATACACACGGTTGGAATTTCCGATGACTATTTCCGTCGGATCATTTTCGTCAGATTTTGTTCGAAGTTGGTGTTGCGTACACACGGTCGGTCTTCAAGAACGCCGTGACGTAAGCCGTGTTCCGCGGGACTAGAAAAGGGAAGTTCAGCACCACGTCTGGCACCCTTTGGGCTCCTTCTGCTGATTCCGTGTTTATCACGTGTTAGTAGAAGTTTGGTTACATCCGATTCGCGCTTTTCAGACTTCAGACTCAGATCGTTACTGCTCTTCGGTTTGTGCTTGTCAGTGCGTATCTGTTTATCAGTGCGCGTAGTCAGTTTGCATTTGTTGGTCATTGCGGCCTATATCTTGATATAGGACGCTTGGACTTTCACTGCTTATTGTCTGCTCGTTTCTGGTATTCATTTCGTTCTTTCAGGCCTTGCTGTTTATCGGTGATTTCTGTTTGTCGTTCTGACCAGCCGACCGTTTGGAAGCCATGTTTCGTGTACGTACTCGTCGTAGAGTTCACGCTGAGCAGGGGCTTGGTGTTGGGCTTTTAGCTTTGACCCAAGACCAGTCCATGAACAGGGCGAGGAGGAGTTCATTGACCAAGAATTGGTTGCTCCGGCGTGACCAATTCTCGCACATGCCTTTGCTTCGTGAGATCCGGGAGAATAATCCTGATGATTTCAGGAACTTTCTCAGGATGACGGACCCCGTTTTTCACCGTCTGTTGCCTTTGCTGACCCCTTTTATCAGCAGGCAGGATACCTGCATGAGGCAAGCCATCACTCCGGAGCAGAGGCTTGTTGCCACGTTGAGGTACTTGGCGACAGGGAGAAGCCTTCAGGACCTGAAGTTCTCCACAGGTATCTCTCCCCAGGCTCTGGGAATCATTATTCTAGAGTCCTGTTCTGCCATTATCCAGGTCCTGCAGGAGGACTATATTAAGGTAACATTTCTCCTTTACAATTCCCTTCTATGTATTTACTGTTTGCTAATGTATTTCTTTCCTCCTTACCTAATTACCAGGATTGCAATATGCTCTAATATGCTGTGCCTCTTTGTACTCATGCATGCTGGAACCTTGGAATGTTTTTTTGTCCTTCATGCATTTTTGCCTTCACTTACCTCCCCAGCATGCTCTTCTGGGCCCATATACACCTATGGCCTAGTCACTTAAAAGCAATGTATTTTGTCTGCTCCATAGTATTGGTTTCCCCTAAACTCCCCCTAAAATATCCACAAATGTTTTCTGTGTGTTTTACTTCATGCAGAGTCCCCTCTTTTTTTGTTTTTTGGTGGGCTAAACTCATTAGGAACCCCCCTCCCCCAACTGCTAGGTCAGCTGATACCAATCCTCTATCTGCTGGCTTTGCCAAGCTCAATACACACTATATATACCTACCTCTTGTGTGGTCAGATTTAGGGATGAATTCAGCAAAACATGTAGTGCAAGGGCCTGCCTCAATACTTTCAAATGTGATTTATTTTTTTTCCTCCTATTATTAGCTTGATAGGTAAGAGCAGAATGTCAAAATGTGCTTCCATTTATGTATTATTTTTTTTTTGGCATTTGGGATTAGGACACTTCTTATCTGTCCGGTGGGCTGCCAATAGTGTTAAGTAAGGAGGGTCTGGCCAAACTATCACACATTATTTAGGCATTCAGCTCTCAATGAAGTGGAGAGGGTTACCTGTCCAATCCCCCCCCTAGTTTTTGGCAATGGCCCATCAGAAGTGGGGGGAGTGATGGGGGTGAGTAATCTAAGGGGACCTTGTACTTTGGTTTGTAAATACTTTATTGGTAAAATTTTAGTCTGATCTTGTTCCAAAATGTTTCTGTATAATCTGCTTGCAATGTTTATGTGCAAAATGACTATTTTTTTTTTCTTGTTTGACTCCACAGTTTCTTTCAACACCACAGGAATGGCAGACTGTGGCCTTCCACTTTGCCAGCCGTTGGGACTTTCCTAACTGTGGAGGTGCAATTGATAGGAAACACGTCCGCATCGTCCCACCCCCCAACTCGGGGTCGTACTATTATAATTACAAGGGGTTTAATAGTATTGTGATGTTGGCGGTGGTGTCGGCGACATATAAGTTTCTCTATGTGGACGTAGGGAAGAATGGCCGGATGTCGGATGGTGGTGCCATTGCGCACACGGAGTTCAACTGGTGTCTCCAGAGTGGCAGTCTGTGCTTGCCACCTCCAGAGGAGAATGCGGAAGAATTTCCCTTCGTCTTTGTTGCGGATGAAGCGTTTGCATTGTCAAGCCATCTGATGCGGCCATTCCCGATGAAGACCCTCACCCCGGACCAGAGGGTCTTTAATTACCGGCTGTCCAGAGCCCACAGAGTGGTGGAGAACGCCTTTGGGATCATGGCCAGCCACTTCCGCCTCTTTTTGACGTTTGTCGTTTTTGGCGTTTTTCTTACGTAAAAATTGTTTTTTTTTTTTCAAACCCAAAAATGTCTGGTAGCTAGTTTGTGGGGTTTCAGATTTTTCCTAAAACATCAATGATGTTCTTCATTTTTTGTTGAACATCATTGATGTTTTTCTTGATATGATCTAGATCCCGATTGCACACCATTATCTCCCCAATGAGGACGTGTGCACTTTCACTGGTAAAATGCTATTCTTCTTCCACAACATCCACATCACCTAAAAATTTAACAAAAAAAACTGTGCATTTTAAAGATGCAGGCATACATTGATTAGCTTACCTGTAGCTGTTGTCTCCGACACTCACCTGTTGTGGTGACAATCCTCCTCCTCTGCTTCTGGTGTTGGTATTTCCCCTTATTTGGGAGGTGTGGGGTCCCTGGTGTCCTCAGACGTCCCGAGTCTTCTCTCCCCTATGAGAATGTACAAAAGGAATACTTAGCACACCAATCTATGAGGGCAGAAATAGGAAATCTGAAACATTGCTTGGAAGTGACGTACAATTGTGTTTTTTGGCCAAGTTCAAAGCCCAAAAACATTAATTTAGTACAAAAGGTTGCTGAACCGTTTTAGGGGACATGCAGTTCCCATAAAGTGTTGCCAACGTCCCAAGATAGGTATTTGTTGTGTGAAGTCTCCGGAGAGAAAGCACCAGTACCCCCTGGTACAGATAGGACTTTTCAGACGAACAAGAAAAATATTTGTTTTAAATTATTTATTTGAAAAAAAGAGGAGGATATAAAAGGGGATTTGTTTAAAAACAATGGTGATACAATTTTTTGCATGACAAAGCACATATACAGTATATCATAGATACAGTGTTACATATGAATGTAGATATGCTGCATCCTTCAATCGCCTGACATGTTTCGGGATTTAATCCCTTCTTCGGAGGCGCTAGCCAAAGGTAAATGCAAAAAAATCTCAGTATCCAATTGTTTCAAAAACATATGCGAATGTATTGATTAATTCCACAGTAGATTGGTTTTGGAAGGAAGGAACAGGAATAATGAACCCTCTCTCAAAAACCACAGCCCTTTTATTCACTATTTGTTCAAAATTAGAACAAAAAAATGCCCAAAGATGGAAGGACCTGTACAGGGATCATCTCATGCCCAAAGATATGTGCACACCGGTCTCCGCAGAGCATTTAAAAAAGGAGGGCTGCAAAGTATTTTGGAGCTGCGTAGCAGTTTCTCACTGTTGGTACGCCTGGAGCAGCGAATTCCAGCGAATGCTCCAGGCGTACCAACAGTGAGAAACTGCAACCCTTTTAAGTTTTCCCCTCTTGTCGCCTACAGACAAGCCAACTCTGTGGGTGACATTCTAGTAGACACTCTGAATTTTGAGGCCCCACTCGGGGTGAATTATGTAAATTGGTGAGCACATTCCCTTGTGGTAAATATTTGCACAACTATACATATTGTACTTACTTGATCCTCTTGCTGTTGTACCATCCATATATTACAGCGTGTTCTAAATCAGCCCCTGAAGAAGGAGCTAAATATCTAAAATTCCAAAACATGTTGGGACTTCTGTGTACATGCACTTCGTTTGGCCTCTCACCATGAGATTAACCATGTGTTTCAGAACCTAGCTGTAATGTATCTATATAGTGTAACAATCCATATTTGTTTTTAGGATACTCTAATGTTGTGTTAAAATGTATACTTATGTGTTTTTTGTATTTAATAAATTTTACTTTTACATACGCTTGTTACTCTCATATCTGGTCTTTCCCCTCACCCCATACAATCCCAGGGGCAAGCCTCTGTTGTGTTTTTTTCCATGTTTATTAGTTTCACCTGTATTGCCGCTTTTAAGAAAAAGCTCTTTCGATTTAGCCAAACTACTAGATGATCATTTCTTAAAGCAGCGGGAGGCTGGGTGTGATCCTGCGCAGTAATTACACTCATGCTTGTATTTACATGTATTGGGCCATGTATTGGGCCATTGGCATTGCCCATCATTTCAATCATTCTTACCCCACTTTATAGACTTGTGTACAGACAATTTTTGGCAGAAGGACTCATCATAATAAAATCATGAAAGACCAGGGAAATTCTTGTACGCTCCCAAAATAATTTACACATGCTGTAACAAGCCACAACACAGATCAGGATGTCTTTCACCTAATACGCTAGCATAAATGCAAAAAGCTTGCAACCAGTTATTAAAGGAATGTGGTGCAGTTTTGCGTTTTTCATCATCATTTTTTTCCTATCCATAATATTCACCTTATTGGACGGAAGCAATGATAGAATCTCAATATAGTCCGCCTTCCAAATTTTCTCTTTAAGAGCTCCATTCAAATGAAAGCCTAGAGGAGACAATTCGCATGCCAAAATGTCTTTTAAGCAAGATTCGGGACAAGTGAAGAAATCCTAATAGTTAGGAGCATCATGAGCTATAGTTGCCGTAGAAACTGAAGTTGACTCACCAGCTGCAGTTTTAACCACTGGGATGGGGGGGGGGGGTTCACCGACCCTGCTGGTAATGGCGATGAAGCGTCTAGCTCAAGAGACTTGTGCCCAGTATCAGTTACCAAGGCAACGGTATCTGCTGTCAGAAAAGGACCTGCAGAAGTTGTCGGTTGCATTGTAGCTGAATTCACAGCACTAGAAGGGTTAAACTGATAAGCAGGGCACTTAGCAAAGCATCACAAATGAGTTAAGTCAGTACCTTTAGTCTTAGCAAGCCGTTTTTTTTCCTTTTCCCCCAGCTACTGGAACAGCTGGGGTGTGAATATCTTTGCATGGACTGTGTATGCCCCCCCAATGTCTGAAGTTGAAGGCCGAGCGTCAATCGGGACTGGAAACGGGCCCAAAGTCGATGATAACGTAGGTGGAGCTGATGTCAAAGCAAGCTGGGATGCATAAGATCCAGTGAGAACAGAGGAACCGGATGGGGGGAGCTGAGATGACGATCCATTCCAGGCCACCGATGGAGCCAGCTCCAAGGACTCCAGGGGGGAACAGGACAGAAGTGGGCAAGAAAGGAAGCACAGGCAGAGAGAGGCATTGCCGAATCCAGCTATCACCGTCCTTTGCTGTGGCTCGATCCATCATCAGGCGAATTAAGGGCTCCATGACAGGCAAATAGAGATGAGCTTCTTTCTGTATCCTCATCATCTTCTGCCCACTAATGACGCATCCTCTTTCTTTTTATAGGTGGAGGCTCATGCCAGAGGACCGTTCTTTGAGGAACTGCCAATGTATCTACCAATCTCTGGTAAGTATTTATTTTTAAATGTTTTTTTTTTAATAACTGATTTTACTTAAAATGACTTATCTGCCATGATCCCAGAGGTGGAGGGGGGGACATTTCATGCCCCGCCCTTCACCTTTATTCCTATCAAGGCTACTTCCATATGCATTGCAATTTGCCATCACAGCTTAAAGCATGTCTATAGCGGGCAGAATTTTCTGCTGACCCCATTCATTCTTTGTAGTCCAGCTGTTTAGGATCTACTAGAATAGCAGAGTTAACTCTGGGAATTTTAATCTGCCTGCTGGTTAAAAAAAAGTCTGAGAAGTGCATCAATATGGCCTACCTTTATGATGCTGGCTGACCTTTTTGTGTCGTAGGCAAGTTCCTGAAATGTTATCACGGCAGTTTTCAAATTATTGTACTGTCTGCATTCTCTCATTACTATCCTCTAGGAGGATAGTATTTGTATGATTGCAGCATACCTTCATTAACTTTGGTGCAAGCTGTATGTAAACCATAAGAGATCCTGTTTTTTATCTAAAGGTAATCCAATCCCGAAATGTTTTGCACAACCTTTTTACTGATTTTTTTTTTTTTTTTACCCATATCAGTCTCAAGAATTTTACATCTATATGGTTAATAAACACATCTTCTTGTTTTCTTGTTCGTGGGTTATTTTATTTTTTTCTGGCATGACTCCTGTTGTTCTGAAAATCACGACTTGACTTTACAGATCTACTGACATAGACATGCCTAATTCTATATCACAGTCATTTATCCTTTTTTACCTTGACATTTGCTGAACAGTTGACATTATATTAGGTGTTGCCTGCAATAGTTGAGATGCTACTTTATTTAGACTCCTTTAATCCAGTTTCATCCCCAGCTCTCATCAGTTTTTTAACTAAAAATGCTGGAGTATATATAGGCTTATAATGGGTTCTTAGGATCTGTACTCTCAGGAAAGTTTCACCTATTTCTTTATGACCTTAAGACAACTTGTACAACTTTATTCAGGCTATCTTTTCGGGTAATGCTAAAAGCAGGCTTCCAAATGAAACAAAACCAATACATACACAATTTTTAAAAATCCAGTTTCTCTATTTAAGCTCCTGTTTGACATAAGCAGGCACTTATTGGTGCGTTAGTTATACTAAATATATTTTAAAACATGGCAACCAAAAAATAAGATAGATATTGTGTTATTTGTATTTGATTTTCACAATGGAAAAAAAATGCAATTATAGCTGTGGAAAAGCTTATAGCCTCTAATCATAATTTCCAACATTGAATCATTCACACGGCTCATGAACCCAAAAGATTTTCCATTCTAATGGGATTATGAAAGTAATATGTGCACAAATCAGGCCAGTATGGGTAAAAATCAATTAACCCACCAATAAGTTTTTGGATTGTGAAAGCCAGGGGATGTGAATGTACCAATGCAAATAAGCTTAGTCTGTCAGAACCTACATTTTATTAACATCTTGTAGGTGAAAAAAAACTGTTCATGCCAAACACAGCTGCTGTAGGACCTGAGGAGGAAGGAAGGGGTGCATCAAGCCCCAGAAATGAGAAGTACTGAGTGTAAGATATCCTGTTCTGCGAGTCACACAGGGTGCTCAACCCCATCCAGACCTCCATCAGTACGGGAACTACATAGGATTTGACAATTAACCTGATTGCCATTTGTAAACAGAGAAGCTGGTATGGGAAGCCTTCCACTGTTCATTTTCTCTGCTGTGCTCTACAATAGATGTTATATGTTAGAGCTACAGAGGAAGCAAGTAGTGAAAGACTTCCTCTGCATTTGGCTTCTGTGTTTGCAAATGACAGTGGAAATCAGGTGAGCTCTCAAATCCTCTCCTTTCTGATGGAGGCCTGGATGGGGTCCGGGAGCACAGTATGTCTAGCAGAACAGTGGATATGCTACCCAACACTTTTCAGCACCCTCATTCCACTTGCTGATGGATGTCTGGATGGGGTCAGTCTCAGAAAGAGAAGCATCAAAAGTAAGACATTTTAAGTTGCATTATAACTATTGTCTACTGTTTCACTCTGTTCTGACTTGTGTTTAACCTGCTTGTATGTGCATCATTTGCTTTTGCATTCCTATTTACTTTGAATGAATGGAATGAAATTAGAAGCAGTTCAGAAGCAAACAGAGCCTATCAACATTGACCCTAAAATATCTAATTACACTGCAAGACCTCTTTCACACTGGGGCCACGGCCACGTTAGCGCTATTTAAGCAGCGCTTTTCGGCCGATAGTTTTAACCCCAAAGAAGGGGTTAAAAATGCCCGTGTTGTAGCACTTCCAACCGCCCCAAAGATGCTGCTTGCAAGACTTTTCCTAACATCCCGCAAGCTCACTGCCCCAGTGTGAAAAGACTGAAATTAATGGGAGGCGGTTTTTAGGCGCTATTTAGAGGCTATTTCTAGCGCTAAAATGCCTGAAAACCGCCTCAGTGTGAAAGGGGTTTTAATGTTAGGAAACTGTAAACTGTCATTATCTTTTTAACATTTTTCATTTCCTAAAAATAAAAATAATTTTTTTTTTTGCTCTATTTTAGTACTTTAACCGGTTTCCGACCGGCTCATACTGATATACTGCGGCAGAATGGATCTCCTGGGCAAAATCTTGTACATGAAAGGCTTTGCCCAAGAGAGCCATCAGAGGGCCCCAGGGGCACGCAGCCGATGCACAGCAGGGGACCCGATGCGCATGGCCGGCGGGTGTGATTGCATGCACAAGAGGCAGCACGGGGGTTTTTGTTTGTAAACACACAAATCCCTGTTCTGTCAGAAGAGAGAAGACAGATCGTGTAATTCTACAAGGTATAAACAGCGATCTGTCATCTCTTAGTTAGTCCTACTCCCCGTTCCACAGTTAGAACACACACATAAGGAACACAGTTAACACCTTGATCACCCCCTAGTGTTAATCCCTTCCCTGCCAGTGACATTTACATAGTAATCAATGCATATTTATAGCACTGATCGCTCTGTAAATGTCAATGGTCCCAAAAATGTGTCTGCCATAATGTCGCAGGCACAATAAAAAAATCGCAGATCACCGCCATTACTAGTAAAAAAAAAAAACTAATAATAAAAATGCCATAAATCTATCCTTTATTTTATAGACACTATAACTTTTGCGCAAACCAATCAATACACACTTATTGCAATTTATATTACAAAAATATGTAGAAGAATACATATGGGCGTAAACTTGAGGCGATTCAGTTCGCATTTGCAGCGCTATACAAATCATTCATTCATTCATAAATTGAGAACAAAAAATTTATTTTTTTTAAATTGGGGATATTTATTATAGCAAAAAGTACAAAATATTGTGTTTTTTTTCAAAATTTACGCTCTTTTTTTGTTTATAGCGCAAAAAATAAAAACCGCAGAGATGATAAAATACCCCCCAAAAAAAGCTCTATTTGTGGGAAAAAAAGGACGTCAATTTTGTTCGGGTACAGCGTCGCAAGACCGCACAATTTTCAGTTAAAATGACGCAGTGCTGTATTGCAAAAAGTGCTCTGGTCATTAAGCAGCCAAATCTTCCGGGGCTGAAGTGGTTAAAAAGCCTTCCAGAAATTCACTCATAAGTATCAATTTTGTTGAACTGAGGATTTCAGCTCTAGAAATTAATTTTGTTATCTTGTTTAAATTCAGTAAAAAGGATTGACAATGCATTTTACATTTAATGGCAAACAGCATAACAAAGATAGTGTTACATATAAGGCCTCATGTACACTGCTGCTGGTAAATGGATATTTAGGAGTAGTTGGGTATTTTTTTCAGCTGCCCCTGAACTCTCCTCGGTTATCTTATCAGTACATGTACACAGGGTTGTTAATAGTCGTTTCTAGGCAGTTGAGTTTAGAAGCCTTTTTTTGGAATGCAAAAAAATGGGTTCAGACAGATTTTCAAAGGCATTTGAAACGCCAAATGCCTGTAACAGCTTGTAAACGCTGCTAAATGCAGTAACTTGCATTTAGCAGCATTTCGTTTACAGTAGTTTTTCATTTTAACAAAAAAAAAAACGCTTCTAGACGTAAACGCGGCAAAACATGGCATGTAAACGTGGCTAAACGCTGCATGTAAACGCGACTAAACAGACATTTTTAGACGCCGTTTTTCTAGCTGTCAAGGTAAATTGTTCAGGAGAGGTTAAACAATGTCCCGTGTACCTGAAGCCTTACAATTTCAGCACAGATAGTCAAAGAGCATCAAGTACAGAAAAAAGTGACTGTTTCTTTGGCAAGGGAAAACAAGCTATGGATAAATAAGGATTAAGCCTTCCAAACTGACAGCTTGCTAGTCAGTGCAAAAGCTGATAAAAAGGGAAAGTTGGTTTGCAACTTGAAAAGAACAGACTAGATCAGATGATAACACAGTACGCTTAAGCACTCATTACAAATGATGGATGAAAGAGCAGAAAACATGGAGACTTGCTGCCTGAAAGGCATATGCTGTCATTAATACAACCAGCAAAGCTAAAGCCCCATACACACGGTCGGATTTTCGCATGGATTCTGTCCGATCGGACAATGTTGTTGAAAAATCCGACCGTGTGTATGCACCATCGGACAGTGTACGTCGGATTGTCCGACGGACAAAGTCCTATCTCCTGCTGGATAGATTTTTTGACAACACGGTCCGATCACACCAAATCCGATCGTGTGTAGCGTTGTCCGACGGACAAAGTGCAACGCATGCTCAGAAGAAATTCTGTGACGGAAGCGCTCGGTCAGGTAAAACTACCTTTCCTAATTGACACAGCACATTCGTCACGCTGCAATGTTAAAATGTCTTTAATGCAGCGCATTCTCTTTTTCTTTACAATGCAAGAAGAATGACATGTTTTAGCTGCTCCTATTCACCCTCACTTCTCACAAACTTAATTCTTTATTACTTTTCAGGATTTCTACACTACATGTTTATTTTTACTCAGATCGTAAAAGAATCTTTGTTATATTTTTAGCATGATTTGTCTTTTTTTTTTGTTTTTTTTTTGGAAGACATATTTGAAGGAGATTTTGTTTTTTGTTTTTGGAGGGGGGTTGTGTGTCTCAACTTAGCAAAACCACATTATTAACATTTGTATTTGTTGCTTAAATTTACTATGAGTTTGTTGGTTGTTGGTGCCCCTTGTTAATAATACTTTATGATTAGTGAAATGTACCTGCCTACTCACAAATAAACTGTCATTGTAGAAAAGTAAAACACAATAGGCAATTATTATTTCAAATAAAAAAGACCTTTATTTCGGTCACAGCAACAAAACAAAGAGGAACGCAGCCATGGTGAAACTTGGGGAATTTGCAAAGCCTTGGACCCCCACGGCAACCATCATTTTTCAAGCTTAGAAAATTGGGGGCCTGAGGAGAGTACATATATTAAGGGGAGTGCAATCTGGTCCTGAAGTCCAAAACATCCGGAACTGCAGCAGATGCCATCTAGGTCCCCAGGCTCTGGTACTACGAGAGGCTCCATCTTCTCTCAGACCAGACTGAATCCAGGTCGTCACTCTCAGGTCTTCCTTCCACGCTTCCTTGCACGCTGTGGCTGTCGTGCTGGTGGGGTGGCAGAAGGAGGAGGAGGAGGAGGCGGAGCATGGTCACTATGGCAAACATGTGTGAGTGGGGTCATCTCCCCAGCCATCCCCTTATTTAGGACATGGAGGATGAGCCCCTCACACATGTTGCGTTGCCTCACCTCCATACCCTTCATTTTAGTGACAACCACGGAGCCAAAGGTCTCCTCGTCGGTGGGTGTGGCATGTAGGGAGGCTGAAGCCTCTCTGATCATCCGGAGCGCTGACTCTCCCGCATCACCCCCCCCCTTCTCGCCCTTCTGTAGGGAAGGCGGAGGGGAGGGATTTGGGAGTCAGTCAGGCTCCGAGGCCTAGCCCCCTCTTGGCTGCCACTACCCACCTCTTGGCTGCCACTAACCCCTTCCTCCTCCTGACTGCCACATTCCACAGCCTCCTCCTGGCTGAGGTCTTCCTGTGTATGAAAAAGGGACATAGTTTCAGTTATTTGTTCATCAAACACACACAATTTTCATCTAGTGACTGTTGCAAAATGTTTACAAATAGAAAACCATACAATTCTCAGCCCTGCAGTTTAGATTCTTGCCCCAAATGTCTCCAACACTACTGTCTGTTGATATGTCAAACACGTTAGGAACTAAGCAATTGGTGATCCTGAATTCAGTGAACATCATTCCTTTTTCACAAAAATGGTTCCCAAACTACTATACCTGGAACAAGCTGGGCTCCTCCACCTCTTCCAGACTGGAAGGCCCAGGTTGCTCCTCGGAAGCCTCATCAGGGGTGGCCTGCGCGCAAGGAAGCGTGGAAGGAGGAGTCGAGAGTGACTCCGTGACATCAGCCTGGTCTTTGAGAAAATGGAGACTGTCATAGTACCAGAGCTTGGGGGCATAGACCTCATCTGCTGCAGTTGCAGTTTCTTCAGACTTCAGGACCTTCTTGCGCTCCCTGATATACACACTCCTCAGGCTGCCAATTTTCTTTCTTATATCATCAACAGTTGCCGTGGGGAACCTTGGCTTTACAAATTCCACAAGTTCCAGCAGGGCTGCGTACCTCTTTGTTTTGATGCCGTAATGGGGGTGTTTGGCCTGCCATAAAACGGGAAATTCCCTGTATTTCTCAATGAAGAGGGGGAGAAAACTCACGTCGTTGAATCCCTGCATAATCTCTGCAAGACACAACACCACACAAAACACTATAAATTATGTCAGGCTAAACTCTCCTAATCTTCTCCATAAAGAAGCCTCAAGGTCGAATCAGTCTAGGCTAGTTATGTACCAACGTCAAATTGTACCTTCGTTTATAGCGATCGTCTCGTGCGTGAGCTTTCTCTCCCCTCGTCTCCCAGATCGTGGCAGATCGACAGGCGTGTGACGTTTTATATACAGTGCGCATGCGTCAAACTCCGCCCGCCCCTGGCGATCTTTCTCGTCTATTCCCCACCCCTTCTCTTTACGGCGCAGTGGGGAGAGCACATGGCGGGGACACAGCAAGTGCGCCCGAAATATCCCACCAACGAGGAGGAGGACGAGGAAAGTCCGGAGGCAGAAACGTCCCGATCCCGGAGCCTGAAATTCAAGGCCTCCAATATGTCATTTGGAGAAATGTTGGAGATGGTGGACATATTAAAGAGGAGCGACTATGATGGGAAATATGGGCCTTACCTCAACCCCAATGTCCGCAAGGCCAAGATCATGTCTAAAGTTGTGAGGAGGCTGTACAATCATTTTGGGGTACAACGATCCAAGGAGCAACTGAGGAAACGCTGGTCAGACCTGAAACTGAGGGAGGCCGATCAGTACAGAAAGATCAAGCGAGTTCTTCAAAAAAGTAAGTAGTTGTGTTTTGTGTTTGATTTCTTGCTTGCATACTGCTCCATGTGTTTGGATTTTTACAAAGTTGTACATTGGCATTGTACAAATGGCCACTTTCAGGTTCGTCTGTGCATTCGATCGTACTCAACCTCGATCTTTCTGCCACTGTCATGTTCGTGTGTGTGTGTGTGTGTCCATTCGATCGTACTCAACCTCGATCGTTCGGCCACTTATAATACGATGTTTGTTGTTTTTTGGGGGAAAGGAAGTTTGTTCTCTCTAGAAATGTCATCAAGACTGTCCAGCCAATTTATTCAATGTAAAGGAGACGTCACCCAGTAGCTGTTTACCAATCTGGACTCTAGAGCACTAGTGCTGGGACACCTAAACCCCCTTTTTATTAGGCTTTTCCACACATGTGCTCCAGTGGATACTAGAGGGGGGTCTCCATCACCCAAACGTCGACCAAAAAGCTATAAGTTTAGGACCTTTACAAAGTGACTACATTCATGTTGGTGTCATTTGTAACTGGACACCCAAAAATATTGTCCCTCACTTTCAAGCAATGTTTGTCATTTCCTATTTCTGCCCTCAATAGATTGTGTTGCTAAATCTTCCTTTTGTACATTCTCATAGGGGAGCGAAAACTTGGGACGTCTGAGGAAACCCCAAAACCAACACCTCCCAAAAAAGGGGAAAGAGCAGAAGCAGAGGAGGAGGAGGAGGAGGAAGGAGAGATCAGAGAAATTGGAGAACTTGTCACCACAACAGGTGAGTGTGGGAGAACACAGCTACTGGTAAGCTAATCAATGTATGGCTGCCTCATTTCCAAGACCCTATTTTTTTTTGTGTTTGGTTTTTAGGTGACGTGGATGTTGTGGAAGAAAAATCGCACTTTACCACAGAGAGTGCCCACGTACTCATCGGGGAGATAATGGTCTGCAATAGAGATCTAGATTACATAAAGCAAAACATCAATGATGTTCAACAAAAATTGAAGAACATCATTGATGTTTTAGGAAAAATCTGAAAACGCACCAAGTAATTAACACACATTTGTGGCTGCTTCTGACCACATTTGCAAGTTAAGAACTGTGTGAAATTTGGAACATGCACACATTGTGTCCACATGTGCTAGCTCCCATCATGGTGGATGAATGACAACGTTTTTTTGGGGGTGCAACCACTTTACGAACTACTAAAGTGGTTGTGGTGAAGGGGTTGCACCCCCAAAAAACGTCCATTCATCCCCATGATGGAAAATGGCACTTTTGAAGATTCCAGGCATGTGTTTTAACATATAATGACCATTTTCACACCCAAATTGTGTGCATGTTCTAAATTTCCACTTTCCAGGGGTGACCCCCCCATGTGATGAAGGCAAGATCAAACACACTTTGAACATATAGTCATGTCTGATCTTGTCTTCACTTTAGAAAGTTGAACTTTCCTAGTTCCTAGGTTCTGTTTTGCTCCATGCCTGGTTTTACAAAATGCGGAATGTTTGTAAACAATGTTGTAAATAACCAAGATGTTGTCAGTTTGGCCAAGAAGTTTGTAAACGCACTTGTGAATGTTTTGCAAGTAAACTTTTTTACTTTTCAAAATGTGTGGCTTCCTTATTTAAAAAACAAAATGCATTATGTATGTCAAATGTAAAGGATTTGGGGGGCAATGGGTGTTATTTACTAAAGGCAAGTCGAGTTTGCACTGCAAGTTTCTTTTCAAGGGCACTTTTTCACTGCACTTGTAGAGCATATTGGATTTGACTTATGTAAATGACACCCACAGTGCTTTGTACGAAAACACGGAGCACAGCATTTTTGTGAATACACACATGTCTGACCTGGTGATGAAAAGGAGTATTTTGGGTGTCAGTTATGCACTACAAACCTTCTCTAGACCAAAGATTAGGTATCAAACACACAACATGAGAATAATCTTTTTGTGAAGAAGAGACTGTTACCTCCTTTTGCCCAAAAAGTGCATTCCCACTGTCGAAGGCAAAGGGAAAAAATTTCAAGGTAAAATAAGCTAAAAAGAATACGGAAATGACAAGAAATCATAGGTTGGTTGAAAAAATAATATTTATTTAAAAATGCCTCTCACACATCGTCAGGCAGAGCAATGGCCCCCCTACCCACAAAGTAGTCCATATATTGCTTGCGGACCGCGCGGGCATTTAGAGGGGGCAAGCCTGGACGTGCCACTTGAAGGGCTGTGAGGTCAGCATTTGGAGGGCCCTCCACATCTGGGCCAACGGCCACCACATAGTTCCTGTTATGTCTTTTGAGGAAGTTGTGCAATATGCAACAGGCAAGAACTATGTGGTTCAGTTTGTATTCCGCCAAGTTAATTGCCATCAAGAACAGGCGGAAGCGGCTGGCCAGGATGTCAAAAGTGTTCTCCACAACTCTTCGGGCTCTGGACAGCCTGTAGTTGAAGACCCTCTGGTCTGGGGTGAGGGTCCTCATCGGGAACGGCCTCATCAGATGGGGAGTCAACGCAAACGCTTCATCTGCGACAAAGACAAAGGGGAGTCCTTCTGCATTCTCCTCTGGAGGTGGCAAGCACAGACTGCCACTTTGGAGACGCCAGTAGAACTCCGTGTGCGCAATGGCACCACCATCCGAGATCCGGCCGTTCATCCCCACGTCCACATACATAAACTCTTATGTCGCCGACACCACCGCCAACATCACTACACTATTAAACCCCTTATAATTATAATAGTAGGACCCCGAGTTGGGCGGTGGGACGATGTTTCCCATCAATTGCCCCTCCGCAGTTAGGAAAGTCCCAACGGCTGGCAAAGTGGGAGGCCACAGTCTGCCATTCCTGTGGCGTGGAAGGGAACTGTGGAGTGAAACCAGAAAAAAAAATTAGTCACTTTGCACATAAACATTGCAAGCAGATTAGACAATCAACATCTTGGAACAAGAGCATTGTTTAAAATTGGAGGCTGGAAAGTATTTGCGCAGAAAAGTAGAGGCTCCCCTTCACAGATTAATCACCCCCCATCAATCCCCCCACTTCTGATGGGCCATTGGCAATAACTAGGGTTTTGGGGGGGGGGGTTGGACAGGTAACCCTCTGCACTTCATTGATTGGCAAATGGCTCAATAATGTGTGCTAGTTTGGCCAGACCCTCTGTACTTAACACTATTGGCAGCCCCCAGGAAAGCTAAAATAACATTTCAACCCCCCCCCCCCCCCCCCCCAAAAAAAGGAAAGCACATTGTGACATTCTGAAATTACCAAGCAAGCTAATAGGAGGGAAAGAACACAAAAAAATAGGAAATGGAAAGTATGGGGGCTCTACATGAAGTAAACCACACAGCAAACATTAGTGCATATTTTAGGGGGTGTTTGGGGGCAAACAATACTATGCAGCAGACAAAAGACATTGCTTAAGTGACTAGGCCATAGGTGTCTATTGGGGCAGAAGAGCATGCTGGGAGGTAAGTGAAGGGAAAAATGCATGAAGGAGAAAAGGGGCACAGCATATTAGAGCATATTGTAATCATGGTAATTAGGGAAGGAGGTCAAAAATACAAGACATTAGCAAACAGAGCATACATAGAAGGGAATAGTAAAGGAGAAATGTTACCTTAATATAGTCCTCCTGCAGGACCTCGATGATGGCAGAACAGGTCTCTGGAATAATGATTCCCAGGGCCTGGGGAGAGATACCTGAAGAGAACTTCAAATCCTGAAGACTTCTCCCTGTCGCCAAGTACCTCAACGTGGCAACAAGCCTCTGCTCCGGAGTAATGGCTTGTCTCATGCAGGTATCCTGCCGGCTGATAAAAGGGGTCAGCAAAGCCAAAAGACGGTGAAAATCGGGGTCCGTCATCCAGAGAAAGTTCCTGAAATCATCAGGATTATTCTCCCGGATCTCACGAAGCAAAGGCATGTGCGAGAACTGATCACGCTGAAGCAACCAATTCTTGGTCCACATACTCCTCGTCACTCTGTTCATGGACGGGTCTTGGGTCAAAACTAAAAGCCCGACACCAATTCCGCGTACAGCACGAACTCGGCGACGAGTACGCACGGGAAACATCGCTCACAAGGTCACAAAAGGTCGGCTGGTCAGAACGGACAAACAGAAAGCACCGATAAACAGCAAGGCCTGAAAGAACGAAATGAATACCAGAAACGAGCAGACAATAAGCAGTGCAAATCAAAGCGTCCTATATCAAGATATAGGCCGCAATGACCAACAAATGCGAACTGACTACACGCACTAATAAACAGATACACACGACAAGCACAAACTGAAGAGCAGTAACGATCTGAGTCAGAAAACTGAGAAGCGCGAATCTTAAGTCCCCAAACTTCGACTAACTCGCGATAAACACGGGATCAGCAGAAGGAGCCCAACGGGTGCCTGACGTGGTGCTGAACTTCCCTTTTCTAGTCTCGTGGAAGACGACTTACGTCACGACGTTCTTGCAGACCGGATATTCCGACAACGTTGTCCGACCGTGTGTACGCAACAACAACATCGGACAAAGTACGACGGACAGGATCCGACCGACCTGGTCCGCAGATAATCCGACCGTGTGTATGGGGCTTTAGAGATAGCAAGAACGGGATGACTGCTAAACAAACTCGTTAATCTAGTTATTTCATTTAGTTCAATTCAGTTGATTCGTTCAATTCGTATTCTAAATTCGTATTCGGAATTTTCTAATTTTTCTTCGAATCTACTGATTTTTTTCGAATTCAAAACATTCAAAATTATACATTTTCAAATCAGTCGAAACGAAAATGTTATATTCTTTTAGATTTGAATGCAGCAAGATGAAAAAACAAAAGAATCTTCATCAAATGATTGCAATGGGGGTTATTTACGAAAGGCAAATCCACTTTGCACTGCAAGTGCACTTGGAAGTGCAGTCGCTGTAGAACCGAGGAGGACATGGCAGGAAAATAAAATACAGCATTTTAGCTTGCACATGATTGGATAATAAAATCATCAGAGCTTCCCCTTATTTCAGATCTACCCCTCAGATTTACAGCGACTGCACTTGTAGTGCCTTTCATAAATAACCCCCAATAGTGTTAAAATCTAGTTTTTACAGTATTAATATCGATATTTCAATACTTCATATTGATGAGGAAAGTTCCAAGAAAGTCTGTTCAAAAAAAATCAAAAAAACTCAGTTATTCTATAGAGATCTAATCCATTCATTAATTTGTTAATATTTGTTAATTTAATTAATATTAGATAATTAGATTAAAGAAAACTTTCTAACATTTCCCTCTCAAAATGATTGATTAACCACTTCGTGGTCCTTTAAGAGCCCAGCCGCGGGTCACGCGCGCACCGCCGACGGCGTGCTCTCGACCCGGACGGGAGCTCCGTGACCACGGCCGCAGGACCAGCGGACCCAATCGCCGCTGGTGTCCCGCGATCGGGTCACAGAGCTGAAGAACAGGGAGAGGTCTGTGTAAACAAACCTCTCCCCGCGCTTCCTACACTGCCTGTCACTAATCGGCTGTTCCCTGTCATCGGGAAAGCCGATCAGTGACGTCAGACGTCAGCCCCGCCCCTTAACCTCCTAGGCGGTAATCCCGAGTCTGGCTCGGGTTCAGTTTTTTCTGCTAGGAGCGGTAACCCCGAGCCAGACTCGGGCTGCATTGCAGGATACAGGGGGGGAAGTTACTTACCTTTTCCCCTGGATCCTGCGATGTCTCCCCGCTGTGTGTGCGAGCCGTCCGCTCACTCGATTCAAACAGTGCCGAGTGCCGCTGATCTCCGTTCCCTGCGACGTTCCGACGCACGGGAGCGGAGATCGGCACCAAATTCAAAAAAGTGTAAAAACACAACACACATACAGTACTGTAATCTTACAGATTACAGTACTGTATACAAAAAATACACATCCCCTTTGTCCCTAGTGGTCTGCCCAGTGCCCTGCATGTCATTTTATATAATAAAAAGTTTTTTTCTGCCTGGAAACTGGAGATTGTCCATAGCAACCAAAAAGTGTCCCTTTATGTCAAAAGTGGTTTTAGACCAGCTAGAAAACACCGATAAAAAATTAGAATCACAATTCATCATCAAACACTAAATTTAATGACAGTGACAATTCTGCAACTGAGCAAATTCCAGTGTTTTTGATTTGATTACATTATTGAATCATTTTTATATATATTTTTATTATATTATAATTTATGATTTTGTGTTTCAAACTTTATCATACCCGGGATGTCTATTAGACTCTGGTTCAGACAGATTTAAGTGAGTTATTCATAAGAATTGCATGCCTACAATATAAAAACGCCAAATTTCCATGCAAAATAATTGTACCGCTTTCAGCACAAAATTCCAGCCAGAATCATACCGCCAGGGAGGTTAATGGTTAACTCTTTCACTGCCAGTGTCATTTATACAGGAATCAATGCATTTAAATAGCATTGATTGCTGTATAAATGACAATGGTCCCAAAAATGTGTCAAAAATGTCTGATGTGTATGCCATAATGTCGCAGTCACAATAAAAATCGCTGATCGCCGCAATTACTAGTAAAAAAAAAAAAAAAAAATATTAATAAAAATGCTATAAAACTATCCCCTATTTTGTAAACGCTATAACTTTTGTGCAAACCAATCAATAATCGCTAATTGCGATTTTTTTTACCAAAAATATGTAGAAGAATACGTATCGGCCTAAACTGAGGAAAAAATATGTTTTTTTTATATATTTTTTGGGGATATTTATTATAGCAAAAAGTAAAAAATATTGCATTTTTTTCAAAATTGTCGCTTTATTTCTGTTTATAGCGCAAAAAATAAAAACCGCAGGGGCGATCAAATACCACCAAAAGAAAGCTCTATTTGTGGGAAAAAAAGGACGTAAATTTTGTTTGGGAGCCACGTCACACGACCGCTCAATTGTCAGTTAAAGCGACGCAGTGCCGAATCGCAAAAAGGGGCCTGGTCCTTTGGCTGCATATTGGTCCGGGCTGAAGTGGTTAAACAATCTTAATCATTTTCTTATCTAAATCCATTTATACCTCAAATGCACCACATTCGTATCCATACATACTTTTAGATCTTTAGATAATTGATTTGAATATATTTTCAATTTTGATTCCATATAGGAAAAATGTAATTATTAAACCTTTTGCTTCATATACCATTAAAAAATATATTCACCCTTATTTTCCTTTTATTTTACCAAACTATTAATCCCCTTAATTCATAACTGTAACATTGTTGTACAATATTTTGAAATATGGATGTCACTAAATTGTGTTTAGCATAAATCTATAATCCATACAACCTTTCAAATAATCTTTGTCAAAATTTGAATTTAAAATATGTTTCTTAAATTCAAATCATTCATATATGTGAGATGATTTTAAAAATAATTACATATTACAATGTAAAGTTAATCCTAACTTGTCTATATGACTTTAGAAAAAATGTACTGTTATCTTAATTAACACCAGATGTTCCTCCTAACTAAACTGACTATTGTAAGGATGTTTAACCCTTTCAATTCTGAAAATACACTATATGTGATTGTAAAAATTGATGTGTAAAAAATATCTCATCTTGATATGATAAACATATCACGTCACATAAAAATGGTTATATATAAAAACTGCAATATATCTGATGGATACATTATTTCATCAGTTATCAAAACTCAAAAGTCAATTGTTTTTCGAATTTTCTCTCTGATTAGAAGTCTTGAAGTTTTTCTTATTATTATTATTATTATTCTTCCTGCACTCTGTAAAGTTGGAAAAACTTTATTGAACATAAAAAGACAATAATAATAACGAATCAATCTCTTATCAATTTTTCTCCCAAAACTGATATTCTTAAGCTTCAATTAATTATTTTCATCTGGAAGGTCTAGAAATATTACATTTCTCTTCTTTTGGTGACTTACAAGTCAGATCCTGAAACAGAATGCAGTATTATTATTTTGAATTTACTAATGCAAAATATACCTTTATTTACTTATTCATTTTACATACCACAATCCTAATATTTTATTATGACATGAAAGACATATTTTAGTACTAACATTTCTAATTACCTTACTTTCCTCTATTTATCTTAAACTGGCCTATACTCATTATGCTATTATTCTGTGTATTTTAAATATAACAGGATGCAATTTCTCCTTTTTGTCATGATTTGAAACCTTGTTTTTACATATTTAGGAGTATTTTGTATTTAGGAACGAAGAAAGGTTTCAAAACCACCCTAGAAGACTGAAGCAAACTGTATCCATTCACTTGTCCTCTTCAAGATTTAGAGTAATGCGTGCTGTACTGTCATTTTTGGCCTCTTAAAATTCAGCATTTTCTGTAGAATTTTTTGCTGAATAGCATAACCATTCTTTGGGTAACACATAAAAAGACCCGCTGAACGACTCTTAGTAACATTAACAAATACTAGTTTAAAGCCTCTCTCAGCACTTGTTTCAAAAATACAATTTTCAGGTTTTCTGAAAACATTTGTACAAACATAATTATGTTTTAGTGAAAGATCAGATGTCTGTAATTTGATCTTACTAGATCTCACAATTTTTTTCTGTCATTTTGACTTCAAATGTGTGTCAAAGGTCTTTTCCATATTTGTCAAACCTCTGGAGAAAAAAATATTATTTTCTGATCACCTTCTTTTAATTGAGACAAAGTTACTGAAATTGAATTCTCAGATACATCAGTGTGCAAAACAAAACAACGGACACATTTCTATAATATTCAATGAAGGAGCATTCTGCAAATCCCTTTTCAACATTTCAAAGGTATCTGTCTGGGCTTGACCCCATTTATCAAACACAACATCTTTTTGTCTCAAAAAATCAAATAATGGTTTAACTTTATCATCATATTTCTGTAAAAACTCTTACAATTTACTTCACTCAAAAATCGATATAATGCCTTGTAAGATGTTTGAATTGGAATAGCAGAAATGTTTCTATCTTTTTCCTGTGATAACTGTCTCTGTCCATGACTAATTTGCATATGATATACGTTATATGCATATACGTTACTCTTCCTCAACTGAACTGACTCTGTGTTCAGTTTCAGCCCTGCTGTTTGTAATAGAGTAAATAACTGACAAAAGAGTGACACGTTCCTCCATACTCTGTGTAGACAACAAAAACTTGTCCACATGCTGGAAAATACATTCTGGTCTAGAGAATTTTGATAATACTTTCTCCAAGCACTCGTGCACTAAACTGTCACTAATATTCAATCCTGGAACTATTCTAGTGAATGCATAGGTTTCTTTATTAACCACTTGCCGACCGGCGCACGACAATATACGTCGACAGAATGGCACGGACAGGCAGGAGGACGTATATATAAGTCCCTCCTTTCTGCCTGTCCGTGCCATCGGGAGCGCCGGTCGGGACCCCCGTGAGTCCGGTCGTGGTCCCCGCAGACTCGATCGCCGCGGGGACCCCCGCAATCGTCTCACGGGACGGCTGAACGGGGAGATGCCGAGATAAACAGCATCTCCCCGTTCTGCCTAGCAACTAGTGATTGGAGCAGAGATCAGCATTGACTAGCTGACAGCCACGCCCCCCACAGTAAAAAAAACACACCCCTAGGCATACTTAACCCTTACACTGCCCCCTTGTGGTTAACCCCTTCACTGCCAGTGTCATTTATACAGGAATTAATGCATTTAAATAGCATTGATTGCTGTATATATGACAATGGTCCCAAAAATGTGTCCGCCATAATGTCGCAGTCACAAAAAAAATCGCAGATCGCCGCCATTACTAATAAAAAAAATTATTAATAAAAATGCTATAAAACTATCCCATATTTTGTAAACGCTATAACTTCTGCGCAAACCGATCAATAATCGCTTATTGCGATTTTTTTTACCAAAAATATGTAGAAGAATACGTATCGGCCTAAACTGAGGAAAAAAAAAAAAGTTTTTTTATATATTTTTGGGGGATATTTATTATAGCAAAAAGTAAAAAATAATGCATTTTTTTCAAAATTGTCGCTCTATTTTTGTTTATAGCGCAAAAAATAAAAACCGCAGGGGCGATCAAATACCACCAAAAGAAAGCTCTATTTGTGGGAAAAAAAGGACGTCAATTTTGTTTGGGAGCCACGTCGCACGACCGCGCAATTGTCAGTTAAAGCGACGCAGTGCCGAATCGCAAAAAGGGGCCTGGTCCTTTGGCTGCAAATTGGTCCGGTCTGAAAGTGGTTAAAGCTGAAGGCTTATATATTGACAGCTTTTAGTTAATGGTACTGAAAAATTACTATTAACGATTTAAATTAGGAACAATAGGTTTGTTATTTGTAATGCATTTATTCAGTGATCTTAAATCAACTGATAAAAAATACAAATCATCATCAATATAGTTATTTACCACTGATTGTGCCTTCTTTAATATTCATTGTTGTAAAAATTCTTTTACAATGTCAGAAAGTGGAACTAATAATTCTTATGGGGCTTAGGATCTGTTCTTATGTGGAATTTGGGGCTTATGACCTTTTCCCTCAATTTCTATTTCAATATCTTTAAACAAACCTGTATCAATTTTGGTCTGACTCCAAAGACTTTTATGTGATCAAACCAATTGTTCCAATACGAGATTGGTTCCTGTATGTGGCCAATTATAATCTGAAGACATGTCAGCTGCTGTACACAAATTTCACCCTTACTGTACATTGAAGGTTCTATGAACATAGATTAGGGCCTAGATGAATCTTTCCATATAGAAGAATTACTTAAATCAATAATCCAATTTAGTTTACTAATCCCATCCATGCCTAAAATATTCTCTGTATTTTGGCAACACCAGAAATCTATAATAGTTTTCAAAAGTCCTGGGATTTCAAAAGTCACATCAGAAACTTTAGTTGCAACTGTATTTTCTTTTCCACTGAAACCAATTAAATTTAGTTTTGGAGAATCAATATTCACAGTTAATTTGTGTTTAGTTATACTGAGTTCAGCTCCTAACTCTAGTAACCATTTTGTTTTCCTACCATTTAATAAACTATGTAACCACAGCCTTCCATTTTCATCTAATACAATTGGAGCAACATAATTTTATGTTGGAGAAGTCTCAGAAATTGTTTTAATCCTGATTTAGGCAATGCAAGTAATCCATCTCTCTCTTTGTCAGCATTGTTTGTCATATTGATTGAACTGTCATTAACAGATCTGTTTGACTTCTGAGGCATAAGGCAAATCAATCAACCTATTGTTTGGAGAAGGATGAATAAATTGCTCAGAAATGTCCTCATTTTCTAATTTCATAGTTTTTCTTTGTGAATCTAATTTACATTCTAAACATTCTTTCTGTACGTGGCCACATTTCTTACAATGTAAGCAAGTAACATTTCCTGTCTGCTCTGAAACTTTGGTTCTGTCTGTGACGTGTATCTCACCATATCTGGGTGTGGCCTTAAACGTGGCAACTCTCTGATCGCCATTTTGCTTTTGTCTGTTCATACTTGTTCATACTACATCTTTATTCATTAAGTTTGGTTTAAGCAAACCTTCATGATCCTGGTCATCTATTACTATAGACCGCATATCTGGTACAAATGCCTTCTGTTTAGTGTCTGCACTATCATTAATCTCTAAACTCTTACTTGACTGTGCTTTAGAATTTACACAAATCCTTTTTACTTTATTCTGTAATTCAGACAACTGAATATCTTTTATTTGAATAGCACTTTGCAAATCATCTATTCGCTCAAACAAAATCGGACAATTGTTATCCTGCTGAGTCTTTATTTTCCCTTTGTACCAACAACATCCCTTTTAGGAACTCCTAATATCATTGTGTCATAAACTTTATCAAGTTAATATCCTGTTTGCTGAATTTCTTAAAATCTCATTTTGATTTTTGTATCTTAATATTGGCCGTAAGCATTCATTGAACATGTAACACCATAATTCATCATCTTTAACAAATTTTGACAGATTTAATTATAATTTACTATCACTAGACAATTCATCAATAAAATTAATTACTGACCAATTAAGAATAGACGTCCTTCATGTAACATGCGTTCCCTATCTTGGTGGGAAATGATGTCATCAAGAAACAGAGTTTTCTTGCACGTGCGCAAACTTCTCACCAATTCTGATAATTCTTTGATTCCAAGTTCATTCAATGATGCCAAAAGTTAATTTGCTGTTTCTATTACTCCTGGAAGCCTGGTAGTTTGTGCTTGTATTCCCTCTTGGCAAGCGAAAGGAGAAATAATTAAAAAATGTTTGATGTTCGGGCAAAATTAAACTGGCTTAAGGCTCTCCACTGTTAAAATCTAATTTTCACAGTGAAAGTCTGTCCAGTTCTCATGTAAAAAATAAAAATGTGATTTAATAATAAAATAGCAAAATATTACAAGAACAATATCAAAATGTAGAATGTACAAATATCAATAAAGTATTATATTCTTAAGATGAAGATTGAATCAGATGTGTATCTTTGTGTGTGTGTGTAAGCTGTTTTTTTTTCTTCTATGTCTCATGGTGGAATGCCTGCACCAAAATCTGCCTTTCTGTCTTCTGTTACTAGCTTTTTACTCCTAAAAACTGCCCCCTCCTTCCTAAAAAGGCTGGTTAAACGTTTCTCTGAGCTTTCTTGTCCTACAGAAAACCGCAGGCTTATCCTCCTCACGTAATGATGGGAGTTGCTTTGACATTCCTGAGGAGTGGGCAAAAACTGATATGTGTAAAGGTTTAAACATATACAATATAACATCTAAATCAATTACTACATATACTTATATATATATATGTATAAATTATATTCATTGAAAACCCAATGTTCTTAATAATATCCTAATCAATAAATATTGTATAAGAAACTTATATTAACTAACATTTGAAACCTTTGTATCTTAAGTAATGAAAAAACCTTCCTTGTCATCTGTGATGGGGGAGGTGAGAACCCAGCTCAAGATTCCTGAATTACTAACACATGTTTGCTCTCCATAGAACTGCTTATTTGCTCTTAACATCATATATATTTTCACAAGTATAAAAGTCTAAATAACTTCATTTTTTCCATAACTAAAAGGTATAATTATACAGTTTTGCTCTCAAGTTTACATACCCTGGCAGAATTTATGATTTCTTGTCCATATTTTAGAGAATATGAATGATAACACAAAAACTTTTCTTTCACTCATGGTTAGTGTTTGGCTGAAGCCATTTATTATCAATAAACTGTGTTTACTTTTTAAATCATAATGGCAGAGAAACTACCCAACAGAAACTACCCAAATGACCCTGATCAAAAGTACATACCCTGGTGATTTTGGCCTGATAACATACACACAAGTTGACACAAAGGGGTTTGAATGGCTATTAAAGGTAACCATTCTCACCTGTGATCTGTTTGCTTGTAATTAGTGCCTGTGTATAAAAGGTCAATGAGTTTCTGGACTCTTGACAGACCGTTGCATCTTTCATCCAGTGCTGCACTGATGTTTCTGGATTCTGAGTCATGGGGAAAGCAAAAGAATTGTCAAAGGATCTGCGGGAAAAGGTAGTTGAACTGTATAAAACAGGAAAGGGATATAAAAAGATATCCAAGGAATAAACTTATAAGCACAACTGTGTATAATTATATATATATATATATATATATAACAACTTAATTATTCTATAGAGATCTAATCTATTCATTCATTTGTTAATTGATTAATATTAGGTAATTAGATTAAAGAACGCTTTCTAACATTTATTTATATATATAAAAAAGATAAATCATCATAATAAATATAAAAAGACCAAGACAGCTTGGGCAGTATACAAGCATAAAATGTAATATATACTTATGTCCAATGATGATAACTAGACGTTATTGTTCTAAAATGTCTGCCTTAACAAAGTGGTTTCCATATCAATAGACAGTAGTGGCCAAACATTTTTGGGACAAGAATGAAAAATGCTGTTTTCAGAATGATAGTCTTTTCTATTTCTCCACATTCAATTTGCAACAGTCATGAGCTCAAAACTGTGTGTGATTTGATGACCAAATAAATTACTAATTATGTCACATTTTCATACACAGGAAAGTGTCCGTCAAGAGGAGCCCGTGGCCAGCGGCCACACAGAGTCCCAGATCCCTCCCCTACGCTGGCCCTCCTGCTAAAAGGGCCAGGAAGAGCAGGAACCTGGACAAGGCCATAGCTGCCTTCCTCAGTCACGCAACAACTGCAATCGGTACAGCCCCTGATGCAGCTGAGGCAGCTACTAATTTACGAGATATGGATGTGGACCAAAGAAGGATGTGCAAGGAACTAATCCTGCAGATCCTCAACAAGGGGGAGGGGACAAATTTCCTCCAAAACCCCGGATTTGGATGCCCCACCTCCACAGCCACCACAGCAACCCCACCCACCACAGCAGCAAGGTGGACATTGGCAATTCCAGCCCCAAGACCCCCAACAAGCCTGCTGGGCTGGAGATTTTCAGCCATACAATTACTAATTTGCTTTTTTTTATATTTATGATTTTAGTTGTTATACTTTTTGTATGCAGAGAATGCACTTTTTGGTTAAGTTATTTAATTTTGATTTGGATGGCAGATAACATGTCTAATTTATTTTATTTTATTTTTTGAATAATGCACAAGAAAAAAATGGCCTCAGCTGATGTGGAAGGGAGGGTTGACAGCGATGGCCTGGGTTCGGTCAGGTCTGTCAAAAAACGTAGGCTGTGGTAATACCACAGCCTGGGGAAATACCGGTCATCTGCTGCTGCTCCTGATCTCTTGGAGTCCAGGACATTCTTGTGCTCCCTATAAACGTACTCCTCAGGTTCCCAATTTTGCTCTTCACATAATTGAGGTCTGCCCTGGGTCTGGGTCTGGCCCTACAAAGGCTTCACCAATTCCAACAGTTTCTCTATCACTGCCTTGCTCTTGATTTTTATAGGACCTTCTTGTGCTCCCTATTAAATAATAAAAAAAAACATTTAAAAAATACTTGGCTATGTGTTTTACTTAAAATTACAGTTTGGGAGTTGGCAGGTACATTTAAAAAATACAATGTTAAATTAACAAGGGACACCAACATAGTTGTATCTTTAATCTTAAAAACAAACTTTTTTTTTAATTATTCTTGATATCACTATAAAAAAAGCCTTTTTAAATACGTTTGGCAGAACTCCGTCAGTATCACCAGCAAAGCAGCTTCATTTTTTTACCCATTATAAAGAAGAAGAGAATGTGTGCTCAATGTCGAGATTTCATAATTTGCTGCGTCACAAATGTGAATTCTCCATTACGAACGCTAGTTTTACAAGAACGACCGCTTCTGGCTCGTTCTTGCTTCTGAGCATGCGTGTTTGTACTTTGGACTTTTGTCCGACGGACTTGTGTACACACGCTCGAAAAATCCGACAACAGACCATTGTCTGAGGAAATTTTAAAGCCTGCCATCCAACATTTGTCTGTGGAAAATCCGACAATTGTCCGATGGAGCGTACAAACGGTCAGATTTTCCGACAACAGCCTGCCATCACACAATTCCCATCGGAAAATTTACATTTCTGTTATAAATAAGGGGAAAAGATTTTAAAAATCAACAGTTTTTCTTATTTTAAAAATGTGCATTCTTTTTAAAAGCATCATTAAAAAAGGGAGGGTGTCACAGGTACTCACCCGGGCCGATATGCTGAGAGCTGCTCCCCTTGCGACTAGGCGCACGATGACTCTGGAGTGGGTACAGAGGACACCGGGCGCAAAGATGCACGGGTTGCCAGCAGGAGTGTTGCAGGTGGTGTGCAGTAGCGACGTTGACCAGGAGAGGCTGATGCTGCACTGGAAGTAGACACCTGGCAGGGCTGTGATCAGGCAGAGGTTAAAGAGGTACCAGAGCATATGCTGAAGGAGGACCCTCGGTAGCATGAGAGAACAGAAAGACCAGAACACCGAGCCGGGGGTCAAGCACAAGAAGCAAGAGATAGTCCAGTAAGCAGGCCGAGGGTCAAACACAGGTGATCCGGCAGCAGGAGTATCCAGGGAGCAAGCCAGGGGTCAAACACAGGTAAGTAACTCAGAGAATGTCCAGTAGGCAGGCCGAGGGTCAAACACAGGTAATCAGGCAGTAGAAGTATCCAGGAAGCAGGCCAGGGGTCAAACACAGGTGAGTAACTCAGAGAATGTCCAGTAGGCAGGCCGAGGGTCAAGCACAGGTAATCAAGCAGTAGAAGTATCCAGGAAGCAAGCCAGGGGTCAAACACAGGTAAGTAACTCAGAGAATGTCCAGTAGGCAGGCCGAGGGTCAAGCACAGGTAATCAGGCAGTAGAAGTATCCAGGAAGCAAGCCAGGGGTCAAACACAGGTAAGTAACTCAGAGAATGTCCAGTAGGCAGGCCGAGGGTCAAGCACAGGTAATCAGGCAGTAGAAGTATCCAGGAAGCAGGCCAGGGGTCAAACACAGGTAAGTAACTCAGAGAATGTCCAGTAGGCAGGCCGAGGGTCAAGCACAGGTAATCAGGCAGTAGAAGTATCCAGGAAGCAAGCCAGGGGTCAAACACAGGTAAGTAACGGCAGCGGTGGTCAGACAGATTCCGGGTCGGCACAGGTAGTCAAGCAGGTACAGGGTACAGGGTACTGGATACAGGATACAGGACTGGAGCCAAGACTCAGGAAGAGACAACAAACCAGCAATTTGTGAGCAAACAGGGGAAGCCTTTTATAGGCTAGGTGAGAGGTCAGGTGGGATACCCGGACGAGTGCGCATGCGCACTCGTCTTCTGTCAGCGCCGCGCACAGCGGTGAGCCGCACTGGCTGGGCTGTGTCAGATACCCGAGTACCGCGGACCCGCGCATGCGCACCCGTTACCCGGCGTACCTGTACCATTCTACCGCGCGTGCGCAACCCTGGAACCCGGCGGTGAGGCACGGTATTTCCCTGACAGTGCCCCCCTCCTAGGGGCAGCCTCCGGATGCCCACTTCAGGATGTCTTTGGTGATATTCTCGTATTAAACGAGGGGCGTGGATGTTTTCAGATGGCTCCCAGGAGCAGTCTTTCGGGGGGATAACCCTTCCATTTGACTAGATACTGAACCTGACCTCTTCTTTTTCGGAGATCCAGAATCTTTTCAACCTCGAATTCTTCCTCTCCTTGGATGGTGATGGGTGGAGGAAGTGGCATCTGCCTGTCAGGGAAAGAATTGGCAATTACAGGTTTCAGCAAAGAAGCATGGAAAACTGGGTGGATCCTATAGGAACTGGGGAGATCTAGTTCAAAGGCCACTGGGTTGATCACCCTCTTGACCTCAAAGGGGCCGATGAACCTGGGACCAAGTTTCCGAGAAGGACAGGGGAGTTTCAAATTAGCGGTTGATAACCAAACTTTCTCACCAATCTGGAAAGGCGGGCATTCTTTCCTGCCCCGATTGTACTGTACCTCATACCCCCTTTGTGCTTCCTTCATGGCCTGCTGGATCTGGAGAAAGTTGTCCTGGATATGTTTGACTAAATCCTGTGCAGCTGGAGTAGGGACGTCTGGGATGGAATCTGGAAGAAAAGAAGGGTGATAGCCGTAGTTTGCCCAGAAGGGCGTTTGGTTAATGGCAGAATGCAGGGAATTATTATAGGCAAACTCTGCGTAGGGTAGCAGGCCTGACCAGTCATCTTGGGAGTATGAACAAAAACATCTCAGATACTGTTCGAGGGTCTGATTGGTGCGTTCAGTTTGGCCGTTGGATTGTGGGTGGTATGCTGAAGACATGGAAGTCCTGATTTCAAGGGATTTGCAGAGGTCTCTCCAGAATCTGGAGGTGAACTGTACCCCCCGGTCTGAGGTGATGTTAGCTGGTACTCCATGTAATCTTATAACTTCTTTGATGAAGATGTCTGTGGTAGCAGAAGCCGAAGGGGTACCTTTCATGGGCAAGAAGTGGGCCATCTTTGAAAGACGGTCTATGACAACCAGAATTGTGGTAAAGGAATCTGAGGGAGGTAAGTCTACTATGAAGTCCATGGAGATCTCCTTCCATGGACGTTCCGGGACGGGTAGCGGTCGTAACAGACCCCAGGACTTGATGTTGGACCCCTTGTTCCTCTGACAAGTGTTACAAGAAAGTACATATTCTTGGCAGTCCTTTCTCCAGCCCGGCCACCAGTAAGACCGACCTACCAAGTCCACTGTCTTCTGTATTCCGAAGTGGCCGGACATCTTGTGGTCGTGAAGGGTCTGCAGGACTTGGAGTCTGACAGGAGGAGGAACAAATATTCGGGCATGGGCCCGAAGTAAGTCCTGTTTCCTTTCAAGAAAAGGTAATGTAGGAGAGGAGAACTGGTTGGAGGCTTGTTTAAGGGCTGCAGTCAAGTCAGGTTGAATAGCATGGAGGAAATTGTGGGCGGACAGGATGGTAGCAGGTTCCTTAGAGGATTCAGTGTCCAGGAACATACGGGATAAGGCATCCGCCTTGCCATTCTTGGAGCCGGGACGGTAAGTGATGTGGAAGTTAAATCGGGAAAAGAACAAGGCCCAGCGGGCCTGTCTGGGTCTAAGGCGTTTTGCAGCCCTGAGGTACTCCAAGTTGCGATGATCTGTGAAGATAAGAATGGGTTGGGAGGCTCCTTCTAGCAGGTATCTCCATTCTTCAAGAGCGAACTTAATCGCAAGTAATTCCCGGTCGCCTACGTCGTAATTCCTTTCAGGGGGACTCAATTTTCGGGAGGCAAAGGCGACCGGGTGGAGTAGGGCCTTTGGGCCACTTCTGTGCGATAGGATTGCTCCCATAGCAGAATCTGAAGCGTCCACTTCTAGGACGTAAGGAAGTTCAGGGTCAGGGTGCTGTAAGATGGGTGCAGAGGAAAAAAGTTCCTTGAGCTTCTCAAATGCGCCTTGCGCTTGGGGTGTCCATTGGAACTTGACTTGCTGACGGGTAAGTTGGGTGATTGGGGACACAATGGCAGAAAACCCCTGAATAAACCGTCTATAAAAGTTAGCAAAGCCGATAAAACGTTGGACTGACCTTTTGTCTGTGTGGGCAGGCCAATCCTGGATAGCCTTCACTTTTTGCGGGTCCATCAGTACTCCTCCGGTGGTTATGATGAAGCCCAGGAACTGGATGGTGTCGGTCTCGAACTCGCATTTTTCTCCTTTGACGTAAAGCCCGTGTTCACGTAGAATGAGAAGAACTTTCCGGACATGTTGACGATGGGCTTCTAGAGAGTCGGAGAAAATCAAAATATCGTCAAGATATACAATGAGGAAGTTATCCAGATACTCACGGAAAATGTCATTGACAAGGTGCTGGAAGGTAGCTGGGGCATTACAAAGTCCAAACGGCATGACCAGGTACTCTAAATGGCCGAATCTGGACCTAAAAGCCGTCTTCCACTCATCCCCAGAGCGTATTCTAACCAAGTTGTAGGCCCCACGGAGATCAAGCTTGGTGAAAACTTTGGCAGTCCTGAGCCGCTGGAAAAGTTCGGGGATGAGTGGGAGTGGGTACCTGTTCTTGATATTAATTTTGTTGAGTTCCCTGTAATCCACACAGGGTCTGAGGGAACCGTCTTTTTTTTCAACAAAGAAAATCCCAGCCCCTGCTGGCGAAGAAGATGGCTGAATGAACCCCTTAGCGAGATTTTCATCAATATACACCCGTAGGGCTTCAAGCTCAGTTTCAGACAAGGGGAAAATTCTTCCGAAGGGGATCTCAGCCCCTGGTAGGAGATCAATCGGACAATCATATGAGCGATGAGGGGGAAGGACTTCGGCCTTTTTTTCATCGAAAATGTCCATGAAATCTCGGTAGGGTGTTGGAACATGTTGCAGGTCCTTGGTACTGGGTTGCATGGCAAGATGAGTAAGAGGTCCTGCGGGCTTATCCGGAAAGCAGTGCTGCAGGCAGTAAGGGGAGGAGAACTCCACTTCTCTGTTGACCCAATCGATCCGAGGATTGTGGGCCAGTAACCAGGGTATACCCCAGGATGATGGGGAACATAGGAGAGTGGATTACATCAAAACGTAAAAGTTCGTGATGACCCGACTTGGTGCAGGTCAGGATGGGAGCGGTTTCCTGGGTGACCGGTCCTGAGCAGGGTGGAGAGCCATCAGCCAGCTGGATTTGAAGAGGTTGCTTCTTGGTAGTTAAAGAAAGGTTCAAGTGTCGTGCCAAGGTCAGATCCATAAAGCAACTGCAGGCTCCGGAGTCAAGGATGGCTCCCAACTGGAAGGCCTCTCCCGCTACCTGTAGGGAGAGTGGAACAGTCAAGTGAAAATGTGGAATTCCAGCAGTGTGTGAGCTCGAGAGGGACCGAGAAGGGCACTTACTGGGTCTTACGGGGCATTTCTGTAGGTAGTGACCTGTGCCTCCGCAGTAGAGACAGAGGTTAGCTTGTCGACGGCGGAGCCTTTCTTCAGCAGATAGGGGGGTCCGTGCCAGGCCCAACTGCATAGGTTCCCCATGAGGAGGAGAGCGGGAGTGCCAAGAAGGAGCAGGTGCTGGAGGAACCCGGGGCATCATCCAGGTGGGCCGGGGGTTCTGAAGTTTCTCTGCCCGTCGTTCCCGCAACCGACGATCAAGTTTAATGACAAGTTGGCAGAGGTCTGCGAAGGTGGTTGGGATCTCTCCTCGGGCCAGTTCATCCTTCAATACTTCGGATAGCCCCAAACGGAATTGGTACTTTAGAGCAGACTCATTCCAATCTGTATCTGCAGCCCATTTGCGAAAATCTACTACATAGTCCTCTACGGGCCTTCTCCCCTGGGATAGGGTGTGCAGGGTAGATTCTGCCGTACCTGTGCGTTGGGAGTCCTCGTAGAGTGCTGCCATAGCGGAAAAGAAAGTCTCTACAGAATTCAGCTGCGGGCTCTTTTGTTCCATCAAATGGTATGCCCAGGATTGAGGGTCATCTGAAAGCAGGGAGATAATAAAACCCACCTTGGTGGATTCCAACTGGAAGGTCCTGGGTTGTAGTGCCAAGTGTAGTAAACAAGAATTTTTAAAAGAGCGAAATTTCCTTCGGTCCCCGAAAAAACGTTCTGGTGTGGGGACCCTGGGATCAGGATTAGACATGTCATAGGTAGGAAGAGCACCTCCAGGTGTTGGTGGGAGAGTGGAGGTGCTGGCTGCAGGGGGTGACTGGTCCGCTTGGTTTGGAGACAAGGTCAAGTGCTGTAGACGTCCTTCGATCTGAAAGTACCCATCCTGGAGGCGCTGTACAGCCTGAGTAAGGGCTGTCACCTGCTGGCATAGGGCCTCAAGGGGTGAACCAGCTCTGTCGGCCTCGGACATTGGCTGGTTTGTACTGTCACAGGTACTCACCCGGGCCGATATGCTGAGAGCTGCTCCCCTTGCGACTAGGCGCACGATGCCTCTGGAGTGGGTACAGAGGACACCGGGCGCAAAGATGCACGGGTTGCCAGCAGGAGTGTTGCAGGTGGTGTGCAGTAGCGACGTTGACCAGGAGAGGCTGATGCTGCACTGGAAGTAGACACCTGGCAGGGCTGTGATCAGGCAGAGGTTAAAGAGGTACCAGAGCATATGCTGAAGGAGGACCCTCGGTAGCATGAGAGAACAGAAAGTCCAGAACACCGAGCCGGGGGTCAAGCACAAGAAGCAAGAGATAGTCCAGTAAGCAGGCCGAGGGTCAAACACAGGTGATCCGGCAGCAGGAGTATCTAGGGAGCAAGCCAGGGGTCAAACACAGGTAAGTAACTCAGAGAATGTCCAGTAGGCAGGCCGAGGGTCAAACACAGGTAATCAGGCAGTAGAAGTATCCAGGAAGCAGGCCAGGGGTCAAACACAGGTGAGTAACTCAGAGAATGTCCAGTAGGCAGGCCGAGGGTCAAGCACAGGTAATCAGGCAGTAGAAGTATCCAGGAAGCAAGCCAGGGGTCAAACACAGGTAAGTAACTCAGAGAATGTCCAGTAGGCAGGCCGAGGGTCAAGCACAGGTAATCAGGCAGTAGAAGTATCCAGGAAGCAGGCCAGGGGTCAAACACAGGTAAGTAACTCAGAGAATGTCCAGTAGGCAGGCCGAGGGTCAAGCACAGGTAATCAGGCAGTAGAAGTATCCAGGAAGCAAGCCAGGGGTCAAACACAGGTAAGTAACGGCAGCGGTGGTCAGACAGATTCCGGGTCGGCACAGGTAGTCAAGCAGGTACAGGGTACAGGGTACTGGATACAGGATACAGGATACAGGATACAGGACTGGAGCCAGGACTCAGGAAGAGACAACAAACCAGCAATTTGTGAGCAAACAGGGGAAGCCTTTTATAGGCTAGGTGAGAGGTCAGGTGGGATACCCGGACGAGTGCGCATGCGCACTCGTCTTCTGTCAGCGCCGCGCACAGCGGTGAGCCGCACTGGCTGGGCTGTGTCAGATACCCGAGTACCGCGGACCCGCGCATGCGCACCCGTTACCCGGTGTACCTGTACCATTCGTTGCGCCGCTCTACCGCGCATGCGCAACCCTGGAACCCGGCGATGAGGCACGGTATTTCCCTGACGGAGGGAAAAAAATGCATAAAAACTTAAGCAAAGTTTTACATTAAAGTGTATGTTACTCCAACATTTCAAAATCCTGATATGTGTATGTTGTTTTTGTAATTGCAAATTTTCTTTAACTGAGAACATTCACAGATCAAAAGTCACCCCTTTAATCTGCTATGTATGAATTGGAGTAATCACAATGTAACAACAATGTTGCTACACTGTAATTCCTACCAACTCTGACACTGTTCTGTGCATGTCAATTTACACAGAGGCTACTGTAGCTTCTTCTGTGATAAAGAACAAGCCATGGATGTCATAATGATGGCAGAGGTTTGCTGATAAGTTTAGCCATGGAACTGTGAGTGAGTGAGGAAAAGGATTAGAGTGTACAATGTATGCTCTAAGTATCTGATGACCTTTTTAGGGGATACGTTATAAACCCCATGTTCACAAGTACTTCGATGGAGTTGGGCAGAGGGTTTGGTGAATTGTTATTAAAGGCTTGGGGCTGTTCTCTTGGGCACCAATTTAAGAGGAACCATATGGTGAGACAGGGCCATGGGTTGCACATCTGATCTAGGGCCCTGTTCAAATCTCATGTTAGCAGGAACTAGCGTTACCCTTTTTAAAGCTCATTTACATGCTTTATTGCATGTCGCACATAGGGCAGTTCACATTTTTGCCACCCAAAAGAAACTCCTGCTCCTTTTTAGGTGATAAGCTTTGTGTGATTTTTAAATGCATGTTTTGCTATGATTGCCGTGCGATTCTGTTACATGACAATTGCGGCAACATCGCAACACGTTTGGGGTGCAATTAACAATAAAGGCACCCAAACGCACGTTGTGTGTTTTGCCATGATTTGGAATTGTTTTTAAATCACCTAATGTAAACCTTAGGTGCGGCCTATTTATATTTAAGACAGAGCAAAAAAGAATATGCTGCAGAAAGTGCTATATATTATTAAAGCCAAGGTTACAGTATTGCTAGCTAATTGGCAGATTCTGCCTTCAGTAATAAATTTAGCTGAACAGATCTCAATCTGTCAGTGAGATCCCACCCCCCAGCACACATTGGTTTATTCCCAGTATCATGTCTTCAATACACACCTCACTTCCAAGTATCTATGTGGTGAACCTTCCAGTAGACAGAGCATTCTGGCCAGTTTTTGCACAAGCAATGTGGGTGCATTTGACCCCTTGCGAACCAATGATCCCCAAAAGTAAGCTCCGGTGGGCGAAGGGAAACTCGTTGGAGGCATGGCCTGGTGGGGGTCCAGGCTGAGACTGCCATCCACTATCATACAGCAGGTCTTGACTTGTGCAGCTCTCGGGACACATGGTCAGGGCCACACCTTGCAATTTGTACCTTTCTTAGTCATAGGAGTAAGGGGGCAGCAATGGAGGGAAAACCTTTGATGAAGCGTCTGTAGTAATTTGAAAACCCTAGAAAGCTTTGGCGCCCTCCTAAAATGGTCGGTTGGGGCCATTGCAAGACAGCAGAACGTTTTTGAGGGTTCATTTGGAAACCGACAGCACTTATATTGTTTCCAAGGAAAGGTATACGGCTTTGATGGAAACTGCATTTCTCAATCTTTGCGTAAAGGTGGTTTTCTCTCAGTCATTGTAATACCTGCTTTACATGTGAGATGTGCTCTAGATGAGTCTTGGAAAAAAAAGATTAAAATGTCGTCCAAGTAGATGATCACAAAACTGTTGCTGAAATTGTGAAAAATGTAATTCACGAAACATTGTAAGACAGCAGGGGCATTATATAGTCCAAAGGGCATAACCAAATAGTCAAAATGTCCATTGCGAGTGTTGAATTGCGAGTCCCCCTCTCTAATTTGAATCAGATTATAAGCCCCTCAGAGGTCCAGCTTAGAGACGATAACAGCTCCCTTAAGTACGTTAAACTGTTCTAGAATGAGAGGCAAAGGATAGGAGTCTATGCATGGTCAAAGACCCCCATTTTTTTTTCAACAAAGAAAAATTCTGCCCCTACTGGAGAAGAAGAGGGTCGGATAAAACCTCTTTCCAAGTTGTCTTTTACGTATTCCCCCGTGGATTTTTGTTCAGGCAATGACAGTGGATAGGTCCTTCTTTTGGGAAGTAGTGCTTCAGGAATCAAATTAATTGCGCAGTCAAAAGAATGATGTGGAGGTTAAACCCTTTTGCTTGCAAAATACATCTGAAAACTCATGGTATTCGCAAGGCAAGGTAGGTGGGATGGCCACGGAAGCCAACAGACAGCCAGAAAGTCTTTCGGGTTGAGGCAAACAGTTTAGATAACAGGACGGGTCCCAAGAGGTTAGTTCTCCATTTTCCCAATCAAAAGAAGGGTTGTGTTGTTGTAACCAAGGATAACGGCCTGAAGTGGAGAATCAATAGAGACAAGACGATTTCCTCTTTGTGGAGTGCCCTTACCTGAAGGTTAATTGTTGTAGTCTCAATCTTTACAAGGCCATCTCCCAACGGTTGTCCATTCAGGGTGGTGATGCTCAGGGGTCTAGACTTAGGAACAAATGGGATGTTATTTTCCTTTGTAAAAGTGTAGTACAGGAATATGCCAGTGAATCCAGAATCCACAAAAGCCTCACAGGAGACAAGTTTAGAGGCTAAATGGATACTTGCAGGAACGGTAATCTTGGTCTTGGAGGATATACTTGTAAGGTCTAACCCAGCTCCTTCAACAGATGTACCCCAGTTGAAGCCTATGTAGGCGAAACATGTAGGGTTAAATGCTTGCCTAAGCCATCTGGAACTTTTTATCTGCGCCTTTATAAAAAGCTTTTTTTACAATTTTATTCGTTGTTTGTGATTGCAAAATCCCAAATAAAACCTTTTTGTCTTTGGTATCACACTATGAGGAGTTTTCTCCTTTTTTCCCCTTTTTTTCTTTTTTCTTTGTGAGCTACCCATGCTAGAGAACATCTCCCAGAGTCCCTTCACCTCTCCTCCCTGGAATTGGAGAGTTTGCTGGGGGTGAGTATTGGAGACTCTTACTGCCGCAGCAAACGGAACCTTCCAAAAGGACGTGTGTGTCTGCAACATCACCTTGAGATATCCGGTGGATCCGGTCACACGCTCGTTTGACTCACTACCGAGAGGTCTGTGAGTCCACCGACTCTGGTAAGGGTATCTCGACTATTCCATGTTTACATGTTAAGGAGAAGGTTGATTCCTCTTGAAGTCAGAATTTGTTACAACCACCAATTATCACCCTGGGACTGCATCACTACACCATCCTGCAATTCCACCTCCAAAGACCCCTTTCATGGCTGACTGTGGACTAACACAACACCATTTGTAGAACACAGTGGACCGGTATAGCACTACTAGTGGAGCATACTCTTGGGGTCACTTTACCCTGTGAACATAACCCACTACTGCCACCACAACCGGTTTATCACAGAAACTGATGAGCCTTTTTTCCAAATAGAACGTTTTATTTACTATATTTGTTATTCATATCTGCGCTTTTGAAAAATCGCATGATTTATCTATATATGCGCTTTTGAGAAATCGCATAATTTGTCTGATATCCTAAAAATCCTATTTTAGGCAGATACTCATCAGTGATATAATTACCTTATATTGATCTATATTTATGACTGTCTTTTGTTTTATGAATAACATCATAATTCTGTACAGCTGATCAGACTTTAGTTATCACCTGTATATCTTCACTTTCAATTTTTACTGGATTTGTGTCAGCCCGTCGGGATGGCCTGACGGACTGTATTTTTCCAGTTTCTGAGCTTACAACTACTGACCACATCCCCATGCGTTTTTTAACACAAGAAAAGTCGCATGACTTCTTATAACACCATTATTGTTAGTCTTGATATGGAATTGTACACTCTGTCTCTATAGGGTCTGTGAGAACACAATCTAGACCTGAGAGTTTTACACATCCCTATCACGTTGAATTGTCTTATTCTTTTTTGTTTTTGCACCTCATGAGAACGTGACCCTTCTTATTGTCGGGCCATTTTTTCACCATAGACTGCCAAATCTTCTTGCCTCATACAAGAGATACGAGTGATTATTTTTATCAATAATACACCTGTCACGCATCTTCGCCCATAGAGTTTGAATTCCCTATGTGGCTCTATGCAAAACAGGGACACTCATCTTTTCTTTTCACATTTTTTGTATTGTTTTTGTTGCACTTTAGGGACATATATCCCGTTACTCACATTTGCAAACAAACTTTTTCACACAAGCGCTGCACTTTTATAATTACAGTGGTTAGACCCTGCCTTTTACTGGACGGGAAGGGCAGACAGATAACAAATGTCCTTTTAGTCCACAGTACTGGCATAGGCCCAATTCACACCGCCTTTGTTTCTCTGACTCTGACTGAGATTGTTTCTCTGGCTCTGAACTGAGATTTCAGGTTCTGGCTGAGGTGGTGCTTGGAAGTTAGGGGCCAAACGGTAAACTGGCCTATGAAGCTTGCAAGTTCTAAATCTCTCTTGGTACCTTTCATGATACATAGCTCTATGAATTTTTCAAGGTCTTCTGGGGAATCCTTATAAACAAATTCATCCTTGATGCGATCTTTAAGACCTTTTCGGAAGGCTGCTTGTAATGCCCTTGAGTCCAAATTAGTCTTAGCAGCTAGGTATGGAACTCAATAACATACTGTGCCACAGGCCTGGTACCTTGCTGTATGTCCAAAAGTTAGTACTCAGCTGTAGAATCTCTATCTGGCTTGCCAAATACAGTCTGGAGAGAAGCCAGAAATTTGTCAGCGTCTTGTAGCACAGGATCATTGCGTTCCAGGTAAGGAGAGACCAAGGCAAAATTTAAACATAGCACAAAGTTCATCTAACTTGGCGTCCAGAGAAGAAAGATGATGTTCATGAGCTCCAATCAATTGTCCCAGATGCGAAATCGCCTTAACAATCTCAGCAGGGTCCACTGCCATTGTGGCCCATTTGTAATGTAAGGTACCTGTTGTAGGTAGTGTCCGAAGTGGAGCTTGTATACTGAGGATTCAGACAAAAATGTAGTCAGGCAGGTCAAGTCAGCAACAGATCAGGAAAAGCAGTACAAAATATAAATCTAAAGAATGGTCAGACAGGCGGAGGTCATACATGGGCTGGCGGTGAATTGCCAAATCAGCAGGCTGGAGAATGGTCAAGAAATCAGGCAGAGGTTTAATACATAGTAGTCCAAATCACAGAGTTATCAATACATCCAGGGAGCTAGTCCAAACAAACGAGCACTGAGTAACAGGAAGTGCTGTTATTTATGGGCTGCTTGATTGTACATTGTCCGCAGCTGGCAGCAGGCAGGGCTAGTACGTCCAAGGCAATGCATCAAGCTGGGAGAACATTGCAATAACTCCAGAGCTCCTTCGTGGCACAACACGTAAGACTGCAACTGTGGGACCAGGAACATATATATTATATGTATATAGATTTATTTGATCTGAGAGATCAGAACAATTCAGCAACAACTATGTAATTTGGGGATATACCTATGCGATTCATTTAATGGGGTTAATTTATGAAGGTAAAATATACTGTTAATTTTGCAAAGAAAGTTTATTTTTGCAAGAGAGTCTTAAGTGATTGAATGAAACCTCTTTGGGTTAGGGCTATTGTCTTTTTGGTACTGCCATATGGTCTTTTCCACATGTAGACTTGGAGAAGTAGAAAGGAAGGAGCGCCCGGTGTCCAAAAGAATGTAGATTTTAAAGTAGGTTAAAACGTATCTATTAATAATATTGACAAGTACATAAAAAAAAAGAAATGTTAGGGATGGGGTGGGGTAGGAAAAAAAAAAAAGAAATGCTAGGGGTGGGGTGGATAGGTTGGTATCTGGTGGAGGAAGGGGTGGAGTACTAGATGATGGGATGAAATGAATGATGCCTGGTGCTGAGATGGTGTTGATGCTGGAAAATAGGATACTGTGAAGTATACTCCACAGTATAGATTACCATAAAATCGCTGTAAAGTTGCTGTAGAATGCATTGTAAAGGAAGCTTTAGCCAGGGAAGGATTTGAATACCAAAAAGGGACTGGGAAATGGCTTGGGTGGGGGAAATATAAAAAGTTTTCTTGGTGAGCTTAGGCTGGAGAGATGAATGGTGGATGTGAGCAGTACTCAGAGCCATGGGATTGCTACTACAGCAAGGAGGAAATTACTGGCTCACAGAATCAGCAGTCCCAGGATCAGAAAGTGCGTGAATGTGTGACGGTTTGGCTGAGGGTAAGAGAGGTGGCAGCTGAAGGGTTAATGAGATAACAGCTAGTGCAGGGGGAAGAGGAGGGTAACTTTGGATGAAGAAATTGCAGTTTGATTATGACTGCTGGTAAAGTTTGGGATGAAAAGAGCAGTGGTGTACAGGGTAAGGAAAGGGAGAGAGAAGCAAGAAGTAGCTTTAATGAGCATATCGGTTGCGGGCTGGGAGTTGAATAGAGTGACAGCTGGTGTATAAGGGACAAGGAGAGTGGTATTGGGTGTGATGGGAGGGGGTAAGAACTGTGTGTGCGGGGGACAAGTCAATCTGTACCTATTATTGCCCTATATCTACGCATAGTTGTAATTATCCAATACCATCCTTTTTTTTCCATTTATTCTTATAGATGTTAATATATGTAAACACCCTACAATCTGACGTTCTTTGATGATTTCATTTTTATTCTTTATTTCTTATTTTAAATTGAGTTTTATCAATCACTATTTACAATATTCGTTATAATTATTACTATTATCAAAATTATTTTTCACCAAGATCCTTTAGCTCTTGATATGATTTTTAGGGTTCTTTATAAGTATCATAACATTTATACATTTTTGTTTTTTTGCATTTTTGCTTTTACCTCGCTTTCATATTTATGTTTTATTCTGTATTTTTCTCATGTTTGTTCGATAGCCCTGAAGAAGGAGTTCTTTCGCCCGATAATACGTCAGCTTTGATGTACTTGTCGATATCACCAATAAATACCTTTTAACCGCTTCAGCCCCTGAAGATTTTACCCCCTTCCTCACCGGAGCACTTTTTGCGATTTGGCACTGCGACGCTTTAACTGACAATTGCGCGGTTGTGCGATGTTGCACCCAAACAAAATTGACATCCTTTTTTTCCCACAAATAGAGCTTTCTTTTGGTGGTATTTAATCACCTCTG
Organism: Lithobates sylvaticus; assembly: GCA_028564925.1. Lineage (NCBI taxonomy): Eukaryota > Metazoa > Chordata > Amphibia > Anura > Ranidae > Lithobates > Lithobates sylvaticus. Next base: position 157,294,182 of record CM053028.1, read on the forward strand.
CGGTTTTTATTTTTTGCGCTATAAACAAAATAGGAACGACAATTTTGAAAAAAGTGCAATATTTTTAACCGCCAAAAATATATAAAAAAACTATGTCAGTTTAGGCCAATATGTATTCTTCTACATTGTTTTGGTAAAAAAAAAAAAAATCGCAATAAGCGTATATTGATTGGTTTGCGCAAAAGTTATAGCGTCTACAAAGTAGGGGATACAGTGGTGTGAAAAAGTGTTTGCCCCCTTCCTCATTTCCTGTTCCTTTGCATGTTTGTCACACTTAAGTGTTTCGGAACATCAAACCAATTTAAACAATAGTCAAGGACAACACAAGTAAACACAAAATGCAATTTGTAAATGAAGGTGTTTATTATTAAAGGTGAAAAAAAATCCAAACCATCATGGCCCTGTGTGAAAAAGTGATTGCCCCCCTTGTTAAAACATACTATAACTGTGGTTGTCCAAACCTGAGTTCAATTTCTCTAGCCACACCCAGGCCTGATTATTGCCACACCTGTTCACAATCAAGGCATCACTTAAATAGGAGCTGCTTGACACAGTAAGGTCCACCAGAAGATCCTTAAAAGCTACACATCATGCCGAGACCCAAAGAAATTCAGGAACAATTGAGAAAGAAAGTAATTGAGATCTATCAGTCTGGAAAGGGTTATAAAGCCATTTCCAAAGCTTTGGGAATCCAGCGAACCACAGTGAGAGCCATTATCCACAAATGGTGAAGACATGGAACAGTGGTGAACCTTCCCAGGAGTGTCCGGCCGCCCAAAATTACCCCAAGAGCGCAGCGACGACTCATCCAAGAGGTCACAAAAGACCCCACAACCACGTCCAAGGAACTGCAGGCCTCACTTGCCTCAGTTAAGGTCAGCGTTCATGCCTCCACCATCAGGAAAAGACTGGGCAAAAATGGCCTGCATGGCAGAGTTCCAAGGAGAAAACCACTGCTGAGCAAAAAGAACATCAAAGCTCGTCTCAATTTCTCCACAACACATCTTGATGATCCCCAAGACTTTTGGGACAACATTCTGTGGACCGATGAGACAAAAGTGAAAATTGGAAGGTGTGTGTCCAAGTATATCTGGCGTAGAAGGAACACTGCATTTCAGAAAAAGAACATTATACCAACAGTAAAATATGGTGGTGGTAGTGTGATGGTCTGGGGCTGTTTTGCTGCTTCAGGACCTGGAAGACTTGCCGTGATAAAAGGAACTATGAATTCTGCTGTCTACCAAGAGATCCTGAAGGAGAATGTCCGACCATCTGTTCGTGTACTCAAGCTGAAACGAACTTGGGTTCTGCAGCAGGACAATGATCCTAAACACACCAGCAAGTCCACCACCGAATGGCTGAAGAAAAACAAAATGAAGACTTTGGAGTGGCCTAGCCAAAGTCCTGACCTGAATCCTATTGAGATGTTGTGGTATGACCTTAAAAAGGCCATTCATGCTCGAAAACCCTCTAATGTAACTGAATTAGGACAATTCTGCAAAGATGAGTGGGCCAAAATTCCTCCAGGACGCTGTAAAAGCCTCATTGCACGTTATCGCAAACGCTTGGTTGCAGTTGTTGCTGCTAAGGGTGGCCCAACCAGTTATTAGGTTTAGGGGGCAATCACTTTTTCACACAGGGCCATGATGGTTTGGATTTTTTTTCACCTTTAATAATAAACACCTTCATTTACAAATTGCATTTTGTGTTTACTTGTGTTGTCCTTGACTATTGTTTAAATTGGTTTGATGTTCCGAAACACTTAAGTGTGACAAACATGCAAAGGAACAGGAAATGAGGAAGGGGGCAAACACTTTTTCACACCACTGTATATTTATGGCATTTTTATTATAAATTTTTTTATTTTTTACTAGTAATGGCGGCCAGTTGCCATTTTTATCGGGACTGTGACATTATGGCGGACACGTCGGACAATTTTGATACATTTTTGGGACCATTGGAATTTTTACAGCGATCTGTGCTATAAAAATGCATTGATTACTGTAAAAATGTCACTGACAGGGAAGGGGTTAACACTAGGGGGCGATAAAGGGGTTAATGTGTTCCCTAGAGTGTGTTCTAAATGAAGGGGGGAGTGGACTGTGTAGGGGAAGAGATAGATCACTGTTCATACTCTGTATGAACAGACAATCTATCACTTCTCCCACTCACAGAACCAGAAACTGTGTTTACACACACAGATCCCGATTTTCAGTGTGCTCCAAGCGATCGCAGGAGCTCGCCGGTGATCGCGACCGTCGGGCACTCGCATCGGCTCCGTAGGCGAGCAGAGGGTGCGTGCCCATATTGGCCACAGGGCGAAGCGACGTTTCATAACGTAGTTTCACCCAGCCGAGCAATTCTGCCACAGTAGCACTGCCGCGGCTGGTCAGCAATTAGTTAATCTACTTTCAAATCTGCATTCTTTTGGCCATCAGGCGCTGGGTATTCTTGGGTATTCTTTGCAAAGTGATACTTCATCACAAAGTGAACAGCCCAGTTGGCTTTAGTAAATCAATCTCAATGCATATTCATTCAGGTGGACCTTCAAATGACACAAATTTTGGCACAAATCTGAAACTAACGCTGACTGTGTGAGGCCAAAATAAGTCATCAACACTAACAAAGGGTTGGTCTCTGGAGGCTCTTCTATGTACATGCAAATACTTTCTGTGTGTAAGCAGGTAGAAGATTTCCCCTTTGCTCCTCCTAGTGGTGGAGTGGTGACGTGGGGTGCCTCTTTATAGGGTGGGAGGGATCTCAGGTTCTGGGCTTCCTTGGAGAGACTGTCTGGTGCCACCGGAGAGAAAACACCGGAGGGAGCAATGTGTCTCCCCTTAGGAGGAGGGTCCAAAGGGAAATCTCTTAGGAAGACCTGGACTAAGAAATTAAGTAATAATAGTGGATGAGGGTATGAGTACCACTATGCTCCCTCTGGGCTCTAATGGATCAATGTCAAAGTTTTGCAACAAGTTTATTCACCATTATATGAAAGTTGTGTGACCAGTATTTGGACTGTTCGGTTTGCATTATTGCCAAGTAAAAATCCTACTTTTGCAACAAGAAGCCTGTGATGTTCTGTTGTGAGTAGTGTGTTCAGTACAGCCAATGCCTGGGGTCAAGAGCTGTGTGCTTTACTGATGAAAACCTGGTCGGCTCTGGAGTGGTGATATAGGAAAAGGAGACTCTTGCTTAAAGCGGTTATGCACTCTGTAAAAAATTTTTTTTGGGACGGAATATAAAGGATGCTTACCTTTATTGGGGGACTCACCTGTTCCATCTTCCATCTCGATCGCCGCCGGTTTTCGTCCGATGAAGTTCCTCGTCTTCTTCTTTTGTGCTGGGGGCCATCTTGCCTGTGGGCATGTGAAACACCCACAGGAACTTTAGATGGCCCAGCATGCACCGCCGTTACTCGCGCGTGCGCAGTAACGGCACATCTGCCGACATCTCACGAGATTTCGGCAGATGTGGCCGAAATCTCGGGAGATTTCGGAAGATGTGGCCGAAATCTCGCGAGATTTCGGAAGATGCCCGCACTGACTCCTGGGATCAATGACACCAGATCCCAGGAGACAGTGCGGCGTGACGACGATCGACGCAGAGACCCCGCCCGCCGCCACAGAGAGAGAAGACCGGAAGTCTTCAATTACAAGGTAAGTAAAAAAAAAAAAAAAAAAAAAAAACATTTCATTTAGTACTCTTTGCCTGATTTGGAAGGCAAAGTGATTTACTAAATGAAATGGGTGCAGAACCGCTTTAATAATGAGAGAAAAACCCCTTGTGTATAATGTGTCAAGTGTCCTGGGTCCCCAAATTAAATTGTTAAAGTGACAACTTTGTGAAAAAAAATATTTATGTAGAAGTTTAGGCAAAAACTGACTAACTCTAATTTTACTGTTTGCCACATTCTAAAGCCCCATACACACGGTCGGACTTTTTCATGGATTCTGTCCGATCGGACAATGTTGTTGAAAAATCAGACCGTGTGTATGCACCATCGGACAGTGTACGTCGGATTGTCCGACGGACAAAGTCTTATCTCCTGCTGGAAAGATTTGCCGACAACACGGTCCGATCACACCAAATCCGATCGTGTGTACGGTTGTCCGACCGGACAAAGTGCTACGCATGCTCAGATCACATTACAAGACCAAAGCTATTGGCTACTAGCCTCTACGTAGTCCCGTCGTAGGCAACAAACGTCACCACGTTCAGAATGATCGGATTTTCCGACAACTTTGTCCGACCATGTGTACGCAAAACCAACATCAGACAAAGTATGACGGACAGGATCCGACCGACCTGGTCCGCGGATTGTCCGACCGTGTGTATGGGGCTTTAGACTAATCTATCTAGCCCTGTAAAGAAAAAAAATCGCTGTACATACATGTTCTGCAGCCGATCCGGTCCAGTCTCCAGCAGTGGATGCTGTCGGCAGGAGAGAACCAACAACAGCTGGGAAATGCCTGTGAAGTGACGTCACCCATAGAGTTACTATGGTGCTTCCATTGTTGACTGCCTTTCATGCACACGCCTACACTGTGAAGCCACCACTGACAGCTCAGCATGGGACTGGACCGGAGTGGCTGCAGAACAGGTAAGTACAGCAATTTTTGCTTTATATGGTTAGATAGATCAGTCTTAGAATGTGGCACAGAGTAGGATAATGCCACGTACACACGGTCAGAATTCTCGTCGGAAAAAGCTCTGATGGTTTTCCCGTCGGAATTCCGACGGAATTTCGCTCATACTGTCTTGCCTACACACGGTCACACCAAATTCCGACGGTCAATAACACCACGGCATAAAACACGTTCGACTGCACTATAAAAGGGAAGATTAATGCTTCTGAGCATGTGTCAAATTGTTTTCGAGCATGCGTCAGAATTTTGCGTGTCGGAATTGCATACACACGATCGTAAAATCCGATAGAAAGGTTTTGAACTTGGATTTTTTTTATAGAATGTATAGATTTTTTTTTGTTTATATAGCAAAAAATAAACCCTGTGTTGAATAAATACCACCAAAAGAAAACTCTTTCTATCTCAAAAAATTATAGTAATTGTAATTTAAAGTGTGACAATGTGAAAAGTGAAAAATGGCCTTGAATGGCAGGGGGTGAAAGTGTCTGGACTTGAAGTGGTTAATGTACAGTGCATTCATAAAGTATTCAGACCCCTTTACTTTTTTCAATTTTGTTATGTTACAGCCTGATACTACAGTTGTTTAGATTAATTTTTTCTCATTAATCTACACTTCGTAGTCCATAATGACAAAGTGAAAACCGAATTTTAGAAATGCTTGCAATGTATGAAAAAGGAAAAACTGTAATATCACATTGGCATACGTATTCAGACCTTTTGCAACAACAGTTGAAATTTAGCTCAGGTGCCTCCTATTTCTCTTGATTATTGCTGAGATGTTTCTACACCTTGATTGGAGTCCACCTGTGGTAAATTACATGAATTGATTGGACATGATTTGGAACGGTACACACATTATGCTATGGGGATGTTTCTCAGCAGCAGAGATTGGGAGACTGGTCAGGGTTGAGGGAAAGCTGAATGGAACAAAGTACAGAAATATTCTTACTGAAAACCTGTTCCACATTGCTCAGGCCGAAGACTCAGACTTGGCCGAAGGTTCACCTTCCAACATGACAACAATACTAAGCTCACGGCCAAGACAACCCAGGAGTGACTTAGGAAAGACTCAAGGCTGTAATTTCTGCCAAAGGTGCTTCAACAAAGTAAAGGGTCTGAATACTGAAGTACATGTTATATTTCAGTTTTATTGTTTTAATAAATTTACAGACATTTCTAAATTTCTGTTTTCACTTTGTTATTATGGAGTACTGAGTGTAGATTAATGAGAACAATATATAATTTTAAGGAATGTAGTATGAGGCTGCAACATAACAACATTGGAAAAAGTTGAGGGGGTCTGAATACTTTAGGAATGCACTGTATCTACTGCTAGGGACACAGGGCTAACCAAGTGTCCCCATGGGACTTGTCACCACCTACAGCCAACCCCTCCTATTCTTCCTATATTGTCTTCCATGGTTCACAGAGCTTTAATTGAATCAGCACAATGAAAGGTACAGCATATTTCTGCTGGCTTTTTCTGTTTATTTTTTAGGTCCTGGGACATCTCTCCCCTCCCCACCTCACATCCTGGTCACTGATACGAAGGCACAGAAGACAGCTATTGCCAGAAGTTAATTACTGCTTTGATCCTGGGCAGTTAAAAAAATGCTTAGAAACTAAATTTGAAAGCCAGTCAAGCAACCAATGGGGATGAAGTGTTTTCCTTTATAGGTGCCAACATCTGTGGTCTGATATAACAGTCTGAATCTTAAATCAATCTGTCATCTCCCCTCCCTCCCTCCCTTTGTCGCAACCTTAACTTTAATGGGGGTAATGTCACCCCACAGGTGTGGGTGGACAGTGTTTATGGTGGTACCTGATGGTTGGTACAGTTACTTGGTGCTCAAGTCATGAAAGCCTAAACAGGAGGTTTGGTTAAAGTTTTAAGTTAAAGTTTTAATGGTGATATTGGTCTGTGCGTTTAATGTTAAAGATATGGTACAACTAAGGTTAAAGGTTATCATATTTGTTTTAAAACCAAAATAAAGGGGCCGCGGCCATAATTTTCTACACTTAAGTTTCATAGTTTTTTTTACTATCATGATTGATCAGATGGTGATGGTGGGGTTAAATCAGGGTGGCTGTTTGTGAGGTTGTACAGTTCCATGCACCATTACCAAGCTCCTTGTTTTGATCCTTTTAATACAAGCACATTTCTTAATTTCCCAAAAGTGCAGCAAAAAAAATAGATCACTTTGGGGTGTTAACTTTACAAAAAAAAAAGTCGGGGGGGGGGGGGGGGTTTGTACTGTCCTGGCATTTTTATTTCCTATGTTTAAAAAAAAAAAAAAAAATTCAAATTACTTGGTCGTTTATATAGTAAAAAATAAAACTCCAGGGGGTATTAAATACCACCACTACAAACCTCTATCTGTCTCCAAGCAATGGACACTGCAAACAGAGGACCATTGGAGAGCAGCCAGATAGACACATTTACATCTCTGGATTACCAATCTCCCGCACCTAAAAATGATGATGGGTAAAGCAAACAAAACATGCTTTAGAAGTGTGTGTGTGTGTGTGGGGGGGGGGGGGGGTATAGAATTGTTTTTATGATGTATCAAATTGAAAAAATCCTGTAGATGTTGTGTTATCCAAATATGTTGTCTTGCAAACACGTCTTTTCTCAATGCAATACATACATTACCAAGAAATGTTTATATAAAAATGGACACACACTATAAGCTCTAGGGATGAGCTTGATGTTCGGGTCATTCACGCCGAACAGCAAACATTTTGGGGCGTTTGCAGAAAAATTGAGCGCCGCATTGCTGTATGATGATTGGCCAAAGTGTAGCCTATATCTACAGTGCATTCCGTGGTGTACTGCTTCTAATACACTTCAGGCGGTGTATTAATATATATATACATATATATATATATATACACACATTACACACAGTTTCTACTACACTTCTGGCGGTGTACACAGTACACAATACAGTGCAGCCGTAGTACAGTTTCTAATAAAGTGCAGGCAGTGTACACAGTATCTAATAGAGTGTACACAGTTTCTATTACACGTCTGGTGGTGTACACAGTATACAATACAGTGCAACAGTTGCTAATACAGTGCAGGCGGTGTACACAGTATCTAATGCAGTGTGTACAGTTTCTACTACACTTCTGGTGCTGTACACAGTACATAATACAGTACAGCCGTAATATACAGTGGTGTGAAAAAGTGTTTGCCCCCTTCCTCATTTCCTGTTCCTTTGCATGTTTGTCACACTTAAGTGTTTCGGAACATCAAACCAATTTAAACAATAGTCAAGGACAACACAAGTAAACACAAAATGCAATTTGTAAATGAAGGTGTTTATTATTAAAGGTGAAAAAAAATCCAAACCATCATGGCCCTGTGTGAAAAAGTGATTGCCCCCTAAACCTAATAACTGGTTGGGCCACCCTTAGCAGCAACAACTGCAACCAAGCGTTTACGATAACGTGCAATGAGGCTTTTACAGCGTCCTGGAGGAATTTTGGCCCACTCATCTTTGCAGAATTGTCCTAATTCAGTTACATTAGAGGGTTTTCGAGCATGAACGGCCTTTTTAAGGTCATACCACAACATCTCAACAGGATTCCGGTCAGGACTTTGGCTAGGCCACTCCAAAGTTTTCATTTTGTTTTTCTTCAGCCATTCGGTGGTGGACTTGCTGGTGTGTTTAGGATCATTGTCCTGCTGCAGAACCCAAGTTCGTTTCAGCTTGAGTACACGAACAGATGGTCGGACATTCTCCTTCAGGATCTCTTGGTAGACAGCAGAATTTATAGTTCCTTTTATCACGGCAAGTCTTCCAGGTCCTGAAGCAGCAAAACAGCCCCAGACCATCACACTACCACCACCATATTTTACTGTTGGTATAATGTTCTTTTTCTGAAATGCAGTGTTCCTTCTACGCCAGATATACTTGGACACACACCTTCCAAAGGGTTCCACTTTTGTCTCATCGGTCCACAGAATGTTGTCCCAAAAGTCTTGGGGATCATCAAGATGTGTTGTGGAGAAATTGAGACGAGCTTTGATGTTCTTTTTGCTCAGCAGTGGTTTTCTCCTTGGAACTGTGCCATGCAGGCCATTTTTGCCCAGTCTTTTCCTGATGGTGGAGGCATGAACGCTGACCTTAACTGAGGCAAGTGAGGCCTGCAGTTCCTTGGACGTTGTGGGGTCTTTTGTGACCTCTTGGATGAGTCGTCGCTGCGCTCTTGGGGTAATTTTGGGCGGCCGGCCACTCCTGGGAAGGTTCACCACTGTTCCATGTCTTCGCCATTTGTGGATAATGGCTCTCACTGTGGTTCGCTGGATTCCCAAAGCTTTGGAAATGGCTTTATAACCCTTTCCAGACTGATAGATCTCAATTACTTTCTTTCTCAATTGTTCCTGAATTTCTTTGGGTCTCGGCATGATGTGTAGCTTTTAAGGATCTTCTGGTGGACCTTACTGTGTCAAGCAGCTCCTATTTAAGTAATGCCTTGATTGTGAACAGGTGTGGCAATAATCAGGCCTGGGTGTGGCTAGAGAAATTAAACTCAGGTGTGGACAACCACAGTTATAGTATGTTTTAACAAGGGGGGCAATCACTTTTTCACACAGGGCCATGATGGTTTGGATTTTTTTTCACCTTTAATAATAAACACCTTCATTTACAAATTGCATTTTGTGTTTACTTGTGTTGTCCTTGACTATTGTTTAAATTGGTTTGATGTTCCGAAACACTTAAGTGTGACAAACATGCAAAGGAACAGGAAATGAGGAAGGGGGCAAACACTTTTTCACACCACTGTAGTTTCTACTACTTTTCTGGTGGTGTACACAGAATCTAATACAGTGTGTACAGTTTCGACTACACTTCTGGTAGTGTACACAGTACAGTGCAGACGTAGTACACTTCTGGTGGTGTAGACAATACAGTGCAGCCATAGTACAGTTTCTACTACTTTTCTGGTGGTACACAGTATCTAATACAGTGTGTACAGTTTCTACTACACTTCTGGTGGTGTACACAGTACACAATACAGTGCAGCCAGAGTACAGTTTATAATACAGTGCAGGCGGTGTACACAGCATCTAATATAGTGTGTACAGTTTCTACTACACTTCTGGTGGTGTACACAATACAGTGCAGCCATAGTACAGTTTCTACTACTTTTCTGGTGGTGTACACAGTATCTAATACAGTGTGTACAGTTTCTACTACACTTCTGGCAGTGTACACAGTATAAAATACAGTACAGCCATTGTACAGTTTCTAATACATTACAGGCGGTGTACACGGTATTTAACACAGTGTGTACAGTTTCTACTACTTTTCTGGTGGTGTACAGAGTATCTAATATAGTGTGTACAGTTTCTACTACACTTCTGGCGGTGTACACAGTATAAAATACAGTGCAGCCGTAGTACAGTTTCTACTACTTTTCTGGTAGTGTACACAGTATCTAATACAGTGTGTACAGTTTCTACTACACTTCTGGTGGTGTACATAGTACACATTACAGTGCAGCTTTTGTACAGTTTATAATACAGGGCAGGCAGTGTACACAGTATCTAATACAGTGTGTACAGTTTCTACTACACTTCTGGTGGTGTACATAGTACACAATACAGTGCAGCTTTTGTACAGTTTATAATACAGTGCAGGCAGTGTACACAGTATCTAATACAGTGTGTACAGTTTCTACTACACTTCTGGGGTGTACACAGTATACAATACAGTGCAGCCATTGTACAGTTGCTAATACAGTGCAGGTGGTGTACACAGTATCTAATACAGTGTGTACAGTTTCTACTACACTTCTGGTGGTGTACACAATACAGTGCAGCCATAGTACAGTTTCTACTACTTTTCTGGTGGTGTGCACAGTATCTAATACACTGTGTACAGTTTTTACTACACTTCTGGTGGTGTACACAGTATACAATACAGTGCAGCCATTGTACAGTTGCTAATACAGTGCAGGTGGTGTACACAGTATCTAATACAGTGTGTACAGTTTCTACTACACTTCTGGTGGTGTACACAATACAGTGCAGCCATAGTACAGTTTCTACTACTTTTCTGATGGTGTGCACAGTATCTAATACACTGTGTACAGTTTCTACTACACTTCTGGTGGTGTACACAGTATATAATACAGTGCAGCCATTGTACAGTTGCTAATACAGTGCAGGTGGTGTACACAGTATCTAATACAGTGTGTACAGTTTCTACTACACTTCTGGTGGTGTACACAATACAGTGCAGCCATAGTACAGTTTCTACTACTTTTCTGGTGGTGTACACAGTATCTAATACACTGTGTACAGTTTCTACTACACTTCTGGTGGTGTACACAGTATACAATACAGTGCCGCCATAGTACAGTTTCTAATACAGTGCAGGTGGTGTACACAGTATCTAATATAGCCAATCTGCTAGCAGTACACCACCATCTGATTTTAGCAGGCAAATTTCCCTACCCCAGTTGCTGAACCGTAAAATGAAATTCAGTCCCAGCCATCCACAGGGGCATGTAATTAAAATGTTTGATATAATATTTCAATATAGGGCCCATTGCTGCACTCAACAAGAGCATCTGTGAGGGCTTACAGTGTTGTGGCACCACCACCCAAGGCCCAATTTTTCTGCCCCTGTTCAACAGGGGCATGTAATTAAAATGTTTGATATAATATTTCACAGCAGGGCCCGTTCCTGCACCCAACAAGAGTATCTGTGAGGGCTTACAATGTTGTGGCACCACCACTGCCCAAGGCCCAATTTTTCTGCCCCTTTTTAACAGGGGCATGTAATTACAATACTTGATATAATATTTCACAGCAGGGCCTGTTCCTGTGCCCAACAAGAGCAACTGTGAGGGCTTACACTGTTCTGGTACAACCAACACCTAAGGCCCAGTTTTTCTACAGAGTATATAGGGCAGGCCATATAGTATTTATACTGCTGTTCAGAGTATATGACCCCCACGCCATTTTTTAAAAAAAGTGGGTGTGGGGTTCCCCTTAATATCCATACCAGACCTGAAGCGCCTGGTATGGATTTTGGGGGTGACACCCATGCCATTTTTGTTTTTGGCATTTTTATCTATATTGCTGGGATCCGACAATACATTACAGCCGCCAGTATTTTAAATTACTTTTTTTCCTTTAGAAATTTCATTTTGCTGTGGCACTGTTATAAACATGGGAAAGATGCGCTACGTTACAGACATACTAAGGACACCCTTCAGGCATGATATTTGAAGGAATATTTCATTTTTATTGTTTCACTTAAAGCATTATTAACCACTTGCCAACCGGCTCGCGCCAATATACGTTGGCAAAGTGGAACGGGTGCGCAAAATCCCATATGATTATGTCAGCCCTTTAAGAGCTGCTGAGAGGAGACATGTCGTTTGTTCCTAGTAAATAGGAACAACTATCTCTTACTCAGTCCTATCCCCATACAATTAGAACACACTGAGGGAACACACATTTAACCCCTTGATTGCCCCCTAGTGTTAACCCCTTCCCTACCAGTGACATTTACACAGTAATTAGTTCATTTTTAGAACACTGAACGCTGTATAAATGTCAATGGTCCTAAAAATGTGTCAAAGGTGTCCGTTCTGTCTGCTGCCTTGTCACAATCCCAATAAAAATCGCAGATCGCTGCCATTACTAGTAAAAAAATAAAATAATAAAAATGCCTTTCACATAGTTTGCAGACCCTATAACTTTTGCGCAAACCAATCAATATACGCTTATTGTTACTTTTTTACCAAGAATATGTAGAAGAATATATATTGGCCTAAACTGATGAAGAAATTTGTTTTTAAAAACATTTCTGGGGATATTTATTATAGCAAAAAGTAAAAAATATTGTTTTTTTTCAAAATTGTTGCTGTTTTTTTGTCTATAGAGCAAAAAATAAAAAACGCATAGGTGATTAAATACCACCAAAAGAAAGCTCTATTTTGTGGGGGGAAAAGGACGCACATTTTGTTTGGGTACAGCATTGCATGCCCGCGCAATTACCATTAAAAGTGACGCAGTGCCAAATTGTAAAAAGTGCTTTGGTCAGGAAGGGGATAAAATCGGCTAGGGCTAAAGTGGTTAAAATCACTGCACCCGAAAAAACTGCAGTTTTTAAAACTTTTGCATTTATACATGTCCCCTGGGGCAGGACCCGGGCCCCTTTTTTATGGCAATAACTTACCAATAATCCTTCATAATGAGCACGTGTCCAATAGACTTTAACAGTGTTTGCACGTTCAAACTAATTTTTTGCCTCTTCATATGTTCTGCTGCAAACCGAACTGGGGGGGGGGGGGGGGGTGTTCGGCTCATCCCTAATAAGCACACTTCCTATGGTTGTTTTACTGTTTTTTAGAATGCAGAACACAATAAATAGTGACATTTACTTTAGATTTCAATATTTTTAAATGAATGTCAGGCAGAAAAAAAGATATATACTTTAGGGCATTCTGCATATGTAATCAACTTGATGAACAATTTCTTAACATTTCATGAAAAAAAAAGATTGATTTACTTTGTGTGTATAGAAATCTTGGGAGCATAGCTCTTTTGGCACTGAAATAAAACAGAATAAGTTCAGAGCTAAAGCACAGCCAACATCAGCTCATAGAGCATGTATTGTATTAGGTACCAAATTAAAGCTTTATGAGAACAGTTTCTTTTTTCAAAAATGTACTCATACATTTGTTACAAATGTAGAACAGGAACAAAATAAGTATGAACTTCAAAGAAACTGATTATTATAAAAGCATTTTTTTTTCTATGCAGTAGTTACTCCTACTAATCAGCAGGAATTACATGTCAGCCCACATGGCAGTTAAAAAAATCAAACCTTTTCTTGCATCCACAAAACAAGGAAAAATAAGTAAAGCTTTTCCACTGCTGCTATCTTCATCTTTTAGTGTAGCTTCATTCAGGAAATTATGATTCTTGTATTGCCATTAAGAACTCAGATTTTGTTTATTACATCGGTATACTGTATAGTCAGGTTAAGAAAGGGCACATGTCCATTAAGTTCAAGAATGAAAAAAATAGACAAAATAATTAATTAAATAAGAACAGCTTGGATCATCAGAACCCTAAATTTGCAGAAAAAGGAAAGAAAACCCAAATGCTTGGTCCAATTTACTCTAGCATGAAAATAAAAATCTTCTCTGATCCTAAAATGTAATCTAAAAGTCTCTGGATCAACAATTTTGCAGTGTTATGGTTCATAAATATTCATATTCATTTATACATGAGCATGAAGAAACACATCCAGCCCTTTTTGATGCACCCCACTGGTCTTTTTTTATATCTTTGTTTTCTGAAACAACAAGGACAGTGTTATACAAAATATTACATTTTCAAAGTTTCACAGTCTGTACTTTATGGAAATATAAATAAATAAATAATGACAAAAGTTGTTTGTCTTCATTTGGCGTCCAGACCAGATAGTGATTTTTATTGCCCACTTGGGTTAAGTAAGTTTTTCTTGTTTGAGTAAGAATATGTGGGGGATATCCATTTATACATGAGCATGAAGAAACACATCCAGAAACATATTTGTCACACTTTGGTGACATCATTGCCCAAATATGGGCAGTGATGTCATTGCTATCACCACTGCTCATCAACACTACTGCTTATGTGGCAGGAATTCTCGTGACATCAGCTGTACCTAGGGATGTGGTAGGTGCAATCACCTGCTGCTTCCTTTGGCACCAGTGACAGTAGAAAGCTGTCATATATAGAAGTGGTACAAATACTGCTTCTATATTTGATGTTCGGCTCCCACCAAACTGGGGGGTAATGGGCAAAAGTTGGGGCATTTATCTGAACACACGAACAGCCAGGTTTGGTCCGAACCAAATAGACTACAATTATTTTCCCCAACTTGGTCAAGGTTGTATAATAAGATATGGAGATAACATCGAATTAGAATATATCCCATCAAGTGGGTCTGGAAATCACCCATTGAAAGGTGGGGTCATAACAGTTTGTTTCTGATGCCCCCTTTGCTTTTAGATACCTTTCCCATTTACCAATCCCCCTATCTAATCCTAGGATTTCACACATGCTCCCCCCACCCCGCTTTCCACTCCTCCCTTTATTTTATTATTATCCTCCCTCTTCCTCTTCTTTTCCCTAGTCTTGCTCCCCACTGGGCCCCTCTACCCATGGTAGGCTCCAGTGGTGGCTGATGCTAAAAAAATTTGGGGGGCGCAAACAAACTGAAAAATTCCGAAAAAAAACCTCATCAATTGCAGCCTCACTGTGCCATCAAACGCTGCCACTGTGCCCCAAATGCTGCCACTGTGCCCATTAAATGCTGCCACTGTGCCCCAAATGCTGCCACTGTTCCCATCGAACGCTGCCACTGTGCCCCAAATGCTGCCACTGTTCCCATCGAATGCTGCCACTGTGCCCCAAATGCTGCCACTGTGCCCATTAAGTGCTGCCACTGTGCCCCATGTGCTTCCACTGTGCCCCAAGTGCTGCCACTGTGCCCATTAAATGCTGCCACTGTGTCCCAAGTGTTGCCACTGTGCCCCAAGTGTTGCCATTGTGCCGCCAATGTGCCCCAAGTGCTGCCAATGTGCATAAAGTGCTGCCAATGTGCCCCAAGTGCTGCCAATGTGCTGCCAATGTGCCCCAAGTGCTGCCACTGTGCCCCAAGTGCTGCCACTGTGCCCCAAGTGCTGCCACTGTGCCCCAAGTGCTGCCAATGTGCCCCTTGCCCGCCATCTGCCCGGCACTTACATTGTCTCTAGTGTGCAGCAGGTGGCGGCAGGCAGCGAGCGGTGTCTGGTGTCCTGCATTTCATCCCGACCCGATGTTCTCTCCCGCGCTCCTCCTCTTGTCTTCTGCAATGATTGGATGCCTAGGCGTCCAATCACAGTGCCTGTGATTTCAGCCAATCAGGTGACAGGTAACAGACCCAGCAACCTGACTGGCTGAAATAGCGGGTCAGTGTTAGGGAAGCAATGTATTAGCTTCTCTAACACAACACTGTGTAAACAGCAAATGCACAGCATTGTGCCCGCTGTTTACACTTTTGGAAGCCTATTAGAGCCCACGGCTCTAATCAGGACGCCTATTAGAGCCGACAGCTCTAATCGGCCACTTCCAAAGAAACCCCGCCACTGTAATTCAGATGCCCGGCGCCCGACAAGGGGCTGGATAAATGAATAGGGGGCTGCAGCGGCGACAATAGATAGATTCATGCAATGCATTCATCTATCTATTGGTGATAGAGCGGTGCAGGAGAGTGGGGGTGGCACTCCTGCGCCCTCTATGGATGCACCACCACTGGTAGGCTCTCCTTAGCCACTGAGGATGACCTCAGCTTTTTTCTGGCTAAATCCAGGTTCAGTCCTGTAAGGGCTGGTTCACACCAGAACACAGTGAGGAAAAAGCATGTTTTGTGCGTGTTTTCCACACCTCATTCAAAACACACTGCCTGTGTGATCTGCTGCAGCTGCCAATACATTGTTAAGGACACCCCAAAATCTGATCGCAAACATAGTGTGTTTGTGGGCACTAGATTGCATAGTACCTCAGTACCTTTCCTTTTGGTGTGGCACATTCAAAAGTAGTGCTTGCACTGCAATTTCAGACTATTAAAATGAATGGGCTGAAAATCTCAATGCAGGGGAATGAACAGGGGTGACACTGTGTTCCTGTTCCACTCTGGTGCGAACCAGCCCTTATGATTAGCTTATAATTCATGTTAAAAACCACTGGACACCACACACAGGTACAGGTAGATTTCCAGTGTATCTGATACACCGAACAGTGAGGTCTATATCAAAAGTGAATCAACAGGGAAGGAGTATAATAAATAATATGTATTCTCATATTTTAGGGTTAGCACCTCCGCCTAGCATCACTAGGGTTGCCGGTTGGAATCCCAACCAGAACACTACCTGCCTGGAGTTTGCATGTTTTCCCTGTGCCTGAGTGGGTTTCCTCCAGGTACTCTGGTTTCCTTTCACACTGCAAAAACCTGCAGGTAGGTTAATTGGCTCCTGTCTAAATTGGCCCTAGTAAGTGTATGTATAAATGTGAGTTAGGGACCTTAGATTGTAAGCTCCTTGAGGGCAGGGACTGACTGATGTAAAACGCTATGTAATTTGATGTCGCTATATAAGTACATGTAATAAATGTATTTAGGTTCCCAGTTGGGGGCTTCAAATTTTTGCCTGTGAAGGTACTAGCTGTGCTGTCCTAAATAAATAAAAAAAATCTGTGTGTTCAACAAAGTATGGAGCTGTTCGGGAGAATTATAGATTAGTTTCTCAGGTGTTCAGTACCACTGTGAGACACTTTACTCACACTTTACTCATCTTCACAAATACCAGCTCCTATGAAAGACAATTCTACATTTTTCACCAGGTACAAAGAGTACCCTTGTGTTTTTAGTATGAACCTTGAAGTGAACCACTTCCCACAAAATTTACTTCATGGACAATTAATGCAAGGAGATTTTATCCCTCTTAATTGCCTTATGGGTCAATAGTAGAGTTGAGCGGACACCTGGATGTTCGGGTTCGGCGGGTTCGGCCGAACTTCGGAAAAAAGTCCGGGTTCGGGACCAAACTTGACCCAAACTTGACCCCGAACCCCATTGAAGTCAATGGGACCCGGACTTTTGAACACTAAAATGGCTGTAAAAAAGTCATGGAAAGGGCTAGAGGGCTGCAAATGGCAACAAAATGTTGTTAAGAGCATGGAAAGTGATCTGCAAACAAATGTGGATAGGGAAATAACTTAAAATAACATAAAAAAATAAAAAATAAAAATAAAATGCTGGAGGCCCCCTTCTCAGCAGAAGAGGTACAGGAAGTCATTAAGAACCTCAGAAACTCAACGGCACGATGCCGCACATATGGTGGGAATACCCCAGAATACGCACTTTCTGGAAAAAATTATTCAATTTAATGGATAAGATAGTGGGAAAATAAAATACTTGGAAATTAAAAAAAATGAAAAAATTATAATCTTGACCTAGGAGGACGAAATTCAAATGGAGTAGGAGGTTGAGGTGGCGGTGGATGTGGCGGTGTAGGTGGAAACGGCGGTGGAGGAGGACGAGGTAGCCAACACTGGTTCAAAAATACAACAATGGCTGGGTAAGGCTAGTGGTGAATGATGTGTCGAATTCTGTCCCCTGTCGCATAGTGTCCGCCCTGTACTGCGCTTGCTCAGTACGTAGGACAAGGGGATTTTGAAACTCTCCGAAGACGATGCGCGGTGACTCCAGGTTCAAGCCACATCATCCGATGTTGAAGCCTAGCCAAGCGAGCCCGTGAGGGCCCCTGTTACTATGTGCTACCGTATGTCCACTAGGATGGTCGGGCTTGAACCTGCACTCACTGCGCAGGCGACGTTCATCACTGCGCAGGCACTATCCGATAGCAAGACAGTTTTCGTCAGAACACCGGTATATGTGTCTATTCTGCACAAGGTACGGCCAAGTCCTGTGGGATCCATGCCTGGTTCATTTTAATGAACGTGAGCTTGTCCACATTGTCTCTGGACAGGCGGCTGCGCTTGTCTGTGATAACGCCCCCTGCTGTGCTAAATACACGTTCAGATAATACGCTGGCAGCAGGGCAGGCCAGGCGTAAAGGGCAAGCTCAGGCCATGTGCCCAATTTGGAGACCCAGAAGTTGAAGGGGGCAGACCCGTCATGCAGTACGTGTACGCGTGTGCACACATACTGCTGCCTCCTGCTAAGACGTTCCATCTCAGCTGGTGGTGCTGGTTGTTGTGGCGTGCTGACAAAGCTTTTCCACATTCTGTCTATGCTAACCCTGCCTTCCGAGGTGCTGGCGGTGCCCCGGCTGCGTTGGCGACCTCTTCCTCCTCCTCTGCCTTCGCCTTGTGCTTCCACCGTACCCCTGCTTCCAAGTGGGAATGCCACCAGCAGCGCATCTACCAGCGTGCGCTTGTACTCGCGCATCTTACGATCACACTCCAGTGAGGTAATTAAGGACGGCACGTTGTCCTTGTAACAGGGATCCAGCAGGGTGGCCACCCAATAATCAGCACCAGTTAAAATGTGGGCAACTCGGCGGTCGCTGCGGAGACACTGCAGCATGTAATCGCTCATGTGTGCCAGGCTGCCCAGAGGCAAGGAAAGGCGGTCCTCTGTGGGAGGTGTATCGTCTGTGTCCTCTGTATCCCCCCAGCCACGCACCAGTGATGGACATGAGCTGGTCTGGGTGCCACCCTGCTGTGAACATGGTTCCTCCTCCTCCATCTCCTCCTCATCCCCCACCTCGTCATCCTCCAGAACTGTGCCCTTGCTGCCAGACAATTGTGTACCGGGCGCTTGTTGGTGCAGGAACCCACCCTCGTAGCCACTTGTAAATGACTGCCCTGAAAGCCTTGGAAATGAACCCTCTTCCTCCTCCTCATCCTGTGCCACATCCTCTTCAATCATCGCCTGAAGAGTTTTTTCAAGGAGGCATAGAACTGGGATAGTAACGCTGAGAACGGCGTCATCGGCACTGGCCATGTTGGTGGAGTACTCGAAACAGCGCAACAAGGCACACAGGTCTCGCATGGAGGCCCAGTTATTGGCGGTGAAGTGGTGCTGTTCCGCAGAGCGACTCACGCGTGCGTGCTGCAGCTGAAACTCCACTATCGCCTGCTGCTGCTCGCAAAGTCTGGCAAGTATGTGCAAGGTGGAGTTCCACCTTGTGGGCACGTCACATATGAGACGGTGAGCGGGAAGGTCGAAGTTACGCTGCAGCGCTGACAGGCGAGCAGCAGCAGGGTGAGAACGCCGAAAGTGCGCACAGACGGCCCGCACTTTCTGCAGCAGCTCTGGCATATCGGGGTAATTCTTAAGGAACCTCTGGACCACCAAGTTCAGCACATGCGCCAGGCAAGGGATGTGCGTCAAACCGGCAAGGCCCAGAGCTGCTACGAGATTTCGCCCATTATCGCACACCACCAGGCCGGGCTTGAGGCTCACTGCCACCAACCCCTCATCGGTCTGTTGTTCCATGTCCCTCCACAACTCCTGCGCGGTGTGGGTTTTTTCCCCCAAACAGGAAAGTTTTAAAACTGCCTGCTGTCGTTTAGCCCTGGCTGTGCTGAAGTTGGTGGTGAAGGTGTTACGCTGACCGGATGAGGAGGCGGTAGAGGATGAGGAGGCGGAGTAGGAGGAGTTAGCAACAGGAGGCAAACTGAAGTGCCCTGCAATCCTCGGTGGTGGAAGGACATGCGCCAAACTGCTATCCGCCTCAGGCCCAGCCGCCACTACATTTACCCAGTGTGCTGTTAGGGAGATATAACGTCCCTGACTGTGCTTACTGGTCCACGCATCCGTAGTTAGGTGGACCTTGCCACAGATGGCAATGCGCAGTGCACACCTGATTTTGTCCCCCACTTGGTTGTGCAGGGAAGGGATAGCTCGTCTGGAAAAGTAGTGGCGGCTGGGCACGACGTACTGTGGGACAGCCAATGACATCAGCCTTTTAAAACTCTGCGTCTCCACCAGACGGAATGACAGCATTTCAAAGGCGAGCAATTTTGAAATGCTGGCATTCAGGGCCAGGGATCGCGGGTGGTTTGGGGGGTACTTCCTCTTCCGCTCCAGTGTTTGGGAAATAGAGAGCTGAAAGCTTCCATGGGACATTGTGGAGATGGTTGGTGACCCAGGTGGTAGTGTTGCTGGCAGATCCTCTGTTTGCGGGTTGGCAGGTGTCACTGTCACTACAGAGGTGGATGAAGAGGCCGAGACTGCAGCAGAAGAGGAAGCAGGAGGAGCCAGAGACATTTCTTGGTTTTTGCGGTGTCTACTCCACTGCATCTCGTGCTTTGCACTTAGATGCCTGGTCATGCAGGTTGTGCTCAGGTTGAGAACGTTTATGCCTCACTTCAAGCCCTGATTGCACAGCGTGCAAACCACTCGTGTCTTGTCATCAGGACATTGTCTGAAGAACTGCCACGCTAGGGAACTCCTTGGACCTGGCTTTGGTGTGCTCGGTCCCTTGCTGCGTTGGGCAGTAGCAGACGTACTGTCTAGGGGACGGACACTTCGCTTTTGCACCCTGCTCCCTCTTCTGCTGTGCTGGTGGCTCTGTGTGACCACCACCTCTTCCTCTGAACTACACTGGTCACCTGCATGACGTTGATTCCATGTGGGGTCAAGGACCTCATCGTCCTCCACATCATCTTCCACCCAAAATTCACCCCTGCCCTCCTTGTCGGTCTGCACAATGGTGAAAGCAGCAGCAGTTGGCACCTGTGTTTCGTCATCATCCGAGACGTGCTGCGATGGTCCTCCCATGTACTCATCATGAAACATAAGTGGTTGGGCATCGGTGCACACAATCTCTTCCACTTCTGGGGCAGGGCTAGGTGGATGGCCCTGGGAAACCCTGCTAACAGAGTCATCAAAAAGCAGAAGAGACTGCTGCATGATTTGGGGCTCAGACTGATTGGCTGATTTGCAAGGGGGTGAGGTGAAAGACTGATGGACATCGGCTGCAGGTGCCAACTCTGAACTTTCATCAGGAGACTGGGTGGGAGACAATGTGAAGGAACCGGAGGCACTGTCAGCAGCAACCCAATCTACTATCGCCTGTACTTGCCCTGGCCTCAACATTCGTACAGCCTCATTAGGCGCGCCAAAATACTGCTGCAGGCTCTGTCGCCTACTCGCACCTGAGGAAGGTGTTTCACTAGTGCGTGTAGCTGGCACAGATCGACCACGTCCTCTCCCTGCAACAGGAGCGCCACCAGCAGCACCACGACCCGGGCCACGTCCCCTTTTTGATGATCTCCTCATATTTTCAAAATTTATGAGCTCGCCCTAAATGGGTGTTTTTGTATATAGCAATTACACGTACAGTGTCTAAAGCGTTTATGAATAGAAAAAAAAAAACGCAAAATTAAATTTTTTTGCAATGTTTTTCCAATATCACAATAAACGGATAGTGTCTAAAGCGTTTATGAAAACGCAGAAAATGCTATTGGGAAGAAAAAAAACACAGCAAAATTAAAAAAAATTTCAATGTTTTTCCAATATCAGAATACACGGATAGTGTCTACAGCGTGCATGTATGAACACGCAGAAAAATGCTATTGGGAAAAAAAAACACAGTAAAATTAGATTTTTTTGCAATGTTTTTCCAATATCAGAATACACGGACAGTATCTACAGCTTGTATGTATGAACACGCAGAAAATGCTATTTGGGAAAAAAAAAAACCCAGCAAAATTTAATTTTTTTGCAATGTTTTTCCAATATCAGAATACACGGACAGTATCTAAAGCGTTTATGAAAACGCAGAAAATGCTATTGGGAAAAAAAAAACACTGCAAAATTAAATTTTTTTGCAATGTTTTTCCAATATCAGAATAAACGGATAGTGTCTAAAGCGTTTATGAAAATGCAGAAAATGCTATTGGGAAGAAAAAAAACACAGCAAAATTAAATTTTTTTGCAATGTTTTTCCAATATCAGAATACACGGATAG
Organism: Lithobates sylvaticus; assembly: GCA_028564925.1. Classification (NCBI taxonomy): domain Eukaryota; kingdom Metazoa; phylum Chordata; class Amphibia; order Anura; family Ranidae; genus Lithobates; species Lithobates sylvaticus. The sequence continues at coordinate 157,316,330 of CM053028.1, forward strand.
TGTCTACAGCGTGTATGTATGAGCACGCAGAAAATGCTATTGGGAAAAAAAAACACAGCAAAATAAAAATTTTTTGCAATGTTTTTCCAATATCAGAATAAACGGATAGTGTCTAAAGCGTTTATGAAAACACAGAAAATGCTATTGGGAAAAAAAAAACACTGCAAAATTAAATTTTTTTTTTTTTCAGTTCAGGTTCACTCAACCCTAGTCAATAGATTTAGTTCAGATTTATTATCTCAGCAATTGTTCGTGTTCTCCAACATCCTTTTAGTGAACTGATGCCCAAAACCACACTGCACATTGAAAGTGAGATCTTACTAAAGCCATGCATAGGGACAATAATATTTCACTTTCTCTCTCTGTCTCATTCTATGAAATAATAATATTGTTATTGTAAAGGGAGAATATTATTTCACTTTTTCTCAGTCTCTAAAATCGATATTTTTTAATTCAAGAAAAATCTTGCGTGCTTTAGAAGATGAAGATTGACATTGCATGCTGTTATTTTAATTCTATGATCTTCCATTACAACGCGATCCTCCCCCATGAATGAATAACCCAGTTATTCTACTCCTCCATTGCATAATAGATGAAATGTTTTTAGCCTCTAAATGCATAATGTTACATTTATCAATGCTTTCAGGGTAAAATGGTTTCAGGGCAATGTTATAATCATGAGGGACTCCAACTATACTGATACTGACCGGCCAGACAGAACTGTTCACTCAGCTAAGGCTCATCATTTCTTGAACATGGTACATGACAATTTAATGATTCAAATGGTGGAAGCCCCAAATAGAATTAATGCTCTACTAACAACAAACTACATAGAGCTGATTGCAGATGTGGAAGTAAAGGATAACTTGGGAAGCAATGATCACAGAGTAATTACGTTTCCCATAAATTATAGGACAAGAAGACACGAGGGTAGGACAAAAACATTTAATTTCAAAAGAGCCAACTTTAATAAGCTGCTCTATATACCACTGTACATGCAACTAAACAAAGAATAAAGTATTGCAACTTTGGATATAGCGCCAAAGATTAATGATACAAACATAATTTAAGCTAACAAATCTTAAATATATATATATATATATATATATATATATATATATATATATATATATGTGGTAAGAGAGGTTGACGTGTTTCACGGGAGAGCCTGCTTCATCAGGACTTTAGAGCTCAGTCTGAAACATGGATAGCCACTTAAGCCTAGTCAGACCTGATACATCAACCTGCAACCAAGGTGTATAATACTGGCTATATAAAGGGCAAGCTAAAATGAGCCCCACTGGCCTGTGGGGAGACCAGTTCCTCACAAAGTGTCAGCATGAATTAAAGTTATTGAACCAGTTACATATGAGCCTCAAGCAGAAATCCAAAAGAAGTCTATAGACAATTCAGAGGCATCTACTGGCATCAAACGGCTGGGTACTGGGATCCGCTCCTAACCCCAAACAGGCTGGATGACATACATGTATGTCATCAAGCCTGCCCATGCTGCCTGCCTGCAGTAAATGCACTGTGAGCAGGCAGCAATTGGTTAATAATAAAAAGACGAGATCAAAACATATTGAATCCATAAAAGATGATCAGGGGAAGTTGGTCCCAACGACAAGGGAGAAGAAAAATGTATTTTTTTTATAATTAAATCTTTATTAATAATTTTACATATACATTTTGCTGATTTCATTTCAGTAGTTTATCCATACATTTGATACGTTTGTGAACTTAAGATTGGCCCTTCCAGTGGCTCTTGACCCCCGAGAGGAAGAGAAAAAAAAAAAGGGGGACAGGGAATTCTCCCCAGAGTGTTTACACTTCCTCTCTTACTATGTGTCATTTGTGTCATCTTTCTCTCTTATTTATTGAGAAGATCCTCATGTGAATGTGTATGTCTTATTAACCCTTCTAATTATATTTCATTCCCTAATTACCTTTCTTTACCTTCACCTATTACCTTTCCGCTCCCCCACCACCCCCCCTTCTTCTTTGTGCCGTTCGATTTACGTTTTGATTTCTTATTTCTCCTAGTACCCCATCCTTTGTGCCCATCTAATCAAGTGTGATTTATCTTGTGCTCGTGTAAAAAAAAAAAAAAAAAATGTTCTAATTTATTCTTCTCCTCTATGGTCTATGGCCATTGAGAGCGCCCATTTAGACAAATGTATTAAATACATTCTTCTCCTCAGTTAATAAGAGGGGTATAATAAACAAGACAGTAATGTTAATAACATTGTAGTGAATGTACCCTTGTGGCTGACATACACGAATGTTCAAAAAAAAACTAGAAAAACTTAATGTGATCAAATCACCAGGACCAGATGGCTTACACCCAAGAGTTCTCAAAGAACTTAGTCATGTGAAGCCTGACCATTATTCCTAATTTGTAAGGGCAGCTTACTGAGTGGAATGTACCAGCTGATTGATAACAAGTAAACAAAATACCAATATTCAAAAAGGGACCAAGATATATTCCTGGAAAGGACAGACCCGTCAGCCTAATATGAATAGTATGTAAACTATTGGGAATGAGAAGGGACCAACCTCCTAAAATTCTATGGGGAGTTGAGATGTCATTTCAATAGAGGAAGCCCTGTGGACATAGTGTATCTAGATTTTGCTAAGGCATTTGATACAGTACCCCATAAACGTTCAATTTACAAATTAAGGCCTTTTGGCATTGATGAAAGTGTGTGTACCTGGATAGAAATTTTGATGCAGGAGAGCGCCCAGAGGGTGGCAATGAATGCCATATTTTCTGGAGTTTTGAGAGAGGTAGTCAAGGGCTCTATCCTGGGACCAATCTTGTTTAACTTGTTCATAAATTATATCTATATATATATATATATATATATATATGTCTTTAATAGGGGACTCTAGTGTTGGGAAAAAAAATGTAATCTTAGGTCTCTAACGCTAACCAGCCCCGGAAGATTGTATCCCCTTCCTGACCAGAGCACTTTTTGCGATACGGCACTGCATCGATTTAACTGACAATTGCGTGGTCGTGCGATGTTGCACCCAAACAAAATTGATGTCCTTTTTTTTTCCACAAATAGAGCTTTCTTTTGCTGGTATTTTATCACCTCTGCGGTTTTTATTTTTTGCGCTATAAACAAAAAAAAGAGTGCCAATTTTGGGAAAAAAAGCTATATTTTTTACATTTTGGTATAATAAATATCCCACAAAAATATATAAAAAAATTTTTTTTGCTTAAGTTTAGGCCAATATGTATTCTTCTACATATTTTTAGTAAAAAAAAAAAAAAAAAAAAAATCGCAATAAGCGTATATTGATTGGTTTGCGCAAAAGTTATAGCGTCTACAAAATAGGGGATAGTTTTATGGCATTTTTATTATTAATTTGTTTTATTAGTAATGGCGGCAATCTGCGATTTTTATCATGACTGACATTATGGCAGACACATTGGACACTTTTAACACCATTTTGGGACCATTGTCATTTATACAGTGATCAGTGCTATAAAAATGCACTGATTACTGTGTAAATGACACTGGCAGGGAAAGGGGTTAAACCCTAGGGGGCGATCAAGGGGTTAAGTGTGTCCTAGGGAGTGATTCTAACTGTGGGGTGGTGGGCTACCACCGATCACAGGGAGCAGTAGATCCCTGTCAAGTCACTAGGCAGAACGGGGAAATGCCTTATTTACACAGGCATCTCTCTGTTCTGCAGCTCCGTGACACGATCGCCAGGACACCGGCGGACATCCCGCGAGCACGGTCATGCTGTACGTGGCGGCGCGTGTGCCCGCTAGCCCCGCAAATTAAAGTGGACGTACAGGTTTTATTTTTTTTCAACATTTTCCAAAAACTTCTGGAAAATAATGAACAATTCAAAAGACTCATTATGCCTCATGGATTATTCCTTTGGGTGTTTGCTTTCCAAAATTGGGGCATTTTGTGGGCAATTCCATTGTCCTGGTGCTCCAGGGCCTTCAAAAGTGTAATAGGTGGTTGAAAAATTAGATGTGTCATTTATGCTCGTAGAACGCCTGAAGGTGCTACTTCAATGTTGGACCTCTGTATGTGGCCAGGCTGTGTAAAAGTCTCACAGATGTGGTATCGCCATACTCAGGTGGAGTAGCAGAATGTTTTTTGGGGTATAGTTGCAAGTATGCATATGCTGTGTGTGAGAAATAACCTGTGTATATGACAAGTTTGTGTAAACATTTTTTAAAAAGTCTTAAATTTCCCAAGAATTGTGGGAAAAAATTACAACTTCAAAAAACTCACCATGCCTCTTACTAAGTACATTGGACTGTCTACTTTCCAAAAAGAGGTCATTTGGGGGGTATTTGTACTTTCCTGGCTTGTTAGTGTCTCAAGAAATGAGATAGGCCTTCAGTGCATCAGGTGTGATTAGATGTGATCAATTTTCAGTGATTGGCACCAACTTGTAGACTCTATAACTTTCACACAGACTGAATAATATCCACTAATTTGAGTTATTTTTATAAAAGATATGTAGCAGTATAAATTGTGGCCCAAATTTATGAAGAAATATGACTTATTTGCAAAATTTTACAATAGAATCTAAAAAAAGTTTTTTTTTTTTTTCAAAATGTTTGCTCTTTTTTCGCTTAAATCGCAAAAAATAAAAAACCCAGACTCATGGGCGTCCGCAGAACTTTTTTCAGGGGGGGGCATCATTTTAGGGTCACCCATGCACCGCCCCTTTTCGACAATGTCATTATCACATTATCATGGTCAGAGACTGCAGACATAGTACAGTCCCTAGGATAAGTAATGGATAATGGCCAACAGGCCCTTTTACCAGACCCAGCGAAACTACAGCAGTGATCCCTCCGGCTGGAAGATCGCTCACTCTGGGTTCCCTGGGGGTGACTCTGGTCAGTAGTGTAGCATGTCTGTACCCTGGTAGTGGCTCAGTCTTTCTCTCTCGTATCGCTGGGCAGCGGGGCTCTCTCTGGTGGTGCTGGGCAGTGTGGTCCTCCCTGGTGGTGCTGGGCAGCGTGGCTCTCTCTGGTGGTGCTAGGTAGCGTGGCTCTCTCTCTCTGGCTTCCGCCCACCACACTCCTCATTCTTTGTCCTGTAGCACTCTCTCCCTCGGCTTTTTTCCAGGCTGCAGTCTCTCAATCTCTCTCTTGGTCGAGCTGTAGCCTCCTCCCTGTGGAAAATGGGGCCACCAATCTTTGGGACTACATGTCCAATGATGCTCTCCTCTCCTAGTGTCCTTTGATTGGCCCTCAGTTATGGCCAATAGGGATGGAACAGAGCAGACAGGAAGCTGGGTGGGGAACCTGGTGAGAGCAGCCGTCTCTTCTACCTGACAGGAGAAAGGGGGGGGGGCGAACCGGGGAAACCTCTGATAGTCCGCAGCTCGCCTTTTTTATCCTGTCACAGCACCACCGAGTTCTCTGCTGGACTGAGCAGGGAAAAGAGACCAAAGTCAGACTACACTGATGGGGGGCTTGACAGCACCTTAATGATGTCACCCCACTTGCAGGTGGCACCCGGGTGCGGGCTGCCCACACCCCGATAGCAAAGCAACTGTGCTAAATTTAACATCTGATCCCTGATTCCAGGGGGGGGGCACTTGACCCCCCTTGCCCCTACCTGTGGACGCCCATGAACCCAGTGGTGACTAAATACCACCAAAAGAAAGCTCTATTTTTGAGAAAAAGAATGATAAAAATGTTGTTTGAGTACAGTGTAGCATGACTGAGTAATTGCCATTCAAAGTGTGAGAACACTAAAAAGCTGAGAATTGCTCTGGGCAGGAAGGTGTATAAGTGTCCTGTTTTGAAGTGGTTAAATCAACTTCTTCAGAACTGGGTTGATATACAACATTTAAAATACAGCTAATCAGTGGTCCAAGCTTCATTCTAAAATAAACATATATTAATATTTGTAAGTGCATGTATCTATAATATAAACAAATCCCAATCATGATTTAACAATCATGATCAATCAATATTTCCATAATATGTACAAAGTATGCACAGTATATTTTCCTGATTTGTTAGTAATTGTTCCCCATGCTACAAGATTTAGCAGACTGAAAAAAGAAATGGAACGGGAGCCTTCCCCACAAATAACAACTAGCTAGCTATTTCTAGTAGAGACAGTGGGGGTGATTTATTAAGAAGAAGGCATTGCACCAGTTCATACATTAATTGGTGCGCCGGAAAAGTCATATGCCCATATGCATATGTAAACTTCAACTAGTGGTAGGGTAACTCATCATAGGATTTCTCATTGATAATAGCGCACACCCAATACAATTGGCTAATTTCATCTCATTGGGTGTGTCTTGTTAGGCAATTAATAGATGTTCTCAGTTAATTAACCCTTTTGATGCTAATCTCATCCTATCACTTCGAATATACCGTATCTTTGAAATGTGTTTTTTCTTTTTTTACCCAAATCTTTCAATACATTACAAAGAACAGAGAAGTGTATCTAAACCCAATAAATTAATATTTTCAGATGTTGATCTTTAAAGGTGACCATACACTGCAATCAGTTAGATCTTAAATAAATTATATTTAGTGCAAGAGCCTGTTAGATTTCCTATAATTTGAATGAATTGTTCAAGTGCGTCTTCCTATTACCCATTTTGCCTAAATATCGAGTTGTATAGAGATGGGCCAATCAGATTGCATAGTGCATGACCATCTTAAGTGCCAGATGTGGAATATAGATGTGCCATGACCCACTTGTATTTTCCAAACGATATTTCTTGGGCATTATACAAGGCACATGAAAAAACATTTTTTTTCAAGACATGCTAGAGTGATCAGGAATCTTCAAACTAGGGCTCTCCAGCTGTTGCGGAATTACACATACCATGAGGCATTGTAAAACTCTGACATTCACAGACATGACTAGGCATGATGGGAATTGTAGTTCCTGAACAACTGGAGGGCCGTAGTTTGAAGACCCCTGTGCTGGACCGTTATTATGCTTCCAGAATTGGGAGTGTGGCATCTACCCAACTTCTTTCTGCTGGTGGACACAAGAACCTACATCTAATATCTATCTATCTATCTATCTATCTATCTATCTATCTATCTATCTATCTATCTATCTGTCTATCTATCTATAGATATATCTATACACACACACACACACACTGAACACAGGAAGTAGGTGTGTGTTTTGAAGCCAAATCATTTAGACATACACACATGACCCACACAAACACCACCCCATGTAAAAATAAATAAAAAGGTATCTTAATTTGCAAATAAGGATCATCTCTTCCTCAGAGAACAGTGAGCGTGGCATGGTGGTGGGAAGAAATTAGCAGCAGTACAAGCAACTTCCTGGAGGGGCGTGATGTCATTCCTGTGTGCTAGCCACCCGTTCTGCAAGCCAGATATGCGCTGCGGGTACATATCTTTGCGCGCACAGCAGTTGCGCATCTAGATGCATTTGGCGCATCTAGCTGCAGGAATCCAATTTTTATGGAAATATTTATTTATTGGTAAAGCAGATGCAGATTTCCAGGAGTGGACTAACAAATGTTTATAGTGAAAGGCAACTGGTGTTTTCTATTAACCACTTTCAGACCGGACCAATTTGCAGCCAAAGGACCAGGCCCCTTTTTGCGATTCGGCACTGCGTCGCTTTAACTGACAATTGCGCGGTCGTGCGACGTGGCTCCCAAACAAAATTGACGTCCTTTTTTTCCCACAAATAGAGCTTTCTTTTGGTGGTATTTGATCGCCCCTGCGGTTTTTATTTTTTGCGCTATAAACAAAAATAGAGCGACAATTTTGAAAAAAATGCATTATTTTTTATTTTTTGCTATAATAAATATCCCCAAAAAATATATAAAAAAACATTTTTTTTTCCTCAGTTTAGGCCGATACGTATTCTTCTACATATTTTTGGTAAAAAAAATCGCAATAAGCGATTATTGATCGGTTTGCGCAGAAGTTATAGCGTTTACAAGATAGGGGATAGTTTTATAGCATTTTTATTAATAATTTTTTTTTTATTATTAATGGCGGAGATCTGCGATTTTTTTTGTGACTGCGACATTATGGCGGACACATCGGACATTTTTGACACATTTTTGGGACCATTGTCATTTTTACAGCAATTAATGCATTTAAATGCATTGATTTCTGTATAAATGACACTAGCAGTTTAGGGGTTAACCACAAGGTGGCAGTGTAGGGGTTAAGTAGGCCTAGGGGTGTGTTTTTTACTGTGGGGGGGGCGTGGCTGTCAGCTAGTGAATGCTGATCTCTGCTCCAATCACAGGGAGCAGAGATCGGCGTCACTAGTTGCTAGGCAGAACAGGGAGATGCTGTTTATCTCGGCATCTCCCCGTTCAGCCGCTCCGTGAGACGATCGCGGGAGTCCCCGCGGCGATCGAGTCCGCGGGGACCGCGGCCGGACTCACGGGGGTCCCGACCGGCGCGGGAGCGCGCCGCTCCCGGCGCGCTCCCGATGGCACGGACAGGCGAAAGGAGGGACGTATATATACGCCCTCCTGCCTGTACGTGCCATTCTGTCGACGTATATCGTCGTGCGCCGGTCGGCATGTGGTTAAACAAGGTCTAAATGGGCCATTGACATGCATCACAGTTGAACTTAGGAATGTGTCTTTGCAAAGTTAAACTAAATGAAATCCTTTCTTTTTTTTGTTTGGGGATAGAGTGGAGAGGGATTAGAAGTCTTGTCAGTTTTTGGGGGTGTCTGCACCCCTGATAGGGTGAAGACACCTCCCAAATTTTGCCAGTTTCTCTTTCAAATGTATTCACTTCCTGTCACATAGCCAAACAGGAAGTGAGGGTAAAACCCTACCAATGTCTTTCCTTGGGGACACACAGGTCACTCTAAATAGTTTCCTCATTAGGTAAATTGCACTCTAGCATTTTGCTGTGTACACCCCAAGTTATTAGGTATCTTGGACTTTGGGGTTTATTTACTAAAGGTAAATCCACTTTGCAATACAAGTGCAATTGGAAGTGCAGTTGCTGGAGATCCGAGGGGGACATGCAAGGAAAATAAAAAAAAAACAGCATCTATGCTTCTACATGATTGGATGACAAAATCACCAGTGCTTCCCCTCAGATTTACAGCGAGTACACTTGTATTGCAGAGTGGATTTGCCTTTAATAAACCCCAAAATACCTAATAATTTGGTGGTGTACACAACAAAGTGCTATAGTGCAATTTGCCTAATGGGGACACTAGTTAAATTGACCTGTGTGTCCCTAAGGAAAGACATTGGTAGGGTTTTACCCTCACTTCCTGTTTGGCTATGTGACAGGAAGTGAAGCCAATTTTCAGAAAAGGGACACAAAGCCCAATCTAAAAAAGACAAGCAGGGGTTCTAACACTCACTTGGTTTCCCTTAAATGCCCGCAATTAGAATAGGATTGTCTTGAGCTAGATTTTAGCTCAGTGCTCTAAATCAGTGATTCTTAACCCTGTCCTCAAGTACCCCCAACAGGCCATGTTTGCAGGTTTTCCTTCATGTTGCACAGGTGCTTTAAAGTGGTTGTAAACCCTTACAGACCACTTTGACCTACATATAAGCCTAGATTAAGGCTTACCTGTAGGTCCAAGAAATATCTCCTTAACCTACACGGTTAAGGAGATATTTTACAAAAAAAAGGGCACAGCTGTCTACGGCGCCTGCGCACCGTAGACAACTGCGCAGGTGCACTGGGCGTGCCGTAAGTGAAGGCAAACATGCCGCGATACCCGGAAGGAAGATGGACGATTTGTGGAAGAAGGGACAGCGGTGACATCGTTGGCTCCTGTGTCAGGTAAGTGACACAGAATTGGCTATTATGCGATGCATAGTAGTCCATTATGCTTTACCTTTGCAGGGAAACAAAGAGGAAGTAAACCCATCAAGGTTTACTTCCTCTTTAAATCAGAGTCAATGGCTTGGTATTTTGGACAGCTATTTAGCTAAGATAAATTCCCAAAACATGTCCTGTCGGGGGTACTTGAGAACCACTGCACTAAAATGGAAAATTGAATACTTACCTCTCTGTAATTTTCCTTTCTTGATGCCAAACATGGCAGTATACATATGATATAGCTCCACCCCTATATCCACCCACAGGACCTGTTTAGCTCTATAAAAGTCTGACTGAGAGCTACCTCCCCCATTCTCCTTTTTGTCCTCAAAAGATCAACACCTACAGACCGTTACACTCAGGATAAGCTCTTACCTGCCGTCCACGTCCGTATGAGTTCAGCCTCATCCCACATCTTGGGCTGCTAAACACACCAACAAGGTGGGGAACCCCTTCTTTATTCTTTTGGGGTCGAGGTGTTCTCTAATCAGAGACGACAATCCTCTTGTGGCAATACTGCTTTGGAGTCCAGATCCAGCAGCTGGGACTGCATGATGTCTACACTCCTATGGAACTCTTTTCAGGTCTGTCAATTTCTATAAAACTTTTTTATTTTTCTTGTTCTCATGTCTCTAAAGACCCCATACCCACTGTGCAGCTTTTGTTGTCTGATTTCCTTTAGATATGCAGGGACCATGTGGTGCAGGGGCCTGCCTTATTGCATACAAATTGAGGCTCTTAAGGTTTGACCTCATATTGTGTAGTTTTGGTAAATCTGAGGGAAAAAATCTGCAGAGGATTGTATGATGTGTAGCCAGCTTAAAAGTGTCCTTTTGGATGGGTGTTTGCTTCCCTCCAAATGTACTAGACTTTTTTTGATTAGAAGCAGAGGTGAGAGAGGGCTGAGTATCTATCTATCTATCTATCTATCTATCTATCTATCTATCTATCTATCTCTATCTCATTCTGAGGAACAGTCAATGACAGGTAAGTCTTGCTATCCTAGTAATAGGGATAGGTGGGGGGGGGGGAGTAAGGAGCAATGTATTACAAGGGGATGGGGGGGGGGGGTTGCCCAGATTTCTCTCATTTAAATGTTACTCTTTGCCAAAAATATATATATGTATTTTTTTTTTCTCTCTCTCTTACTTCCCTTATTTCTCTCTGTTGTCATGCATTCCCCCTTGCACCTTTCAGTTCTTCCGCCAGCATGAGCCTAACACCACATAACCAAGACCACTGCAATACCAGGTAAGGGCCAACTTTGGGTAAGTAATAAGATGCGGAAAAAATAGTGCGTTCTGTCTTAACGAGCGTATCTTCCTGTCTATTGTAGTCCCGGCCGCTCACACTCCCGCTCTAGGAGGTCCAGAGACCCTCTGGATCGTCAGGATTTTTCCAGGGCAGAAAGTGACTCCTCCAGTCCTGGCAGACCCCAGTACAAAGGGCAGAAATGTACGCTTAAGAGAAAGCACACAGCTTCTTCTCCGAGGGCTCAGCACCCGAAAAGCAAATGTTGATCATGTGGAGATGACCCTATGCCTGGAAAGCTACTTAGAAACAACTGCTTCAGGCAGCTTGCCAGAGACCAGGAGTATGAGAGTCAGCAGGTGTCAACCTTTCTCAAGAAAGTAGTCCCCAACTCCCTGGCATAATTTTCCGGTCGTCTCGGGCAACCAGGGACAGAAGCGGACGAACAGTGTGGGCCCTGCACCAGGTCTAAACCAAGCCATTCAAAAATTTCTAACTAGAGGGGTATGAGGCACTTCAGGGGTGACTCCAGCCCAGCAGATTAGGTTTTCCCCAGACCCAGTATTACAACCAAATTTTACAGCAGAAAACCTGCTATAAAATTTACAGGCAGGTTTCTCCCTATGCTTCCAGGCAGAGGGAGAAGATATCGCCTCCTCCTCGGCAGAGGATCCTGAAGGTTCAGGCTTTGATTTTGCGCTAATACCACCATTCATTAAGGCAGTAAAAGCTGCACTGGAATGGGAGGATCCAGAACCTCCTCCAAAGAAGGAGAAAATCTTTTATCACACACCATACAAACAGATTTTAAATTGTGTGGCAATCGCTGCACAACACGCATTAGGTGACTTTATCCTTTCAGGGCACCCCAAATGCGATGCGATTCTGCTGTGATTGTCATGTGGGAGAACGCGCCTTTAAAAACATTGTGCGAAGCTGGTTGCCCCTAAATAGGAGCATGGGCTTCTTTTTGCACACATAGGGCAGCCAAGTGAATGGGCCGCCATTTGCGTACAAATCGCTCTTTGAAAATCGCATAGCAGGAACACTTGTCCCCTCTACGTGATAATATCAACTGCCTCTGAAAAGTGATTTAAGCACAGATCGCTTTTCAGTGTAATAGTAGAGCCTGCTGCAGGTGTGAACAAGCCTTTGGGTTCCATAAGAGAAACCTGAAGAAACTGGTAGCTACCTTTCCTCTTGAGACAGTATTAAGAGGCCTGTTTCAGGAGGAATGGGAAAAGGGGGAGAGGAAATCCTCCTCAAGCAATAGGTTGCAGAAGTTGTATCCACTAACGGAGGAGGATGTGACTCCTTTAACCAATCAATGGTGAATGGTGCAGTCTCCAGACTGGCCAAGAATGTGACACTTCCGATGGAAGACTCTTCCTCCTTTCATGATATCCTTGATTGACGCATTGACATGAACTTAAAGTTTTACCTCGTGGCATGTGGTGCTTGTAAACAGGCCATTTGCTATGCGAGTGTGGGCATAGAACTTGGAGTATGCAATCAAAAGAAAAAAAAATCAAGGCTCTTGATGAGATAAAACTTTTGGCGGACTTCACGGGTGAGGCAGCTATAGACATCATTCAATGGTCCTCCAGAGCCATGCTCAGCTCAGTCACAGCCAAAAGAGCGCTGTGGCTAATACACTGGGCAGCTAACACATCCTCAAAGCAGAATTGTTGTAAACTGCCTTTTGATGGGAAGGTGCTGTTTGGCCAAAAAAAACTGGAGACTGCCAACTCCAGGGTTACAGGAGGAAAGTAAGGTTTTCTGCCCCAAGAGCGAAGGTCCAGACGCCAGAGGGGGCAACCATCCAGAGGAGCGCCAAACAGGTACTGGGATTTCGGAGGCTTTCGCCCATCCGAGGACTTCAGAAGGCAGGAGGGGTACACAGTCAACCTTCGTAGGATCGCAGAGAGCTAACACCCCTGCAGCTCCCTCGGATACCCAGAAGCCCTTTTAATGCTAGGTCCGCCCAGGAGGCAGTTGGAGGCAGGTGGCTCAAAGTGACCCCGTTCCAGCAAGACCACTGCCAAAATAAACGGTGGATTCAGTCCACAGTGGCGCAAGGCCATTATTGGCTGTTCAAACGGCAGCCTCCAGAACTACCCCAAGAGGCTGAATCAATTTATCCGGATAGACTTAATAGTCTCTCCATACCATAATCCAGTTATTCAACCAGGAGACTGGAGTATTTCAGTGGACTTGCAATATGCCTACCAGCATGACCCGGTCCTTCAGTCATACCAGCAGTTCCTCAGATTTGAGTTAAAGGGACAGGCATTACCAGAGCCAGCTGGAGTTTACACAGAATATGTTCTACCTAGGGGCCGAATTCAATACTCAGGCAGGCACAGTTTCTTTGCCACCTCAGAAACTCCTCAAAATCAGGGAGAAGTTCCAACAGGCATTGGCTGCACCAGTGATGTCAGCATCCCAGTGCATGAGTCCTCTCTGGACGATGACTTCATGTATTCCGATGATCCCCTGGGCTCATGCAGTGGAAGAGTTTGTCTAGCCCAGCCAATCAGGATCACCAGCCGGAGGCGCCAGAGTCTCTGGTGGTAGACGAAACAAGCGAACAACTCAAAATCCAGGGCAGAGGGGGAATTTCCCACTCAGGGCCTAGTTTCCAATATTCTGGAACTTCAAGCAGCATTCATGGCATTGGCCACCTTGCTGCCTCACATACAGGGTTGCCCAGTACTGCTCCATCTGGACAACAAGGCAGCAGTGTCCTACATACAGCGACAAGGTGGGATGCACAGCCAATCCCTCTTGAGAGAGGTGGAACCAATCATGACATTGGCACAACAATATCTCCCAGATTTGAAGGCCATATATTTTCCGGGCTGTTGGAAGCAGATTGCCTATTCAGACATAGACCCCAACGAATGGTCCCTTCACCCCAAAGTGTTCAAACAGATCACCCCGGGGTGTCCACAAGATGGATATTTTTGCCTCATCAACCATCTGAAGGTGGGCAGGATCCTCTCACGCTACCCTCATCCATTAGCAGATGCCTTGATCCATCCATGGGTTGGGCAACTGGCCTATGCCTTCCCTCCAATTTCCTTAATCCTGAAATTCCTGAGGAGATTGTTGACAGAGAATTTGACAGTCGTCACAGTATTTCCTTACTGGCTTCACAGACCATGGGTCTCTCTGGCAATGGATCTCAGCGTGTGCACACCGATCACTCTGCCGGTGACTCCTCATCTCCTGTATGAAGGAGATACCTTACATCCGCAACCATCATGACTGGCCTTTGCAGCCTGGAGATTGTAAGTCAGGGGTTACAAGAGTTAGGATGTTCTTCAGAGGGTATTAGAACTTTACAGAGTTCCAGAAAGGGGTCAACCAATACCATCTACTCCCAAATATGGAATAGGTTCAGGAGCTTTGCAGCTGGACATCAGTTTGACCCTAGTGGCCCAAATGTATCTCAAATCCTGTCTTTCCTGCAATCTGGATTGGATTTGGGGCTCAGTTCGCTTAAGGTGCAAATTTCAGACACCTTGGCTTATACCCAAAAGAAATGGGCAGCAAACCTGCTGGTGGAGGACTTTGTGAGAGCGGTACTTAGACTACGCCCTCTCAAGAGAAATAGGTTCCCTCAATGGGACCTGGCAGTTGTCCTCAATATTCTAGCAAACCCTCCTCGTACTCTGACAGAAGACTGTTCATTATGGGATATCACCTTAAAAACGGCATTCCTATTAGCCATAACTTCAGGGGGAAGGGTGTCAGAACTCAAGAATTGGGGGCAGCAGAACCTTATTCCATGTTCTTCCCAGACAGGGTTGTGCTGAGACCATTGGATCATTTTGTTCCAAAAGTGGCATTGATATTTCTCTCCGGTGAATGGGTGCTTCCAGCAGAATCAGATGCTGATCTGCACGAGTTGGACATTCCAAAAGTCCTCAAAACTTATCTCCAGGGTACTTCTACGTTCAGATGTTCTGACAGACTTTTTCTTTCATCATGAAAATTAAAAGGGAAATAGACCTCGGCAAGAACCATCTTGGCCTGGATAGTAAAAATTATTCACCGGGCATAGCGTGGCTGGAAAGGATCCTGCAGAGGTGGTTAGAGCTCACTCAACCAGGAAGATGTCTTCTTCTTGGGCAGCATGAGCAGGATTGTCTCTGGAGACAGTCTGCAAAGAGGCTACCTGTTCATCACATCATATATTCTTAAAACACTACAGGGTGGATCCAGCAGCTCTTACTACAGTAGAGTTTGGGAGAAAAACCATCCAAGCATTTATGTCTATTGTCAAATAAAGACTAAGTTTGTAGCATTAAACCCTCCCTCTCAAAAGCTCATTATGTATCATATGTATGCTGCCATACTGAGGAAGACCATTCAGAGGTCGATACATGTGCAGAGGAGAGGATCCATGCCTGTGACGTCGCACAGCCACGGTGGTGAGCGAGTGAACGCTCTCAATACATGTAACAAGCTAATTTTGTTTTATATGTAGTAAGTGTCCTCTTTTAGCAGGGTTTTAAATAACAGTTTTATAGCAGAGAGCACTATGTCGGCTGTGTTTTTGATTACATGATATACGAGTCCCTTGAAGTGGAGGAACAGCTGAATAATCTTGAAGATCAACCCCCTATCTGTGAGAGACACATTGGGTGGAGTGGAGATTGTGAAAGGGGGAAATTGAACAGCTGAGCCCTGAGAGAAAGAAAAGACGTTTGGGGAGTGAAAATAAAGAGTTAATTTGAGTCTTCCTGACTCATCCTTGAGATGAGCAGATTAAATAGCTGGTGGTGGTGTACACAAGCAATAAGAATTATTGAGGAGCACGGTGATATAATAACACTGGAGCACTATTATCAAGATTGATATTGATTTATGGGACATTTATTATGATTTTTTTTATGAATTTGAATTTTATTGCATGTATACACAGCACTAAATATAGCATTGAATTATCACTGTAGTAGCGCTGCACTGTGTGTATCTTTTGGTACATATGTATAAGTGTAGTAATTTCACTTAAAGTGTAAAGCGACTGCAACTTTGCACTTGATTAATTATTAGGGTGGCGCTGATTGTTCCACACTTGTATATGTATGCTGCCATGTTTGGCATCAGGAAAATGGAAAATTGTATCAAATACTTACCGTAATTTTCCTTTCTTGACCCCAATACATGGCAGCATACGAACCCTTCCTCTGATCTTTATGCTTTATACGGAGAATAGGGGAGGTAGCTCTCAGTCAGACTTTTATAGAGCTAAACAGGTTCTGTGGGTGGATATAGGGGCAGAGCTATATTATATGTATGCTGCCATGCATTAGCGTCAGTAAAGGAAAATTACGGTAAGTATTTGATACAATTTTCCATTTTCCTGGTGCCTATCCATGGCAGCAATACGCACAATTCATGCATATGCTACCATGAAGGCACCAGGAAAGTAGCTTTTAGACAAATCACACCTTTTTTGTTTTGCCATGCCAATCAGCCTAGTTAAGCTGCACCTGGGAAATCTGTTGCATTAAAATTGTTTAGGGGGGGTGTAAAATGCATTACTTGGATTTAGCATGCATCTGCAAAACAAATTAATAAAACACATGAAACGTAAAAAATTGCTACAAATTTTATTGGTCAACAAAACAGGACTTGAAAAAGAGCATGGAAAGCAAAAAAAACACATGTATGTTAATTTAAGACACTAACAGAATATGGTTTTGAGGTCTGACCATTTTGCAGAGGAAATTAACAGGAGTTAAAAGGACTGCACCCACAAACGGACAGTCTCTTAAGGATTTAAACATTTATTAGTCACAACATCTCAAGGAAGATTTTGCAATATAATGCAGCACAGACAATTAAATCAAAGTGAAACTAACTTTGATTTAACTTTGTTCAGTTTGTGCTTCTGGGTTTGTATCTGGTTTTCAGTGCGTGTAGTCAGTTCGTATCTGTAATTTATTGCGTTTCTGGTCCGCTTGCTCCTGATTTTCAGCTCGCTCTTCACAGGCCAGTGCGTTCTGTTAAGTTCCTTCTGACCAGCTGACTGTTTTGAAACCATGGTGTGGGGACATACTCGATGTAGAGTTCATGCTGTGTGGGGGCTTGGTGTTGGGGTTCATACTTTGACCCGAGCCCAGTCCATGAACAGGGTGGGGAGAAGTTTATGGACCAAGAATTGGTTACTCCAGCGTGACCAATACTCACACATGCCTTTGCTTCGTGAGATCCAGGACAATAATCCTGATGATTTCATGAATTATCTCAGGATGACAGACCCCGTTTTACACCGTCTTTTGGCTTTGCTGACCCCTTATATCAGCAGACAGGATACCTGCATGAGGCGAGCCATCACTCCGGAGCAGAGGCTAGTCGCCACGTTGCTGTACTTGGCAACTGGGAGAAGCCTGCAGGACCTCAAGTTCTCAACAGGCATCTCCCCCCAAGCTCCGGGGATCATTATTCCAGAGACTGGGTTATGCTATTATTCAGGTCCTGCAGAAGGACTATATTAAGGTAAGTTTTCTCCTTTAACATCACATTCTATGTATTTAATGTTTGCTAATGTATTGTATTTATTTAACCACTTTCAGACCGGACCAATTTGCAGCCAAAGGACCAGGCCCCTTTTTGCGATTCGGCACTGCGTCGCTTTAACTGACAATTGCGTGGTCGTGCGACGTGGCTCCCAAACAAAATTGACGGCCTTTTTTTCCCACAAATAGAGCTTTCTTTTGGTGGTATTTGATCGCCCCTGCGGTTTTTATTTTTTGCGCTATAAACAAAAATAGAGCGACAATTTTGAAAAAAATGCATTATTTTTTATTTTTTGCTATAATAAATATCCCCAAAAAATATATAAAAAAACATTTTTTTCCTCAGTTTAGGCCGATACGTATTCTTCTACGTATTTTTGGTAAAAAAAATCGCAATAAGCGATTATTGATCGGTTTGCGCAGAAGTTATAGCGTTTACAAGATAGGGGATGGTTTTATAGCATTTTTATTAATAATTTTTTTTATTAGTAATGGCGGAGATCTGCGATTTTTTTTTGTGACTGCGACATTATAGCGGACACATCGGACATTTTTTACACATTTTTGGGACCATTGTCATTTTTACAGCAATTAATGCATTGATTTCTGTATAAATGACACTGGCAGTGAAGGGGTTAACCACAAGGGGGCAGTGTAAGAGTTAAGTATGCCTAGGGGTGTGTTTTTTACTGTGGGGGGGCGTGGCTGTCAGCTAGTGAATGCTGATCTCTGCTCCAATCACAGGGAGCAGAGATCGGCGTCACTAGTTGCTAGGCAGAACGGGGAGATGCTGTTTATCTCGGCATCTCCCCGTTCAGCCGCCCCGTGAGACGATCGCGGGGGTCCCCGCGGCGATTGAGTCCGCGGGGACCGCGATCGGACTCACGGGGGTCCCGACCGGCGCGGGAGCGCGCCGCTCCCGGCGCGCTCCCGATGGCACGGACAGGCTAAAGGAGGGACTTATATATACGCCCTCCTGCCTGTACGTGCCATTCTGTCGACGTATATCGTCGTGCTGCGGTCGGCAAGTGGTTAATCATTCCCTAATTACCATGATTGGAATATGCTGTGAATGTCCCCTTTATCCTCATACATGCTGGAAGCTTTTAATGCTCCTTTTTTGGCCTACATGCATATTGCCTTCACTAACCTCCCCAGCATGCTATCCTGGGCCCATATACACCTATAGCCTAGTCCATTAACAATGTATATTGTCAGCTTCATTGTACTGTACTGCTTTCCCTGAAACACCCCCTAAAATGTGTCCAAATGTTGTGTGTGTTCTTAAATTCATTTTATAAGCCCCCCCCCCCCCAAAATGTGCCCAAATGTTATGTGTGTCCTTAAATTTATTTCTAAGCCCCCCCTAAAATTTTATCAATGGGCCATCAGAGAGGGGGGGGGGGGGGGGGGGTTCTGATAAGTGGGCCTTATATTTTTGTCTTTAAATACTCCTTAAAAAAAATGTTCTACTGATGTTGGGCAAGAATGTTTTTTTGTGTAATCTGCTTGCAATGTTATGTGCAAAAGTACTCATATTTTTTTTTATTTGACTCCACAGTTTCCTTCAACGCCACAGGAATGGCAGCCTGTGGCCTTCCATTTTGCCAACCGTTGGGACTTTCCCAACTGTGGAGGAACTATATATGGGAAGCATGTCCACATTGTGCCACCACCCCATTCGGGGTCTTACTATTATAACTATAAGGGGTTTAGTAGTGTAGTGTTAATGGCGGTGGTGTCGGCACAATATGAATTCCTGTATGTGGATGTGGGGAAGAATGGCTGGATGTCAGATGGAGGAGTCTTCGCCCAGATGGAGTTTTACCAGCGTCCCCAGAGTGGTGGCCTGGCATTGCCACCTGATGTGGATAACGTGGAAGGACTCCCCTTCATCTTTATTGCAGATGAAGCCTTTGGTCTGGGCAAGCACCTGATGAGGCCATTCCCCAGAAGTACCCTCACTCCGGAGAGGAGGGTTTTTGACTACCAGCTGTTTCTGACAGCAATCCATATGGCGGACTACAAAATCAACCATATCATCGTATGCTGCTGCATACTGCACAATTATTAAAAGAAAAAATTCCCCGAATTTTATAGCTTCAGTTGGGCCCGAGGCCGGAATTATTACAGACAATTCCCTGATGGGCCTGGATACTGGCCATACTGGCTTGGCACCCCAAAGCGCCCGTGAAGTTCGGGAGAAATATGTTAATTATTTTACGGGTAGGGGGGGCCATTGCAATGCCAGACAATGTCTAATTTTTATTAATAAAGAAAAATGATCAGATAAAATCTAAAAAATTCTTTATTGCTTGCTTTTCTTTTTGGCTATCTCCTAGGTTCTCCTAGTGCACTTGTAATGCCAAGTGGATTTTCCTTTAGTAAATAAGCCCCATTGTCACTGTAAACACAAAATTACTTACAAAACTGGTATTGAGCTTTAAAAGAAGAAGCCACACGTTGTTTAAAATTTTTACTCTGTGCACATCACATGTGCGTTTAGAAAAAAAATGTAACATTTTTTTTTCCTCCTACATTTTTTTTCTTTTTTTTTTTTTTTTTTTTTTAGAAACAGGCATGTTTTTAAAACATAACATACACAACTCTGAAACTTACAAAGTTCAACCTCTAAAAACTGAAGGCAATATCAGACATTATAGTGTCAAAAATGTCTTGATATTGCCTTCATCAGATGGGGTGATGTCACCCCTGTAAAAGCCAAATTTTGAAGATGCACGCAACTTGGGAGTCCAAATGGGTAATGTCAACATGTGCTATCTCCCATCATGGGGGATCAATGGACGTGTTTTTGGGGTGCACCCCTTCCTCTCACCTACTAGAGTTACGAGGAAGGGGTTGCACCCACAAAATGCGTACATTGAGATCCCCTGATAGCAGATAGCACATGTTGACACACAGTGTGCATCTTCAAAATTTTGTCTTTTAAAATGTACAATCAAAACATTTTTTGGAGAGTTGAAAAAAATTAAAAACTGGATTTGATTAGGGAAAAATTTAGATTCTCCAGAACACATCTATCATGTTCTTCATTTTCTGTTCCATAATATTCAGTCTATTTCGAATATTGTCAATCTCCCCATTCCACTGCATGATTTCCTGGATGAGCCTTTGGGTGCTGGCCCTAGTGAACGGTTCAGTTTCTTTTTCCACAACCAGCACATCACCTAAAAATTGGTTAAAAAACATGTATTTAGAAATATGCAGGCATACATAGATTACCTGAAGCTGGGGTGTCAGACACTCACCTGTTGGGATGCCCATCTCGCCCACTTCCTCCACCTCTCCTTCCTCCAGATCCTCGGGGGGACTTGGGCTGATTTGCCAATCTTGTTGGCGATGTGGGGGGTCCCTGGTGTCCTCTGAGTGGTGTCCTCTGAGTATTTTCTCCCCTGTGAGAATGAAACAAAAGGTATACTTAGTACACAGATATTTGAGTCCAGAAATAGGAATATGAAACATTTGCTTGGAAGTTACGTACAATTGTCTGTTTGGGCAGAGATCCAAGTTGAAGACAGGATTAATTCCCTTTTAACCAAGCTGGAATACTTACCTTTTTTTGGCCAAGTTTCACAGATGGAGACACCCCAAGTATCCACTGGAGCACCTGTGTGGGTTACCCTAAATAATGTGCTCTGGTGTCCCACACTAGTTTTCCTGAGTCCAGATGTGTAAACAGCTGCTGAGTGCCCTCTCCTTACATTCCACTGAATCAAGTTTTCAATTCATTCTAGTTTCAAAGACATCTAGACAACAATGTCCTAAACTTCTTTTAATAAGACAAATTAGCATGACCAAAATGTAGTTAAAACCCTGTATCAGCTAAAAACATTGTATTTATTTGCACTAATGATGCTTCCTACGAACGATTACTGTGCCCACGAACATGAAAGCAGCCATTTAAAACTGTACAACAGTAAAGAAAAGCACATGGAGCAGCATGCAAGTTAATAATCATAATGGGAACACATGACAAGTACTTACTTTTTTGAAGAACCTTCTTTATTCTTCTATACTGATCCGGCTCTGTTTAAGGTCAGACCAGCGTTTCCTTAATTGGTCTTTGGAGCGTCGTACCCCAAAATTTTGCTCCAGAGTCTTCTCAACTGTTGTCATGATTTTGGCCTTGCGCAAGTTCGGCTGGGTGTACGGTCCATGTTTACCATCATAATGCTTCCTCTGCAAGATGTCCACCATCTACACCATTTCTTCAAAGGCCATGTTGGAGGCCTTAAATCTCCTCCTCCGGGATCGGGACGGTTCAGGCTCCGGGCTTTCCACCTCGTCACTGAAATAATTTCCAAACACCTGTGTCTCCGCCATGTTGCTCCTACTGTGCACTGAAGGGAGAATGGGCAGGGAATATTCGAGAAAAATAACGTCAGGGGCGAGCGACGCTGGCAGAGTTTCACGCATGTGCAGTCTATATCAAGCTAACAAGAGTGTGTCGTAAGTCCGATCTGTGTGTGTGTAGGAAGGACGAACGGAAGTGCGGAGCATCCTAAATGAAGGCAAAATTTGAACTTGGCCCATCACAGTGGCCTATACTGCTTCAAGATTGAGGCCTATGTTGGGATAATATTATGAGAGTTTAGGCTGACATTAGTGTTTTTGTCTTGTGTATTGTCTTACAGAAAAATATGAATCAGTTTAAGGACCCAGAATTTATGGGCAGTTTCATTGACAAGTACAGGGAGATGAGGAATCTGTGGGAGGTCAAACACAGTTTATATTACAATAAACAAGTAAGGAAGGCAACGCTGGAGAAACTTTTGGAATTTGTCAAGACTCGGGTCCCCGAAGCAAACATGACGTTTTTGGAAAATAAAATTGGGATTTTGAGGAACATGTATAAGAAGGAGCACAATAAGATCCTGGGCCTTCCATCCTGAAATAAGTGGATGCACCCAGCTGGAGCCAGGTATATTAGTTTTAGACATATTTATTGTCCTTATATTAATGATGTTAACTAGATGTTATAATTGCTTACAAATCAATGATTGTATAGGAAAAATGATGTATACATATCACTAGACAGTAGTGGCCAAAAATATTGGTGACCAGCTTGAAAAATGCTGGGGTCAGAATGATAGTGTTTTCTATTTATTAACAATTTAATTTGCAAGTCATGAGCTGAAAATTGTGTGTGATTGATGAAGCAAAAACTACAACGATGTCCCTTATTTATATACAGGATGAGCTCAGCCATGAGGAGGGTCTGGAAAGCATCAGCCAGGAGGAGGCCGTGCCCATTGGCAGCCAGGAGGTGGCTGGGCCCAGTAAGAGCCTCACCCAATCCCAGGTGCCTCCCCTCTGCCTTACCACCAAAAGGCCCAGGAAGGGGACAATGACAGAGGAGGCAGCACTGGGCCTCATTAGGGAAGCCAGTGATTTCCTCAGGAGCCCCCCCAACGCTGAAGAGGCCTATGGCTGCTATCTAGACACCAGGTTGCTGGAATTGGAGAAGGGCCAACACCTCCTCTGTACGGAAATTTTTTCTGAGGCCCCTCAGAAGGGGTTGAGAACAGCCACATATATGAGCAAGCCCATCCTCCTCCTCCTCCTGCCACAAGTCCACCACCAGAGCCACAGCCTCCAAGGAAGGCTGCAGGGCAGCGTGGAGGGAAGGCTGCAGTAAAGAGAAGAAAGTGATGGCCTGGGTTCAGTCTGGTCTGACAGAAGACGGAGGCTGTTGTAGTGCCACAGCCTGGGGACAGATATGTCATCTGCTGCTGGTCCTGATCTCTGGGATTCCTGGACCCGATTCTGCTCCCTATTCTATGGACTCCTCAAGCTTCCAATTTTTTTCCCACAGACTTGATGTGTGCCATGGGGGCCAAAAGGCTTTGCAAATCCCAAAAGTTTCTCCAGCATTGACTTCCTCTTTATTTTGTTACCCAGAATAAATGGATATTTTATTTTCACAATATACATTCCTATGTGTTTTTATTCAAAAAGGACAGTTTGTTTGTGAGTAGGCAGGTACATTTCAAAAAAACATTGTCAAATTAACAAGGGACACCAACCTCCTTGAGGTTAAGAAAAAATACAAGATAATAATGTTATTGTGGTAACTTGACACTCAAAAAAATACAATTATATGGAGAACACTAGAAAAGAATTTTTAAGTAAGAGTAAAATAAATCTTTATGAAATAAAAAATAATAAAAGATGAGTATAAAAAATAACTGTAAACATTATTATGGAGATCAGGCTTTTTAAAAGTAGAATATTATTCATGAGATGAGGATAAATAATGAAGAAATCAGTTTTTGGTCTGTCGGAAGAGCATACAGACAATCGGTTTTCCCGATGGGAATTGCAAAATGCCCTGCGGTAGTGTAAAACGCCCCCAAGATGTGCCCTCCCCTTCCCACCCAGTCATCAATCCAGATCCTCACACCTCCCCTGGGGGGGGGGGGTGGCGTGCTGCTCTGCCCCGCCCACACACTAGTTTGAACATGTGTTGGGATGCCACACCTAGTCACGTCCCAAAGGCGTGACCAGGAGGCATCAGGAAGCGCTGCCATGGAGACCGTCCGAGGCCGGTCACATGACAGCGCCAGCACTTTCCGATCAGAACCGATCAGAGGACAACAAAGGCGCTGCCATGGAGATACGGCCGAGGGCAGACACATGACACAGCGGCTAAGCCGCCCGCCCACTGATGCCACATAGGGCAAAGGGACGCAGGAGATTTCTGCATCCCAACCCAAACCAACGCCACTGTCACCACCTTCTGGAGGAGGAATGGTCTGTACGACTTGGGTGCGCCAGCTGGGAAGTAGCTGACAGCACAGCGGTGGAGCAGCACATGGACCAGAACCATGAAAAAATTGGAAAATTGTAAATAGATTATGAAGAAAAAGTAAAAAGGGAAAAAAAGGAAAAGAGAGAAAAAGCCAATGATTATTGGAAAAAGGAAAGAAAATAAAATTAAGAAAAAAGAGGGAGAAAATTAGACTTAGGAAACTGAAAAAGTGCAATTAGTGTGTCACATCGATATTCCCAATGTCAATGTGATCCGCAAAAAGGGAAAGAAAAAAGAAATACAAAAAAGGGGGGGGGAGGAAAAAACAGGGGGAGAAAGAAGAGGGGAGAAGAAAAGGGGGAGAAAGGTGAAGGGAGGGAGGAAGAAGGTTAAAAAAGATGAAAAATACAAGGAGAGAAAGAGAGGGAAATTACTGCACAACCCATGAGGTCAGTGAGTGACTTAACAGTTACAACATTCATGGACACAATATAGAAACCCTAAAGTTACAATCTTTTTAGTAACCCATTTGGGCCAATTCGTTGAACAAATTTCAACTTGAATAGGCCATATATATAAAAGGGTAATACAAAATATATATCATATATGTTTAAAAGAGTATCTCAAAAAACAGAGTTGGGCAGTAAGTAATTTAAATTAAAGTTTGTTCTCTGGACCACCAGAAACAAATCCACCCAAGAAGGGTTTGTAGGAAACTGACTCATTCAGGCCAGGGAAGGTGGTGTAGACAAAATCCATTGTTGCTCCCGATGCAACAATGTTTTATTCCAGTCCCCACCTCTAAGGCCTGGATGAACACGATACAGTATTAAAAGCTTGATTTGTGGGAAAATCTTGCCATAAAAAGATATAACATGGCATCCCAACGGTAAATCAGAGTTACAGGATCGCATACTATGGATATGTTTGTATGTCCTCTGCCAGAATTGCATTTTGGTTTTTCCCATGTAGACACAAGAACAAGCGCATTGGAGTAAATATACAACACCATTTGTATGGCTATTCGCAAACATATTTTGGAGATCTGGATGCTTTGCCTAATTCCTAATACACATTCTCTTAAAATGATGACGCTACCGCACTGAGTAAGCACTTACCTGCTATTTTTGCCCTACAGGAGACCCACCGCTAAAATGACTCGGTTTCATGTTTGAACTTTGGGTTGGGAGGGCATACCACTCCACTCACACTACCTATTCCAGAGGTGTGAGCGTACTGCTACACAGCTCCTTGTACTATGAGGAACTACCGTATATACTCAAGTATAAGCCGACCCGAATATAAGCCAAGGCACCTAATTTTACCACAAAAAAATGGGAAAACTTATTGACTCGAGTATAAGCCTAGGGTGAGAAATGCACAGCTACTGTAAGTGGAAAAGAGGGTCAACAATGTCCATTTGCAGCCTCACTGTGCCCATTTGCATGCCTCACTGTGCCCATTTGCAGCCATAGGCCCCCTGAACTTCAAACTTGGTAGTTAATTGTTCCTAGATGCCCCCTAGCTGCAGCCAGCCAATTTGGGGTCTCTGGACCCAAAGGGTCCCGAAATGACATTGCTGCAGATGGACACAGTTGACTGGCTTTGGGGCCCTGTATCTTGAGGCCACTTTGTGCTAGGAACCTCATATTTGGTGTGCAAACCCAGTGGAACTAGCACTACAACATATCCAAGATGGGGTTCCTAGCACCAAGTGGCCCCGAGATACGGGCCCCAAAGTCAGTTTGGAAAATGTCAAGCACTTTTCTGAAGCAGAGAATGACATTTTCCGAACCGACTTTGGGGCCCTGTATCTCGGGGCCACTTGGTGCTTGTTGTAGTGATAATTCCACTGGGTTTGCACACCAAATGTGGGGTCCCTAGCACCAAGTGGCCTCGAGATACGGAGCCCCAAATTCGGGTCGTAAAATGTCATTCTCTGCTGCAGAAAAGTGCCTGACTCGAGTATAAGCCGAGGGGGGCATTTTCAGCACAAAAAAATGTGCTGAAAAACTTGGCTTATACTCGAGTATATACGGTAGATTATATGTTGGATGATAATGGGAGATGTGTGTTAATACTATGATGGTTATATTCTTTAAAATGTATTCTTGTATTTATGTACATTCTGCCTCCATACAATAAGAAGACACTTAGGGCATTACTTGAGTATCAACTGAGATACCTTGAAGTACCCTTATTTGTGATGGGAGAGCTCAACTGCTATAGACCCTGATATAGACAAGCACCCCCCTGCTACTGCGGGAGTGAGACTTATTGTACTGCCTTGAAAAAATGTAAAGATGAAGTTGGTTGGAAGGATCCATGGCACACAAAAAGCACCCGAGAGAAAAACTTTTTTCATGTTTTTCCAAGGCTTATTCCTCATTGTCGCGTATAGATCTATGCCTATGCTCACTTACTGCTGACTGCTATATACTGGACATTCATTATACCCTCAGAAGCATCTCTGACCATTCCCCATTAATTATGCAATCGGAGGTATGCCATCCCTCTACCTTAGCTAAGGCTACCCGGAAGTTAAATGCCTTTTGGTTACACCTTTTTCCTTCCAATGACCAAATAGTGTCTCAAATTACAGAATTTTGGTGTACTCATGCTGATGGCATGAGTGCAGGTGATACCTGGCAGACCTTTAAGGCCATCCATAGAGGGATCTTATTATACATGTTCAAGCTATCAAGTGAAACACAGGTGCTCAGAGGGAAGCAATAGATTAGTTGGCGAGTGACTTGGAGGATGAATTCATTGATAATCCTACTGATGAGCATAGGAAGGCGTGGCTATCAGCCCAGGAGGCACTATGTTGCACCACCACTTCAGCGGCAGAGCGGAAAGGCTTTTTTATTAGGCTAGCCTTTTATGAGGAGAGTGAACACACTGGTCGCCTGTTGGCAAAAATAGCACATTCCCAAAAAATATCTCCCTCCATTGGAGCATTGAGGATGCATACTAGACGGGAGGCTAACTCACCAGATCTTATTATGTCAGAGCTTGTGGATTATTATTCCTCCTTTTACATATTCAAACAAACTTATTCAATAGAATCATTGAATGACTCTCTTGGCAACATTCGATTACCATGTCTATTTCCTCCAGAAGGCAGTTGGATGCTCCCCTGACTTTGGAGGAACTGCAGATGGCCACCAGCTTGTTTCCCAATTCTAAGGGTCTGGGAGAAGATGGTTTACCCATCGAAGTGTATAAACAATACGCTGACTGTATATGTCAGGGAAATACCATACTTCGTCGCCGGATTCCAGGAATGCGCACGCGCGGTGGAGCGGCTCAGCGAACAGTACAGGTACGCCGGGTAGTGGGTGCGCATGCGCGGGTCCATGGCGCTCGGGTATCTGATGCAGCTCAGCCAGTGCGGCTCACCGCTGTGTGCGGCGCTGACAGAGGACGAGTGCGCGTGCGCACTCGTCCAGGTATCCCACCTGACCACTTACCTGGCCTATAAAAGGCTTCCTCTGTCTCTTCACAAATCGCTGGTTTGTTGTCTCTTTCTGAGTCCTGGCTCCAGTCCTTGTATCCAGTATCCTGTATCCAGTACCCTGTATCCAGGACCCGTATCCTGTACCTGCTTGACTACCTGTGCCTGACCCGGAATCCGCTTGACCACCGCTGCTGTTACCTGTGCTTGACCCTCGGCCTGCTTATTGGACATTCTCTGAGTTACTTACCTGTGTTTGATCCCTGGCCTGCTTCCTGGATACCTCTGCTGCCTGATTACCTGTGCTTGACCCTCAGCTTGCTTACTGGACATTCTCTGAGTAACTTACCTGTGTTTGACCCCTGGCCTGCTTCCTGGATACCTCTGCTGCCTGATTACCTGTGCTTGACCCCCGGCCTGCTTACTGGACATTCTCTGATTTACCTACTTGTGTTTGACCTCTGGCCTGCTTCCTGGATACCTCTGCTGCCTGATTACCTGTGCTTGACCCCCCGGCCTGCTTACTGGACATTCTCTGAGTTACCTTCCTGTGTTTGACCCCTGGCCTGCTTCCTGGATACCTCTGCTGCCTGATTACCTGTGCTTGACCCTCGGCTTGCCTTCTGGACTTTCTCTGAGTTATCTGTGCTCGACCCCCTGCCTTGGGTCTCTGGACTTCCAGTTCTCACATGCACCTAAGGGTTCTCCTCCAGCACACATTCTGGTATCTACATAGCCTCTGCCTCATCACGGTCCTGCCAGGTGTCTACTTCCGGTGCAGCATCAGCCTCTCCTGGTCAACGTCGCTACTGCACACCACCTGCAACACACCTGCTGGCAACCCGTGCATCTTTGTGCCCGGTGACCTCTGTATCCACTCCAGAGGCCTCGTGCACCTAGTCGCAAGGGGAGCAGCTCTCAGCATTTCGGCCCGGGTGAGTACCTCTGACAGTATATTACTTAGATTGTTGACAGTATTTAATGAAACAAGGGAATTCCACTGCCTCCCTATGTCTATGACCAGGGCCAATATTGTACTGCTGTTGAAACCAAATAAGGACCCCCTTGACCCAGGCTTGTAAAGCCCTATATCTCTCCATCAGAATGATGTGAATATTCCGGTGAAAGCTCTAGCTCTAATGCCTCGTACACACGTAGGGACTTTTGCCGGCGGACCTAGTCCAGCGGACAATCCCGCGGGACTTTCCGGCTAGGTCCGCTGGACTTTCCGAGGGTGTGGACTTGCCCACACACGCACGGACTTCTCCAGCGGATAATCCGCCGGCCAAAAGTCCGCGGGACTTTTGAAAATGAACGGACTTGCCCACACACGGAGCAGTCCGTTCATTTCGAACGTAACTTCAGGTTACGTAGCTAGCGTAGGCATTAAATGCCGCCGCGCTAGCTCCGCAAGCTGGCATGGATTTAAAGGGAATCCCCACGCCGAAAAAAAACGGCGTGGGGGTTCCCCCCAAATCCATGTCAGACCCTCATCCGAGCACGCAGCCTGGCAGGCCAGGAAAGGGGTGGGGACGAACGAGCGCCCCCCCCCTCCTGAGCCGTACCAGGCCGCGTGCCCTCAACATGGGGGGTGCCCTGGGGAAAGGGGGACCGTGCGGCCCCCCCCACCCCAAAGCACCTTGTCCCCATGTTGATGAGGACAAGGGCCTCTTCCAGACAACCCTGGCCGTTGGTTGTCGGGGTCTGCGGGCGGGGGCTTATCGGAATCTGGGAGCCCCCTTTAATAAGGGGGCCCCCAGATACCGGCCCCCCACCCTATGTGAATGAGTATGGGGTACGATGTACCCCTACCCATTCACCTAAGGTGTAAAATGTAAAGTACAAAAACACACACACTTTTGAAAAAATATTTTATTGCACTGCTCCGGGGGTCTTCTTCCGTCTTGGGGGTCTTCTCGCCGGACTCCTCCGCTCTCTTCTGCTCTTTTACCTAGCTCTTTCACGAGGGGAGGAGTCCGGCTACCTTCTTCGTCGTCGCCGCCGTCGTCTGGGGGTCTCGATCCGCCTTCGGGGGTCTTCCGGGGGTCTCTTCTGTTCTTGCGGCGGTCGTCGTCTTCCGCGCCGCCGGCGCCTTCTTCTTCTTCTTCTTGTCCTTCTTGTCCTTCTTGTTCTTCTTCTTCTTCCGATGTTGACCCGACGCTCTCTCTGCCCGGAATGCCTGTGCCGATCTGCGCTCGGACTTATATAGGGACATGGGGGACAGGGTCACATGCACATGTCACATGGTGACCCCGCCCCCTTGTGTTGTCACAGTCCCGGAGGATGCTGGGACTGTGACATCGCAAGGGGGCGAGGTCACCATGTGACATGAACATGTGACCCTGTCCCCCATGTCCCTATATAAGTCCAAGCGCAGAGCGGCACAGGCATTCCGGGCAGAGAGAGCGTCGGGTCAACATCGGAAGAAGAAGGACAAGAAGAAGGACAAGAAGAAGAAGAAGGCGCCGGCGGCGCGGAAGACGACGACCGCCGCAAGAACAGAAGAGACCCCCGGAAGACCCCCGAAGGCGGATCGAGACCCCCAGACGACGGCGGCGACGACGAAGAAGGTAGCCGGACTCCTCCCCTCGTGAAAGAGCTAGGTAAAAGAGCAGAAGAGAGCGGAGGAGTCCGGCGAGAAGACCCCCAAGACGGAAGAAGACCCCCGAAGGCGGATCGAGACCCCCAGACGGCGGCGACGACGAAGAAGGTAGCCGGACTTCCCCCGCTCGGTAAAAGAGCTTGGTAAATGGCGGGGGAGTCCGGCGAGAAGACCCCCAAGACGGAAGAAGACCCCCGAAGGCGGATCGAGACCCCCAGACGGCGGCGACGACGAAGAAGGTAGCCGGACTTCCCCCGCTCGGTAAAAGAGCTTGGTAAATGGCGGGGGAGTCCGGCGAGAAGACCCCCAAGACGGAAGAAGACCCCCGGAGCAGTGCAATAAACTATTTTTTCAAAAGTGTGGGTGTTTTTTTTTACTTTACATTTTACACCTTAGGTGAATGGGTAGGGGTACATCGTACCCCATACTCATTCACATAGGGTGGGGGGCCGGGATCTGGGGGCCCCCTTATTAAAGGGGGTTCCCAGATTCCGATAAGCCCCCGCCCGCAGACCCCGACAACCAACGGCCAGGGTTGTCGGGAAGAGGCCCTTGTCCTCATCAACATGGGGACAAGGTGCTTTGGGGTGGGGGGGGCCGCACGGCCCCCCTTTCCCCAGGGCACCCCCCATGTTGAGGGCACGCGGCATGGTACGGCTCAGGAGGGGGGGGGGCGCTCGTTCGTCCCCACCCCTTTCCTGGCCTGCCAGGCTGCGTGCTCGGATGAGGGTCTGACATGGATTTGGGGGGAACCCCCACGCCGTTTTTTCGGCGTGGGGAGTCCCTTTAAATCCATGCCAGGTCACGGAGCTAGCGCGGCGGCAGTAACTGCCTACGCTAGCTACGTAACCTGAAGTCACGTGCTAAATGAACGGACTTGCCGATGAGCGGCAAGTCCCTTCATTTCAAAAGTCCCGCGGACTTGCCCACTAACGGAGGGATTGTCCGCTGGACTTCCAAGTCCAGCGGATAATTTGAAAACAAAACTTCAAACTTTAGTCCGCCGTACTTTGGCGCCAAAAAGTCCGCCGGCGCCCACACACGAGGGGATTATCCGCTGGACTTCAGTCCAGAGGATAATCCCGCGGGATTGTCCCTTCGTGTGTACGCGGCATTAGACTAAATAAGGTTATTTCCTCCATTATTCATTCTGACCAATCTGGTCCATGCCTCAAAAGTCTACAGCTATTAAACTATGCAGACTTTTTCTCAATATACAGTCTCTAGCAGATAACCCAGCTGACCGAGCATTACTGTCCCTTAATGCCCATAAGGCTTTTGATAGCATTGAATGGGACTATCTTTGAGCAGTTATGTGTAAATTCAGGTTTGGAAAAGGTTTTATTTCCTGGGTCCAATTGTTATGAAATGTCCCTATAGCGGCTATAGGGGAGGCGGGAAGTGTTTCTCCTAGCTTTAGTTTGCAGCAGGGCTGCCCTCTGTCTTCACTTCTAGTAGGGTTAATGGGGAGGGTGGAGGGGTAAGTCAGGATTATCAGGTAGGAAGAAGGGTTAATGTAGTTAGAGGGAGTGGTAGGGGCTCACAGAAAAGGAAAGCCAGCCCTGGGTTTGAGCACCCGAACAGATTCGCCAAGTTGGGTGAATATGTGGGGGTATCAAGCTCAGAGGTGGCAGCCCTAGATGTCACTGCTTCTGCTAACAGCCAGGAGAGCAGACCATCTAGCAGGGGAAATGAGAGTGTAGGTAGGCCTAGACAGTTGGTAATAGGGGATTCTATAATCAGAAGGACTGATAGAATAATTGGGACGCCTAGATCGCCTCAACAGAATGGTTTGCTGCAGTGGCGGCTGGTGTTTTTTTTTGGAAGAGGGTCGGCAAACAACCACCCATCTCCCTGAGGGACAACCACCTCCACCCCACCAACCCCCCCCTGTTTGCTGGTCGGGGTGGCACTTACCCCATCGTGGTGGGTGGCAGGCAGCGTGGTGCAGCGGCTTTACTCCGAGTGTCCTCTCCTCCATGGTTTCTTTCAGCTCCTCCCCTCCTCCTAGGCGTCCAATAGGATCGCTTGTCCTTTCAGCCAATCGGGTGACCAGTGTCAAACCCCCGCTTCCTAATTGGCCAGGAGGAGGATCAGTGTTACAACAGCGAATATTGATTTGCTGTTGTAACACACCTGGGTGGGATCGGAGCGCACTCCCTGCGACCCGAGCCCACCCTATATAGACGCCTATTAGAGCCTCTGGCTCTAATCGATGCTTCAAAAATAAACAGCCCCTCCGCATTGGAATCCACGCGCCAGTGTGCTGAATGGGGCCAGACACATAAATAGTGGAAGCGGCGACGGACATGGGGGTGTGCTCTTAATGGACGGGCCACCCCTGGTTTGCTGTCTCCTTGGTGCCAGGGTTCGGCATCCAGTGGACCAAGTTGATAAATTCCTTGGAGGTGTTGAGCTGTCTTGGTCCACACTGGAATCAATGACAGAATATATGGAAGGTGGAAGCTCCTTAAGATCAAATTTAAAAAACTAGGCTGCAAGTTGAAGGGAAGGACCTCCAAGGTGATATTCTCTGAAATATTGCCTGTGCCATGCGCAACACAGGAAAGGCAGGGGGAGATTAGATAGCTGAATGCATGACCTCGTGTAAGAAGGAGGGATTTGAGTTTTCAGAGCACTGGGCTGACTTTTCATTGGGGTGCAACCTATATGCTAAAGATGGTTTGCACCTAAATGGAAGGGAGTCTACTGTGCTGGGGGAGAGGTTTATGGGAAGGCTGGAGGAGTATTTAATCTAGGATTGTGGGGGGAGGGTGAATTATATTATAATCAGGCAGATAGGTCAGAACGGGGTCAGCCCCTATTGGTGGGTGGAATAGGGAAAGATGGGGGAGGGCTATGGCAGATGATATGAAGGTTCCTATGTTACAAATAACCATTGGAAATGGTACTATTTGTACTAAAATAAGAAATATGCAACATACGTTTGCAAAATGTGACAATGAATTAAAGTGTTTATTCACCAATGCCAAAAGTCTGCCAAGCAAAATTGTTGAGTTGCAAGCTCTGGTGCACAAGTAGAACCATGATCTAATTGGTATTGCTGAATCTTGGCTTCATTCTTCTCATGACTAGGGATGGGCCGAATAGACCCCTGTTCGGTTCGCACCAGAACTTTTGAACACTGGGAAAGTTCTAACCCGAATAACGTACCTCAATAAAGTCAATGGGACCCGAACGTCAAAAATCAAGTGTTCATTTTGAAGGCTTATATGCAAGTAATTGGACATACAATGGTTATAGTGGTCTGGGTCCTGCCCTAGGGGACATGTATCAATAAAAAAAAGTTAGAAAAAACTTCATTTTTAAATGAGCAGTGATTTTTTTATTTTTAAAGTGAAAGCATAAAAATGAAAAATTCCTTCCAATATAGTTTCTGGGGGGTCCCCTTAGTCTACCTGTAAAGTGGCATATCTGTATCATGTCTAGAATCTGCTGCAGCAATAATTGCATTTATAAAGCCAAAAAAAATGAAATTTTCCCTGCAAGCTGACTTTATTTTTCTCAGCAACAGCTGGCGAGCCAGTGTGTATGATGAGGCCACAATGTAGTGCACTGGGAACAAGATTAGAGATTTTTTGGATACATTTTGGTGTCACTTTGACTTTTTATAACGGGTCCGTAAAAATTGGTCTTTGGGTGTCGTGGCGCCTTCCCACCGTAACCCTATAGAGGCAATCTTGATGAAAGCAAGAATTGGCCTTGCTGCAAAAAAAAAAAAATGCAATGATATGCACCTGTCAAACAGGTGCTGAAAAATTGGTCTTTGGGTGTCCGTGGTGCCTTCCGACCGTAACCCAATAGAGGTACTCTTGATGAAAGCAAGAATTGGCCTTGCTGTAAAAAATTGCAATTATATGCACCTGTTAAACAGGTGCTGAAAAATTGGTCTTTGGGTGTTAATTGTGCCCATGAAACCTATACCAGATTGAACACCCTCAAAGCTAGGCAGCCTCAAAGTCCTGCAGAGATTCCACATCCCAGTAGTTGATCACATACATTTTTTTGTTAAATTGTTTTATGAGGTAGCGCCACACATTTTTTCAATCTTAAGTGGTTGTTATTATTATTATTATTACAGGATTTATATAGCGCCAACAGTTTACGCAGCGCTTTACAATATAAAAAAGGGAGACAATACAGTTATAATACAATAAAATACAAGAGGATTAAGAGGGCCCTGCTCAGAAGAGCTTACAATCTAATAGGGTGTGGAAGGTGGTACAAAAGGTTGTAACTGTGGGGAATGAGCTGATGGAAGTGGTAAAAGATTAGTTGGAGACGTGATAGGCTTCTCTTAAGAGATGAGTTTTCAGGGATCGCCTGAAGGTAGCTAGAGTAGGGGATAGCCAGACAGGTTGAGGTAGTGAGTTCCAGAGGATGGGAGAGGCTCTGGATAAATCCTGGAGACGAGCATGGGAGGAGGAGACGAGAGAGCTTGACAGTAGGAGGTCTTGAGAAGAGCGGAGAAGATGGTTTGAGATATGTTTGGTGATGTAGCTTGGGGCAGAGTTGTGAATGGCTTTGTATGTTGTGGTTAGTATTTTGAATTTAATTCGCTGGGTGAGTGTGAGCCAGTGTAGGGATTGGAGGAGAGGGTTGGCAGACACTGAAAGGTTGGTAAGATGGATAAGTCTGGCAGCAGCATTCATGATAGACTGAAGAGGGGATAGCCTATGGAGAGGCAGGCCAATGAGAAGGGAGTTGCAATAGTCAAGGCGAGAGATAACAAGGGAGTGAATGCGGAGCTTGGTGGTTTCATTTGTTAAAAAGGGACGGGTTTTAGAGATGTTATGGAGGTAAATTCTACAAACTTTTGACAACGATTGGACTTGGGGCTGAAATGACAAGTCGGAGTCTAGGATTACACCGAGTACCCTGTCGTGAGGGGAGGGACTGATGGTTGCATTGTTGATTTTGATGGTAAAGTCATGGAGGGGGGCACTGGCGGAGGGGAATATTAGTAACTCAGTTTTAGGGAGATTTAGTTTAAGGAAGTGGTGCGACATCCATGCTGAGATGTCAGTTAGTAAGTTAGTAATGCGAGAGAAGACTGAAGGAGTGAGGTGAGGAGTAGACAGATAGATTTGGGTGTCATCGGCATATAAGTGGTATTGGAAGCCATGGGCGGTTATCAAGTGACCAAGGGAGGAGGTGTAGATAGAGAAGAGAAGGGGTCCAAGAACAGAGCCTTGGGAGACCCCCACAGAAAGGGGCAATGGAGAGGAGGAGACAGAGTTGTAGGTAACACTGAAAGAGCACTGTGATAGAGGCAAAGAACCAGGATAGAGCAGAATCTTGGAGGCCAAGGGAATGTAGTTTATTGAGAAGGAGCGGGTGGTCAACAGTATCAAAGGCTGCAGAGAGGTCAAGTAGAAGGAGTATGGAGTACTGGCTGTTGGTTTTAGCAGTTAGTAAATCGTTATGGAGTTTTAGTAAGGCAGTTTCCGTGGAGTGCTGCGAGCGAAAGCCACTTTTAAAGGGGCAGCTTCACTCACTAATTATATACACATTGTTTGGCGCCATTCCTTGTCACTTTTTTACATATACATATATGCAGTTGTGCTCATAAGTTTACATACCCAGCAGAATTTATGATTTTCTTGGCCATTTTTAAGAGTATATGAATGGTAACACAAACTTTTCTTTCACTCATGGTTAGTGTTTGGCTGAAGCCATTTTATTATCAATCAACCGTGTTTACTCTTTTTAAATCATAATCACAGAAACTACCCAAATGACCATGATCAAAAGTTTACATACTCCAGTTCTTAATACCGTGTATTGCCCCCTTTAACATCAATGACAGCTTGAAGCCTTTTGTGGTATTTGTGGATGAGGCTCTTTATCTTCTCAGATGGTAAAGCCGCCCCTTACTCTTGGCAAAAAGCCTCCAGCTCCTGTAAATTCTTGGGCTCCAACGTGCATGAACTGCACATTTGAGATCTCCCCAGAGTGGCTCAATGATATTGAGGTCAGGAGACTGAGATGGCCACTCCAGAACCTTCGCTTTATTCTGCTGTAGTCAATGACAGGTTGACTTGGCCTTGTGCTTTGGATCATTGTCATGTTGGAATGTCCAAGTACGTCCCATGTGCAGCTTCCTGGCTGATGAATGCAAATGTTCCTCCAGTATTTTTTTTTTTTGAATAATAGATTTTTATTGAGTTTTACAATGTATACAACAAAAAAAAACAGAAAATCCAGATATTGGCAAAATCAGTGAAACTTCGAGTGGAAGCTATGGCTTACAATAGTGCAAGAATATGATACATTAACATACAGTAACGTGTAGAACAAGAAAATATTCCTGTAGTTCAAGCGTGTGGACCCAGTTAAACATAGGTACATGTCCAGTATTTGGAGTTGATGGGGAGGGTAGTCCCACTCACCGGCCACCCCCTATGGGCTATTACTGTGGCCAGAGTGCATGACCCCCCACCCCGCGGGTCAAAATAAACTTTCAATTCAAACAAGCAGTAACTATAAAACCGTTTACGTGTGTAGTGACTGTACAGTACTCTCACAATTATGTCAATAAGTATGCTTAGTCCGTCCTGGCAGATACCATAACTTTGTATAGAACTATTCAGTTAGTGGAATTTGTGTATTGTTCTTGATCCACGGGGTCCAAGGGAGCCATAGTAGATTGGCGCGGTCCAGTCTGCCATTTCTGATTGCTATGTTTTGTTCGTATATATAGTGAAGGTGGGTTGTCCTCACTACCTCTCCTAGGGTGGGTGGTTCAGGGTTTTTCCATCGTCTAGTTATGGATAGTCTAGTCGAGAGCAGAATATGAGACAGGACGTGTCTTGTTTGAGGAGGGTAACTGTCCATGTCCAGGGACAGAAGTGCAAGGTCAGGTCGAGGGTCAAGATTGTGACTTAATATTTCAGATAGGAGTTGGAATGTCGATGTCCATAGGGGCAGTAGTTTGGGGCAGCTCCAGAACGTATGGAGCATATCTCCTCTTGTGCCACACAGACGCCAGCATTGGGCACTGGTAGCATTAGAGAATTTCGATGTTCTAGCGGGTGTCAGGTACCAACGTTGGAAAATTTTTATTGTTAGTTCCCACAGGTTAGAGCAACTAGTGACTTTGTAAACTGAATTGCATGCATTGGTCCATTGGTCTATGGTGTACTCTCGTCCCAGGTCAGATTCCCACTTAATTAAGTGGGTAGTTTTGGTGAAAAACTGCTTCTGTTGAAGTATATTATAAAAAAGGGATATT
Source organism: Lithobates sylvaticus (assembly GCA_028564925.1). Taxonomy (NCBI): domain Eukaryota; kingdom Metazoa; phylum Chordata; class Amphibia; order Anura; family Ranidae; genus Lithobates; species Lithobates sylvaticus. The sequence goes on from CM053028.1 coordinate 157,354,023, forward strand.
CCTTTGTGTTTGCTCATTGGGTTGTGCAGGAATTGCCTAGCAGGTTGGGGGATTTCACATGCCCAGGAAGAAGACGTAATTAGATAGTGTTTAGTCCTGAGATAAAGGTAGAAATCTGATTTAGGTAGATGGAATTCAGACTTTAGGTCTTGGAATGATTTGAGCTTGTTGTCAGTGAAGAGGTCATTGATGTAAGTGATGCCGTGCTCACTCCATCGTGAAAAGGAAATGTGGTCTATTTTATGGTGTAGCACTAGTAGTGGGATGTTCATGGAGACTCTCATGGGGTAGTTTAAAGTGTGGGTCGTGAATTTTTTCCAGGTTTGGATTGAGGCTACCATCGTGGGGGGAAAGTGTGAAGAATTGGTGGCGATGTGTGGATTAGATAGCAGCCAAGGGAGTAGGTTCTTCCCTGGAGCAATAGCGGACTCTATCTGTCCCCAAATAGTGCGGTGTACAGGAGAGAACCATTCTTTAATCTGTGTGAGGATTGATGCCATGTAGTAATCACGGAAATCTACATACCCTGCTCCCCCTGCTGTACGGGATTTGATTAGGTGTTTATGTGCGCTTCTCGCTTTCTTGCCTTGCCAGGTGAAGGAGGACAGGATAGTCTGCAGAGATCTGAAGTAGTTATTCGGTATAGGAATTGGTAGGGTCCTAAAGAGGTACAGAATTTGGGGGAGGTGGAGCATTTTGAATGCCGCTAATCGGCCCATCCAGGACAGCTCAAAAGACGCTAATTTGCGAAGATCTTCTTGGAGTTTGATGCGAAAGGGGATATAGTTATGATAGAATAGTTCTGCTGTAGTTTTAGTCAGTTGAACTCCAAGGTAGGTTATACTTTTTTCAGCCCAAGCAAATGGGTATTGTAGTTGTAGTAGTAAACTGGAAGTAGCATCAATGCCCAGGTTCAGGATATTGGATTTGCTATTATTGACTTTGTAATAAGATATATTACTGAATTGGGTTAGCGTCTCTTGAACTGCCTGGAGGGAGGTGGTGGGGTTGGAGATCATTAGTATGACATCATCTGCGAATAGACTTATTTTATTCTCTAGTTTTCCTATTGGAATACCCGTAATTTGTTTGTTCGTTCGGATGGATTGAGCAAGGGGTTCCATAACTAAGTTAAAGATTAAGGGGGAAAGAGGGCAGCCCTGCCTAGTTCCGTTTGTTATGTTGAACGGGTCGGACAGTGAATCCGCCGAGTACACTCGAGCTGAGGGAGAAGAATACAGGGCCATGATGGCACTGTGAATTTGACCTGTAAGTCCGAGTTTCCCCAAGACCGATGATAGGTACCCCCAGTGTACTCTATCGAACGCTTTTTCTGCATCTAGGGATAGGAGTACAGAGGGGGTACCTGTGAGCTTTGCGTGGTGGATAACATCTATCATCCTTCTGGTAGCGTCTGAGGATTGTCTACCTTTCGTAAAGCCGGATTGGTCTGTATGAATAAGCTCTGGGAGGATGTTGATTAGTCTATTGGCGATCAATATTGCGTATATTTTAATATCTACATTAAGTAGAGATATTGGCCGGAAGTTTTGGGTAGAGGTTGGTTCTTTGCCTGGTTTGGGGAGTGTAACTACTATTGGGCTAAGCATATCTGAAGAGAAGGAGGATGTGGAGACCGCGGAGTTGTATATTGTGCAAAGTGTGGGGGCCAGGATCTGCTGAAAAGCTTTATAGTATTCTCCAGTGAATCCATCTGGACCAGGGGACTTGGCTGTCGGGAGTTTAGTAATAGCAAATTCTATCTCAGGGATTGTAAAGGGATCGTTGAGTTTAGCTAGTTGTGTTGGAGAGATAGAGGGAAGGTCGATGTTTTCTAGGAATTTGTTAATGTCTTCTTGGGAAGGCTGAATGGTATTTGGGTCGTCTTTTAAGTTGTAGAGGTCCTTGTAGTAGGCACTGAATGCATTCGCTATGTCGTGAGGTTTGAGCAGTTTTTCTTTAGTGTGTGGGTGCAACATGTACGGAATTTTGGATTTGGCCTTATGCCCTTTTAATCTTAATGCCATCAGTTTACCTGCTTTATTGCCTGTGGAATATGTATTTGCTCTCAATTTGGTATATGATTTTTCAAACGTCTGTAGGAGTAATAATCTCAGGTCATGTCTGAGTTTAAATAGTCTGGTTTGGAGTGCAGGAGAGGGGTTGGATTTGTTTTGTGAGTCAGTAAGTTCTATGTCAGCAGTAAGTTGGTCAAGTTTTCGTGTTCTCAATTTTCTTGCCCTAGCTCCCATTTGGATAAAGACACCCCTGAGTACAGCTTTGTGAGCATTCCACACCACCCCCGGGTCAGACACCGATTGGGAATTTATGGAGAAATACTCCTCAAGATGTTGTTGTATCTCCTGTCGTGTGGACTGGTTTTGTAGTAGATAGTTGTCAAGTCTCCATAAGTAGGAGCTGGGATGGTGGAGTTTAGCGTTAATGGTAATACTAATGGGGGCATGGTCTGACCAGGTGGTAGTGTGGATCGCTGACGTTGAAATCTTTTGCAACAAGACTTTATCAGAGAGAAATAAATCGATACGTGAGTAGGTGTTGTGACGCGGTGACAGAAAGGTATAGTCGCGTTCACTGGCGTGACAACACCTCCACACGTCAAATAAGGCATTAGAGGATATAAAGCCTTTCAGAGGAGATGCAAGTCTCTTGCAACCTGCAGTAGAGTCAGTATGGACATCAGGTACTAAGTTGAAGTCGCCACACCACAGAACATGACCTTTCTTGAGTTTGTGGACCTTCTCCGTGAGCTTATTGAGGAAGGACATCTGTCGTTGGTTCAGTGCATACAGGGATACCAACGAATAAAGGGTGTTGTTAATTTTGCAGATAAGAATAATGTACCTTCCCTCGGTATCCGTGATGCACTGTAGGAGTTCAAACGAGACTGTGTTGCGTATAGCAATGAGGACGCCTCTTTGTTTCTTAGTGTATGATGATTTAAAGATATGAGGAAATAGCCTGTGCTGGCATATAGGAGCTGAGTCCTGGGTGAAATGTGTTTCTTGGACACATAAAATGTCGCTTTTGAGCGATAAGGCTGTCTTCCAGAGGGAAGAACGTTTGGCCGGATGGTTCAAGCCCTTTGCGTTCAGGGACACGACTGTTACGGACATTGCTGTGTTCTCTAGGGTGTTGGTGCGTTTAAGCAACTTACAGTTGGGAGGAGAGGAGCCCGGACGTTTCAGGTTGTTTGCAGGGAGAGTAGCGGGGACACTTCAGTAGTTGTACGGTGAGTAGTTTCGGCGTTGGAGGTCGTCAGATAGTGGAGGTCCACTGTAGAGTCTTCACTGTTCTATCGCTAGAATTTGCTGGTGGTAGGTATCGAAGTTGTGTCACGACAAATCTGTAATAAAAAATGAGGAAAGAAAAGAGAAAAAAAAACAAAAAAAAAATACAAGGTATATAGCAACCTTGAGTTCGGTAGGTAGTAGCAGATGTTGGTCAATTGGAAATAGGTCAGCAGTAATCCACTACTCGTGGGTGCTGACTAAACCTGGGGGGAAAAAGTTCAGAATTTAAGACTGTGAGTGTGACTGTGAGTTGTGTGTAACCAGAATAGTGGCAGGATGTCTCCATTTGTAGATTATCTTATGGTTCGTGAGGGCTTTTGTAACCGATTTAAGTTGTCTGCGCATTTGTAGCGTGTACTGCGATAAGTCGGCAAAAAGTTGGATGTCTGTGTACGGAGCTGGTAGGGTGTTCAGTGCTCTCGCTTTTGATAGGATCTGCTCCTTTGCTTGATAGAAGTGTATCCTAAGGAGCACGTCCCTCGGGACCGTGTCAGCTAGATGTTTGGGCTTAGGGATCCTGTGTATGCGATCGATCGTCAACTCTATAGGGGTTAATTCAGGTAGCATGGCGGCAAACATGGAGCCGGCGTATGCGTGCAGTTCAGCAGGAGGCACCGATTCCGGGATCCCGTGGATTTTTATATTGTTTCGGCGAGAGCGGTCCTCGAGGTCTGCGATTTTTGATTTGATCCAGTCAGTGTCATCTTTTTGGGCCATACATGTATCAACCAAATCATTGACTGTCTCTGTACATTCCCCCATCTTGTCTTCTAGGTAGTGCACTCTATTGTCCATTTGTCTCATGTCTGTAGTGAATTTTTGCATCAAGGAGGACAAGTTAGTCATAAGGGATGATTGGAGGGACATCAGCATGTCCTTCATGGTTGTATCAAGGACTGGCTGTCCAGATGTGGGGAAGGCCGCTATGGAGGACTGTAGTGAGGAGATGGCGTGTGCATTGTGCAGTGGCGTACTCACTGTGGGTCCGGCCTGGTAGTTGGGATCCAAGCGCATCCGCGCTTTAGCTGGGCTCTGGGAGTTGGGGGTGAGAGGAGGAGAGCCATCGTGGGATGGGGGAGTAAAATCCCCTTCCATTTCCCCTGCATCGCCGCTCGGTGGATCTGTGTAGGCCGCGGCCTGTTTGTCTGTGGCGCCGGCGGCGCCATCTTGTCTGAGGCCGCCGCGCTGGAACGAAAGGGCCGTCAGCTTCTGGAGGTTCCGTTCCTCCTTTCTCTTGCGGGATGCCATTCCGGAAGGTTCCCCAGCACTAGTGGAGGCGATGTGGAGGTTCGATGGGGCTTAAACTGCCCGTTTAGCGCTGTAATTCCGGCCGGCCTGGGAGAGCTGCAGACTCAGGCTTCCATCCGGATTGCGCGCAAGCCACGCCCCTCCAGTATTTTTTGATAACATACTGCATTCATCTTGCCATCAATTTTGACCAAATTTCCTGTGCCTTTGTAGCTCACACATCCCCAAAACATCAGCCATCCACCGCTGTGTCTCACATTAGGAATGGTGTACCTTTCATCATAGGCCGTGTTGACTCCTCTCCAAATTAAGTGTTTATGGTTGTGGGCAAAAAGCTCAATTTTGGTCTCATCACTCCAAATGACTTTGTGCCAGAAGGTTTGAGGCTTGTTTCTGTGCTGTTTGGCATATTGTAAGCGGGATACTTTGTGCCATTTGTGTAGTAATGGCGTAGTAATGGCTTTCTTCTGGAGACTCGACCGTGCAGCCCATCTTTTTTCTAGTGCCTCGTTATTGTGCATCTTGAAACAGCCACACCACATGTTTTCAGAGAGTCCTGTATTTCATCTGAAGTTATTTGTGGGTTTTTCTTTGCACCCCGAACAATTTTCTTGGAAGTTGTGGCTAAAATTTTAGTTGGTCTACCTGACCGTGGTTTGGTTTCAACAGAACCCCTCATTTTCCACTTCTTAAATTACAGTTTGAACACTGCTGATTGGCATTTCCTGTTTTATACAGTTTTACTACCTTTTCCTGCAGATCCTTTGACAATTATTTTGTTTTCCTCATGGCGCATTACAAGCAAACACATCACAGGTGAGGATGGTTACCTTTTAATAGCCATTCAAACCCATTTGTGTCAACTTGTGTGCATGTTATCATGCCAAAATCACCAGAGTATGTCAACTTTTGATCAGGGTCATTTGGGCAGTTTCTGTTGTGATTATGATTTAAAAAGAGTAAACAAAGTTTATTGATAATAAATGGCTTCAGCCAAACACTAACCATGAGTGAAAGAAAGGGTTTTTGTGTTATCATTCATATACTCTGAAAAATGGCCAAGAAATCATAAATTCTGCCAAGGTATGTAAACTTATAAGCACAACTGTATGTGTGTGTGTGTATATATATATATACAGTCAGGTCCATAAATATTAGGACATCAATCACAATTCTTCTTTTTGGATTTGAAATGAAACAAACACGATGTACTTTAACTGCAGAATTTCAGCTTTAATTTGAGGGTATTTACATCCAAATCAGGTGAACGGTGTAGGAATTACAACAGTTTGTATATGTGCCTCGCACTTTTTAAGGGACCAAAAGCAATGGGACAATTGGCTGCTCAGCTGTTCCATGGCCATGTGTGTGTTATTCCCTCATTATCCCATTTACAAGGAGCAAATAAAAGGTCCAGAGTTCATTGAAGTGTGCTATTTGCATTTGGAATCTGTTGCTGTCAACTCTCAATATGAGATCCAAAGAGCTGTCACTATCATTAAAGCAAACCATCATTAGGCTGAAAAAACAAAACAAACCCATCAGAGAGATAGAAAAACATTAGGTGTGGCCAAATCAACTGTTTGGAACATCCTTAAAAAGAAAGAATGTACCGATGAGCTCAGCAACACAAAAAGACCTGGAAGACCACAGAAAACAACTGTGGTGGATGACCGAAGAATTCTTTCCCTGGTGAAGAAAACACCCTTCACAACAGTTGGCCAGATCAAGAACACTCTCCAGGAGGTAGGTGTATGTGTGTCAAAGTCAACAATCAAGAGAAGACTTCACCAGAGTGAATACAGAGGGTTCACCACAAGATGTAAACCATTGGTAAGTCTCAAAAACAGGAAGGCAAGATTAGAGTTTGCCAAACAACATCTAAAAAAGCCTTCACAGTTCTGGAACAACATCCTATGGACAGATGAGACCAAGATCAACTTGTACCAGAGTGATGGGAAGAGAAGAGTATGGAGAAGGAAAGGAACTGCTCATGATCCAAAGCATACCACCTCATCAGTGAAGAATGGTGGTGGTAGTATCATGGCGTGGGCATGTATGGTTGCCGATGGAACTGGTTCTCTTGTATTTATTGATGATGTGACTGCTGACAAAAGCAGCAGGATGAATTCTGAAGTGTTTCGGGCAATATTATCTGCTAATATTCAGCAAAATGCTTCAGAACTCATTGGACAGCGCTTCACAGTGCAGATGGACAATGACCCGAAGCATGCTGCGAAAGCAACCAAAGAGTTTAGTAAGGGAAAGAAGTGGAATGTTATGCAATGGCCAACTCAATCACCTGACCTGAATCCGATTGAGCATGCATTTCACTTGCTGAAGACAAAACTGAAGGGAAAATGCCCCAAGAACAAGCAGGAACTGAAGACAGTTGCAGTAGAGGCCTGGCAGAGCAACACCAGGGATGAAACCCAGCGTCTGGTGATGTCTATGCGTTCCAGACTTCAGGCTGTAATTGACTGCAAAGGATTTGCAACCAAGTATTAAAAAGTGAAAGTTTGATGGATGATTGTTAATCTGTCCCATTACTTTTGGTCCCTTAAAAAGTGGGAGGCACATATACAAACTGTTGTAATTCCTACACCATTCACCTGATTTGGATGTAAATACCCTCAAATTAAAGCTGAAAGTCTGCAGTTAAAGCACATCTTGTTCCTTTCATTTCAAATACATTGTGGTGGTGTATAGAGCCAAAAAGATTAGAATTGAGTCAATGTCCCAATATTTATGGACCTGAATGTATATATATATATAACCTGACTAGCTATGTAACTATGTATCTAAAGAGGAGATTGGAGGAGAAAATTTAAGTTTTAACATAACCAAGCAGGATTTACAACAAGCCTAGAGTGGGAAAGGTGTTATCTGACCTGACATTGTGCGGGTCCACAATAAAAGGTGAGCACATAGCTGAATGCTGGTAGGATTCACAGTGCATTTGATTTTGTTGGATCCCCAGAGGTGGGAGATAACAAGAATTTATTTAATTTATTTGGACACTGAGAACTTTTATTTAAATTTTATATTGTTTGACATTGTAGTATCATTGCATCATAACTTGGTTAATGTGTATTATATACTGTATAGGTTATATCTCAATTTGGAAAATGATTCGATGATAATTGGCACGCACTATAGAAGTTTAAGGTAGGCAGTGTCACATTTGAATTATTTGAACCTGTGTTGAGACATTTTAGTTTTTTCATGTTTCTTTTTTTTTTTTTTTTTAGCTTGGCTTGAATTCTACTGATCACATGTGGTAACTTTTACATATTCTTGCATCAGATCACTTCCTTTCACATTTGACCTAGCATTTCTGAGATGTAAAACCTGTAAAACCTGTGAATAGGAAGTTAACACAGAGTAGAAATTGCTGTTAATGTGCTAGCATATCAGCACAGTTAAAGTTAACCATGATTTCCGCATTTGTTAAACAAGAAAAATGTAATTTAGAAATAAGTGAGCCACCTGAACATAGACCTATGAAAACTAAATACATTATCAGTTTACATAGACAAAGCACATACAGTCACAGCACTTGCAGCTAGAATAAATCAGTACCTAAAATAGATAGAAACAAGGAGCTACAGTAGAGCACATGTAGTCAGAGTACACACCGTTTGAGAACACACACAGTACATTGCACCATTTCCATTGACCAGTCTGTACTTTTTTTTTTGCAAGGTACTAGCTTGATAATAAAGGCATTCAGTGTTGCTTCACTTTTCCTGAGGCCACGACACTTTCTTACAGCCTCTCTACTGTTTAAAGCGGGGTTCCCACTTAAAAAAAAAAAAAAAAAAATTAAAAGTCAGCAGCTACAAATACTGCAGCTGCTGACTTTTAATAATCAGACACTTACCTGTCCCAGGGTCCAGCGATATGGGGGATCGAAGCCTCACTCATTCCCCCCTCTGCTCAGCGGCGCCGGCATTTTAACTGTGGGCGCCCAGCTGTGGCTTCACAGCCGGGCACCCACTGCGCGAGCAGCGCCGCGCGCCGTCACTGGCTGCGCAGTTTTGACAAGAGGGAGGGGGAGAGGCAGAGGCAATCTCCCTTCCTGCGCAGAGGGAAGTGATGTCAGGAGCCCAGGCACCAAAGGAGGCAGACTACAAGGGACCCCCTAGCAACAGGCATTTAGAGGTGAGTAAAACAATTTTTTTCTCCAAATGTTTTTTTTTTTTTCTTTTTTTAAGCACCTTAATACATTTTTTTGGGGGGGTGGAACTCCACTTTAATAAGAATCATGCGCTTGCCATTATCTACTATCATCTATTGAATTCTAAAACTGCTGTGCTCCTCCCTCCCAAGCCAGAATTTCCTCTTGTACAGTATCTCAAAAAAGTGAGTACACCCCTCACGTTTTTGTAAATATTTTATTATATCTTTTCATGTGACAACACTGAAAAAATGACACTTTGCTACAATGTAAAGTAGTGAGTGTACAGCTTGTATAACAGTGTAAATTTGATGTCCCCTCAAAATAACTCAACAAACAGCCATTAATGTTTACAAAAATGTGAGGGTTGACCTGCATAATGTTATGGAAGATACCCTGAAAAATTGTCCTTCCTAAGTTGTGTTTTTTATTTTAAATTTTTTTTTAGTAGGGCCTGATGTGTGGTGTACTTCCTTCTTTCTAAGAACTGTATGTGGCCATGCCCACTACTCATCACAGTATTTTTTCTTTAGCATATTTTTGTGTTGGGGTTGGGGATAAAGCAAGGGCTTTTTATTAGACATGTGCACTGTCAATAAATTAGTTTAGTTTCGTTCCATTCCGTTTCGTATTAGCCATCGTATTTTGTAATTCGTGTCCGTATTTCAATTTGGATTCGTACAAAATACTAATTTTCGTTAGGTTCGTTAACTTTTTGTAACAATTACGAACCTTCGTTATGATGAATTTATCATTATGAGGGGCTCCCACCATCCCTGTGCTGTGCTGACTTCCTGGGGTTTTAACTTCATCATAACGAATAATCGTAATTAACGAACATTCTTATTTTGTCCGATTCAGTCTCCCTCTCCCATATCATAAAAGGTCATTTTCCCAACCCTCACTCAGCAGCAGAAGAAAACCTCTGATTGGTCAACAAAACACCAGTCATGTTTCCGTTGTAACGGAATTTGGATCCAAAATTTGTAAACGAAATTTCGTATTTCGTACAAAATTCGGAAGCATAGCAATTCGTATTTCGGATCCTCCCGAATGTACGAATTTACGGAAATTTGTACGAATTTACGGAAATTTGTACGAATTTACGGAAATTTGTACGAATTTACGGAAATTTGTACGAATTTTCAATTCATACGAAACTAATCGCAGATGTCTACTTTTTATACATTTTGTGTGAAATAAATTACATGGCACTAGACACTTCTAATGGTTAGTTTTGTAATTTCTTTCTACTATTTAGGAATTCCCCTTTGTTATTTTTACTTTTTTGTATGTTCAGTAAATGTATGGTTAAAGTGTTACTAAACCCAGGACCCTGCATTCACCATATCTGGTCTCCCACAGTACACAGAACATGTAAATGCAATCATTTTAGTAAATATAAACTGCTAAATACCTTTTCTTGCTAGCAGTTTATAGCAATCTTGTGACTGTATGCAGCCGAGCACTGGTTAAAGCTTGTAAGATGAGTTCTCATTCTCCTCTGACTGTCTTAACAGGCTGCATGACTCCTGATCCTCTGTCTGGACAGTGCTGATTGGCCCTGTGCTGATCACATGCACCCTCCCAAAAAAATAAAATAAAACTCTCTAGCCACACACACCAAACCGAGCATGTGCAGAGTGCGAGATGGATTGAGGATTGTGAAATAAGTGGAGGATCAGAGAAGACAGGATCAAACTGCCTTTTTTTTACACAATGAGCAGGATTAGACCCTTAAGTTCCACAGTGAGTAAAACAAGCATTCTTTACTGCATATACAGACTGATTTTACTGTTGTGGGTTTAGTAACACACTAAGCTGTAACTGCCTATATGTTTAAAATCAACTTAGTAGGATGTAAAATGCATCATTGGCAGGGCTTTTTTTTTTCAGCTAGAACTTGGTGGAACTCATTTCCACCACCTCTGGCTCAGGCCCTCTGCTCCCTGCTGACCACTATTACTTGAAAACACAAAAGTCTGGCTTCTATGCTTACAAGTGACAGCTTGTTCCCCAACGGCTCCCACAGATCAGATCTCCTGAGTGGCTTCCACTGAGTGAAGGATAGAGACAAGGGAGATGAAGGTACAGGGGGGTGCAGTGCAAATGCCAACATCACCACTGGATGATCTCCCCGCAAGTGAGAGAGGTGGAGCCAACTACAGTATACGGGGAGGTACTAGAGCAACAAAGATAGGGCATGTGGAAGATAGTGGAGCTTTTAAGGAGATGGGAGATGGGGAGAAGATGGGGGCAGTAGAGGGGGGTTGCATGAAGAGGTAAGAGATGAAGAGGGGTAAACGTGAGATGTGGATGGGGGATGCAGAGGTAAGCAGCCATGGAAGAATTCTGCATTCTGTGTAGTGCACTGCTAAACTCTGCACTCTGTATGCAGCACACCCCTGAACGCTGCAGTCTGTGTGTAACCCCCTCCCTGAACTCTGCACTCTGTACATTGATGCGGTTTGGAGGGTGTGTGTAAGGGATGGGGGGTCGTGATTGAGTTCCTGTACCTATTTTCTGAGAAAAAAAGCCCTGATCATTGGTAACAATATTGCTGATGTGAAAGCCTATTGTGATACTAGTGTTATGCCGCGTACACACGATCCGAAATGCCACCAACAAAACTCTGATGAGAGCCTTTTGTCGGGAAATGCAACCGGGTGTATGCTCCATCGCTCTTTTGCTGGCGGAATTCCAGCCAGCAAAAGATTGAGAGCATGTTCTCTATTTTTCAGTCAGGAAAAGTTCCTATCCGAAAATGTGATCGTCTGTATGCAATTCAGACGCGCAAAAAATCATGCATGCTCGGAAACAATACAACGCATGATCGGAATCATTGAGCTTCATTTTCTCGGCTCGTCATAATGATGTATGTCACCGCGTTCTTGGCAGTCCAAAGTTCAGAGAACTTTTGTGCGACGTGTGTATGCAAGACAAGCTTGAGTGGAATTCCATCGGAAAAACCATCCAAGATTTTTTTCAGACGGAAATTCCGCTTGCGTGTACGCGGCATTAGTCTTCAAAACAGTTTTCTGTATTTCCGCCCATCACGGATGCAATTTTTACTAGCCACTAGGACTCTGGCAATGGTCGGTTAAATAGTAGAGGGAGAGGAGTTAGTTCTATGAGGCAAAGGGACTTTAAGTGGTTATAAAGACAAAAATATTTTTTTACCTTAATGCACTCTCTACATTAAATTTCCAAACATTGCTCTCACAAGCCCCCTACTCATATAAATATATATATATATTTAGGTTAACATACACTTTAAAGTGGTATTAAAGCTTTGTTTTTTGTTATTTTAAATAACAAACATGTTATACTTACCTGCTCTGTGCAGTGATTTTGCACAGAGCAGGTCTGATCCTCTTCTTTTCGGGTCCCCCGCTGGTGCTCCTGGCTCCTCCCCCTCAAGCAGTGCCCCCAGGGAAAGCAGCTTGCCCTGGGGGCATCACTGCATGCTTGCTCCTGAGCTCCCAGGGAAAGCAGCTTGCTCATGAGCATTTATAAGAAACCCCCCGCTCTCTCCTCATTGGCTCACTGGCTGTAATTGACAGCAGTAGGAGCCAATGGGCTCTTGCTGCTGTCTCAGCCAATGAGGAAGGTCCCGGGACTGAGAAGGCTATTGTGAACATCGCTGGATTGGAGAGAGCTTAGGTAAGGATTGGGGGGGGCTGGGGTTCTGTACACAGAAGGTTTTTTACCTTCATGCATAGAATGCATGAAGGTAAAAAACCTTCAGCTTCAGAAACACTTTAACCTCAGTCCCTGCCCTCAAGGAGCTTACAGTCTAAGTTCCCTATTTCACATTCAAACTTAAATGTACTAAGACTAAATAGACAACATCCAATTAACCTATCAGTGTGTCTTTGACGTGTGGAAACACACTAGAGTGAACCCACAGAAGCACAGGGAGAATTTGCATATTCTACGCAGATAGTGCTTTGGCCAGGATTCAAACCTGCCGATTAAAATGCATGACAAGTTTTCCATGAGTACAAGAACTGTCCTTCATGTGTTTTCTTTTTTGTTTATATGAAAATAAGGGAATAATTACATAAAGAATGGAAGGACACTTATATGAGAGCCATGCATAAAGGGAGCAAAAATGGGAATCCTGCCTATTTAAGATGGTAGCACTCACCGAATAAATTTCGGGAGGTGTAATCAAAAATTAGACTACATCAACACAGAAAAATAAACAAATATATCTCCACACACCTGCAAGAGTTAAACTACAATAGTTTTATTTGCCTTAAAAGAGCAATATACATAGAAAAAACACCAATCCCTATATCCCCCTATTTTATAGGCCAGAGGGGGAAGCCCCCAAAAAGAGAGGGGGGATTCTCCCCTGTGGTCTATCCCTGCCCAACAACTAAAAACACACAAACATGCGTAAATAGTGTAGATGAAAAACCCCTCCCAAAAAGGGGGGGGGGGACACACAAATAACACAGACCTTATCCCTCCCCTAGTATGGAACACCCCCTAATATACCTAAAAGTTACACATAGACCACCCATAAGACCAAGGGCATACAAACAAATCCTAATTTGGGGGAGTGTATTTCTGAAAAACGGGTTATATGTCACTGTCCCACAAATGGAATAAGGCACAGCCCAAGATGCACTGGATGATACCCACTGGAATATTAGGGGGTGTTCCATACTAGGGGAGGGTAAAGGTCTGCAGGCTGTGTGATTTGTGTGTCCCCCCCCCCTTTTTTTAGGAGGGGTTTTTCATCTACACTATTTACGCATTTTTGTGTGTTTTTAGTTGTTGGGCAGGGATAGACCACAGGGGAGAATCCCCCCTCTCTTTTTGGGGGCTTCCCCCCTCTGCTTTATAAAATAGGGGGATATAGGGATTGGTGTTTTTTCTATGTATATTGCTCTTTTAAGGCAAATAAAACAATTGTAGTTTAACTCTTTCAGGTGTGTGGAGATTTTTCTGTGTTGATATATGAGAGTCAGTAAGGCAGCACACCCTAAAAAATAAAAAAAAATTGAACAGTTTCCCCAAGGGTTTTTTTAGCAGCAAAATATAATGTAGAACAATATTTTAATTAAAATCTTTTATTGTATCATAAAGTAGATTCAAATTCACTGTCAGTTTAAAATATGAGCTCTGGTTAGTGACGTATAGACAGCAACATTGACCATCATTCCTGGCAAAAATGACACCGTGGACGCAGTTGTTTACCAAACATTACAACATGGCTATACACATGAATATCCCAACGCATTTAGACCCCTACAGTCTTCTCCAGGGGGATGTTTGTTTATTCAGAGAATAGACAGGGGAAAATATATCCTAAAACCAGACTTATTAAAAAAAGATTGAATTCAGTGATCCCGAAATCTCTGTGTATTTCCTCCACGAGCGGGCCTCAGCTCCAAAGGGCTTGCAAGGAGCCACGCTCTTGGACCTTGAGAGGGAGAAGGGAGGCGAAGCACCTTGGCTAGTGAAAAAAACTTTTTGGGTGACCAACGATTGAGATGTACAGTGCCTTGCAAATGTATTCACCCCACTTGGCTTTTTACCTATTTTGTTACATTACAGCCTTTAGTTGTTTTTTAATCTGAATTATATGTGATGGATCAGCATAGTCTAAGTTGGTGAAGTAAAATTAGAAAAATATATACATAAAACTAATTAACTGATAATTGGCATGTGCGTATGTATTCACCCCCTTTGTTATGAAGCCCATAAAAAGCTCTGGTGACTGAATGAATAATTTGTATAGCGCTGCAAATGCGAACTGAATCGCCTCAAGGCGCTTGTCTGTCCTTGTTTTCCTGCTATATTAGAAGAGGTGGGTCTTGAGTTTTTTCCTGAAGGCCTGATGGTTTTCTTCCAAGCGGATGTTGTTTGGTAGAGCATTCCACACCCGAGGTCCCTGTACTGCAAATCTTCGTTCTCCCTTCGATTTGTAGCGGGCTTTGTGGATGAGAAGGCGGTTTTGGTTTGTCGATCGAAGGCTGCAATTTGGTATGTATTTTTCTATTTTCTCACAAAGGTATTGAGGAGCATTTACTTGTGTACATTTGTGGGTGAGGCAGAGGGTCTTGAATATGATCCTATCTTTTACCGTGAGCCAATGGAGGGTCCTTAGGGATGGGGAGATGGATTCCCACTGTTTCTTTCCGGTGACTAGTCTTGCTGCTGTGTTTTGAACGACTTGAAGGCGTGCAATCTGGTAATCCGGTAATCCTATGTAGAGGGAGTTTGCGTAGTCGAGACGCGAATTGATGATAGTTCCTACTACTACTGCTTTCTCCTTTTACGGAATGAATTAGATGAGTCTGTGAAGCATGCGGAGGAGATGATGGGATCCGCTGATTACTGATCCTATTTGTGCATCCATGGTCATCTCTGAATCAAAGATGACTCCGAGGCTTTTGGCTTTGGTGCTTGGGAGGATGGTCTGTCCAAGGATGGTTGGTGGTGTCCATGGGGTCTTCGTTTTTTTCCTTAGGTTTGCGTCGAGGAGCAGTAGTTCTGTTTTTGATCCATTTAGTTTGAGGGAGCTAGTGGTCATCCAGTCACCTATCAATGTGAGACATTTTCCTAGTTCCTGGTATTGGTCTTTTTGTCCGGTGATACGGAAGTATAGTTGAGTGCTGTCCGCGTATGAGTGAAAGCATAGATCTGATTTGCTAAAAATTGGTGCAACCAATTACCTTCAGAAGTCACATAATTAGTGCAATGATGTCCACCTGTGTGCAATCTAAGTGTCATATGATCTGTCATTACATATACACACCTTTTTGAAAGGCCCCAGAGGCCTAAGCAAGAGGCACCACTAACCAAACACTGCCATGAAGACCAAGGAACTCTCCAAACAATTAAGGGACAATGTTGTTGAGAAGTACAAGTCAGGGTTATGCCGCGTACACACGAAGGGACTATCCTGCGGGATTATCCGCTGGACTCAAGTCCAGCAGGCAATCGCCTCGTGTGTGGGTGTCGGTGGACTTTTTGGCGCCAAAAGTCCGGCGGACTAGGTTTTAAGTTTTGTTTTAAAATTATCCGCTGGACTTGGCAGTCCGGCGGACAATCCCGCTGTTAGTAGGCTAGTCCGCCGGACTTTTGAAATGAACGGACTTGCCGCTCATCGGAAAGTCCGTTCATTTAGCACGTGACTTCAGGTATACGTACAGTGCCTTGCGAAAGTATTCGGCCCCCTTGAACTTTTCAACCTTTTGCCACATTTCAGGCTTCAAACATAAAGATATAAAATTTAAATTTTTTGTGAAGAATCACTAACAAGTGGGACACACTTGTGAAGTGGAACGAAATCTATTGGATTTTTGAAACTTTTTTAACTAATAAAAAAATGAAAAGTGGGGCGTGCAAAATTATTCGGCCCCCTTGCGTTAATACTTTGTAGAGCCACCTTTTGCTGCGATTACAGCTGCAAGTCGCTTGGGGTATGTCTCTATCAGTTTTGCACATCGAGAGACTGAAATTCTTGCCCATTCTTCCTTGCAAAACAGCTTGAGCTCAGTGAGGATGGATGGAGAGCGTTTGTGAACAGCAGTTTTCAGCTCTTTCCACAGATTCTCGATTGGATTCAGGTCTGGACTTTGACTTGGCCATTCTAACACCTGGATACGTTTATTTGTGAACCATTCCTTTGTAGATTTTGCTGTATGTTTGGAATCATTGTCTTGTTGGAAGATAAATCTCCGTCTTAGTTTCAGGTCTTTTGCAGACTCCAACAGGTTTTCATCCAGAATGGTCCTGTATTTGGCTGCATCCATCTTCCCCTCAATTTTAACCATCTTCCCTGTCCCTGCTGAAGAAAATCAGGCCCAAACGATGATGCTGCCACCACCATGTTTGACAGTGGGGATGGTGTGTTGAGGGTGATGAGCTGTGTTGCTTTTACGCCAAACATATCATTTTGCATTGTGGCCAAAAAGTTAAATTTTGGTTTAACAACGGACCAGAGCACCTTCTTCCACATGTTTGGTGTGTCTCCCAGATGGCTTGTGGCAAACTTTAGACAAGACTTTTTATGGATATCTTTGAGAAATGGCTTTCTTCTTGCCACTCTTCCATAAAGGCCAGATTTGTGCAGTGTACGACTGATTGTTGTCCTATGGACAGACTCTCCCACCTCAGCTGTAGTTCTCTGCAGTTCATCCAGAGTGATCATGGGCCTCTTGGCTGCATCTCTGATCAGTCTTCTCCTTGTCTGAGCTGAAAGTTTAGAGCAGGGGTCTCAAACTGGTGGCCCTCCAGCTGTTGCGGAACTACAAGTCCCATCATGCCTCTGCCTGAGGGAGTCATGCTTGTAACTGTCAGCCTTGCAATGCCTCATGGGACTTGTAGTTTTGCAACAGCTGGAGGGCCGCCAGTTTGAGACCCCTGGTTTAGAGGGACAGCCAGGTCTTGGTAGATTTGCAGTGGTCTGATACTCCTTCCATTTCAAAATGATCGCTTGCACAGTGCTCCTTGGGATGTTTAAAGCTTGGGAAATCTTTTTGTATCCAAATCCGGCTTTAAACTTCTCCACAACAGTATTACGGACCTGCCTGGTGTGTTCCTTGGTCTTCATGATGCTCTCTGCGCTTTCAACAGAACCCTGAGACTATCACAGAGCAGGTGCATTTATACAGAGACTTGATTACACACAGGTGGATTCTATTTATCACCATCAGTCATTTAGGACAACATTGGATCATTCAGAGATCCTCGCTGAACTTCTGGAGTGAGTTTGCTGCACTGAAAGTAAAGGGGCCGAATAATTTTGCACGCACCACTTTTCAGTTTTTTATTTGCTAAAAAAGTTTAAAATATCCAATAGATTTCGTTCCACTTCACAATTGTGTCCCACTTGTTGGTGATTCTTCACAAAAAATTTAAATTTTATATCTTTATGTTTGAAGCCTGAAATGTGGCAAAAGGTTGAAAAGTTCAAGGGGGCCGAATACTTTCGCAAGGCACTGTAGCTAGCGTAGGCAGTGAATGCCGCCGCGCTAGCCCCGTCACCTGGCATGGATTTAAAGGGACTCCCCACGTCGAAAAACGGCGTGGGGGTCCCCCCCAAATCCATCTCAGACCCTTATCCGAGCACGCAGCCCGGCAGGCCAGGAAAGGGGTGGGGACGAGCGAGCGCCCCCCCCTCCTGAGCCATACCAGGCCGCGTGCCCTCAACATGGGGGGTGCCCTGGGGAAAGGGGGGCCGTGCGCCCCCCCCACCCCAAAGCACCTTGTCCCCATGTTGATGAGGACAAGGGCCTCTTCCCGACAACCCTGGCCATTGGTTGTCGGGGTCTGCGGGCGGGGGGCTTATCGGAATCTGGGAGCCCCCTTTTATAAGGGGGCCCCCAGATCCCGGCCCCCCACCCTATGTGAATGAGTATGGGGTACGATGTACCCCTACCCATTCACCTAAGGTGTTAAATGTAAAGTAAAAAACCACACAATTTTGAAAAAATATTTTATTGCACTGCTCCGGGGGTCTTCTTCCGTCTTGAGGGTCTTCTCGCCGGACTCCTCCGCCATTTACCTAGCTCTTTTACCGAGCGGAGAAGTCCGGCTACCTTCTTCGTCGTCGCCGCCGTCTGGGGGTCTCGATCCGCCTTCGGGGGTCTTCCGGGGTCTCTTCTGTTCTTGCCGCTGTCGTCGCTTTCTGCGCCGCCTTCTTCTTCCTCCTCCTCTTCTTCTTCTTCTTCTTCCGATGTTGACACGTCGCTCTCTCTGGCCGGAATGCCAGAGCCGCGCTGTGCTGGGACTTATATAGGGACAAGGGGACAGGGTCACATGCTTATGTCACATGGTGACCCCGCCCCCTGTGATGTCACAGTCCCAGCATCCTCCGGGACTGTGACATCACAAGAGGGCGGGGTCACCATGTGACATGAGCATGTGACCCTGTCCCCTTGTCCCTATATAAGTCCCAGCACAGCGCGGCTCTGGCATTCCGGCCAGAGAGAGCGACGTGTCAACATCGGAAGAAGAAGAAGAAGAAGAAGAGGAGGAGGAAGAAGAAGGCGGCGCAGAAAGCGACGACAGCGGCAAGAACAGAAGAGACCCCGGAAGACCCCCGAAGGCGGATCGAGACCCCCAGACGGCGGCGACGACGAAGAAGGTAGCCGGACTTCCCCGCTCGGTAAAAGAGCTAGGTAAATGGCAGAGGAGTCCGGCGAGAAGACCCCCAAGACGGAAGAAGACCCCCGGAGCAGTGCAATAAAATATTTTTTCAAAATTGTGTGGCTTTTTACTTTACATTTTACACCTTAGGTGAATGGGTAGGGGTACATCGTACCCCATACTCATTTACATAGGGTGGGGGCCGGGATCTGGGGGCCCCCTTATAAAAGGGGGCTCCCAGATTCCGATAAGCCCCCCGCCCGCAGACCCCGACAACCAATGGCCAGGGTTGTCGGGAAGAGGCCCTTGTCCTCATCAACATGGGGACAAGGTGCTTTGGGGTGGGGGGGGCGCACGGCCCCCCTTTCCCCAGGGCACCCCTCATGTTGAGGGCACGCGGCCTGGTATGGCTCAGGAGGGGGGGCGCTAGCTCGTCCCCACCCCTTTCCTGGCCTGCCGGGCTGCGTGCTCGGATAAGGGTCTGAGATGGATTTGGGGGGGACCCCCACGCCATTTTTCGGCGTGGGAAGTCCCTTTAAATCCATGCCAGGTGACGGAGCTAGCGCGCTGGCATTCACTGCCTACGCTAGCTACGTATACCTGAAGTCACGTTCTAAATGAACGGACTGCTCCGTGTGTGGGCAAGTCCGTTCATTTTCAAAAGTCCCGCGGAATTTGTCCAGCGGATTGTCCGCCGGAAAAGTCCGGGCGTGTGTGGGCAAGTCACACGCTCGGAAAGTCCGGCGAAGCCCCGCTGGAAAGTCCGGCGGATTGTCCGCTGGACTAGGTCCGGCGGACAAAGTCCGAACGTGTGTACGCGGCATTAGGTTATAAAAAAAATCCAAATCTTTGATCCCTAGGAGCACCATCAAATCTATCATAACCAAATGGAAAGAACATGGCACAACAGCAAACCTGCCAAGAGACCACCGCACACCAAAACGTACAGACCGGGCAAGGAGGGCATTAATGAGAGAGGCAGCACACAGACCTAACGTAATGCTGGAGGAGCTGCAGAGTTCCACAGCAGAGACTGGAGTATCTGTACATAGGACGACAATAAGCCGTACACTCCATAGAGTTGGGCTTTATGGCAGAGTGGCCAGAAGAAAGCCATTACTTTCAGCAAAAAACAAAATGGCACGTTTTGAGTTTGTGAAAAGGCACCCAAAGATGCGTTTTTCAGCAGTCAGGACTGGGAAACTGGTCAGAGTTGAGGGAAAGATGGATGGTGTAAAATATAGGGATATTCTTGCGCAAAACCTGTACCACTCTGTGTGTGATTTGAGGCTAGGATGGAGGTTCACCTTCCAAACACACTGCTAAAGCAACACTTGAGTGGTTTAAGGGGAAACATGTAAATGTGTTGGAATGGCCTAGTCAAAGCCCAGACCACAGTCCAATAGAAAATCTCTGGTCAGACTTGTTCACAAGCGCAAACCATCCAACTTGAAGGAGCTGGAGCAGTTTTGCAAGGAGGAATGGGCAAAAATCCCAGTGGTAAGATCTGGCAAGCTCATAGAGACTTATCCAAAGCGACTTGGAGCTGTGATAGCTGCAAAATGTGGCTCTACAAAGTATTGACTTTAGGGGGGGTGAATAGTTATGCACATTTACTTTTTCTGTTATTTTGTCCTATTTGTTGTTTGCTTCACAATAAAAAAAAAAAAAAATCTTCAAAGCGGGCATGTTCTGTAAATTAAATGATGCAAATCCTCAAACAATCCATATTAATTCAAGGTTCTGAGGCAACAAAACACGAAAAATGCCAAGGGGGGTAAATCTTTTTGCAAGGCACTGTATAATTCCAAAGCGGCAAGGATATAAGACATTGTTACCAATGCTCAGAGTGTTTAAAAAAAAGCCATATTTGTCACTCCAGTCCCTCTTGTGTGTGTCAGCAGCTCTCAAGGGGTCACCAGATTTCATAAAGAAACAAGACAGAGCAAGAAGAAACAGAAACACTTAGCATGTCATGAAACCTTTCAAAAGGTAAGAGGCAAGTAAAAACAAGTAAAAACTGCCCCAATATTTATTTTAATAAATGCAGTAACCTTAGCCAATCCTTTTTTTTTCATGACTTTTGCTTTTTCAAGATGTGCAGATACTGTAAATAGTACCTCTGGTATAAAAAGAAGCCTTTTACTTTAATAAAAAAGGACATCTGGTGGGTTATCTACTCTCAGGCTCAGAAATTTGGTTGTCTCCCAAAACTTTGCACTGAGTGATCTACAGTAGCAGTAATCATAATTATTTCTAAGATGATCTGTCTCATCCTGAGTGAGTAACATTCTGTTATCTGAACAAGCATATAACAGGGTTTTTGGAGAGATTCAAATAACAGGCTTTTTAACACAACTGAAAAACCAAACTAAAATGTAACTGGATTTCTCCAAGTATTCACCGGATACACCAGGTAAAATAGACCACCAACCTACATAGACTGCAGAGCGCTCGGGTTCATACATTTACCATTTGTAGGGTCAAGTAGAAAAGAGCTGGTGTTGAACTTTTAGTAAAGGTTTGGGAGCATTAAAAACGTTAAGACCAGTTGGATTTCTCTGCTGAATTTATAATACCTGCTCTAATCGATTACAAAAAAAGCAGGCAGATGCACTAACCATTTTTAAAAACTACTTAAAAGCTGTGAAAACAGACTCATCCAGTTGTATATTTCTAGGATGCTATCATGCCAAAAGAATCTAAAAAACCAACAATATAGGAAACTGGACTTTGGTACACAGTCATTTTCTGCTATATCTAAAGAGAGCAAATAAAAAATAAATTTGTATTAATATTAAAGGTGTTGTACACCCTCACGGTTTTTCACCTTAATGCATTTTATAAAAAACCTTACCTGAGCCTGATCGTTCCAGCAATGGGGACAAGCACAGCAGATACAGCCATTGTCTCGGGTCCTCATTGGATAGATTGATAGCCATTGGCTCCCACTGCTGTCGATCAAATGCAGTGACATGGGAGCTGGGGGGCGGGGCCCAGTCCTGCTGTCTGAGTTAATGAATGCAGCAGCAGGACTCAGTACAGTAATCCCTGTCGTTGTATTATATTTTTTTGGATGTCTGGGTCTTTGGGGTCATGCAGACAGGTTGTCCCACACTCCCTGTTGGCTACAATGTCTGGAGCTCGGTATGCCACCGCCTTACCTTCTTTCAAGATGGCAATGGCGGTCATTGGTTCTGCTGTGGGTCGTGGACCAGGTGAGCACCGCACATGGGATACTGGTGTGGTTGGTGTGTTCTCTCCCGTAGGGAGTATATAGGGTGGTTTGGTAGGTCATTTTGCCTTGTGGAGGCACTGGTGGTACTACCCTTTGTTTCTTTTCCTGAATGGTGCAGTTGGACTGGTAAGCCTGTTACAGCCTTGTGTTCATTCAGGGGAGTTTTTTTTCATCTCCTATGGGGAATGAAAGTAGCTGGACTTGCCTAGGGTGCAAAATAGTTTTGCACCGGCCCTGTGTGTGAATGGACACGCAGAGCCGCAACTAAGGAGCAAGCCTGCTAGAGTGCCCCCAGAGCATCAGAGCAAGCTGCTTGCTCTGGGGGCACTTGGCAGGAGGGAGGGGCCAGGAGCGCTGGCAGGGGACCCAAGGAGAGGAGGATACAAAACTATTACACGGAGCAGGTAAGTATGACATGTTTTTTTTTTTTAAAAAACAAGACTTTAATATAATTTTACACTTTGACAATACAATAAAACCTGTAAGTGGATTGGTTTCTATGCAGTGCTGCACTAGATATTGCATGTATTTGTACCCCCCCCCCCCCCCATTGGTAAGAATGTTTTTTTGCATAATCATTTATTATAATGGCTTTTTAAGCTATCTGTATTTGGAGGGCTATAAGTAAAGCAGACTTTCTCTCTAGTGAAATATCTATGTAAGTGTCTTCTGAGAGGAGAGTACAATGCTCTCTAGGATTTTTGGAATTGAGGACAGTAAGTTCAAGTACATATAAAGTATATTTCTGCTTACCAATCTTTAGGTGGCTGCATGATCAGCTTTATACATTTAGTTAAAGGACAACTGAATCCAAGAACAAAAGTGTCATGCTTTGCAGCTTACAGTCTTTAGATGTGGTGGCTGCATCAGTCTATTTTTTTCAAGCTAAGAATATTTTTAACAAATAAAGAAAATGCCTGCTTATCCTGGCAGAAATGCCATGACCTTGTCACTTCCAATTAACTGCACCGAAGAATAATTTTTTTTCCTAGCTATCTTCTGTAAACTACCAACTGTCATGTCCCCGATGTAATGGAGAAGAACTACAGACAAGCTTATAGTCCATAATATAGGAGCAACCATGGTTCCCTCCATAGATACATTGGAGAAGTGATATAGACACCCAGGGACAGGAAATGTGTTATTTGCAGGATTTTTTATAGATTGGAAAAAGCTACACTTAACTTTACAATACAATTCAAATGATAATTTGTGCTGGGAGGATGAATTTGGGGTGGGGCGGTGAGGATTGTAAAGATTTGTGCTGGTAGGGGTGAGAATAGTGCTGGATTTTTATTTTTTTTGGAGGGAAAGGAGTAGGGACTTTTGTTGAAAGGGTAAAGTGGGGTAGAGTAAAGTGGGGAACATTCTAACACATGAATCTGCTTTGATCTACACCATTCCACTGTAGCTCTGTCTGTATGTTTAAGGTCGTTGTCCTGCTGGAAGATGAACCTCCGCCCCAGTCTCAAGTATTTTGCAGACTCTAACAGGTTTTCTTCTAAGGTTGCCCTGTATTTGGCTCCATCCATCTTCCCATCAACTCTGACCAGCTTCCCTGTCCCTGCTGAAGAAAAGCATCCCCACAACATGATGATGCCACCCCCATGGGTGGGGATGATGTGTTCAGGATGATGTGCAGTGTTTCCACCACACATAGCATTTTGCTTTTAGGCCAAAAAGTTCAAGTTTGGTCTCATGTGACCAGAGCACCTTCTTCCACATGTTTGCTGTGTCCCCCACATGGCTTCTCGCAAACTGCATATTGGACTTCGTGTGGCTTTCTTCTTGCCACTCTTCCATAAAGGCCAGATTTGTGGAGTGCATAAACTAACGCGTACACCCGACCGGTTTTTCTGTCGGAATAAACTCTGACGTTTTTTCCGATGGAGTTCCGACGGAATTCCGCTCAAGCGGTCTTGCCTACACGATCACACAAAAGTCTAAGGGTCTAGAACACAGTGACGTACAACACGTAAGACGGGACTAGAAAAAGGAAGTTCTATAGCCAGTAGCTAATAGCTGGCGTCTCGTACTTGATTCAGAGCATGCGTCGTTTTTGGTCTGTCGGAACCGCATACAGATGATCGGTTTTCCCGATAGGAATTGATTCCGTCGGAAAAATTTAAAACGTTCTATTTCTAGGTCTGTCAGAATTTTTCTTTAAAAAAAGTCAGATGAGGCCCACACACAGTCGGAATATCCGATGAAAAGATTCCGTCTGACTTTTTCTGCCGGAAAGTCCGACCATGTGTTCGTGGCATAATAGTTGTCCTGTGGACAGGTTCTCCCACCTGAGCTGTGAATCTCTGCAGCTCCTCCAGAGTTACCATGGGCCTCCTGGCTGCTTCTCTGATGAATGCTCTCCTTGCCCGGGCCTGTCAGTTTAGGATGACAGCCATGTACTGGTAGGTTTGCAGTTGTGCAATACATTTTCGGATGATGGATTGAACAGTGTTTCGTAAAATGTTCAAAGCTTGGTATATTTTTTTATAACCTATTCCTGCTTTAAATTTCAACACAACTTTATCCTTGACCTCACTGGTGTGTTCCTCCTTGGCCTTTATTATGCTGTTTGTTTACTAAGGTTCTCTAACAAACCTCTGAGGGCTTCATAGAACAGCTGCATTTATACTGAGATTGCATTACACACAGGTTGACTCTATTTACTAATTAGGTGACTTCTGAAGACAATTGGTTCCACTAGATTTTAGATAGGGGTATCAGAGTAAAGGGGGCTTCATATATTTATTTGTAAAAAAAATTGAAAACCATTTATAATTTTCCTTCCACTTCACAATTATGTGCCATTTTGTGTTGGTCTATCACATAAAATAAATTAAATTTTTGGTTGTAACATGACAAAATGTGGAAAATTTCAAGGGGCATGAATACTTTTTCAAGGCACTGTATGTTTAGTTATTTTTGCAACTCCAAACTTCTTTGACCACCACTCACCATGCAGGAAGTAAATACCCAGTACCTCCAGGTATGAAGGATCATGTAACTCACTCTATGTAACAGGATTGTGCCAACCAGTACCGTCACACAGGAAGCTTTGTGTAAACTCCAGCAACGCATAGCTTGCACAGGTAGAGCTGCTTTGTCACATGGCCACTGGGTGCTCCTGCAGTCCCCCCCCCCCCCAGCAGGGGAAACTGCATGTGTTTTGAGTGGGTGATCAGTGCAGGGGGGTGGGGGATATAGCTGGAATAGATCTTTTGTGGCTTTCACTGCAGCTGTAAGCAGCACTGAAATCCAGCATGCCCCCCCCCCCCCCCCCCTGTGTGTCCCTCCCCTGGGTAGCACTATCAGCTTACCTTTCCCACTAGAAGCAGCTGTAACTTAATAAGGAATGATCTGGATACGATCAGAGGCCGCCTGATGGAGTCAGAAGCAGGTGTCTCCGCTATGGAGGATCGCACAGAGCACCCAGCAGATTTTGCAGAAACTTTCTTCAAGGATCTTTTACACCTCCCTGATGCCCCAGTTACTTATGTTGCTGAACGGGCTCATTGAGTACCTATGGGCCGCTACATCCCAGGGGCCCCACCTCGCCCTTTCTTAGTCCGCTTCCTGAATTATCGTGACCGAGACTATATCCTTACTGAGGCCAGGAAACACCCGACTCTCCAGTATGGCAACGCAAAGGTGATGTTCTTTACAGACTTCTCACAGGAGCTCCAGAAGAAGCGAAATACCTTCAATGACATCAACCGACATCTTTACTGAACGTAACCTGAAGTACAGTATGCTGTACCCAAGTCGCCTGCAGGTCCAGCACGAAGGTATGGTCAAATTCTTTGATACCCCGATGAAGCGGGTACCTGGCTCTACGGGCTACGTGAAGCCCTCCGTTTTCCTCAATTTACTCGCAGGCCTCCTTTTTTTGTTGTTGAATGGGGCCCTCGCACAGGGAAAGCTGTCTGCCTGTCCTCATGGAGAAACCGTTCTTTTGCCAACAGGCTGATGCCATTTTGTCTGAAGTTTTGCCTATCAGTTATATATGGTCAGTCTGCTTACTTTACGTTATTTTACTTTACTTCTTGCTTGTGTCTAAGTTACCTTTGACCGGTCAGGAGTGATATCACAGTGACACTGTACTGTTCTCATACCCCGAAAGATCTCATTGCCTTCCACCTTTGGAGTTGTTTTTCCCCAGTGAAGACGGATTCTGTTTGGATCCCGCTACCAAAGAAGTGTTAAAGTGGTTGTAAACCCTCTGGGACAACTTTCACCTACAGGTAAACCTAGATTAAGGCTTACCTGTAGGTGCTTGCAATATCTCCTTAACCTACACGGTTTAGGAGATATTTTCAAATAATACTGTACCGATGTCTATGGCACATGCGCGCCATAGACAACGGTGCAGGCACACTGAGCGCGCCATTAGTGAAGGCGATCATGCCGTCACTGACGTCTCCCGTGCGCATGCGCCAGAGTGACTTCATAGCTGCTCCGGCTAGTCACAGCGCCGGAGCAGCAATACCCAGAAGTCACTCCGGGTATCATGGCGGCGACGGAGGACGTGAACGAGGGTCGATTTGGGGGCTTCGATCTCAGGTAAGTAATTTATAATGAGCTAGTATGCTATGCATACTAGCTCATTATGCCTTTGTCTTGCAGGGTGTTTTTTTTTTTCAGAGGGTTTACTTCCTCTTTAAAGAACAGGTTTTGTGTATACTATATGACTATATCCACCGGACGATTGGTTAATTTACTGTGATATGTCAGTAGTTACCTTCTTCAGGGTTGCTTTGCCTTGCATTTTCTCTCAGTTCTCAAGTAGGCTGAAGCCCCTCATTTATGTATTACCCAGTTACTTTATTATATGTCCCTATTGGTTATGGAACTAAAACTCATATCTTGGAATGTCCGGGTTCTAAACGACAAGATTAAGAGAGCTTTGACGTTTAAGTATTTAAACGAGACTGAAAGAGAGAGAGAGACTGAAAGTAAGAGGATAAAGCAAAAAAGTTTGGCAAAAGCATATAATCGGGCGAAGGGTCTAATCAGAGATTTTGTTACTCTTCCACAAAAAAGTTACTAAATCTAACAACAATGTTAGATTCATTACTCGGTTTAACTCCCAAGAAAATATGCTAACTGTAAAACACAGGGGATAGTGTATCTCATGACCTGCGAATGTGGGGAATTTTATGTTGGCAAGTTTTGGAAACATATTCATGTACATACCTATGCTATTGAGATAGGTGACATATATTCCCCTTTAGGCAGGCATTTCCATGCATATGGTTCATCCGATGTTAAGTTCCTATGTTTGAAACATATTCCGCAGGATCCACAAGGGGGAGACTGGGACAGAGCGATCTTCCAGAGAAAAATGAGATGGATAAAGTCACTCAGGGCAACTTTTGCCCCTCGCTTGAATGGGGGCACCTCATTCAAGTCCTTTTTACCCATCTAGGGTTGTTACAATTATGATATATATTTGTTTCTGTATGTTTCTATTATGATTATAGGTGCTTATGCTTATGTTAGGGATCTATCAATGTTAGCCATCTAGGTAGTTATCCCATCCACCTGGATGCTTTAAAGTGTTTGAAGATTTTTTTGATTTTTTATATATACATATACTTAGCCATTTGGTTAATCATTTTTCTCCCTTTTTTTTGCGCCAGTTTGGTTCATTATCTGTTTTATCTTGGGAGCTGCAATCCCTTTTTCTTTCCCTTCTCCACGGGATCGCTTGATTGGGCTCAACCTTCATTGGCATCGCCAGTGGTTTCCATGTGGGGTGGGTGTCCCCAGAGGCTGATAGGGCAGTTCACGTCTCCTTCTGTTTCCGTCCCTCGAGACAAGAGGGATTGGTGTTATCTTGGGTGTCTAACTGACGCTCACGGCTTCCCGACGTCTCTGCTTTATTGCACTGCCGCATCAGCGGCATCACGCATGCGCAGTAGGGGGCTTTGTCTACCGCGGTTGTGCACAGCTGACTTTCTCAGCTGTGCTCGCGTGGGGAGACCACGTTTGATCGGCTGCATAGGTGGAGGGATCCCCATCCCCGCACACCTTTTGTGAGCCCATTGGTGGTTTACCACCATGATGATGCTGAATGGGCGTGGCCTATCTGGAGATCAGGACTATTTAGTCCAGATTCCTGAGTGGGTTCAATGTTGTGCTTACACTTGTACAGACCTCCGGCTGTCCATGTGGGTCCTCCCCCCCCCAAGGGTAAGTTGAACTGGGAGGTTCATTTTTGGGCTGCGTCTCCACCTTTATGGTTACTTTTTTGATTGATACTGACTTTTGGCATTTTATCCCAGCTGAGATTGGTTTGCCTTGTTGTGGAAAGTTTTTCACATTTGACATTTTGGATATTATTATTATTATTATAATACATGATTTATATAGCATCAACAATTTACGCAGCGTTTTACAATATAAAAGGGAGACAATACAGTTATAATACAATAAAATACAAGAGGATTAAGTGGGCCCTGCTCAAAAGCTTACAATCTAATAGGGTGGGGCAGGTGGTACAAAATGTTGTAGCTGTGGGGAATGATCTGATGTAAGTGGTAAAAGATTAGTTTAAGACGTGATAAGCTTCTCTGAAGAGATGAGTTTTCAGGGATCGCCTGAAGATAGCAAGAGTAGGGGATAGCCGGACAGGGGGAGGTAGCGAGTTCCAGAGGATTGGAGAGGCTCTGGAGAAATCCTGGAGACGAGCATGGGAGGAGGATACGAGAGAGCTTGAGACTAGGAGGTCATGAGAAGGGTGGAGAGGACAGTTTGGGTGATATTTGGAAACAAGTTTGGCTTTGTATGTTGTGGTTAGTATTTTGAATTTCATTCGCTGGGGGATTGGGAGCCAGTGTAGGGATTGGAGGAGAGGGTTGGCAGACATTGAGCAGTTGGTAAGGTGGATAAGTCTGGCAGCAGCATTCATGATAGACTGAAGAGGGGTTAGCCTATGGAGAGGCAGGCCAATGAGAAGGGAGTTGCAATAGTCAAGGTGAGAGATAACAAGGAAGTGAATGAGGAGCTTGGTGGTTTCATTTGTTAACCACTTCAGCCCCGGACCATTTGGCAGCCAAAGGACAAGAGGTCTTTTTTCAATTTCGCACTGCACTACTTTAACTGGCAATTGCGCGGTCATGCAATTTTGTAACCAAACGAAATTTGCGTCCTTTTCTTCCCACAAATAGAGCTTTCTTTTGATGGTATTTGATTGCCTCTGTGATTTTTTATTTTTTTGCGATATAAACGGAAAAAGAGCGAAAATTTTGAAAAAAAAAGAGATTTTCTACTTTTTGTTATAAAAAAAATCTAATAAACTCAATTTTAGTCAAACATTTGGGCCAAAATGTATTCAGCCACATGTCTTTAGTAAAAAAAATGCCAATAAGCGTATATTTATTGGTTTGCGCAAAAGTTATAGCGTCTACAAACTAGAGTACATTTTCTGGAATTTACACCGCTTTTAATTTATGACTGCCTATTTCATTTCTTGAGGTGCTAAAATGGCAGAGAAGTACAAAACCCCCCCCAAATGACCCCATTTTGGAAAGTAGACACCCCAAGCTATTTGCTGAGAGGCATGTTGAGCCCATTGAATATTTTTTTTTTTAGTCCCAAGTGATTGAATAAAGACAAAAATAAAAAAGATTTTTTTTTTTTTCAAAAAGTTGTCACTAAATGATATATTGCTCACACATGCCATAGTTATATGTGGAATTGCACCCCAAAATACATTTTGCTGCTTCTCCTGAGTATGGGGATACCACATGTGTGGGACTTTTTGGGAGCCTAGCCGCGTACGGGGCCCCGAAACCCAAGCACCGCCTTCAGGATTTCTAAGGGTGCAAATTTTTGATTTCACTCCTCACTACCTATCACAGTTTCGAAGGCCATAAAATGCCAAAATAGCACAAAACCCCCCCAAATGACCCCATTTTGGAAAGTAGACACCCCAAGCTATTTGTTGAGAGGCATGGTGAGTATTTTACAGCTCTCATTTGTTTTTGAAAATGAAGAAAGTAAAGAAAAAAAAAAATTTTTTTTTTCTTTTTTCAATTTTCAAAACTTTGTGACAAAAAGCGACATCTGCAAAATACTCACAATACCTCTCAGCAAATAGCTTGGGGTGTCTACTTTCCAAAATGGGGTCATTTTGGGGGGTTTTATGCTATCTGGGCATTCCATGGCCTCCGAAACTGTGATTGGCAGTGAGAAGTGAAATAAAAAAATGACACCCTTAGAAAGCCTGAAGGCGGTGATTGGTTTTTGGGGTTCCGTACGCAGCTAGGCTCCCAAAAAGTCCCACACATGTGGTATCCCCGTACTCAGGAGAAGCAACAGAATGTATTTTGGGGTGTATTTCTACATATGCCCATGACATGTTTGAGCAATATATCATTTAGTGACAACTTTTTGTAAAAAAAATACATATATTTTTTTTTTTCATTATTCAATCTCTTGGGACAAAAAAAAAAAATATTTAATGGGCTCAACATTGCTCTCATCAAATAGCTTGGGGTGTCTACTTTCCAAAATGGGGTCATTTGGGGGGGGTTTGAACTGTCCTGGCATTTTATGCACAACATTTAGAAGCCTATGTCACACGTCACCCACTCTTCTAACCACTTGTAGACAAAGCCCTTTCTGACACTTTTTGTTTACATGAAAACATATTTTTTTTTTGCAAGAAAATTACGTTGAACCCCCAAACACTATATATAATGTTAAAGCAAAGGCCCTACAGATTAAAATGGTGGGTGTTGCATTTTTTTTTTCCACACAGTATTTGCGCAGCGATTTTTCAAACGCATTTTTTGTGGAAAAAATACACTTTTTTTTATTTTAATGCACTAAAACACACTATATTGCTCAAATTTTTGATGAAATAAAAAATATGATCTTAGGCCGAGTACATGGATACCAAACACGACATGCTTTAAAATTGCGCACAAACACGCAGTGGCGACAAACTACATACATTTTTAAAAGCCTTTAAAAGCCTTTACATGATACCACATTAGATTCACGGAGGAGGTCTACTGCTAAAATTACTGCCCTCGATCTGACCTTCGCGGTGATACCTCACATGCATGGTGCAATTGCTGTTTACATATGACGCCAGACCAACGCTTGTGTACGCCTTTGCGCAAGAGAAGGGGGGGCAGGGGTGCTTTTTTTTTTTTTTTTGTTTTTTTTTTTATTTATTTAGCTTTTTTATTTTATTTTTAAACTGTTCCTTCCATTTTTTTTCTTTGTTATGATTTTTATTGTTATCTCAGGGAATGTAAATATCCCCTATGATAGCAATAGGCAGTGACAGGTACTCTTTTTTTGAAAAAATTGGGGTCTATTAGACCCTAGATCTTTCCTCTGCCCTCAAAGCATCTGACCACACCAAGATTGGTGTGATAAAATGCTTTCCCAATTTCCCAATGGCGCGGTTTATATCCGGGAGGGGGGACATTCCCTCCCACTGCTTGTAAAAGCAGTCTAGAGGCTAATTACCCGCTAGAATTGCTTTTACATGAAAGCCGATCACTGGCTGAAAAGAATGATACCAAGATGATACCTAAACCTGCAGGCATCATTCTGGTATAACCATTCAAAGTCCAGCAACATACTGGACATATATTGTAATCTTTTTTTTTTCATGCAGCCTCTTGGCTGAACGAAAAAAAGAGATTGATTGGTGGGTATGCCCACCATTAGAATACCTCCCTTCATCCACCCACTTCTAATGATGGGCATACATGCACCATTTATATATGCCGATGCATGGGGGCATCCTCCCGCAAAAGTTATGCCGTGTACACACGGTCGGAATTTCGACCGTATGTACGTGGCATTAGGAGCCAATCGCTCCTCCCCCCCCCTGCTGCCCCCATGCTTCGGCATATATGCTCTTTTTTTTAACTGTGGTGGTGAAATCACCTCCTACAGTGTTGGAGTCGCGTCTTTATGTATCGTGGGAGCAAACGCTGTTGCTGTCAAGATAAATAAATCCGCGTTGCAACTGAATGGCGCACCTGAAAACAAAAAAATGCTTAACACTAAAACACAGTAAACAAAATTACATACCTGAAAAGCAAGCATGATAAAACATGATAAAACATAATAAAACATTGCAGAATAGAATGGAGTAAAAAAAGAGCAACAATAGAGAGAGAATAGAGTGAGAGAGAGAACAATAAAACGACAACTATTTTTTTTTTTTTTTTTTTTTTTGAGATTCACAGGTAAAAAAGCTCCTGACTGAAGCGACTGAATCAAAACGCTACCACAAAAAAACTGTTAGCGATCGCAGGGATCAGGCCTGACTCTGCGAACGCTGCAGTTATGTGTGCTTAGTGTTTTGTAAGTGACAGTGATCGATCGATACTGCACTTGGGTGGGCTGGGCTGGGCGGAGGGGGAAAACGCAGGTGCTAGCAGGTATCTGGGCTGATCCCGCTAACAATGCGTTTTTTTTGGAACCCTAAACTGCTGGGACGCTAGTATAGATCTGATCAGATCAGATATTGATCTGTTCAGATACTGTGCCACTAAGGGAGGTGTATGCTTTGTGCGTGGGTGTTTGCGGTACTGGCACTAACCTGGGGCGACGCAGACCTTATTTGACCCTAAAACCTAATTGATATCACCCGCCGGGCGATCAGGGGGTTAAACCGTTATTGGGTAATAAATGGCGGGTGCCCTGACAGTATAAAAAACAAGCTAACTAACCAGCGTCACCCGTAACAGTAATACAAAAAAAAACTGGTTACCTAGCGACACTAATGCAGCGATCAGAAAAACGATCGCTTAGTGACACTGGCAAAAGGGGGTGAAAGGGTTAACTAGGGGCAATCAGGGGGTTAAACCTTTATTAGGTAATATATGGGGGTACCTGACGCTATATAAAAACCTGACGGGGAACCTAAATAACGAAATAACTAACTGGCTAACCAGCGTCACCAGTGACAGTTATACAGTGATCACTGGTGAAAGGGTTAACTCTAGGGGCAATCAGGGGGTTAAAACCTTTATTTAGGTTGTAATATGGGGGTACCTGACCTATAAACCTATTTATGAACCTATATAAACATGGCGGTTACCTAAAAAAAAAAAATGGTTACCTAGCGACACTAATGCAGCGATCAGAAAAACGATCGCTTAGTGACACTGGCAAAAGGGGGTGAAAGGGTTAACTAGGGGCAATCAGGGGGTTAAAACCTTTATTAGGTAATATATGGGGGTACCTGACGCTATATAAAAACCTGACGGGGAACCTAAATAACGAAATAACTAACTGGCTAACCAGCGTCACCAGTGACAGTTATACAGTGATCACTGGTGAAAGGGTTAACTCTAGGGGCAATCAAGGGGTTAAAACCTTTATTTAGGTTGTAATATGGGGGTACCTGACCTATAAAACTATTTATGAACCTATATAAACATGGCGGTTACCTAAAAAAAAAAAATGGTTACCTAGCGACAGCAGTGACACTAATACAGCGATCAGAAAAACGATCGCTTAGTGACACTGGCAAAATGGGGTGAAAGGGTTACCTGGGGGGCAATCAAGGGGTTAAACCTTTATTAGGGGGGGTAGGGGGCTACCTTGGACCTAAAACTAACTGCCCTGACAGTTATTACAGTCACACTGACACTAAATGCAGTGATCAGTAAAAAAATGATCACTGCAATTAGTGACACTGTGACTGGGGGGGGAGGGGGTGATCTGGGGGGTGATCAGGGGGTGACAGGGGGGTGGAATATGTGCCTAACTGTACTGGTGTCAGTGTAGTGTTGTGCACTAACCTTTACATGTTCGCCGCTCGGCGTCTCTGGTCACATAGACCGGCGCACCGAGCGTGACATCACTTCCGCCTTCCTGTCTATACAATAGACAGGAAGGGGAAGCTTTTCATTGGCCAGGAGCGATCGCGAGGGGGTGGCCAGAAACCACTGGCCGTCCCCTCGTCCCGGATCGCTCCTGAAGCGATCCCGACCGTCCCCGCCGGCGGAGGGGGGTCCGATCGGACCCCCCAACCGCCGGAAGAATGTCACGTACAGGTACGTGATTCTGCCTGTACGTGCCATTCTGCCGACGTATATATACAGGGGGCGGTCGGGAAGTGGTTAAAAGGGGCGAATTTTAAAGATGTTACGAGGTGAATTCTACAAACTTTTGACAACGATTGGACTTACAAGTCAGAGTCTAGGGTTACACCTAGTACATTGGCGTGAGGGGAGGGACTAATGGTTGCATTGTTGATTTTGATGGAAAAGTCAGGGAGGGGAGCACGGGCGGGGG
Source organism: Lithobates sylvaticus (assembly GCA_028564925.1). Taxonomy (NCBI): domain Eukaryota; kingdom Metazoa; phylum Chordata; class Amphibia; order Anura; family Ranidae; genus Lithobates; species Lithobates sylvaticus. The sequence continues at coordinate 157,388,392 of CM053028.1, forward strand.
GAATATTATTAGCTCAGTTTAAGGAAGTGGTGCGACATCCATGCTGATATGTCAGTTAGTAAGTTAGTAATGGGAGAGGAGACTGAAGGAAGTGAGGTAAGGAGTAGACAGATTTGGGTGTCATCAGCGTATAAGTGGTAACGGAAGCCGTGGGTAGTTATCAAGTGACCAAGGGAGGAAGTATAGATGGAGAAGAGAAGGGGGTCCAAGAAAAGAGCCTTGGGGGACCCCCACAGAAAGGGGCAGTGGAGAGGAGGAGACAGATTTGTCCAATTGGTCCATATATGCATGTGAAGCACCTATGTACATTCATCAGCTTTTTCATTAGTTTATCTCACTATATATGTGCAACATTTTTATCACACTTATATAACACTTGTATTGTAATTTATTCATTCATGGCATATTCGTATTACACCTGCACATACACACATACACATTTTTTAACTTGCTATATTTCCTTCAATGCATTGACTTTGCATTTGAGATTAGCTAGCACTACTACGTTACACGACTTTTTAGAAATTGTAAATCTGTTCAATTGTTCCATTGGTCTATCGCTTTTTCAACACTAACGTTTCCAGTCACTAGCAATCTAATACATAGCCTTATTCACAGGTTTTATATTTATTATTTTTATTTATTATTATTTTCATTGCATTGCATAATTCAGACACACATAGGGATACCTCACCACCACGGACCACATATCTACATCATGCTGTTGTTTGAGTTATGCTTTTTTCAGTTTTAGTTTTAAACATCCACTATCTTTATATCACAGAACATCATCATTATTTCAGGTGCTTGGCGTTTTTCATTTTCCTTGTTGGACTCCACACCGACCACTAGGGAATCTTTGTTGTGAGCATATCACTTTTTTCCATCTCCCCACCCCTTCACAGCTCCCAAGGGGAAGAATAGCAGACCTTCTAGCATGTCTTCAGGAGACTGTTTGTATGCTACCATGTATACTGCTATATAGGAGTCTACCATTCACTTTGCAGCTTGATCACCAATTGGGTGTGAGCTGGCCAGTATTTGGTATTAATTGTAAGTTGTAGAGATTGAAACATATATGTAATTATATATATATATGTATATATATATATATATATATATATATATATATATTGTAACATGGGGGTGTTTAACTCAAGTGAAAAGATGCATTTTTTTAATGCAGTGAGTCCTCATCAGACAGGCGTATAGAGTTAAGGGCCTGGTAGCCCACGTTTATTGAAGAAAGGAAAAACACAAAAGTCCATCCAGAAGTCCCACGCAGGGGTTTAACTTCATTAAGCATTCATCAATGAAAAACATACCAAGCCACCTGGCTCTCTCTTGTCAGCAGTTCCTCTGCTTACTCTCAACAGAGTTGATTCCTTCCAGTCCCCTGGACTCACTGGCTTCCTTAGTCTTCCCGACTCTCAAGGCTGTCCCTCCTTTCCCAGTCTCTGGGCAAAGAATACCCCTTACACAGGGATGACCCCTCCACAGGTCTGTCTTCATACAGCAGCAGCAAGCTGCTCACACTCCACCATCCTCCACTCATTAGCCCCTCATTATATGGTCTGTGTGCAGCTGGGCACACACCTTGTTTGCCATCCTCAAGACCCGGACACAGTTGGAGATCCCATCCAGGACTAGCAAAACCTGGAGAAAACTGACAGAGCAGTTTTCTCCATTTAAATTCTATAGTCTGCAGATATGCAAACTCTGGATCTCCTTTACCTCCAATTTCAAAGGGACAGAGCTTCGTTCTGCCACATATCCCCCCCCTTTGTTTCGATCCGGAGGGAGGAACACCAGCACCCGTCATGGTTGGGACACCTCTGTGCTGGCTGTCAGCCACGTAGGCCCAACCTTTTTTTCCGGGTGCGCTTCCAGGCACGTCCCACCCTGGATCTTAACAGGGTCCTATATTTTCCCATCCTCAGCCTTCTTCTTCTTGGGTCCCTGGGCTTAATCATTTTTTTGGGGGAAACTCTGCTTTCCCTGATCCTACCTTTAAACTCGCTGACATCAGCTTTAACCTTCAATATACACCAGTACAACCTCCTCACTTTGGCATGACCATGCAAGCTGCCACCCACATGGGCCAAATCTTGTCCCATCAGGTGAATTTCTCCACGTCCCCTTGCTGCATCTACTTGGGCTTTACAAAGACACTCCCATGCTTTTTTACGAGTGCACTTCCAAAAGCGATGTTTTCCCACTTCTCTTGGGCCTACACTAGTCCTTTTACCAATCTTGGTACCTTTTTGCACATGAGGTTGATTTCTGAATTTTACGGATCCAGTACCATTAAGGTTATAAAGTGCTCCCTCAATTTCCACTAGACCACCCCTTTTCTCTTTGCTTAATTTAGAAGGAACCACATTTTTAAACACTGGTTTAATGATAAGTGGGGGCTCTTTTATTAGGGTGACAATGGTCCCTCTCTGTACTCCAAGTACGGGCACCCTCTTACTGTCCAAACTTAGCGCCACTTGTTTCCTCATGTACCCTGCATGCTTATTTTTGTCAGTTTCATCACTAACATCCTCATATGACTGCAGCCTCATCCTAGTCTCCCTCTGAAGGACATACTGACTGTCTTGCGACTTTAAGGTTTTAAAGTCATGCGACACCTTGCTGAGCTTTGGGCCATTTTCCTGCAACCATTGTTTATAACGATCCTTCTCAGACCTTAGAAATTTCTCAAACCTCAGAAAATCTTCCCCAGAAATACCCTCCTGAACCTGTAGGGGGCCTAATTCTGCTGTATCTTTTACCTCTTCTGTGTCAATCATACCATTCCCTATCTCATTACAATTTTCAGGGTTTGCTACAACCAGATCAACTTGACCAAGATCTTCAGGTCTACCATTATTTTTGTGGTCACCCATGGTAACCAAACCCTTACAAATTGACAATGAGCTGCATTTTTCATCACGGTCAGAAATATCAATGCATTTGTCATATTTCATTTCACTCATGTTCGGCAGGGCAGTGTCTGGAGAGGAACTGCATCCAGTGGAGTGGTTGTCCACGGCAGCTTCACTATCCACCAACTCCACTGGCAGGAGATCCTCTGCCAACAACTGTCCTGACTCCTGACCATCCTCCCATAAAACATTTGGACCTGTGACTACAATCACTTCATTTATGGCTGTGCCATCTGGCACTTCCACCAACACATTTGGCTCGGCATTATCCATTATCACATCATTGGGCCCTTTGTGGATCATAGACATGACCTCTTCTGTGTGTTTGCCCTTATTTGGCGTTTCCATCTCATGAACACCATCATCTGCAGTAGCAAGTGCATCCTTGCATACAAGTTGCTCTGCAGGTCCTTCATCTGGCACTGCAGAAGTCATGTCTGCTTCACTTTTACCAACAGAGGCCTTTTCCAACAAAGCCAACAGGCTTTTTGTCCACCTGTCCCAGTCTGTTATCTCTGTGCTCCCAGAGGTACCACGCAGTACCGCTCCTACTGTACACGGAGACCCAGAGGGACAGAGTGGTTCAGCAACAGACACATTGCACATATCACTTTGGTTCAAATAAGATTTTGGCACTACATTTTTAACCATAGCAGACAGCAATACCACACCTTCACCACCTTGCTCTGGTGGTGCTTCATTAAACGCATTAGAGCTTTGATACCTGTCGTTGCTAGACTGCATTAACCCATTTCCACCATGAGTGTTTTCAAACATTTCAGTTTTAACATTTAACATCCTGTCATCACTATGTTCAGGTACCCTCTTATCCCTCAGAGCAGCACCAAAGTTGTCCCAGGCAACCTCCGGCTCCAAAACGCAGAGCTCCCTGGGGGTTTCTAGGGACCCCTCTATGGCCTTCTTCACAGTTGCTAGGGGAGATAGCACATCTTTAACCGCATTCACAGCAGGGTTATCTCTAGTGAGCTGCACTAGCCCATTAGCAACTGGACCATTCACTTTAGCCAACACAATATTAGCAGTTTTACCCATCATATTGTCACATTCAAGTTTACCACTTGCCTCCCCACTGGACAGGGCACTGCAGTAAGGCAAGTCCTTTTCCAAACAGACAGTGGATCTCCCATTTGGGGTCACTTCCACTCCAGTGTGCACAGTCACATATTCAGTCTCTTCTATGCATTTACCAGCACCAGTCTTTTTCAACATCAACCCAGCGGTTCCAGCCATTATTTCATTAAAGACAGTCTTACCCACCGCAGTAGTAGGGGTCACCATCTTCATTTGAGTACGTTGTCTCACAAACCAGTCCTCTGCTGCACTTTTACTGGCCCACTCTCCCTGGTGGCCACCGGATGAAATTACAGCAGGCATCTCCAACTGTTTAGCACCCCCTGCCGACACAACAGGAAAATCCTCGTTGCCAGGGGTGACTGCAAACATATTTGCACAGGAATCTGGGCCTGGAGATAAAGACCTTTGCTCCTGGTAATTTTGAAATGCATACGCATCTTTAGGTGGATGCTTAGCTACATATGCCCTGTAGCTCCTCCTTTCCTTTGGCAATCTTTCTCCCGTTGCCATGGGAAACCGCACTCTCCCAGCAGAGCTTTGCTGATTCTCCCAAACTCTTTGATGCATTGTGGCTTTCAACTTGCCACTACTCTCTGCAGGCAATACTTTTCTCATATGGTCTGCAGACTTGACATCACCGCCGTTGCCATGGGCAACCACATACCTCTCCAACTTCCAGTCAGGCTTTCGGTCCATGATGCGATGGAACTCTCCTCTAAAAAGGATTTCCTCTTTAAACTTGCGGTAGTCATCCTGGTCCCCGTCCATCAAATGGTAAACCGACCGGAACTCTATCCGTAATAAGGTTTGCAGCAGTTTTGGCCACCAGTCCCTAGGCCATTTTCTCTTTACAGCAACTTTTTCAAATCTTACAAGGAAGTCCCCAACCTCCTCTGTAGGCAGCATGGGTTGCATATAGTCAGAGGCCAAGATCTGAGCCCCTTGCACTGCGCCACACTCTTTGCGATTCTGCTTGAACCATTCATTCACTGTCTCACACATCACTGGCCCCTTTTGACTGGCCCTCCAAGGTGGAGACATCTTCTCAGGCCACGCTGAGCTCACTTCACCTTTAACTTGATTTAACATGAACTTCTTGTGTTTTGACTGCCTCATCCTTGCAGTCACATGCACAGCAGCTTGTTACACAGTTCACAGCATAGAAAAAAAAAAAATTCTCACAAGTGCACTACCTGCACACAATGCAACACAGTCAATTGAACTCCTGCGCAATGCAGTTTGCCTGGCTGCCACACACAGCTAGCAGCAGTTCCTGAAATGACTCACCACTGGCGCAGAGACCGGATTTCACCATCTGTATGCCCGCATTCGAACACCACTTGTAACATGGGGGTGTTTAACTCAAGTGAAAAGATGCATTTTTTTAATGCAGTGAGTCCTCATCAGACAGGCGTATAGAGTTAAGGGCCTGGTAGCCCACGTTTATTGAAGAAAGGAAAAACACAAAAGTCCATCCAGAAGTCCCACGCAGGGTTTAACTTCATTAAGCATTCATCAATGAAAAACATACCAAGCCACCTGGCTCTCTCTTGTCAGCAGTTCCTCTGCTTACTCTCAACAGAGTTGATTCCTTCCAGTCCCCTGGACTCACTGGCTTCCTTAGTCTTCCCGACTCTCAAGGCTGTCCCTCCTTTCCCAGTCTCTGGGCAAAGAATACCCCTTACACAGGGATGACCCCTCCACAGGTCTGTCTTCATACAGCAGCAGCAAGCTGCTCACACTCCACCATCCTCCACTCATTAGCCCCTCATTATATGGTCTGTGTGCAGCTGGGCACACACCTTGTTTGCCATCCTCAAGACCCGGACACAGTTGGAGATCCCATCCAGGACTAGCAAAACCTGGAGAAAACTGACAGAGCAGTTTTCTCCATTTAAATTCTATAGTCTGCAGATATGCAAACTCTGGATCTCCTTTACCTCCAATTTCAAAGGGACAGAGCTTCGTTCTGCCACAATATATATATATATATATATTTCTCCTCCCTTTTTTCTTCTCTCCTTCCAGTATTACCATTCTTTGATGCATTCTCATCGCCAGATACTTTCCTGTGCTTCTCCTGAAGAAGTGATATCCACCTCGCGAAACGCATGGAGATCAGTCGCACAGTTGCTCCAGATCAAAGGTAGTATCTATATGGTGCCTCTAGGTCCCACATACTAAGATTTTTTTTATGTGATTTTTATGTAACATTATTCATGTTCGTTAACAGGTCATTGTGCAATATATGTTTTTAAATGTATGTTAATAAATCTTTCATATTTTTATAGATATTGTTTTAGGTGAGACTCTTTAAAAGTCCCATGGGCAAAATGTTTGTCTTTGTGTTGTGCGTATTTAGATAAAGACTTTACTGCTGAAGAAATAGAAGCGTCAATTTGCTCGTTTCCCAGCAGCAAAACACCAAGCCCGAGCAGCCTATCTGGCGAATGGTACAAAATATATGCGGCCATAATTGCACCTAAACTCTTGCAGGTATATGCTGATTGCAAAAAGCAAATGTCCCTGTCCCTTCTATGTACCAGGCTCTTATTGTCCTTATCCCTAAACCTGGTAAAGATCAATCTTAATGTGTCTCTAATAGGCCGATCTCTTTGCTAAATCATGATTTCAAGATTTTGACCAAGATCTTGCAACCAGGTTGCAGGGGATTCTCCCATCTCTGGTCAACATTGATCACATTGCCCTGGTGATGGAGCCACTTGCCTCTGCCTTTAGGCAAGCTAACATGGTTGAGGGCATCCAAGTTGGTTCCATACATGAAAAACTGGCCATGTACGCAGATGACCTTATCCTTTTTTAAATGACCCTGGTTCTTCTCTTCAGGAGACTCTCTAAGCATTCTCCCTGGTTTCACTGACTGCTCAGGACTCAAAGTTAACTGGGACAATTTCCAAATATTGCCGATTGACAATGCAGCAAAATCTTTAGCAGACCCTGATCTTCCTTTAGTATGGACCAGCAAAAATAAAAACCCTGGTATCTACATTTCACCATCTACTTCTGACTACTGTACACTAAATCTAGCCCCATTGATACAAACTATGAAGGCTAGACTGAAAGCCTGTCCAGCATTCCAGGCGGCTCAGCAAGTGGCGTCATTGTCAGACACAGAATATGTCCCAGGTTCAAGTCCAGGTCCTAAAAGTACTCCCCTCCTCCCAGGACATCCCCTGGATGTCTTAGGGCCGTGTTTGTGAGGAAACCTCTGAAGGTTTTCCTTTGTTAATCTAGGGGCATGAACATTCTCTTCAAGCTCCCAATCATTGTGTTTTGGCCCATATCCTTCCCATTGAACCAGATATTGTAATTTGTTCGTAAAGATCCTGGAGTCAAGAATTTTTTTCACCACAAATTCTTCTTCACCATGTACCTCAACAGGTGAAGCAAAATGCAGCGGAGGATGAATTCTTCCAGAAAAGATTATCATGAAACGGTTTGAGTAGCACTATATGAAAAACAGGGTGAATCCTCATATTGTCAGGAAGTTTTAGGCAAAAAGTGACTGGGTTGATTTGGGCAGAAATCTCAAAAGGTCCCACAAACTTTTTATCTTAGCACATGGAACATGAACCTTCAAATATTTGGTAGATAACCAAACTTTGTCACATACGTAAAAAGGTGGGAATTGATCTACAATGTCTGTCACCGGCCTTCTTGTAATATTCCTTTCTCCTTGATCTGCAATGAAGTTACCGTATATACTCAAGTATAAGCTGAGATTTTCAGCCCTTTTTTTAGGGCTGAAAGTGCCCCCCTCGGCTTATACTCGAGTCACCATCGTCTGCCTCCATGATCAGCGTGTCATGCAGACAGACGGCAGTGTTCAAAAGCCGTGCCTCCTCCTCCTCCCTGTCCGTGATAGGAGGAACACTAATTTTCCCAGCAGTGAGTCAGTGTGCAGTGTTCCGCCTATCACGGACGTCCTGTCATTCTCATCTCATGGACGAGGATGAGAGGATGTCCGTGATAGGCGGAACACTGAACACTGACTGCTGGGAAAACAGAGTGTTCCTCCTATCACGGACGAGGAGGAGGCGCGGCTTTTGTATATTGGAATGGCGCCGTCTGTTTTGCCTTACACGCTGATCGGCAGGATCAGCAATGGGGGACACAGGACACAGATCGAGCAGGGAGGCATCTAACGATCGGTGGACACAGGTGGCAGATCGCACAGGGAGGCATACACAGGACCCAGGGGATGCAAATCGGCACAGGTAGGCTGCAATGGACACAGGGGGGTATGTACAGGACACAGGGGGGTATGTACAGGACACAGGGAGACATGCAGCTGCAGATGGGCATTTGCTGACCCTCTTTTCCACTTACAGAAGCTGCTGCATTTCTCACCCTCGGCTTATACACGAGTCAATACGTTTTCCCAGTTTTTTTGTGGTAAATTAGGGGCCTCGGCTTATATTCGGGTCGACCTATACTCGAGTATATACGGTAATCTGTTGGTAACAGAAGGAACTGGACTTGAGATAGGGAGATCAGGAAAAAAAACTGGATGATACCCAGTGTTTAGAAAAAGGGGCTTTGGGTAGTGGAGCTATGTTTAGAGGCATTATAAGCAAATTCTGCCGTAGGAGGGTAGTCCACCCAAGCATCCTGAAGATAACTCACAAAACATCAAAGGTATTGCTCCAGAGTTTGATTGGTTCTCTCGGTCTGACCATTAGACTGCAGATGAAAAGCCGAGGACAGATTGATTGTTACACCCAAAGCTGAGCAAAAACTTCTCCAAAATTTTGAGGTAAACTGTACTCTGTCAGACACCAAATCATCAGGAATTCCATGTAGTTTAAAAACTTCTCGAACCATTAGCTCTGCAGTATGTTCGACAGATGGTACCTCCTTAACTGGAATAAAATGAGCCATCTTAGTGAGACGGTCAACAACTACCAGGAGAGTGGTCATCCCTTTTAAAAGGGGAAGGTCAACCACAAAGTCCATAAAAATTTACCCCCATGGTCTTGATGGAACCAGGCAGTGGTTGAAGTAACCCCAGAGGAGAAGATCAGGGTGTCTTATTGCGAGCACAGGTTAGAAACAAAGTCACATAACTCGTGACATCTTTCTTGTACCCAGGCCACCAAAAGGAACATGATAAGAGTTCTTCTATCTTAGAAACCCAAAATGACCAGCAAGTTTAGCGTCGTGAACTAACCTGAGGGCTTCTACCCGAACTGATTCAGGTACATAGAGACAATGCGCTTGAGTCCAAAAAACATTTTTGTACTTGAGGTTAATGTCCTTAGGAGGATGATTAAGAAGTGGGTTTTTCTTATAGCCCTCTGTAGCGGGGTGCCTGTGAAACAAGGTAAAATTACAGGAAAAGTAATTGATTGGACATATGTTCCTCCACGGATTCTTAGATTTACAATCTAAGGTAATACCAGCAAAGACTTCAGGGTAAAGAAGGATAGTTCTTTACCCTGTGTTGGTAAAGTCTGTTCTGGGACTGGTTTTATTGGGAATCTGATAGAGCTCTGGGTGGGACAGACTCCCAAGTCTGTGGACCACAGTTTAATGTTTTCCTTTCAGGTCTTGATTAAGGCAGCTGGTCCTAGCTCTCACGGGAGTGTGTGTCTCTATGCGAGGAGGCATCTAGGAGCTTGGCTGCAAAACGCTGACTTTGGATACAAGTATTTGCGCTTGTAAGGACACTTACTACAAAACTAAGGACTGGTCAGACTACGGACAAGTTAGGCTCAGTAGAGCAGAAGTTTATTTTTGTTTGATGGCAAGATGCCCTTTTTTCTTCTGTTTGGAAATATCCCGTGCATTAAACATAGTGTTTTCCTAAAGAGACTTTGAGTTTGTCCCTGCATTGAGTCTGATCCCCTACACCCTCCTTGAGAAGATTAAAAGATGTCTTAGAACTTGTGGCCCCTAGAAAGTTCTTTTGAGGCAAGATCGTACATTCAGGGTTGCTTTCCTGGAGAGGCCCAGACAACATCAACAATAGGGCATCAGCCTTACCATTCATTGACCCAGGGCGGTACGAGATAACAAAATTAAACCTGGAGAAGAAAAAGGTCCATCGTGCTTGTCAGATGACAACCTTTTGGCAGAACAAATATATTCTAAATGTTATGATCCAGGAGGATGGCTACAGGATGCTTAGCCCTTTTCAGCAGATGCCTCCACTCAGAAAATGCTTGCTTAATTCTTCTCGGCTGAAGACATCAGTCGAGAGAAATAAGCACAAGGATGAAGCTGCATTTTTTCTCCAATTCGCTGAGAAAGGATAGCTCCCACAGCAGAATTTGAAGCATCAACTTCTATGATGAAAGGTAGTTCAGGATCTGGATGTACCAGTATTGGTGCAGAAGTGAAGAGAGGTTTAAGGCCCCATGCACACGAGACGCAGATGCAAACTCTGCTGAACGCATGTTTTAAAAAGCAGAAACCTGCGTTTAAAAACGCGCGTTTTGCTGTGTTTTCATGTCGCGTTTAGACGCGTTTGCGTCTATAAGCATTTGTAAAGATAGCATCATATAGACCCTCCCCAAGCTCAGAAAGCATATATTATTAACTATTTATGCCATGTTTTGAGCAGCAGCAGCAGAGAGAGCAGTTGTACACTTGCATTTGCCTCTCTTTCTGTGTGTTTTTTTGGAAATGGATCCCATATTAAATATATGTCAGGAAATGCTCCTGATGTCACTCTTGATGAAGCAGCAACGTCGTCGCAAATTTGCATGAGAGGTCCAGAATCAGAGCTTGGCGATATTGGACCCATCCGTTGATGGCACAGCGAATGTCCGTTGGATATTTCACAAACATGTATGCATTAGTGAGTATATATGCTCTATGAACTATCTAAACTAATTACGACATTTTAAACAATTTTTTCTAGTATTTTTTATGGTTTACCATCATATTTCTGAGTTTTCTGGTCAAAAAAATTGGGTTCCTTTAAAAAGGCTTATAAACGCGAACGCAGCTAAACGCAGGTGCCTGCGTTTATACGCGTTTAGACGCGTTTTGCGTCTGAAACGTGGAAAAGCAAAGTGTCTGAACGCATTTTTTTGCTTCTGGAAAAACGCGGTTAAACGCAACTGCATAAAAACGGGAAAAAACTAGACTGTGTGCATGGACACATAGGATAACATTGCATACGTTCAGGTGCAGTTGAAAAAAGTGTCCAACTGCCTCTGAACGCGCGTTTAACTGCGTCTCGTGTGCATGGGGCCTTAGTGTACTAAAGGCAGCCTGTGGCTCAGGTGACCACATAAAGGGGTATCCCTTAGGCTGCTTTCACACTGGGGCGTGCGGGGCAGCGATGGTAAAGCAGCGCTATATTTAGCGCTGCTTTACCATCGTTTTACCCGCGGTATGCGGCCGTTAGCGGGGTGGTTTTAACCCCCGCTAGCGGCCGCAAAAGGGTTAAAAACCTCCGCAAAGCACCGCTGCAGCGGCGGTTTGTGTGCGGTATCCCCGCGGTTTCCCATTGATTTCAATGGGAAGGAGCGGTATAGGAGCGGTAAATACACCGCTCCTTCACCGCTCCAAAGATGCTGCTAGCAGGACTTTTGTTGCGGTCCTGCTAGCGCACCGCTCCAGTGTGAAAGCCTGCCGGCTTTCACACTGGAGTGAATGGGGCCGGTTTTTTCAGGCGGTATACAGGCGCTATTTTTAGCGCTGTACCGCCTGAAAACCGCCCCAGTGTGAAAGCAGCCTTACTTTGTCAGTTGTGTAATTGGAGCAATTACCTTGGAGAAATTCCTTACAAATCTTCTGTAAAAATTGGCAAATCCAACAAATCATTATATCTGCTTAACATTCATAGGGACAAGCCAATCCACCACTGCTTTAATCTTATCGGGATCCATGCTTACCCCTTCAGAAGCAATTATGTATCCCAAGAACTGGATCTGAGTTTGTTTGCATTTCTCTAGTTTGATGTAAAGTTGATTAGTCTCTTGAAGACAATACAGACATGCTTGCGGTGTTCTTCCAAATTATCAGAAGAAATGAGAATATCATCCAAATATGCTATTACAAACTTATCCAGCAAATCTCGAAAAACATTAATGAAATGTTGAAAAGTTGCAGGAGCATTGCAAAGTCCAAAGGTCATGACCAAAGATTCAAAATGTCCATATTGTATGCCCCTCGTAAATCTAGTTTGGTAAAGAGCTTGGCGGAGCGGAGTCTCTCCAGCATCTCTGGAATTAGTGGGAGTGGATAGCGATTTTTAATTGTGATCCTGTTTAAATCTCAGTAGTTGATCCACGGATGCAGGGTGGGGTCCTTTTTCTCCACGAAGAACAAGGCTGCCCCAGCAGGAGAAGTTAAGTGTCTGATAAAACCCTTCTTTAGATTCTCGCTAAGCCACACCCTGAGCACCTTCAGTTCAGGTTATTATAAAGAATAAAGGCGACCAAAGGGTATTTCTGCCCCTAGAAGCAATTCGATTGGATAATCATAAGAGCGATGAGGCAGCTGATAGGCGTTCTCTTTATCACAAACGTCCCGAAATGCAAGATATTGTGGAAGTAGCTTCTCATATGACTGGGTAGTTACCATAATTGCTTGTGAATCCTGGATTGGTGGAGGGCTTATTTGATAAGATTCTTTGCAATGTTTTTTGCAATGGTCAGATGTAAGACTTAACCACTTTAACCGCTTCCCGACCAGCGCACAACGATATACGTCGGCAGAATGGCACGGACAGGCATAAGGGCGTATATAAACATCCCCATTAAGATGCCGCCGTGCCATCGGGCGCGCTCCGCTCGGGTCCCGCGGACTCGATCGCCGCTGGGACACCCGCGATCGTCTCACGGGAAGGCTGAACGGGGAGATGCGGAAATAAACAGCATCTCTCCGTTCTGCCTAGCAACTAGTGACGCTGATCTCTGCTCCCTGTGATTGGAGCAGAGATCAGCATTCACTAGCTGACAGCCACGCCCCCCCACAGTAAGAAACACACCCCTAGGCATACTTAACCCCTACACTGCCCCCTTGTGGTTAACCCCTTCACTGCCAGTGTCATTTATACAGGAATCAATGCATTTAAATGGCATTGATTGCTGTATAAATGACAATGGTCCCAAAAATGTGTCAAAAATGTCCGATGTGTCCGCCTTAATGTCGCAGTCACAATAAAAATCGCTGATCGCCGCCATTACTAATAAAAAAAAAATATTAATAAAAATGCTATAAAACTAGCCTCTATCTTGTAAACGCTGTAACTTCTGCGCAAACCAATCAATAATCGCTTATTGTGATTTTGTTTTTACCAAAAATATGTAGAAGAATACGTATCGGCCTAAACTGAGGGGAAAAAAAGTTTTTTTATTTATATTTTTGGGGGATATTTATTATAGCAAAAAATAAAAAAGAATGCGTTTTTTTTTTCAAAATTGTCCCTCTTTTTTGTTTATAGCGCAAAAAATTAAAACCGCAGGGGCGATCAAATACCACCAAAAGAAAGCTCTATTTGTGGGAAAAAAAGGACGCCAATTTTGTTTGGGAGCCACATCGCACGACCGCGCAATTGTCAGTTAAAGCGACGCAGTGCCGAATCGCAAAAAGGGGCCTGGTCCTTTGGCTGCAAATTAAACCGGTCTGTATATGATTAAGACCGCCTACCACTCATATACTGCGGCAGGGCGGCTCTATTGCACGAAACGATGTACCTGTACGTCGTTGCATACAATAGATACTGTGGGCATACGCGCCCGATGCGCCCCCCGCCTAAGCGCGCGCGTGGGTCCGGCGGACTCGATGTTCGCCAGCCACACGCGATCGCTGCACAGGGAGGCAGAATGGTGATCTGCCTAATGTAAACAAGGTGGATCCCCGTTCTGACAGGGGACAACATGGAGATCTGCTGTTCCTAGTGATCATTAACAGCTATCTTTGTGTTGTCCCAGTGAGCCCAGCCCCCACACAGTTAGAACACACCCAGGGAACACAGTTAACCCCTTCCCTGCCAGTGTCATTTATACATTGATCAGTGCATTTTTTTTTTTAGCACTGATCACTGTAATAATGTCACTGGTCCCCAATAAGTGTCACTTGTGGTCAGATTTGTCCGCCGCAATGTCGCAGTACCGCTAAAAATTCCGGCGCCATTACAAGTAAAAACATAAAAAAATAAAATAAATCCATAAATCTATCCCGTATTTTATAGACGCTATAACTTTTGCGCAAACAAATCAATATACGCTATTTACCAAAAATATGTAGCAGAATACATATTGGCCTAAACTGATGAATAAATTTGTTTTTTTATATATTTTTTTGGATATGTATTATAGCAGAAATTAAAAAATATATTTTTTTAATGAAAATTTTCGTTTTTCTTTTGTTTTTTAGCGCAAAAAATAAAAACCACAGAGGTGATCAAATAACACCAAAAGAAAGCTCTATTTGTGGGAAAAAAATAAATTTTGTTTTGGTACAATGTTGCATGACTGCGCAATTGTCAGTTAAAGCGATGCAGTGCTGTATCACAAAAAATGGCCTGGTCATAAAGGGGGTAAATACTTCCAGGCTGAAGTGGTTAAACGTGTCTCCCAGTTTCATAGTTATAGTTTCATAGTTAGTAAGGTTGAATAAAGACATCAGTTCATCCAGTTCAACCTGAGTGTCTACAATCTCTCAACCCCTGCACTCTCATCCCCTATTAGAAGAGCAAGTGAACCCTCTTTATCTACTATGTTTCCTATACCCTCTCAAGAACTGAAACTCGCACCTATTTTTTTAGGCCAAAATCAGGACCCACCATCAACACCCACTTAACCCCACAATATAATACAGAATATACCAGAACAGCCAATCTAGATGTTATTAATCTTTCTTCCTCTCCACTTACATTACCTCAAATCCAGGTTTTACAATTAGGCCTTACCTTCTGCCCTTCCACAGACTTTGATTGTTTTCAACTAGTAAAGGATCTTCACCTCTTTGCGAGGAAATTACTTTATAAAACAATTTACCACCATAAAACAATACCTACTCAGATTTCCAATACAGACAATACTATTCCCACTCTAGCAGAAATCCAAGCCTTAGAGGACCTAATGACCCTCTTAGATGAAGCAGACCCTACTGATGATGACCTCTTGGATAATATACAAAACGAGACTACTACTCTCGCTACCACACTCCCATGCCCGATCCCTTTCAAGCCCAAATCCAAAAACTTCCCTTCGCTAACCACCAATCCCTCTATTTGGGCATTTGTGGAACAAACCACAAAGGAACTAAAAAAACTTAATTTGGATGAATCAGGTATGACAAATTTAACTAAGGCTCAACAAAAAGCTCTTAAATTTCTTCAATCCAACCAAGATATAGTTATCAAACCCTCCGATAAAGGAGGGAACGTGGTTGTCATGGATGTCCTGGCTTACATGAATATGTGCCATGACATCCTTGACAACCACGATTGGTACAGACCTATCTGCCCTACTCGAATCAAATCTTATATTCTGGAATATCAAAATTTCATTTTCCATGCAACCAGAAAGGGAACCATAGATACCAATACCTGGAAATTCTTACATGTAACTCAACCTAAAACCCCGACTTTTTATGCACGCCCCAAACTTCACAAATCTATGATAACACCCCCCGGCCGGCCCATTGTCTCTGGCTGCGAGGGACTTACAGAAAAAGCATGTGAGCTTGTGGATAAACATCTTGCCCCCCTTGTTTCTGCACTTCCTTCCCATATTAAAGATACTATCCATCTGTTACGCATTCTCGAAAACAAACAGCTACCCAAAAATTCGTACCTTGTTGCGTTAGATGTTGAATGCCTCTACAACGCCATACCACATGAAAGAGGTGTGGAAGTTGTAGCTAAACAATTGGAAATCCTTGGCCCCAATGCACAACCTTATAATAATTTTGTTTTATCATTACTTAAGTTTATCTTAACCAAGAACTATTTTACCTTTGGATCTTCCCACTACCTCCAGATACAGGGCGTAGCAATGGGCACTAAATGTGCCCCTTCCTACGCCAATCTGTATCTGGGGGGGTGGGAAAAGGAAATTCTCTCGGACCCCGAGATGAGATGTTTCACTCAACATGTCTTCTCCTGGTTGAGATACATTGACGACATTTTGATTTTCTGGACCGGCACTCACTTGGACTTACAAAATTTTTTTGAAAAAATCTCCACTAATGCATATAATTTAAAATTTTCTTTGGACTATAGCCAACAAATGATCACCTTTCTTGATCTTACTATAACCATCAATAACGAGGGTAAATTATATTCCTCGTTATACAGAAAAGCCTCGGCTGGCAATACCATATTGCATGCATCTAGCTCTCACCCTAAAACTCTTTTAAAAAGCATACCGTACAGCCAATACCTACGCATAAGAAGAAATTGTACTAATGACAAAAATTTTTACCAATCCTCCTACGAACTATACCAGAGATTGAAACTAAGAGGCTACAGCCACAATTTACTTAAGCAATCATTCAATAGAGTTAAATGTTTGGAACGAAAGGAATTAATCTTTAGAGCCAAAAATCTTCAATCAATGCAACCTGTACGCCTCATCACCCAATACTCAAACCAATCTACCCAAATAAGGGATACTATAAATACATTTTGGCCCCTACTCTCAACTGATCCAATAGTAGGACAATATGTGAAAACATACCCGGAAATCACTTACCGGCGACCACTATCTCTCAGTGATAAATTAACCTCCAGTCACTTTTATGCCCCAAATGACAGAAAATGGACCATCCAGGCACATTTCCCTGTGGTCACTGTGACTCTTGTATATTTTTATCCAATTCTAATACCACCCTATTACCGAATGGTAATTTACACAAACCTAAATACCGGGTCACATGTAATACCATAGGAGTCATTTACTTAGCCACTTGCCGCTGTGGATGTTTCTATGTCGGCAAAACAAAGAGAGCATTCTCTATCCATATACAGGACCATATTAAACCCTTACTTAAAAAGAAAATCTCAACATCAATTAACCGCCATGTTGCCCAAAAACATAACTTCGATGCTACTGCAATTTTATTTTCTGCCCTTGAACATATACCCCTCAATATACGTGGAGGGGATATCGATACTCGCCTACTCCAACTTGAAACCAGGTGGATATATACTCTAGATGCCACCAGATACCCGGGCATGAATGAATACATTAGTTTTAAATCATTTTTGTAACTCTCCTTTCTATCCCCTTTTCCCTCCCCTTTCCCCCCCCTTTCCCATCTCCCATTTCCCTTTCTTCCCTCTGTTCCTTCCCCATTCATACAATTTTTCATGCCCCTTCTCCCTTGCCCTTGCCTGTTGAGCTCACTTCCAACATGCGCTGAAGCTCGCTCCCCTTCCCCTTCTCATTATCTTCTTAAATGTACAAATAACTCAACGATACCTCTTAAATACACATTGAAAATAATTCAAACTATTGAAAAACCTTACCAAATATACTGTATGGGAATTGAATCATAAATTTCTTTTTCTTTCCCGATTTAATTTTGAAATTGCCCCTGTTGTACTTATTCATTTGTCTTTAAAATAATTAAAACAGGCACTTGACAAATATCAATTTGAATTGATTTGTCTCAAACTGTCTGTGTTTCCCCGTCTAAAATGCTAGTACTAATTTACAGGCATTTAAACTGCTATTACTCCAGTATGCCTATCTTTATCTTATTTTTATTTTTCTGATTAGAGATTTCGATTGGGCGAGACATCCTCTGTACTATGCGATCCACCGGATCGCCCCACCAACACCCCCAGGCTCAGTCCTCTTCCCCCCTTTTTCTCTCTCTTAAACATCCCACCAGTTCCACCTTTTCGGTTGTCATGATACGGACGCTGATTGGACGTTGGGTGTGTCTATTTGGGAGTGCCTCTATGCTTAGTATGGACACCCAAGGGCGGCGCTTCCAAGCCCGCCCACCTCCAGCCTCTGCAGCGAATCGCCACACTTTGGCGATTACGTCATCACGCCGCTCACACGCACACCGCCAGGAACTATGGTCCTTTGAGGCCCCTGACCGAGATGCGTGCGATGCGTCTGCGCACAGGCTCTCACGTCCGCTGACTGAGGGGCGTTCCCCACGCCCTCTCAGACTGGAAGGCGAGTTTAAAAGCCAGCTTGTTAGCTCAGTCCACCACGGGACCTTGGAGGCACCTGACGCATTAAATCTCTCCGCAATCAAGTAAGCTATCTTAGCCCATCTTCCACTTACTTTTTGATCTTTTAACTGGTCTTTCTGCCATATCCAATTCGGTTTGCTTTGACTATTTATACTTTCAATTTATCAGGGACCTTCGGCCATTTGGACACTGTTTTCATCTAAAGGTGCCCACACATGCCCGCATTTGGGCAGAATTGGTTTTCAATTCATAGACTGACACAGGTACTAGATTATAAATCTGCCTTTTGTATTTTTATTCAACCCATCCCCCCTTCCTTCTTATTTTTTTCTAAGTCTTAGAACCTTACTTATATTAATACATTTCAGGTGCCTCCCGTTTTCTGATCATCCTCTCCCAGAATACAAGGTTCTTCTATTCTTATTACCAGCTCTCTTTTAAACTAATTATTGAAGTAAGTAAATACTTGAGACATATGTCCTCTATATAATGTATGGCGTCATGTCCATGAACTAACCTATCATGGACTTACAACACTATATTACTTAACTTTTATACAAACTCACTATCCCTTTTCAATTATCCCCTTTTTGACTAGAAAACCTCCTTTCTCGGCCTGGCTTGACTCGCCTTCTGCTATGCATTGTAGGCACCCTTTAAGACCACCTCACTCCACAGCCTGACCTGAATCTGATCCTCCACCATCTATACCGACCTGGGTAAGTTCTGATTGATGTAAGGGGGACACCCCCGCGTTTCCATCACCAGGGGATGAGGGGTGGGGGCAATCCCCTCTGGATCACAATCAGTGGGCTCTCTCCCTGGCTACCTCTATCAAAAAATCCCTTTTTGTATAAACCGGCACTGGTTTACTCTCAGTCTGACTCATTAGTAAATCATACTAATTATGACAATCTTTCTTACTAGATACACTTATCTTGTACAGTAGACTCACCCTGAGGAAGCCATTGTTATGGCGAAACATGTCGGAATTGTCTACTAAGATGCGCCCAGTCCACCTCAGGTCATCTTATCTACAGTAACCTTGAATTTTTTCTAAATCCTATGTGTATTCCTGAACTAAATGGTAATTTTGGATTGATCTCTATATAAATGACCATATGCCCTTTAGAACAAATCTAATCATTTATCTAACCTTTGTTATGATCTTTCATGATTAAGCACTGCTAAATGTATATCAATAATTTTTGTTTTTCTTATTCTATGTAATTGTTTATATGATTGTATTTATATGTAATAAAACTATTTTGTATTAACAAATAAGTGTTTTGAGCATTGAACTGTGAGTCAACCCCGACTCTCCTACATCATTATTGCACCGCTATAATCCCTAGTCCACTATCCCCTTTTGTTTATACTTTAATATCAAGGGATGAGGTGCTGTATTAATTAGTGGATCCTCTCTGTCTTTTTTTACATTACTGAGTGTCTACAATTGTCCCTATCCCTGTACATTGCACACTCACATCAGTCCCTACCCTCAAGGAGCCCACAATCCAAGGTCCCCATTCATATACTAGGGCCAATTTTTGGACAGAAGCCAATTAACCTACCTGCATGTCTTTGGATTGTGGGAGGAAACCGGAGTACCCGGTGGAAACCCACGCAGGCACAGGGAGAACATGCAAACTCCAGGCAGGTGGTGTCGTGGTTGGGATTTGAACCAGCGACCCTTCTTACTGCTAGGTGAGAGTGCTAACCACTACACCACTGTGCCGTTGATGGAGGGATTGTGGATAGAAAACCAAGGAATGCCCAGGTGAAAGCTGATAGTCTCCTGATGGTCTGTCTCAATTAGGAGTTAAAGTGGGACCGTCTTGCGGATAACAGGTCCTGAAGACAAAGGTGAGCCATCCACAGTTTCCATATCAATAGGGGCGAGTTTATTTCTTATTTGAATGTTATTATTTTGGGCAAATTCAATGTCCATGAATTTTCCCCAGAGTCCAGCATAGCAGAGTAAGCTTTATAGGGATGATTAAATGAGTTGATAAAGAATTAGCTTTATTTGTTTCCTGAATCAAAGGAGAGACAGACTGAGTAATTGAGTTTATTTGTTCAGATGCTGTAACATCTGTTGCCGCAATTGTTCTTTTAAATTTACATAGTTACATAGTTGGTGAGGTTGAAAAAAGACACAAGCCCATCAACCTGTGTGTGTGCTTTTATGTGAGTATTACATTGTATATCCCTGTATGTTAAGGTTGTTTAGGTGCCTATCTAATAGTTTTTTTGAAATTATCTATGCTCCCTGCTGAAACCACTGCTTGTGGAAGAGAATTCCACATTCTTACCGCTCTTACAGTAAAGAACCCTCTACGCAGTTTAAGGTAAACCACTTCTCTTCTAATTTTAGTGAATGGCCACGTGTCTTTTTAATTTCCCTTTTGCAGAAAAGTTTTATCCCTATTGTGGGGTCACCAGTATGGTATTTGTACATTGAAATCATATCCCCTCTCAAGCGTCTCATCTCTAGAGAGAATAAGTTCAATGGTCATAATCCTTTAGTCCTCCAGTCCCTTTATTAGCTTTGTTGCCCTTCTCTTAACTCTCTCCAGTCCCAGCACAATCCCTTATGAGGACGGCTCCCAGAACTGGAGTTAATCCCCTTTTTAATGCATGCCAATATTCTGCTTGCTTTGTTAGCAGCAGCTTGGCATTGCATGCCGTTGCTGAGCCTGTCATCTACAAGGACCCCCAGGTCCTTTTCGTTCCTAGATTCCCCTAGAGGTTTCCCCCCCTAATGAGTAGATTGCATTCATACTTTTGCCACCCATATGCATTATTTTACATTTTTCTACATTAAACCTTTGCCATGTAGTTACCCACCCCAATAATTTGTTCAGATCTTCTTGCAAGGTTTCCACATCCTGCAGAGAAATTATTGCCCTGCTCAGCTTAGTATCATTTGCAAATACCAAGACTGAGCTGTTTATCCCATCCTCCAGGTCCCTTATGAATAAATTAAATAGGATTCATCCCAGGACAGAACCCTGGGGGACAATTAATTGCCGGACTCTCCACAATAAAGACATAAGTTCTCTGAACGGCGTCTCTCTTTCACCTAAGTAGTAATAGATCTTTTAATAGCATCCACCTTTATAGGTTCAGGAGTGTCAAAATCTGGAATAACTCTTGGACCCTTAGGAGTAAACTGACTAGTAGAAAAAAAACGCATGCCACCATTACTGCCTAGGATTCCCAGTCTCTCCTTTCTCTTTTCAGTAAGTCTCTGATCAATTCAAATACATAATTTAATAAAAGCCTTGAGGTTTCCAGGACTTTTTACTCTGGCAAGCTCATCTTTTACTTGTTCAGAGAGTCCTTGACAGAACTGACTTGTTTGCGCTGCTGGATTCCAATTGGTATCTGAGATCCAAGGTCTGAATTCAGTTGTGTACTCTGCAAAAGAGGATCTACTCTGCCGTAAATTGTGCAATTTTGCCTCAGCAGTAGCGCAGCGGTTAGGATAATCAAAAACTTGATTCATAGCAGCCACAAAAGAATTAAAATTACTCCACATAAGGGGAGGCCCAGGCTAAGGCTTCCTCAGTCTGCCCCCCCCCCCCGCCATATAGCGGAATGTATGGGAATAATCTGATTTATCTAATATATAAAAAAAATAATAATAAGCAGCACATTTTTTCTGTCAGAAGTAAATGCAGCAGGCTGCATGTGAAAGTATATACGACATTGATAAAGGAAATCTCTGTAATGGCGACAGTCTCCATTAAATTTGAGTGGTAGGGGCATGCGTGCGTTAGTATCTACTGCAGAAGTATCTTGGGAACGAAAGTCCCGCAATTGTCTATGCAGATCTAGGATGTCTTCCTGTAGCCCTGTAGCCCTTTAATTTATAACTCGGAAAGCTTTACCTGGTAGTTAACACCAAACACCTGCAACTCAGAGATTTGCACCCTGAGAGAAGCCACAGCAGCTGCTACAAAGGCCTCCATGTTTTGTGGCAGAATATTATGTCGGTCTGGAGTCAGGCTCAGAGGCCAGTAGGTATAGCAATGCAGCAGCACCCACTGACAGGTGGAACAGATAGTCACACAGGTCACCCTGGCTGATGACACAGGTTCACCTGAGGTGCGGGTTCTACATAATACCTGGTATTCACCAGAGCTACTGATGGTAGAGATGGGCTTTGATGCGTGTTAATACCAGGTCGCAGTCCTCAGGGCTAATGTGCTATGCTGTGTGCTCCCTCTCCTGGGGGCTAATTTGCATTGTTTTATTGCCTTTCTGATCAGGTAAAATTTGTTTTTATTTAGGGGTTTACTGCCCCCTTATTATTAATTTCTTGCTACCTGCATGCTCCATAGACATATATTTTATGTCACTATCCTTTAATCTACCTTCCAACTTTCAATACCAAGTGTTTCATCTGCCCTGGACATTAATTCCAGCAGCACTTTCCTTTTGCTTTTAGCAGCATCCATATGGACGGTTTATATTATATACTATGGTCCCAGTCTATGCATTTATATACACACCTACTCGCTATATATATCTCAAAATATAATATACAAAAACTCTTTGGTATATCTTGCTATATATACTCCTCTATACATTCATCCTTTCTTATGTTTAAATAGAGCATGGGGATTTCCTCAGTGTTATAAGAAGCCCTTCCAAGTACCTGTGTGCCCTTGTGACTGTGCTTTACCCTATGCTGGTCTCGCTGGTTGCTCACTGCTGCTCCTATCTGGAGGCCTCTGGTTGCACCAATCGGATCGTTGTTGGGACATGGCTGTCTGTTTTTTACAAAATCACTCTGTGGCTGTGACATGTACTTGCATTTGTACTTGTATTTATCTTGGCAACATGTAAGTGTTTATAATTTTTTCCATATACCTGTACTTGTTTTTGAATAACGAATGGCTGTATATTCTGCATACATGTATATACACATGTTTTTTCTGTTCATGTTATTTATTATAATTTTTTGTCTCTTTTTAAAAGATAGAAACAAAACTGCTCTACACAACCCTGAAGAAGGAGTTTCCTGAAATGCGTCGGAGTGATCCGTGCGACTTGCCTTGGTGACCCTGTCACGGTAGTCCCTGAACCTCCTCTAGAGTTTTGTTCTTCTGTTTTTTGCCATATCTATGTTATACAGTCTATAGCCACCTATTGATTCAAATTTTAATTGTTTATATTTCAATAAATTTTGTATACTCCTTTTACATACTCTTTGTGTACTGCTACTTGGGCCATTAAAGTCCCGTAAAGGAGAGATCCTTCTCCACTCTACGGTCCTCAGTTGATCCCCACCAGGAGGTGTGCAAGGAAGGGTCCAGTAGCAGATATAGCAGGTAGGGATCAAGCAGAAGTGTAGTCAAGAAACAAGCCAAATATCGGTAACGAATAGTTGCAGGTTGGGATTAAGCAGAAACACAGCCGAGGAACAAGCTAAATGTTGGTAACGGATGGTAGTGAAGATACGGTCGGCAGCAGGAGAGACAAGAGCGAGATATTGGCCTTTGAAGGCAGGTAGAGTCATCGCCAGACACAGCAGAGGTCCCAGGTTCAAGTCCAGGTCCTAACACAGTGGTTCTAGAAGCAGCTTGTTTGGGCTCCTATGAAGCGTTGTGGAATTAAATTTAGTGTGGACCCTGTACACTGTTTTCCCTGATGATGGCTATAAAACTGTCCTGAAAGCATGGTCCCCACCCACCTCTTTGCGCCCTATGCCCCCTGGGCATATTTCACCACATAATCCCCTTTGGTTTAATCCGATGCTGTCGGAGTTTATGTTTATACCCAATCCCATTGTATGGGTATTAAATATGTGGATCAGATATGCACTGGGGGGTCGGTTACAGATTTTGATGGGTTAAAACAAAAATTTCACCTACCTAACTCATATCTGTTTAGGTTTCTGCAGCTTAGGCATGCTTTTAATTCTCAATTTGAGAACTCTCAAGTGGCTTTTTAACTTCGACTCTGGAGGATTTGCTCAGAGACAAATCTATGATCAAGCCTTTGTCCAACAACATATAAAGAATTATTACCTAATGTACACATGGGACTGTAAACTCTTAAAGCTAAATGGGTGGAGGACTTTCCTACACTGGATACAGAAGATTGGGAAGACATGTGGGAGTTCTCCTTCTCACAACTGGTCTCCGCTAGGGACAGACTAGTTCAGTTCAAAATTATGCATAGAGTGTATTGCACCCATACGCTTACACAAAATATACCCAGCTATTCCAGCTTCCTGCTGGAGGTGTGCCCCTCCCTCAGCAGACTTTATCCATGTATTTTAGAGCTGTCCCCAGATAAAAAAAATTTGGACTGAGGTTTCTACATTTATTTTGACCGTTACCACCATTCAGTGACAGTGGAAGTGTGTTTGCTGGATCTTGTAGACCCTCTGGCTCCTCTTCGGGTGGTCAGAACCCTCTTGGGATTATTACTTTACTATACACGCAAGACCATTGTACTCCAGTGGAAATCTTCTGCCCCACCATCAATTAACTTTTTGAAAAGGTTAGTCAATTTAGCCCTGCCATTATACAAAGCCACTTATCTGTCTAGAGGTTGTGTCAAGAAATTTCAGAAAATGTGGGACATATGGGTGGAATCCCCGTCTACAAATGCAGATTCTCTGGATGACTAGCCTGTACTCTGTTATGCAATTAACCACTTCTCATGTAGTAGAACTTTGCATTTATGCTCCACCTGGTGGATAATTTCCTGGGTGCCTAAGTCCTGGGAGGGAGTGCATCTTATCATTGAGTTAAGCTCTGAAGGTTGTTTGGGAAAAGCCCTTGCGATCCAGCCTGCACAGGTGGTCCGAGCGTACTAACTCTTGGTTGTTTTTAGTATTTTCTAGTCTTAGTTGAGTTATCTTTTCTTTTAGTTTTGGCTGTTATTGTGTGTTTGAGCTTGGGTATGCCCAATATGCTCTGTTATGTAATCCACACTTGAAAACTTGCAATAAAAAGCAAAAACAAAAGATGGAGAGCGGGGAAGGGGACAGTAAATATGCCCCCAGTAAACTGTGAACAGGAGCCTTTGTAATGAACAGGAGCCTCTCTCTCTTGATTGTTCATCTGCAGTGCATCTGCAACCTGAGGCTGCAGAAATTAACTAGGGCATGTGTTTCCTCAGTCCCTTACGTGGTCTGTTTAGACCTCTGATATCTCACCAACAGCGATGTAAAATATTTTTTTCAAAAAATTACATTAAAATGAATTAAAATCTAAAATAAAATAAAAAAATCTAGCTAAAATTTCTAATCAGACTAAAAAGCCACGCCTAATATGTAACACAATTTAGTCACACCCGCTGTTTGCCGCAAAGCGCTATGCACGCCACAGGTCACCGTGTCCCTGGTAGGGGCTCCAGTGCATTACTTTACCCAGGGGCCCATGATGCTTTAAAGGTGGCACTGTGCACAGGCCCTTGCTTTTCCTCCCAGTAGCTGGAGGAGTGAAAGGATTTTAAATATATGTACTTGTTGTAGTGATATAATATGTAGTGGGTAGATGGTTTCTAGTTATTATAAGTATTGTTCCGCAGCAACCCAATTCTTCCAGAGAGAAACACTTTATTGAATTCCAACACAGAACAGTCTTGCAACAGATGATAAAATCCAACAAGGTATATATGACAACGAATATTTTTCCTAGAACTGTGCCTTCATAACCACACACCCTCCTGAGTCAGAATAGACTGGACTACAAGGTTATATTCAGCTGCAGTCATAAACTGCCCTAATTTGCATTCTTGCATATTAACATCAACAAGTATGCGCAATTAGATTAACAGATACCACCTTATTTGTATGGAATCCCCAATCTATATTCTTGCATATTAACATTAACATAGCCCATAGTCATTATCTGTTCCCTTTGATATGTGGAGTAATTCTTGTTTGGCCACTTCCCCTTTGATCAACAAGTCCCCTTTGATATGTGTAATTAGGTTAACAGATAACATTGTCAACTGAAAACTGGCCTGGTCAATCTTGTACTGTACATGTACATATATATAATAATAATATAAAATCCCACATAAATCGGCCAACACATTACAACACTTGTGAGGGTCAGTAATATTGTGAGATTTACTCGATTCACTCATTTCTGTTTTCTAGTCACATCATCCATCACTTGACACTTTTTGACAGCCAAATACCCCTCTATCCTAAATGTGTCACTAGTCCTTTTTTTGGTACATCTAAGTATCTATGATAGTATAGTGCACAAAAGGGGGTTTTGGGACTTTGAATGAGACATATGTAATCATACATCTCCATCCCTAAATCTGGTATATAGAAAAGAGTTGGACTTTGAATGAGGTGTGTATGATGAGGCTCAACAAATGGAACAATGTAATATGGATGTGTTTATTAAAACACACAGCAATAACATGTCGACTTGTAAATAGCATTATTTAAAAAAGTAATCCTCCACTAAATGGAATCCTTAGAATACAAGGTTCGGTCCTATAAGTAAAACATGATGCATCTGTATAAGCCCGACACGTCTTTGAGAAACACACTTATGTTCTCTGTGTCTTCACACCCCCACCTCAGATCCCGGCACAGACAACTGTACTAGCCCATGTGATCCAGCTTACATACCTTCACATGCTGCCATAATGTAAGCAGTCCAGGAGATAGAATTTCTACCTTCTCTACTCTGTCATCGCTTCCCATATTTGGGTTGCATGATTAGACTTTATGTGATATTTCTGTCTCTTTGCGGAGTCAAATTTTCCACGCATCCGCCCCTGAAGAGTGGCATTATTGCCATGAAACGCATCAGACTTATATAGATGCATAATGTTTTACTTAAAGGACCAAACCTTGTGTTCTAAGGATTTCATTTTGTGGAGATTTTTTTTTTAAAATAACGACATTTACATGTTCGTGGTTTGCAATATGCTGTCTATGTGTTTACTATATTTGTATGTATCCACTGCTGCATGTTATTGCTGTGTGTTTTAGACAATAAACACATCCATATTACATTGTTCCATTTGTTGAGCCTCATCATACATCATAGGCAAGAATAACCTTACCACAGGTGAGCCTTATCTAAATTCAGTCCTAGTTGAATCAATCGGTATTTCTTTATACCCGACAAGACCAGCTAGGTATAATCACAGCAATTACCACACTCACAGTACTGAGGCGATAGCTTCTTAGTGAACACAAAAGAATTGAGAGATTCTATGTTCAAAGCTATCTGATTTAATTCTGGGCAGGTATACAACTTATATACGTTATTATTAGCCATTCATAATAGGGAACAAAGGGGGTGGTCAATGTACATTTCATATCATTACATATCATTAATACTCAAATGCCCAACCCCTTAAACATGGCTGACATAGCAACTATAGTAACCATGCCATCTGCCCCCATAACTCATAGTCATGCCTTCAGTGTTTCCCTTTACACAGGAAAATGTCCCAGACAGCTCTTCAACCACAGAAGCTTTATATAGAAAGGTACAGAGCAAAGATGCTACTGTAAGCTATATTTTCTTATATGTGTGCTTTATTGAAACCATTACAGTCTGTCACAGCCTGAGAATACAGAACTTTAAACTAACTAGCAGATTAACCCAAGTTAATCATATATGAACTTATATAAAGATAGAGTCACTTCTGTTCAGTCATTTTACTACACACCTCATACAAACTCTTTTCTATATGATAGTATAGCTTACACGTATCATTGCTATCTCATTTAGAATCTCATTGATCCTTCTTAGACATCTCCCACTTTCAGTCTTGTCCGTCCCAATTTTCGTCCCATATATATTTGCCTATCCCATTTTTAGGTCTTTTCACCACACCACCATTCTAATCTTTCTTTACCCAAACACTTTCTGATTTTGTAAATGACCTGTCCAATTTGTCAGCCTTTTTTGTTTTTTTAACCTGGCCATACACTATTAGATGTTCTTTGTTCAGCCTGTGGACTGAACAAAAAAATGCAGTTTGCTCCACCCACGCTATACAGTATGTATGATCTCCCACTGTGACTATTGCATTCTGACATCTGGCACCAGTGGCTGTCAAAATACTGAAACCCAGTGGAGGCTGGTGGTAATTATTTTTTTGGGGGGGGACATTAACACCCCCCGTCAGTCGGTGGGTGGGTCTGGTGCACTTACCCCATCTATGCAGTGCTTCACCGGTGGCTTCCCTTGCGCGGCAGCGGCGGCGGCTTTCCTTTGCTCTCCATGGGCATCGGCAGCTTCCGTTTCCTCCCTCTTCCTCCTCAGCCAATCGGGAGTCTTTTCTTTTCGGCCAATCAGAAAACGGGTCTCAGACCTGCTTTTGATTGGCAGGATTGAGGATCAGTGTTATAACAGCGGATATTTATTCGCTGTTGTGACACCTGGGTGGGCTCCTGGGGCAATGCTCTATGCTCCGAGCCCACCTTATTTTGAAGCCTATTAGAGCCTATGGCTCAAATCAGGTGCTTCAAAAAAAAACGCTTCTTCTTCTTCCACCCCACTTTCATCTAAGCTCTCCAGGTGGTGTATTTCATTTATACCATATATACAATCCCGAATTTTAGGGCTATCAACTTCCTGCCATTTTCTCGGTATGAGCATTTTCGCTACATTGATCATAATGGGAATTACAGATATTTTATATTGTTTACTAGGGCCGTCTACTCCATGGAACAAGCATATCCAAGGGTCTTCCAGTATTTCTTTGTTGGTAATTTCCTTTATTAGTTGCAAAACCTCCTTCCGGTATTTTTTGATAGTTGGACATTCCCACCATAAGTGGGCCATTGTTCCTATTGCCTTACATCCTCTCCAACAGTCTGAGGATTTCTCCGGTTGAAATTTACTTATTTTATTTGGTGTTGCATACCACCTTGCCAGGCACTTATGATTCATCTCAACCATCTTTAAATCTACAGCAGAGCTGTGTGTTAATTTCAAAATCTTGTCAATAGTGTCTTTGTTACATCATGACCCCAATTCATTTTCCCATATTTTGATGTATGGCGGGACCTCCAGCTTGTCTCTAGCTGATATTATTTTATATATACAGTCAGGTCCATAAATATTGGGACATCGACACAATTCTAATCTTTTTGGCTCTATACACCACCACAATGGATTTGAAATGAAACAAACAAGATGTGCTTTAACTGCAGACTTTTAGCTTTAATTTTAGGGTATTTACATCCAAATCAGGTGAACGGTGTAGGAATTACAACAGTTTGTATATGTGCCTCCCACTTTTTAAGGGACCAAAAGTAATGGGACAATTGGCTGCTCAGCTGTTCCATTGCCAGGTGTGTGTTAGTCCCTCATTATCCCATTTACAAGGAGCAGATAAAAGGTCCAGAGTTCATTTCAAGTGTGCTATTTGCATTTGGAATCTGTTGCTGTCGACTCTCAATATGAGATCCAAAGAACTGTCACTATCAGTGAAGCAAGCCATCATTAGGCTGAAAAAACAAAACAAACCCATCCGAGAGATAGCAAAAACATTAGGTGTGGCCAAATCAACTGTTTGGAACATCCTTAAAAAGAAAGAACGTACTGGTGAGCTCAGCAACACCAAAAGACCCGGAAGACCACGGAAAACAACTGTGGTGGATGACCGAAGAATTCTTTCCCTGGTGAAGAAAACACCCTTCACAACAGTTGGCCAGATCAAGAACACTCTCCAGGAGGTAGGTGTATGTGTGTCAAAGTCAACAATCAAGAGAAGACTTCACCAGAGTGAATACAGAGGGTTCACCACAAGATGTAAACCATTGGTGAGCCTCAAAAACAGGAAGGCCAGATTAGAGTTTGCCAAACAACATCTAAAAAAGCCTTCACAGTTGTGGAACAACATCCTATGGACAGATGAGACCAAGATCAACTTGTACCAGAGTGATGGGAAGAGAAGAGTATGGAGAAGGAAACGAACTGCTCATGATCCAAAGCATACCAACTCATCAGTGAAGCATGGTGGTGGTAGTGACATGGCGTGGGCATGTATGGCTGCCAATGGAACTGGTTCTCCTGTATTTATTGATGATGTGACTGCTGACAAAAGCAGCAGGATGAATTCTGAAGTGTTTCGGGCAATATTATCTCCTCATATTCAGCAAAATGCTTCAGAACTCATTGGACGGTGCTTCACAGTGCAGATGGACAATGACCTGAAGCATACTGCATAAGGAACCAAAGAGTTTTTTAAGGGAAAATAGTGGAATGTTATGCAATGCCCAAGTCAATCACCTGACCTGAATCCGATTGAGCATGCATTTCACTTGCTGAAGACAAAACTGAAGGGAAAATGCCCTAAGAACAAGCAGGAACTGAAGACAGTTGCAGTAGAGGCCTGGCAGAGCATCACCAGGGATGAAACCCAGCGTCTGGGGATGTCTATGCGTTCCAGACTTCAGGCTGTAATTGACTGCAAAGGATTTGCAACCAAGTAAAAAAAAAAGTGAAAGATTGATGGATGAAAGTCTGCAGTTAAAGCACATCTTGTTCGTTTCATTTCAAATCCAGAATTGTGTCGATGTCCCAATATTTATGGACCTGACTGTACGAGCTATGTTGTTCTTTGATTTTTCTCTCATACATAGCCGCTCTAGCAGCCTGTAATCTTCCCTGTATCTTATTGGGTGGGCCAATTTCTCCACAAAATGCCTTAACTGGAGGTACCGCCATTCATCTATCACCATTAAATCTGTGTCGAGTTTTAATTCTTGATATGTGCTTATTTTACCCCTCTTTATTATATCTTTCAACTGTGCGTTTTCTTTTTATATCCAACTCCCCCCACCGACCTTTTCCCTGGTGCAAAATACTAATTTTCCTTTAAAAAAATCAAAGGTGAATTGTATGCCCATTTGTTTTGTGTATGAATCATAACCCATATTTTTTGTGTATTACGTGTCATTTCGTGTGTTGTCACTCCCAAAACCCTGTGCTGTGGGTGGTTCAGTGGCGGAACTATAGGGGTCGCTGCGATCGCCATGGCGACTGGGCCCGTTGCTGCAGGGGGCCCTGGGGCCCCCTGTACACTTCGCTAGGAGGGGCGGCTGAGAGGAGCTCCCCGATCGCCGATTCTAAACTGTAATCGGCAATGTGCAGGGAGCTCCTCACATTAGGCTAAAGTGAAAGTCAAAGCACAGTGTGTGCTCTTTGTCTCCCCCTGCAGTGCAGTACCCGGCAGGAAGAGACAAGGTAGGAGGACTCGTTTTTTTTTTTGTTTTTTTTAATATAAGATTATCTACTGTATCTGTATGTGTGTGCATCATACATGCGTGTGTGTGTGTGTGTGTGCATGATGTATGTGTGTGTCTGTGTGTGCAATGCATGATGCATGTGTGTGTTCATGATGCATGTGTGTGTTCATGATGCATGTGTGTGTTCATGATGCATGTGTGTGCGCATGATGCATGTGTGTTCATGATGCATGTGTGTGTTCATGATGCATGTGTGTGCGCATGATGCATGTGTGTGTTCATGATGCATGTGTGTGTTCATGATGCATGTGTGTGTTCATGATGCATGTGTGTTCATGATGCATGTGTGTGTTCATGATGCATGTGTGTGCGCATGATGCATGTGTGCGCATGATGCATGTGTGTGTTCATGATGCATGTGTGTGCGCATGATGCATGTGCGTGTTCATGATGCATGTGTGTGCTCATGATGCATGTGTGTGTTCATGATGCATGTGTGTGTTCATGATGCATGTGTGTGTGTGCACGCGCATGTATGTCTGTGTGTGTGCACGCGCATGTATGTCTGTGTGTGTGTGGGCATGATGTATGTGTGTGTCTGTGCATGCATGTGTGTGCAATGCATGATGCATGCATGTGTGTGTGTGTGTGTGTGCGCACGCATGTATGTCTGTGTGTGTGCATGATGCATGTATGTGTATGTTCGTGATGCATGTGTGTGTGCACATGTATGTCTGTGCGTGTGTGTGCACATGTATGTCTGTGTTCATGATGCATGTGTGTGTGTGTGCACATGTATGTCTGTGTGTGTGCATGATGTATGTGTGTGTCTGTGCATGCATGTGTGTGCAATGCATGATGCATGTGTGTGTGTGTGTGCGCACGCATGTATGTCTGTGTGTGTGCACGATGCATGTATGTCTGTCTGTGTGTGTGTGTGCGTGCATATATGTATGTGTGTGTGCATGTATGTGAGAGTGCATGTATGTGAATGTGCATGTGTTTATCAGTGGCGGTGCGTCCAAAAGGGCGCACAGGTGCCACCCCCTCTCTCCAGCCACTCCCTCTATGACAAATGGATAGATTCATGCATAGCATGATTCTATCCATGGCCCCTGCTGCCACCCCCATATTTAGGTTCCTTTTATATGCAGCCACCCACTTGTGACCGGGCCCTGGTGTTCTGCCATCGGGCTCGGAGAAAAGAGCTTTGTCCGGAGGTCGGGGGGGGGGGCCCTCCATGGTTTCTTGCATCGGGGCCCTGAGCGTTCTAGTTACGCCACTGGGGTGGTTCCATATTATACACCTTAATTGTGTACTACTCATTACATTTTCTATCTTTACCCACCTTTTTAATTTTCCTCTTTTGCCCATTCCACCACCCTTGTAAGTGCCACAGCATTATAGTACTTTTTAAGATCCGCTAAACCCCCCTGTTTTTTCCCCCGTCCAAGTACAGCGAATGCTATTCTCGTTTTTTTATTTTGCCTTATAAACTTTGATATTCGATTTTTTTAAAGTTTTAAAATATGTTTGTGGAAGTGATAGTGGCAACATTTGGAACTTATATAAAATTTTCGGAACCAGCACCATCTTGACCATATTGATACGCCCTATCCAGGAAAGAGGTCGTGTTGTGATTTTTTTCCTTTCCTTTTTTATTTCATCTATCAGGTATATTTTCTTAAGGAGTTGGCCAATCTAATTACTAAATATTTTATATCCTTTCTCCATTAGAAATTAAATTATTTTTGCAATTTCGCTTCTTCCTGTCTACTTATATTTATATTTAAGATTTCAGATTTACCAAGGTTTATTTGAAAGTTTGAAATTTCTCCATATTGTTTCAATATCCTAAGCAAGTTTGGGATCGTAATCCTTGGGTTTGAGATATAAAACAGCACATCATCAGCATACGCTGCCAATTTATGCTCTTCGTCCCCTATCCTAATCACATTAGTGTCTGGGTTATTTCGAATTGAAGCCAGCAGGGGTTTCAGGGTCAGCACGTGTCCGTGCCTAGTTCCATTTTCCATTACAAAAGGGGGGGATAACACGCCATTTACCTTTACCGTAGCGGGAGGGTGGTTATACAGTATTTCAAACCATTGGATCATTCCTCCTGGCGTGCTTTCATTCCTCCCACTCTCCCCCCCCCCCCTTCCCCCTCACATACTTTGTGGTGCCTCCTCACTATAATTTATGGTGGCTTGGTAGAGGCTATATGTATAAGGGGACCACAAATCATACTCTCTTCCTCATCAGTATCATCTTTTTAGAGGTTCTAGGGGGTACCCTATTTCTCTCTCTTCCTGTCCCTACCTATTCTCCCTTGATATTATGCCCTCGCTTTCGTCACATATACATGGGGGGGGGGGGGGCAGTTACTAACTTACCTTTCCTCTTTACATACACCAAAATAGGTTCTGTCTTCCCCATGCTATTTGATCCTCAAACCCACAGACAACCTCAGTGGAATTTTATGGGGTATAGAAAAACACTTCATCCTTTGACTACACACTCAAGATCTAACATTGTGATTTCTGCTATGCCTGGGAGTTAGGTGTCTCTCTCTCCTCTGAATTTTATCACACATTGAATGTCGGCTCCACTGTGGTATGTGGTAATGTATGCTTCCCTTACATCATATTATCTATGCATGGTATGTGCATGCCCCTTTTTTTTTTTTTTGGACGGCTGGATACATATGCATACGTTCTCTCCCATATTGTAGGGTCCATCCAATATATGGTATTAGAAATAATTAAAAAAAAAAACTATATACTATTCATCTGGTTTTTTGTAATGTGTTGTTGTTTTTTGTTTTCTATAAGTATACTTTTTTGTTAAAATATCTTTTTTGTACTGTCGTGTATATGTGGCACTGTGTACCCTGTTTTTGTTAACTGGGTGACTATTTTTAACATTTGAATTAAAATACTACCATTTTTTATACAATGATGTCTAGTGTGATATCCAGAAGCTGGCCGCCTGATGAAGATGTCAGCAGCTGGCATGGAGCTCCGGAACGCTGCATCCCTGGACTGAAGGTGGAGACACCCCCCAGAGGATGCTATGACAGCGAAACGTGTTGGAGCGGGACTACATTACTAATTTCCAGTAACATAATGACTTGCATTTTCCAGGTTTTGGAATGCACACTGACTCCAGGAGCAGTGTAAGGAAAGGCCTTCTGTGCAAAGGCTAAAACAGGTTATTTTCCGTGCTCTTGGGAATTGGCTAATGCATGTGCACCAGCGCACATGTGCACCTGTCTGACCACTCTCTAAACTCCATCTGCACCGACCTTGGCTTGTCCTTGACCTCTGCTTCTATCTGCTCCATTGGCATCTATTGCACCAATTGGATTCTGACCCGGCTTGTACCTAGACCACACTGCTCCTCTGTACCTGATCTGTCCTGCCAGTGTATGATCCGGCTTGCCTGACTCTGCTTTGTTCAGCCCGCTACCAGTGCATGCCTCACCGTCCCGCTTTTGCCAGTACCGGACTGATTCAGTCTCCCATCCTCCAGCTGGTCGCCTGCTGGTGTGTGCCATCTGATGACTCCTCCTTTCCTGCTGCTAGCAAGACTTACAGGCACTCGTGCCACTCTGTACTCCTGCACCTCCTGTGTACATTATCAGGGGCTCCAAGTCAGAGGTGCAAGAGAGGCCTTCTCATCATATTGTGTTCTGCTACCAGGTACATGACACGCAAAGTGGTGGCAATTTTTTTTAAGAGGATGCATGTATTGGTGCTGAGGTACTGGGCACTGCATAATGTGAGTGCACACTTTGGAATGTTTGGCAATTATTTATTTTATTAATAAACACTACACTAGGAGAATATATATCTCTTTTGGGGTCATGTGATTTCTTCCTGTGAGGAATGATGGAAAGCTGGTGAAGGACCTTAGCAGTGGAAGGTGGCAGTGGTAGCCCGTCCATTAGTGGTTCAGGGGAGCCGCCCCCCTAATCCATGCACCTGGCCTCTAATCTACATGCAGGGCATCGGACACATGGTGTCGGGGCTGGGCCCGGCCCTTCCTTCTCTGAGCTGGCCGCTCAGCTGTCGGCTAATTGCCAGCTCCTACCTCTCCATGGTGACTCACCTGTTGATGATCCTGCTCGTCGGTCCTGCCTACTTAAGCCGTCTAGTCCAAATGATCTCTGCCTTCACCTTCGTCACATCTCTAGAGACGCTCTCCTGTGTTCCTGTTAAATACTTGCTGGTTGACATTCCTTCTGGCTCCCTGACGTTTTGGCTTGTCTGACTATCTGTTCCGGTTCCTGAACTCTGGCTATGTTTTGACTACGTTTACTCTGTTTACCTTTTTATTATTAAA
The DNA here is from genome assembly GCA_028564925.1 of Lithobates sylvaticus. Taxonomy (NCBI): domain Eukaryota; kingdom Metazoa; phylum Chordata; class Amphibia; order Anura; family Ranidae; genus Lithobates; species Lithobates sylvaticus. Next base: position 157,424,111 of record CM053028.1, read on the forward strand.
CAAGTGTGATTTAACTGTACTTCTGTCTCAGTCTGATTGATGGTTTCTGACACATGGATTTCAATGTTTCTTTTTTTTTTTTTTTTAAGCACACGTTTAGAGCCCGAGGCTCTAATTGGCTTCAAAAAAGGGTGGGCTCTGAGTCCAGTTGTGGGACATTGGCAAATTAATGTTCGCTAATGTGTTCTTGCTTCTCCCCTCAGTCAATCAGGAAGCAGGTCCTGAGACCCAATTGGCCAGGGAGTCTTAGGACTCCTGGCCAATCGGGTTTCAGGACCAACTTCCTGTTCGGCCAGGAGAAGAAGAAACGGCTCTGGCTCTTCTCTTGGTAAGCTGGAGCAAGAAGCAGCATCAGCCTCCTAAGGTAAGGCCACTGATCACTGCCGTCCGTCTCCCATGGGGGGGCACTGATCGCCGCCATCCATCTCCCGTGGGGGGGCACTGATCACCACCATCCGTCTCCCGCGGGGGGGTGGTTTGTTACCCCCCAAAAAACTTGAGCACCAGTTGCCACTGGAAGGCGGCCTGATGCAGAGCAATTAGAGGAAAAGGTAACTTATCCACAAAGCGCTATATGACTTTCTGAAATAAAAGGTCATATGGTTGTGGTGAGTGCGTATGTATGGAGCATGTGGTGGAGTACTGGTTTTGAATTGAAGAAGACACAGACAAAGAAGGTCATAGTACAATATTGTATAAGCACGGTGGACACTACATACTGTATACACTATTTTTGGATCTATGAACTTTATGTGGTATCATTGAGTATGTGAAGCACCTTTCTTTATATGTATTTTGCTAAAAATATTACAGAGAGTTCCTATTTTGTAAATTGGAATGAATATTTGAAATGTCTTTATATTGAAAAGGTTACACTGATAACATTTTTTAAGCACATTATTTTTAGAGCTTTCTTTATATTTTTAAGAATTTATTTTTAAAGTACACATGTACACTGGCAAGCTCAATCAGCTTAGTTCCTAGTTTTAGCTCATCTTGTCAATGTTGCTATAGAAACCAAAATTCATGGCTGTGCATGTTTCCGTGGAGTCAAGTGGTGCCCACATAGAGCGATGTTCTGCTATTCTAATCAATACTTAGCTGGAAAATCCCAAAGAAAAATATATTTTTTGTATACCCCATCAGTCCGGATGACTATTATCTGTGAAGTTAACCCACCTAAAACAATTATTTTTGTCATGGGTGGAACTTAATAAGTTAGAGAGACTAGTAAAATTATAGTTGGTTCTGCACACAGCTGCACAAACCTCACACTGCTTCTGCATAAATGTCAACAGATTTTCCACTGGAGCCAATTGGGTTTGACACATTCAATCAGGCAGGCAGAGCAAATAGTAAAAAAAAAAGTGTTAGCTGCAAGTCAAATCTACAAAGCATGACTGTGAATTAAATGTTACCATTTTGGCCCCTCCACTAAAAAAAAAATGTTAGTCACAGCTCCTCAAACATTAAAAATACATTCTTTAAGTGGGTCAAATGCAAATTTAACATTTTTGGGTTCTATGTCTATATGTCAAAGCAAGAAAGATAGAATTAAAGAATATGTTATCCCCAGCATTTCATATTCCTGATATGTGCCTGTTGTACCATGCACGGTACTTGTGTTAAACAATACCCTGTTCTCTTTGTATTGCTTCCTTTGATATTGATTTTGATATACCCGGTGATCCTGCCAGTCCCCCTACTCTCCTATTTTAAACTGACCATGATAGGCATGAGAACACATCCATCCCAGTGTGGTCAGTTTGTACTGACACCCCTGCACAGCTATTCACTGGGAGGATTAGTGTACTGCTGTTTTTCACCCCCACCTCTCAAACCCTCTTATGCAGCTGAGAACAGAGATTATGTGATCACTTAAAAAAAAAGAAAGAAAAAGTATTTATAATGTTTTTTTTTTATATATATAGACTCAAATGGTTTGCCTTTCAATTCTATTATAAACTGATTGGGTTAAGGCAAGGGTTCACATATACTTTAATTTAACATTTTAATTTGCTCTTGCAATTTCCCTATAAAGCATGTAACCCCCCAAACCAAAACTATGCCCTATTCAGGGCCAGATTAAGAGGATTATTAAGATTAAGAGGATCATGGGCCTGGTGCTGTGGATTTTGGTGGGCCTTAAGAGCTATGCATCGGCGTGCACCCTGTGGTGGAAGGGTGCAGCCGTGCAGGCCTAATACAACACTATGGAAACCGAATACCAGGCTTTCGTTCGGACTGCCCACCCATCGCTTATTATTAATCCCGGCACCCAGCCCAGGTGGTGCGTGCGAAATTCAGGGTTGGTCAGGCCGGGGAGATCTCTCCCCATCGGCCCATTGCTTTCCGTGCGCAACCAGTTCCTTTTTGGGCAGCTGGGCCCAGGGCTTTTCTTCTCAAAGAATAGGTGCAGGAACCCCCCCCCCCCCCCCCCCCCTCCCTTCCAGCAAAGGAGTGGGTGTAGCCAAATTGCACAGTGTGAGGGTCTTAAAGGGGCAAAATAAAACCAGGAGTGCATAACACAAAAAGCGCTGGGTACAGGACTGCATAATACACAGAGCACTGGGTGCAGGATTACATAATAAACAGAGCGCTGGGTAAAGGACTGCATCATACAAAGTACTGGGTGCATGACTGCATATAACACAGAGCGCTGGGTATAGGACTGCATAATACACAGAGCACTGGGTGCACGACTGCATATCACACAGAGCGCTGGGTATAGGACTGCATAATACACAGAGCACTGGGTACAGGACTGCATAATACACAGAGCGCTGCATATAGGACAGCATAATACATAGAGCGCTGAGTACAGGACTGCAAAATATACATAGCGCTGGGGACAGGACTGCATTATACACAGAGCGCTGGATACAGGACTGCATAATACACAGAGAGCAGGGTACAGGCTGCATAATACACAGAGCTGGGAAAAGGACTGAATAATACACAGGAGGGAGATATGCATAGAGTGCAGGGTTTGCTTTTTGCTATGCGCAGAGAGCACTTCTTCCCCTACATTGAAAGCTCACTTTGCACCCTTCTCTCACAGATCTCTGCAGCCGCCTCCTAACCTTTCCTCCACAACAGCTAAACTCTCCATCCAGCTGCTTCAGGTTTGACCCCTGCTCCACCACTGCCTCCTACACTGGAAGACCCAGCTTTCATGGTGCACGTTGGCACCAATGACAAAGTCAGAGGAAGATGGAGTGTCCTAAAAAACTATTTTTAGAGATTAAGGAGCTAAATTGAGGAATAAGACCTCCAAGGTAGTATTTTCAGAAAGACTACCGGTACCTCGAGCCACACCAGAAAGGCAGCGGGAGATTAGGGCAGTAAACCAGTGGCTGAGGAGCTTGTGTAGAAAGGAGGGGTTTGGGTTCCTGGAGAACTGGGCCAACTTTTCAGTCAGTTACCAGCTCTATAGAAGGGACAAACTGCACTTAAATGAGGAGGGGGCAGATCTGCTGGGAGTGAAGAAGTGGCCAAAAAGTTAGAGGGGCTTTTAAACTAGGCCGCGGGTCGGAGGGTCCAGACATAGAGATAGCCAATGTGGAATGTATTTCAGTGGGTAGTATTGGGGGCATTAGTGGTAGGTTGACTAAAACACCTAAACCCATGGTAAGTATAGTAACAAGTCCTATTTGCAACCTCAGAACACCCAATAAGGAGATAGTATGCGTCCGGACAAAACTACGATGCATGTTCACTAACGCCGGTCTGGCAGACAAGATGGGAGAACTAGAGCTGCAATTGTATGAGGAAGAATTATATTTCATGGGAATTTCAGAGACCTGGTTCAATAGCTCTCGTGATTGGCTGGCAAACATTCAAGGGTATTCCCTATATCGCAGGGGCAGGGAAGGTAAAAAAGGGGGAGTGGTATGACTGTGTATCAAAAATGATATACAGGTGAATGTGAAGGATGACATCACTAATGGAGCAAGGGAAGAGGTGGAATCCTTATGGGTAGGGTTACAAAGGGAGGAAACCAAAAAGAAAGTAATACTGGAAGTATGCTATAGGCCCCCTAACCTGAAGGAGGGGGAGACGCACCTCCTATCACAGTTTGGAATGGTGGCAAGGATGGGAAGTGTCATTATAATGGGGGATTTTAATTATCCAGACACTGGGCAGAAGGAACTGCGCATTCATCTAAGGCTAAGTGGAAAAGAGAGGTGGAAGGCGTGTGATCTAACGCTCGGATCAAAATAATTCATCTAAGGCTCGCCATTTCCTAAATGTCTTACAGGACAATTTCATGGGTCAGATGGTAAATGCACCAACAAGAAGCAATGCGTTACTAGACCTACTGATTACTAACAATACAGATTTCACAGATGTAGAAATACGGGGCAACTTAGGAAACAGCGATCACAGGTCAATTCGTTTCAGTATAGATCACACAAATAGGAAACTTAAGGGGGATACAAAGACACTGAATATTAAAAGAGCCAACTTCCAGAATTGACGCTCCTTACTAGAAGATACTAAATGGGATAAAATCCTAGGAACAAAGAACACAGAGGAAAAATGGGTGTGCTTTAGGAGCATAAAAAATAAGGGTACTAGCCAGTGCATCCCAAAGGGTAATACATTTAAAAAAGCTAATAAAATCCCTGGGCGGCTTAACGCCAATGTAAAAATTCATATAAAAGCAAAGGAGAAGGCCTTCAAAAAATACAAGGCTGAGAGTTCATCATCAGCATTACAACTGTACAAAGAATGTAATAAGAAATGTAAGGGTGTAATCAGGGCGGCTAAGATAGAACACAAAATGCACATAGCGGAGGAGAGTAAGAAAAATCCAGAGAAATTCTTTAAGTACATAAATAGTAAAAGAGGGAGGACAGATAATATAGGCCCCATAAAGAATGATGAAGTGAATCTGGTTACAAAGGATGGTGAGATGTCGAAGGTCTTGAATGTATTCTTCTCCTCAGTCTTCACAAGGGAAACGGGGGGCTTCAGTAACCAAAACTGCAATGTTCCAGCAATGAGAGTTTAAACTTCTCCCCGACTCCCTTAGCGCAGACAATAGATCAGATGCAACTAATAGATATTTGGCGACTATCACACCCCACCGATAGGGAATATACCTTCTATTCCCCCCCCCATAACTCTTTTTCCCGAATTGACTATTTCTTTGCATCACCAGCGCTTTCACAATTGTTACGAGACCCGGAAATTAACGACGCCAGAATTTCAGACCACAGCCCCATCGCAATACAAATGATAAACGCGCAACCCTCATCCCCAATACAAATGTGTCGCTTTCCTTCATACCTAGCGGAAAACGAAGACTTTCGCCACATGTTGCAAACATCATGGGCGGAATATACTTCAACCAACGCAGCGCACCTCTCAAACCCAAATCTCTTCTGGGAGGCTGGAAAAGCCTTCCTACGTGGAAAAATCATTTCATATACTACCCAGTTTAAAAAAAATGCCAACAACAACAACATTACATGCGAGCCAGCGAAACCCTACGCTTAGCACACGAACGACTAACAATTAAACGTATGCCCGACAATATTCAGACTTGGAGAGCAGCTAAGCGAGAATTTGATCTTTGGGCAGAACAACAGGAGCTAGCCAAAACCTCTTATTCCTCTTTATATTTCCATAAATTTGGTAATAAGGCGGGTAAACTACTTGGGAAACTATGCACGGGGACAAAATGACCCACCCACATTCATGCTTTGAAAAATAGCGCAGGGGTATTATGCACCACTCCTACAGACATTAGTAAAATCTTAGCAGATTATTAAGCCCCATACACACGGTCGGATTTTCCGATGGATTCTGTCCTATCGGACAATGTTGTCGGAAATTCCGACCGTGTGTAGGCACCATCGGACAGTTTCCATCGGATTGTCCGACGGACAAAGTTCTATCTCCTGCTCTATAAATATTCCGACAACAAAGTCCAATCACACCAATTCCGATTGTGTGTAGCGAATTCCGACGGACAAAGTGCCACGCATGCTCAGATCACATTACAAGACCAAAGCTATTGGCTACTAGCCTCTACGTAGTCCCGTCGTAGGCAACAAACGTCACCACGTTCAGAATGATCGGATTTTCCGATAACTTTGTCCGACCGTGTGTATGCAACACCAGTGTCGGACTAAATCCGTCGGACCAAATCCGATGGATTTGGTGGTCGGATTTTCCGACCGTGTGTATGGGGCTTTATACTCATTTATACTCAGCAGATCCTATTGATCAGCACATGGCAGAAACTCTCTTAGATAAATTGAGATTACCTAAGCTACAGGGAGATACTCTAGAGGCCCTCAACGAACCTATCACTGTAGAGGATATCCAAGAAACGATCAAATCACTAGCATCTTCTAAAGCCCCGGGCCCAGATGGCTATACGGCCGAATTTTATAAATTAACAAAATAATTAATTCCAGACACTTTGAAACAGGTCTTTACGGACGGAGGCCCATACCCACCTACAGGAACGCAAGCATGCATTAGACTAATAGCCAAAAAAGATAAGGACCCCACACTCCCAGGGTCTTATCGACCAATCTCATTGATCAATGTAGATGTCTAAAATAATCGCCACACACCTATCCCATATACTTCCATCCATATTAAATCTGGCCCAATCGGGATTTGTAAAGGGACGTTCGGCCACTCTAAATATCTGTAAAGTCCGTACAGCATTGGAATACGCTAAATTGAACCCAGAACAAGATGTCGCTATAATGTCGTTAGATGCCGAAAAGGCTTTCGACAACATCAGCTTGTCTTGGCTATTCCGAGTAATGGAGCGTCTTGAATTCTCGGGTCCAATTATGCGCTTTCTACACCGACTGTATGAATCCCCAACGGCCCGATTACTCACACCTGACTTCATCTCAGACAAAACAAACACCTGACAAAAGGAACCAGACAAGGGTGTCCCCTTTCCCCCTTATTGTTTAACATTGCAATCGAGCCTTTATCCAGATTACTCAACTTACCTGACGGAATTAGTGGTATAACAATTGGGGACCAAACGCTTCGCTCCGCTCTATTTGCGAACGATATACTACTTTTCTCTACCGAACCCTCGGCGGACTTTGAGACACTTATGCCGCGTACACACGATCGGAATTCTCGTCGGAAAAAACTCTGACGGTTTTTCCGACGAAATTCCGCTCAAGCTGTGTTGCCTACACACGATCACACCAAATTCCGACGGTCAATAACACAGCGGCATAAAACACGTTCGACAGCACTATAAAAGGGAAGTTTAATGCTTCCGAGCATGCGTCAAATTGTTTCCGAGCATGCGTCGGAATTTTGCGTGTCGGAATTGCATACACACGATCGGAAAATCCGATAGAAAGGTTTTCCGTCGGAAAAATTGAGAACAGGTTCTCAATTCAAAGTCCGTCGGAAATTCCGACAGAAAAAGACCGTTGGGCATACACACGGTCGGAAAATCCGATGAAAAGCTCCCATCGGACTGTTTCCATCGGAAATTCCGACCGTGTGTACGCCGCATAAGAGACATCTTCCAGACTTTCCGACTTTCCGGCTTTGCTCAGGTTTGTGTATTAATTTTGACAAAAGTGAAATATTGTGGCTCCGACCTAAACTATCTGCTAAATGGTTACATCGGTCCCCTCTAGCTATAGCAACACAGCATATTACATATTTAGGCATACGCATTGGTCAAGAACCTTCTTCGCTATACACACTTAATTTTCCACCGTTGATATCGAAAATTGTAAAGGAGTTGGAAGCTTGGGCAGCTCTCCCTCTCTCGCTCTTTGGGAGATGTCATCTTTTTAAAATGGCGTCATTTGCACGTTTACTTTACCCCATGCAAACCATCCCTCTCTTAATCAAACACTCAGATGTCAAACTAATCCATAAGGCGTTGACCAACTTTCTGTGGTCCCGCAAAAAAACACGTGTTGCCCTACAAAAACTGTGTCTCTCAAAGACGGAAGGGGGGGTGGGCCTGCCAAATATACGTTTCTATAACTTAGCCTGTTTACTTAGACAAGGCCTAGATTGATCAATATTGTATAGCCAGTGGGTGGATGGGAGACTGATGGACGTGTGGACGTAGCGTCCGCTCGGAGGGAGGAGCTAGAGCCTGAGGGCTGAGTGAGCAGACGTGCTCCGAGGGAGGACGCGGGTCCGCTCCATGGGGGAAATGCAGCGGACGCCCGCCTGTCATCTCGTCCTCCCGGAAAAAGGACCACAGGAAGAGGGGTGCCCACCGTAAGGAGAAAAAAAACAACAAGGCGACCGGCAAAAGCTGTGGCAAGAACCGGGATGTTTAACGCCAGCGCTCCTTCCCCATCCCGCTCTCTCCAATCCTCCTTCTCATAGGCAGCCATAGAACAAATGCCCGAGAAAAACGCCGATCGTGAGTATCTAGCACAGTATCTAGCACATCCTCCCTGAAGCATACCCCACCTGGAGGTAAGACCATTTGACTGCTAATCTGCTGTATAGAGTGTTTTCCTCAAGGCTGAACATTTGCGCTGAGACACAGGCCCGTTTTCCTTTTTTTTTTTTTTTTCTTTTGTTTGTTGTCAGTTTTTTTTTTCCATTGTCTGGGTTTGCCTGTGAACGGGATTTCCTGGCCTATTATGACCTCTCTCTCCCCTACAAGACTGGTCAGGTTGAGAACGGGGTAATCCGTAAGGACCCCGAATAAAGAGAGATCAGCATCCAGAACCCAGCCCCTTTACCCCTAGGAAAGCGCAAGTGAAAGACCACCCACCTCCGCTAATATATGGAGTTAAGTGAATCTCAGCGCGGCACTAAGTGGAGCAGGGAATAAAGGAGAGGAGTATGTGAGTACCTGAGTGTTATAAACACACATTAAGATTTATTGCATCAGGGCCAACTGCAGAAAGGGGAAATACCCCATTGTTACACCCCATTGTTTGGCCGACTAATGCCCCACGGTTTGGCAGACTCCTATGAAGGAGTATAATGCGGGGGTACCGGATGGATACCTAACATCATTATGTCTAACATAAAACCATAGCCTCTGTCATTTCTGAGTCTTGCCCCCCCGGTAACCTCGATTTAAGGTGCAGCAAGAGGAAAAGGCCCCCTCCTTATCTTTCAAACGGGATAATCGGCCTAGTGGGTCCCCTAGATGGACTCTATGGACCCTAAAACTTAGTGGAACACAACAAATAAAGGCAGATTTAAGATAAAAAAAAAAAAAAGCCTGGGAGGGGCCCTGTGAGTGGCCCAAGGCCGGCCCACAACAGACAAACGGTATCTACAGGGGGAACTTCAGCCCAAACGTGGACCGTATGACTGCTAGAAGGGAGCATCAGGGAAAATAAAGAAGCTCCCTAGAACAAACAAAGGGGACAGCAAGACAGTGAGTGTTACTTGGGCCCCCTTTCAGGTCACCCCAGGTGAGGCTCAAACGCCCCTGGGGTATCGGAGAACAGGAACGGTAAATCAGGGCAAGAGGAGGGGGGCAGGGCTTGGCCCGGGACACCCAGACAGCTGTAGCACTGACTTTGAGTGTACAGGATCATAAACCATTAAGGGCGAAGCTTACACTTAAAGAAAGGACCATAGTAGAATCAATACTGAGGAAAGAAGAAAGAAAGCGGAAAAAAGGAACCAAGGCGGCCCAGGCATATAGCAAGACTGGGGAAGAGAATAAGACCCACCAAGAAGGCCAACATGAGTAAAGAATCAGCTAAACCGACAAAGAAAGCCCCCACCAAAGGCAGCAAAGGGGAGACAAGTACAATCAAACACTACCTCAGGCAGGGGGCAAGCCCAAAAATACTGGGAAAGGAAACCCAGGATGGAACAAATGTAGAGAGCAGGGAGGGGGCCGGAAGGGACATTAACAATTCCAGAGCAGACCTTACAATGGAGACCGAGATGGATCTTAGCCGGGGGGAAGACCAACAGGCCGGAAGCCATATCCCCAACAAACTTGAAATGGAGGCGATGTTCTTACGCCTTGAAAGTGCAATCAAATCCGAAATCAACTCCCTGCGTGAGGACATGGGTCATTTGTTATCTAGGGTGGAAGCAGTGGAAGGGAGAGCGGACACTATTGACTTGGAAATTTCGAGGTTAAAAGCACAACTGAAATGCGCTTCCCTTACCCAGAGAGATACCCTCTATAAGATCGAGGACCAAGAGAACAGGGACAGGAGGCTAAATCTGAGGCTGCGTGCCATCCCGGAACAAAGAGGGGAAGACTTGGAAAAAAAATTATGGGTAATCCTGGGCCCAATAAGTGGCAAGGACGTAGACCATCTCCCGGGCATAGAAAGAATACACCGAGTAGGAAGAACAGAAAGGCGAGACTCGGAGAGGGCACGGGACATAGTCGTTAGATTCAGCCATTTCAAGGAAAAAGAGGACCTGTGGGCTAAAATAAGAAATAAGTCACCCTTAACGTACGAGGACGTTGAAATCCAAGTGTTTGCTGACCTATCGGCCCGCACCCTTGAAAGACGAAGACACCAAAAACCATTGTTGGAAACTCTTAGAAAGGAAGATATAAGATATAACTGGGGTTTCCCTTCATGCTTAATAGGGTCTAAAGAGGGGTGTACGGCCAGGTTGAGGTTCCCGGAAGAAGTGCCTGACTTCTGTGCTAAACTCGGAATTTCAGTCCCGGATTTGCAGGGCTGGAATGAAATGGAGGGCCTAGGGGAGCACACGAGGAGGATTGGAGGAGGGGAGGGAGGAGGGGAGCACCCCCACCTGGTGTAGTAAAACAACTTTGCTCAAGTCGGCCCTACCCCCCCCCCCCCCCCCCCCCCCCCCCTACGGCGGCCTGGGGCTCCGGGCCGAGGTGGGGGAGGGGAGGGCTAAACAAGCTCCACCTCACCAGGAATCCAGAGTCTAAGGGAAGCCACGAAGGATGGCCCCCAAAGACTTGGAGACCCTAGTCGGGGTAAGAGAGGGCGGGAAGAGGGGAGGGAGGGAGGGAGAGAGGGGGGGGGAGGAGGGGGGAGAGGGGGGAGGGGGGAGGGGAGGGGAAGGGAGGGGGCACAGGGAAGAGAGGGGAGGGGGGGGAGGGAGGGGAGGAAGGGAGGGGAGGGGGAGGCAGGGGGGGGGGGGAAGAGGGAGGGAAACCACATCCGCTGCAGGGCTGTTATTACCATCAACATATCAGAGGGGGAAAAAAAAAAAAGAGAAAAATAATCTCAAAAATAAATGAAGGACATAGAAATTAAATTTTTGTCATATAATGTGAAAGGCCTAAATTCTCCCGGCAAGCGATCTAAAATCTTGGAGGAAGCTGAGAGATATGGCGCAGGTATAGTGTTTCTGCAAGAGACTCACCTGGCACATACCTCAAATATCAGACTTTTTTCTCCAGCTCTCCCAAATTGGTTTTATGGAGATACCATCTCGAGTAGGGCAAGAGGAGTGGCTATCGGGATTGCGAGGGACACCGACTTCAAGGTGGAGGAGAGAATGACGGACTCCGAGGGGAGGTACCTGTTCCTTAGGGGCTCCCTCCTAGGGGTAGAACTTACACTGGCTAATGTTTATGCTCCCAACGCCAAACCTATCTTATTCCTCGAAGCAATCCTGCGCAAGCTAAGGGCCTTCAGGAAAGGATATTTGATCCTGATGGGGGATCTCAATTTCGTGATGGACCCCGTGAAGGACAGTACGTCTGGTGGCATGGGGAGGAGCAACATACAACTGAAGCGGATTAAAAAAATTCTCTCGGAGGATCAACTGTTGGATGTGTGGAGGATCCAGCACCCGCAGCTGAGGGATTACTTGTTCTTCTCCCCTGTCCACCAGATGTACTCTCGCCTGGACTATATTTTAATAGACCATGGCATATTGGAAAGGGTCAAAGAAACCGAAATTGGTATAGCCTCCCTTTCGGACCATGCGCCGGTATCCATGAGGCTAAGATTCCCCGAACACAAACAACCCTCTAGCGGATGGAAACTTAACCCAGAATTGTTACATGACAAAGAAATTAGGGATTATATCGGAAAGGAGCTAGAGTGGTTCTTTCGGATCAATGATAATGGAGAGGTCTCAGAGGCACAACTGTGGGATGCGCATAAAGCGTTCATCAGGGGGCACCTGATAGCTAAAGCCTCATGGAAAAAAAAGGAGAGGGTGGGAAAGACGCAGGCTCTGATTGCCGAGATTAAAACCCTGGAGCAAAAACACAAATCTGGGGGGGCACCTAGCCAGAGCATATACACAGAGCTTACAGATAAGAGAGAGGAATTGAAAGATTTGGCTGAACAGGAAGTTAGACAGAAGTTCAATAAATTGGCCAGGGAACAATATATTTGGGGCAACAAGCCAGGGAAATATCTAGCAAGGAAATTACAAAAAAAGAAAACCAGAAATTTTATCGAAAAAATCCAAACAAGAAATGGGGAGATGAAGTTTACATCTAGCGAAATAGCCTCTATATTCAGAGACTATTATAAAGAACTGTATGAGGTGAAAACCAAGGGAAATAACGACAGCATAGGAAATAACCAGAAAACATCAGAGTTCCTAGAGAAGGCAGGGCTAATGGCTCTAGGGGGGGAGGAGAGAGACGAGCTCGAGAGGCCAATAACTGAGGAGGAAATCTTAGCAGCCATCAACAACTCTCCAATAGGGAAGAGCCCGGGCCCGGACGGCTTCACGGCCTCATATTATAAAACGTACAAAGAGATTCTTATACCGAGATTGCTGCGGTATATGAATGGACTAGGGATAGACTATGAGATGAGCGAAGAGGCCCTAAAAGCTACGATTACTCTCTTGAGGAAGGATGGGAAGGATGGATCAGTGTGCTCAAATTACAGACCCATCTCCTTATTAAATTTCGACACAAAACTATACGCAAAGATACTTGCGGATCGAATAAAGGGGCATTTGGGCACACTGATCCATCCGGACCAGGTCGGGTTTGTCCCGGGCAGAGAGGGGAGGGACAATGGGATTCGGACATTGCTAGCCATACAGAGGATGGGGGATTCGAGAACCCCCAGTCTACTTCTCTCGATAGACGCTGAAAAAGCGTTCGACAGAGTAGACTGGGGGTTCATGTTCCACACTCTACAGAAGATGGGTTTTGGACCCAGAATTATCCAAAAAATTAAAACCCTATATAATCATCCGAAAACTAACATCAAGGTCAATGGAACGACCTCCGCGGAGTTTGAACTGTTTAATGGCACCAGGCAGGGCTGTCCACTCTCCCCTCTCCTTTTTATTCTATCCTTGGAACCGCTGTTAGCTACAATTCGCGGAAACCCAGTGGTGGAAGGCTGTAAAGTCGGCTGCGAAGAGCACAAACTTGCGGCCTTCGCGGACGACGTTCTCTTTTACATAAGCTCACCCCAGAAGTCAGTCCCCATGTTGCTTAAAATTTTAAAGGAGTATGGGGAACTAACAAACTTTAGAATCAATGCCTCAAAAACATTTATCCTTAATATTAATCTAAATAAAATAGAGAAACAGAACTTACAGAAAACAGTTACTTTCGTCTGGAAAAAAAGGATAAAATATCTAGGAATAGAACTGGCCAACAACCCGAGGAAATTATACAAAATAAATTATATCCCACTCCTAGAAGATATAAAAAAGAAATGCCAAGAGCTGAAGGGAAAAATTCTATCCTGGATAGGCAGGATTAATTCGGTAAAAATGATGATCTTACCAGTCATCACATATAAATTTCAGATGCTCCCCCTCCCTCTCCCAAAACAGTACCTCGGTAAATTAAGAGCCATTATAATGAATTTCATATGGAATTACAAAAAACATAGAATTTCCCTCCAAGTTCTGAAACAAGACAAAAACCAGGGCGGTCTGGCAGTCCCAGACATAGAAAGTTACTACCAGGCTATAGCACTATTAAGAATCGCAGAATGGGGTAAAACAGATAACACTAAAAGATGGGTTAGATTGGAGGAAGCACTGAGTGAAGCTAGGCTGGGGAAGATTGTGTGGAACCCCCCGAAAAGCCGGACACTGGGAGATAAAACACACATAATCACTATCACGACTTTGAAAATTTGGGATAAAATATATAAAATATTCAACAAAAATTATAATTCGCCACTTATAGCACTTAAAGAAAATCCTTTTTTCCCGCCAGGGTTAAAGGAAATAGGAGGTGATTGGATTAGAAAGGATGGCACGAGATTAGGGGAAGTGATCAGCAAGGGGAAGGTTATGACACTGCACGAGTTACAGTACAACGAGGCTTTTTCTATAGATGGTTGGCGGCATCGCCAGCTAACCCACTTCGCGGGCTCTCTTCCTGGCCCATTAAGGGAGGCTAAGGATCTAACAAAACTAGAGAAAATCTTTACGGCAGAATGCTCAAAAAAAAGAATTTCCAGAATATATAAACTGTTACTAGAAAGAGACAGACCGGAGATGCCGCCATACCTTACCAAATGGGAAAGCGAACTAGGAACACAATTAGAAATAGGCACAAGTAAGAAAATTTTAAAATTAGCACATGGGTCAGCGGTAGATGCGAGAACTGCAGAAACAAACTTTAAGTGTATGGCTAGGTGGTACAGAACCCCAGACAGGGTCAGCAATTTCCAGGTGGATACATCTGCGAACTGCTGGAGGGGGTGTGATCAAAGGGGCACAATGGGTCATTTATGGTGGGGGTGTCCTAAAATCAAAAAATTTTGGGAGACCATCCTAAAATACATAAAAGACATAACAACGATCGAGGTAAAAACGACCCTTGGGTGGTACTTATGCATGCCACATCCAAGGGAATCAAACAATATAAAGGCACATTGATCCCCCATTTGCTGAACGCGGCTAAAAAGGTAATCCCAAGGAGGTGGAAGGATAAGGAAAGCCCACCCTTATGGGAATGGGTTGACGTAGTGGAGTCCACTTACATGATGGAATGTGTGTTGTACACCGGGGAGGAGGACAGAGAGGCCACGAGGGCTAGATGGGAGAGTTGGAGAAAATTCAAGAGGTCTTGGAGCTACAGGGAGGCATTGCGAGTGCAGCCGTGACAACGGATGATCCCTGGGGGGCGAAGCCGAAAAGAGATCCAGCTACGGAAGGCTGACCCCAAGGGCAGGAGAAGACACTGAGGAGAAAGGGCCACCTTACAACAGCAAAACAGCGGATGGGGACGGGGAGGGTGGGGGTGTGGGGGGGATGGGGGGGAGGGGTGGGGGAACAAAAATAAAAACCCCCAGGGGGGTTAACTGGAGGAAGGAGGGAATGGGATTTAGGATAAAGGAAGCGAAGGGGGAGTGGAGGTTGGGCGGGATGTCGGATACATAAATGTATTCTTGGGCTCTGTAAACTTCATGGATACCCGACTCAAGACCCCTATTCCCCTCCAACCTCAGGGGGTTGGAAAAAAAAAAAAAAAAAAACACAACAAAGGGGGAGAATGAAACAAGCCACTAATGATGTTAAGACAATTAGAGGGATGGAGATGCGGGCATAGCTGACACTCACCCACGAATATTCTTTCTGAAGTGGTAAGAAAAAAAAAAAAAAAGACAAGGCCTAGATTGGATATCGGGCAAATCCAGGTACTCTAATAATATACTAGAAGGTGCAGCTACCTTACCTTATACTCTACCAGCTATTCTTCACTCAAACCCGAACAAGCTACCAACACACCTTAAATCGAATATGCTTGTAAGGGATACAGTCATAGCCTGGAGAGAGACTCGGAGACTACTGGGGTTACCTCCAGTATCTCGTGTCACCTGCCAATCCAAGCCAATCCAATGTTTCCCCCCTCCATTATGCACAAAGCTTTTGACCAGTGGAAGGCTAGAGGTCTTACTAGAATTAAGGAAATCTATCTTAACAGCCGGGGTAAAATGAAACCCTTTCAGACATTATCTAGGGAATTTTCCTTACCAGCGACTCATAGCTTCTACTATCACCAGCTCCTCAGTTATCTAAAGACCTGCTATGGACCTAGCACAGACCCTCTTCAAAAATCCTTTATAGACACGGTACTGAACAACGAGGACTATTCCATTTCCAGTTTATACACCCATCTTATTTCCCACCAGTCTGCCAAATATCATCTCAAACCATTCCAAAAGTGGTCTGACATAGTTGATGACGTAGACCTTCCCCGAAAAATACTGGAAGGATACAAGCGAGTTTGCCAGCTTATTGTTTCCGAAACATGGAGAGAAACACAATTTAAGATTGTGCATAGAGCATATTATCCTTTCTGCATTAATAAAACAGATCCTGAGCAGGAGTGCTGCCATTGGTGCTTGGCACAGCGTCCCACACTGGTGCATCGTTTATGGGAATGTCCTGCCATTATCACGTACTGGGACTCGATACAAAACTTTATATATGAGATTGTTGAAATACGGATCACAAGAGATCACCTAATATGCCTGTTCGGACACGTAACACCTCTACCCACACCGTTGGATAAAAATGCACCACAGATCCCTCAATGGGCACACATCTGCCTTCTGGTGGCACGTAGGACAATAATGGCACAATGGATCAAGGAAACACCGCCAGATCTACAGGCAGTGAAAAAAGCCCTTGTATCATTCTTCTACCTTGAAAGATTAGATACTATCTTGTTTAACTTCCGTTCTACCGCACGATACTTCAAGAGATGGCGCAGATTCATGGAACATGTGTTCTCCCAAGAAGAGATACAAAAAAATATGCAACCATTTCGATACACAGACTGGTACCTTAAACAAGACCTTACAAACTCTTTGGGTATCCTAAGGCTACCCAGTTCACTAGATCCATAACAGCCCCTCTCGCTCTGAATCACGAAAAAGAAACTAGGAGACTCTCTGACGTCCATAACTAGCCCACCCTGACACAAGAAAAATGTGTCTGGAATTGTTACCCTATTTAGGCTATTGTATAGATTTCTTGACTTAACCTTTCAAATGTTGCTTCCACTCCTGAAGGCACTAAATGTTGTAGTACTTGATAACCCCAATACGTTGTTATGAAAAAGTTGTTAAATTTACTTTATACATATATGTATACTGTTAAAAATCTCAATAAAAAAAAAAAAAAAAATGCAATGTTTATCCTCATGACACATCACAGGAAGCACCCCATGGTTAAAAGAGGATAAAATCAGAAACTGACTTGAAAAACTTAACATAAATAAGTCACCGGGACCAGATGGCTTGCACCCGAGTGTCCTTAAGGAACTCCCTTCCTTCCCCACTCCCCCCTTCTGTGGTAGCAGGAGATAAGACTGGAGGAGGGGATGGAAATGGAGGCGGAGGACAGAATGTGGGAGATTGGATTGCAGGAGGACGAAGAGGACATGGGATAGAGAACATGGGATGTAGAAGGGGGAGGACATGAGATGGGCAGTGGGTGGATTCGATGGGACAGCCAGTGGGCAGGCCCTGGGGAATGTTGGTGGTCAGGCCCAGGACTAAAAGTGTGTAAGGGGCTTCACCATTTCTGATGGCTGCCCTGCTCAGAAGCTCAGCATCGCCTCGGTCTCAGCCTACCACACAGTCTATTTTCGCCTCTCGTCCAGCTGGGGGCATCAGCATCCAAGCCCCAGGCTGTTTCTCATCCAGCATTAGATGCCCTCTCTGAAGTGCATAAACAGATCCGTGCACTGGCAGCTGTCCCTCTGTGTCTGACCTGAGTAGTGTGTGAGGAGGTTCTGAGGGAGCTGCCGGGAAGCATGCTGTCACTTGTAGCACAGAAGCTGGGCTTCTGTGTTTACAAGTGACAGTAAAGTCTGAGGTTGACAATGAATCTGGCCAGCCTGGGCCTGAGTTAAGGTAGAGGCCTGGAGATGCAGCTCCAATAGCCCCTACTTGAATCTAGCCCTGGCCCTATCACAGCCAAACAAAAAACAATATTCTTTGTTGGTGCCTTGATTTTTAGACCTGTTCTTGTGGTTATATGGGATGCTGGTTCATAAAATTGCATTGGCTAGACTGCATCAGCTCTAGTTTTATAGCTATAGTCAAATTTATACAAATGTTTAGTTCGTTTTTGAAAAGATCTTGTTTCTCTGTTACCTAGTTTGTGTTTTTGTGCACAAGTTATCAGATCTAGTGAGTGTTTTTTTTTTTTTTTTTTTTTCCAAAAACAATTTTATTGAAGAAACTTAACAGCATACATGGTATGGTTACGGTCAAAACCAAAAATTACAGCGTATTAACCAACAAGGTAGCTTATGACAGGATGCTAGGTACGTGTGTACCTGTGACATTTAAGGTGTATTAACAGAGGCCTATAACGTGGTCTACTTGTACTTCTCCCCAGCTCTAGTATCATGTAAGCAGTTGCACTCACTTCAGAAGCCAGGGGTGAGCTCTTCCCTACTGTCCACCTAACTGTGTGTGTGTTTCAGCAATCATTTTGGCTGATATTTTCGCATCCGCTCCTTTTCCAACTCATGTGCTACTTCCTCCAGAGAAAAGTAAAAGAAGAGAAGAAAAGAAACAAAAAAAAAAAAATAATAATAAAAAAAAATAAATAAAAAAAAATAAAAAAAAAAAAAAAGGGGGGAAGGGGGGGGGGGGGGGACAGACTGGAACCAAGAGGGGGTGGGCATAGAAGGGGTGGGGTAGAAGGGGAAGGATGAGATGGAATAGAAGGGGGGAAAGGAGGGGAGGGGGGAAGGTAGTAAGGGGTATACGTGCATTTCCGTAGGTTATCAGGCAGAGAGGGAGTGGGACGTCCCACTAGCTACCCTCTCCGTCTATTAGCAGCCCAACGTTTCTATGGACTCCGGGTATCTGGTGTCACAGATACGTCTGGGGCAATGCGCCCCATAGTTTGTTCCCTAGGTCGCGTATCTGTCGCGGCGACCTTGCTTGTGTTTCCAGAATCAGTCATTATTCTGAATCAGCATCTGATATTGTTGCGATTTTTTAAATGTGAGCCACGTCTCCCAAGTGGCTGTGAAGCTATCAACTCTATCCTGAGAGGTGTGTATCAGCTCCTCCATCGTCTCAACGCGATTGATACGCTGTATCCAATGTTTGATCGAGGGGGGGGATGTAGACTTCCAATGTACCGGGATACACATCCTGGCCGCATTGATCAAGTGCATGGCTATCGATTTGAAGTATTTTTTTGGGGGGATTTTAGAAAGATGCAAAAGATACTGCTCTGGCGAAAATTCCAGGGGTAATGAGGAAGTGGCAGTAACCACTTCGTGGACTTTCCTCCAATAAGGTTGAATTAGTGCACACGTCCACCAGATGTGGAGGAAAGTCCCGGTTTCCCATTCGCATCTCCAACACTGGTCAGATACTGAAGGGAAAATTTTGTGTAGTGTTTCAGGGGTTTTATACCATCTAGTCTTGATTTTATATCCATTCTCCTGAGTGTTCACGTTAAGGGACCCTTTATGGATAGCTAGGTGCACCCGATCCCATTCTTCATCTCCAATCTCCCTGCCCAGCGCCGCCCCCCAGAAGGCATGGTCCGCGCGTAGTTCAGCATAGGGTTCTTTGAACATGGAGGCGTAAAGCGCTGATATTACATGCCCCTGGGGGACTGAACTTGAGCACAGTGATTCAAGTACCGTTGGTAATGTCGTGAACCCCTTCCTTCTCTCTGGGTTATCCAAGAAGTGTTTTAGTTGGGCGTAGGGCCAGAAGGGGAAGGATTTGGTGTTGGACGCTGTTGCCAGGTCGCGCTGTCGGGCAAACTTGCCCCTATGAAAAAAATGCTTTGCCAGCATCTCCGCATGGGGCCATTCCCGTGCCAGGAACGTACTCTCTAGTCCCGGGGGAAAGTCTGGATTGCCTCTGATGGGGGTGATTGGGCACTCAGGTGCCGTGAGGGCGTGTGCCTTACAGGCCCTATGAAACTCCTGAAGAGTTGCACCGATGAGGGGGTGTGAGAGCAGTTGGGTATTTACGTGTCTCCTGGAAAACCAGGGGAGAAGGCGCAGGTCGTGTCCCGCTACCGCTCCTTCGAGATCCACCCAATCCTTTTGGCGGGCATGGATTTTCCAGTCTACCACTCTAGTCCCATGTGTCGCCCAGTAATAGCGCTGCAAGTCAGGGAGGCCTATTCCACCCTTGGTTTTGGGAAGGACTAACTTCGCCCACCCGATGCGAGCCTGCTTAGAGCCCCAGAGAAAGGATCTACATAACCTTTTATAGGTTGCAAAGAAGTTCGGAGGTAACCGGATCGGTACCGTTTGCATTTTGTATAGAATGCGCGGGAGCACTGTCATTTTCAGGGTCGAGGCCCGGCCGAACCAGGACAGAGTAGGAACCTCCCATTTTTTTAAATCCTGTTGTAGGCTTTTTAATTCTGCTGCAAAATTTTTTTCATATAAGGTGTCAAGCTTATTGGGAAGTTGGATGCCTAGGTACGTAATGGCCTCTGTCTTCCACTTAAAGGGGAAATTTGATTGGCATTGCTGGACCAGGTTGTTGGGTAGGGAGACGTTCAGTGCGAATGATTTGGAATAATTGATTTTTAGGTTAGAGATGTGCCTAAATTGTTCGAGGACTGGCATGAGATTTGGTAGGGATGTCAGTGGTGCTGATAGGAAGAGCAAGATGTCGTCCGCAAAGGCTGCAATCTTGTACTCCCTACCATGCACCTCGATTCCTTTTATGTTTGGGTTAGCCCTGATGCTGCGCAAAAGAGGCTCAAGGGTGAGAATGTATAACAGGGGCGAGAGGGGGCATCCTTGTCTCGTGCCGTTATGGATGGGAAAGGCGTCCGATAGGCGACCATTGACCTTAACTCTGGCTTTGGGGTTTACATATAGTGCCCCAATAAATGCACGCATGCATCTCCCCATTCCCAGAGCCTTCAGCACCTCATCCATATAGTCCCAGGCCACCCTATCGAACGCCTTTTCCGCATCCATTGCCAGAAAGAATCCCTCACGTTGGTTGGAGGTCAGCCAGTGATGCAAGTTCAGGGCTTTAATAGTATTGTCCCTGGCTTCCCTGCCTGGGACAAATCCCACTTGATCTTTTCCTATCCATGCTGGTATATGATGCGCTAAGTGCGTGGCTAAGATTTTTGCGAAGAGCTTTACGTCCACATTTAGTAATGAGATTGGTCGGTAGCTAGTCACGTCCGCCGGGTCTTTCTCATTCTTAGGTATTACTGAAATGTATGCTTCTAACAGCGAGTCTGATGAGCAGGGCACAGTCGATAGTGAGTTGAAAGCTTTAAGGAAGCGCGGGGCCAATAGTTCTGCATAGGATTTATAGTATTGTGCCGTGAAGCCGTCTGGGCCGGGACTCTTGCCTGGCTTCATGGTCTTCAGGGCCTCTACCCATTCATCAGAAGACAGGGGAGCTTCCAGTTCCGCACAGTCTTCCTCTGCTAGGACTCTTGGGCAAAAATTGTTCAAGAATTCCTTCATCTTGTTAGTCCGGGCCTCGACCTCCCTGGGGCTGCCGGTCATGTCATTCAGGTTATACAGTTTGCTATAAAAGAGAAGGAATTGTTGAGCAATGTCCTCATTTTTTGTGTAGTGTTTCCCTGATTGATCAGTTACGTGATGGACCGTGGAAGCCAGAGTGCGTTTCTGTAGGCATCTGGCCAGCAGCTTCCCGGGCTTGTTGCCCTGTTCAAAGAACAGCTTCTGGGACAAAATGTGGCGCCTGCGTGCCCTCCTGAACAGTTCCTCAACAAAGAGGGATCGGGTGTCTGCCAATTCTTGTGCTACTTGAGTCGCCCCTGTGCGCTTGTGTTGCGTCTCTAAAGTGGTTATCTTGTCAGAGAGCGTCCGTATCAGTTTTTGGTGTTCCCTTTTTTTCCTCGCTGCGATGGCTAAAAGATGTCCCCGTATGACACACTTGTGCGCCTCCCATTGTACCATAGGGGTCACATCTGGAGTGTCATTGTTCTGGAAGTAGTCCTGCAATGTTTTCCTGACGAATTCTGCGTCTACAGGGTCTGCCAGGATGGAGGCATCCAGTCTCCACATTCTAGTAAATCCCTCTCTCTGTGGGAATTGTAAGGTTATTGTGACAGGGTGATGGTCAGAGAGCGTCATGTTTTCGATCGTGGCGCTTTTTAGGTATGATAGGTCAGCTTGGCGAATGAAAATGTGGTCCAGTCTTGAGTAGCGGTTGTGCGGTATCGAATAAAATGTGAAGTCTTTCTCTTGGGGGTTGAGTGTGCGCCATGTGTCATGTAGGGTGAGGGAGGCTAGTTGGAGCTTTACTTGGCGTAGCGCTGAGTATGGAAGTGAGGAGGTGCCTGTGGAGGTGTCTATAAGTGGGTCTAGGGCCATGTTAAAGTCCCCTCCCAATATCAGAAGGCCTATCTGGAAAGCGGCTAGCTTTGAGATGAGATTTCTAAGGAAGGGTACTCTGTTTGCATTGGGACAGTACACGTTCGCTAAAGTCACGGGTTTGTCCTTCCAAGTGCCTTTCAAAAAAATAAATCTGCCTTCAGGGTCTATGAGCTGGTCAGTGAGGTGGAATGTCAAGGATTTGGCTAACAGGATAGAGACTCCTTTGGTTTTGGAATCGGGACAGGTCGCGTGGA
Organism: Lithobates sylvaticus; assembly: GCA_028564925.1. Lineage (NCBI taxonomy): Eukaryota > Metazoa > Chordata > Amphibia > Anura > Ranidae > Lithobates > Lithobates sylvaticus. Next base: position 157,446,578 of record CM053028.1, read on the forward strand.
ATACTGCCGGATATCGTTTATCAGATAAGCGCGGGACAGAGCTTGATTTAAAGTGGGTTTCTTGTAGGAAGACCACTTGGGCTTTATGCCTGTGGGCTTCCGCCAGTACACTACTGCGCTTCTCCGGGACATTGAGGCCTTTGGCGTTTAGAGAATACACCTTGAGCGATAGAGGAGCTGAGGAGTGCACTGCAGAGGACATTGCAGAGTGATGCGTGTTCGCTCGAGGTCTATCAAGCTTCAACAGACGGAGAGGGTTCGGTCAGGAGGAGCTGGGTAATGCAGTAAAGCAGCACGTGTGTACAGATGGGATATGGAGGAGGAAGTGGGCGCACAACAAAGAGAGGTGCGCAGGTAGCAGGGGGGGAGGGGGAAGGAGGGTAGCGGGTAAGGATTAAAGAGGGGGTGAGAGAAGGAGGCAGCGAGGAAAGAGTACGAGGGTGACGAGAGTAGGGGAGAGAAGAAGAAGAAGAAGCGGAAGAAAAAGAAAAAAAAAAGAAAAAAACAAAACAGAAAAAAGAAACTTAAGGAGAATGTGATTCGAGAGACAAGGGAGTTGGAAATTTGAGTTGGTATCGTGGGTCACTCCAGAAACGGCTGGAGGTCCCTAGTTGTGGTTGTGGGTTGCCCTTAGTGTGGGCAATATGTGAAAAGAAGAAAAAAATTTCCAGAGGTGGGTATAGTCCTGCTTACCCACCTAATGAGAGAACTATCGGGGTATGGGTATGGGGATAAACTAGTCCGGATCTGGTCAAGGGGGTAACCAGCCTCCTTGAGGTGGGAAAGGAGCCTAACACCTGGGTGGATCAAAAAGCCATCCCCACCCAAAACCTCTGAGTTGGGTTTGATCCTAAATAGGACAAACCTCCTCTATAGTAATTTGATCATACCAGTTGGAGCCATCACCTGAATTATCTCTGTTGGACCTTTCATGGTGTCTTCCCCCTCCCCCCCTCCGCTCCTTTACTGAGCGGTATACTACAGGGATTGGGGTTGCAACAATTCAAATAATCTCTTAACAAGTGTCCTAAACCATTTGGACAACACCTTCAACACATCTTGTATGTGATTAAGACATATGAGACATATATAGCCTATAAGCGACAATATTCTCTGCGGCTTAACGCTTTAAATTAGCTTTAGATCTTTTATGATGTGAGTAAATGGCATCTACAGATGCCGAAGGTCCCACCCCCAGCTAGGCCACAACTTGTGACCCCGGAGAGCATGGGAGCTCCGGCATCCGCAACCATGGGGAGGAGTAAACATAAATACTCCTCTCTATCCATGATCACGTTGTATTCCCGGCTTCTCTCCTGTGTGGAGACTCAAACATAGCTAACAAAAATTTCCAAGCTTGGGGAGACACCCCGCTCTGGTGATATTTAACATTGGATAACAGGAGCTCCAGATTTCCGCTCTGTGAGAGTGAACCAGAGCAGCTGGCTCCTGATTTCCAAGGGTGCACGTAGTTTCTGATAAGGCACAGATCAAATAAGTTAACAGTAAGATGAACATGGTAAATAACAGCATAACTCAAACAGTCATGTATTCAGCTAGATGCCTTTAGACAGGAGACAAGCTGCATACCTGAGCTGACATGCACATTTTAGACTACCTGACTCAAATGTCCTCAAGTGTAAGTTTGCACTTAAATGCACCAGTACCTCATTGATTCCCGTGAGACACAGATCAGCCCCTGTCTGCAGGGGAGAACTGTAACTCCCGTGAGCAGTTCCGCACTTTCAACTAGTTGGCATTACTGTACATCAAGGAGAGGTCCTTTAGTGGTGCGCTTAACCACCTTCTGGCTAGGTTATTCTGTAGCTCCATGGGAGAAGCTATGCGGTTCCCAGTCAACTAACGTAATTTTTGGGATACCAAACCTTGCAAGCCGTCAGGACGGTACCACTGGAGTCGTTGTATGAGATAATGAGCTATTCCCTGATAGCAGGGGAACACTCCCCTCCATGTCTCGTGATACCAAGTTCTGGCACTAAACAACTTGCCTGAATGACGATCCTGTGCGCAAGAAAAGTCAGGCAAAGCTAAAAATAGATTGGTCTCCCCAGGCTTGTGGGCATTACCTGTTGTCCACTTCTGAGGCGGTTGCCTGGTATTCTGGAGATTGACATGTCGGAGTCGCTTGCGTAGGCTGGTCTTTGCTCCGTGTTGGTGAGTCACCTCAAAGCTTGCTATCAGATAAAAAGAAGAAATAAGAAACAAACGAAAAAGAAAATGAGTCTCCTCTGTAGAATCAGTCGGGCCATAAACGAATGGAGTGTCATCAATGAAAAACATGTTGGTGTAAATTCTGCTAACTCATCAATTTGTCTTGCGCTTTAGCGTTCAGTTCTGCGTCGGACGGATGATGGGGATACACGTGGGCTCTCCTCAGTTCCCATGTCGCCTCGCATCCTCGGCGGCGAAGCATTTGAAAGTCTGCGTCTCCTCTGTCTCTGCCTTTGTGATCTCGGTGTGGCGTCCGGTTGTGTGGGGATCCAGGGGTCTGCTTGGACAAACGCACTGTACCAGTCTGGTACCTCTACTGCAGGGATTCCCAGAGTGTCGCAGAATGGCTGCAGGTCAGCTGGGGTTCTCAAGTGCGCCGTGCGATTTCCTGCAGTGGCCTGGAGGCAGAAGGGGAATTTCCACCTGTAGGGGATGCGCCTGTCACGCAGGGCTTGTAGCAGGGGACGGAGATCTCTCCTGTGTTGCAGAGTGATTGCAGACAGGTCTTGGAACAGTTGGATCCGTGCACCCTCATGTTCCAAGTGATCCTGGGTGCGTGCAAGTCGCAGTATCTCTTCTTTCTGGGTGAAGCTCACTAAGCAGCATACTGCGTCTCTGGGGGGATCAGTGTCTCTGCCCCTAGGTCTCAGGGCCCTGTGGCACCTCTCCATCTCCACTGGCGCGTCAGGCGGTCTGCCTAGCAGCGTGTTAAAAATCGCCCAAATGGTGGTCTGCAGTTGGGGACCTTCTACTGACTCAGGAATTCCTCTCACCCTCAGATTTCGCCTGCGACCCCTATTGTCAAGGTCCTCCATGTGCCTGTGCATGTCAATTAGGTGTTGTGCGTGCACACTTGTGACCTGCTGTACTTGGTGAATGGCCGCTCCATGGGTAATGGCCGCTGCCTCCACATGCTCCAGCCTTGAGGCTACTGCCCTGATGTCAGTTTTTAAATCTGATATTGCCGCAAAAAGGGTATTTTTGATATCCGAGGCGACAAGATGCAGGTCTGCTAGGCTCAGGGAGTGCTGGGGCTGGGCGCTGATCGTACCTGGTGTTGCAGCGGCTCCTGGAATGTCGGCCGCGACGGCGGCATAACTCCGGTCCGAGGCCTGAGATGGGGCCTGCGTGTCCGCGTGCTGGGAGCGGAACATCGCCGGAATATTGCGGCTGAGCTGCGTGGACGTGTCCTGTAGGGACCGGGTCACTGACGGGCTCCTCCCGGTCATATTTGCTGTGGTTTGGAGAGGCTGTCCCGCTGATTAATGCTTTTGCAGAGGCTCTGGGTGGCGGAGCTCTGGGTCTAAGCTGCCATCTTCTCCCGGTGCTAGGCCACGCCCCCTCCTAGTGAGTGTTTTTACATACTTCCAACTGTAATTTTACATCAGAAAGATTGGATTCTAAACTGTAATTTATTATCTGTATTATGGTTATGATCGCATAGGAGGTGTTCGTTTATTGCCATTCATATTGTTGAATTTTTGCAGATCGAGCACTGTAGAAGTTATGGCTATGCCACGACAGTGCTGCCTGAATCATACCAACGTATTTTGCAATATTTTTATCCTGATTTTTGACAGGCGACCAGAGTGAAGAGTAGTAAGTGGCATTTATGCTGTATCTAAAAAACTAGAGCTGATAGGGAAAAATTGCTATTTTTTAAATCAGCAGGAACAAATCTAACATTCGAGGCACCAAATCGTGTGGTGGACTGCCTGTGATTAGAGTCATACATATACAGTATAAGATTGATAGATTCCTTTATGTGAAAATTATGGTGGAATAGACTCCCTCCAGAGGTGGTTCTGGCAAGCTCAGAAGATTGCTTTAAAAAAAGGCCTGGATTCTTTCCTAAATGTACAGAATATACCTGAGTACATTTATATAACTGGGTACATAAGAATATAACTGGGTACATAACTGGGTATATATATATATACAAAATATATATATATATAATGTGCTAGTATGCGATGCATGCGCCGATGCACATCGTACCCTTTCTAATAGGGGTCATGTTGTGACTGGCAGCTCCTGCGCGCATGACCTCATGCGACTCCGGCCAGTCACAGAACCGGAGTTCGTGGCCCCGGAAGGAAGAGGGGCGAAGATGGACACTCCCTGCTCATGGGGACAACGGAGACATTGCAGGCTTCGGTGTCAGGTATGTGACACATAATGGGCTACTATGCAATGCATAGTAGCCCATTATGCTTTACCTTTGCAGGGAACTAAAGAGGAAGTAAAACCCACCAGGGTTTACTTCCTCTTTAAACCTCATTTGCACTTAGTTGTCCAATTAGACAGTGCATTGAGGTCAGCTTGTAAATTGGAGACACCCTGTAAGGCCTCTTTCACACGTGCGGACCATATGTCCGTTTTTCATCCATCTGTTTTCGGATGAAAACGGACATACATGTACCCCTATGGGATAGCGGGTGTCAGCGGATGAGCATCCCCTGACACCTGATATCGTCTGCCTCCGCTATGGTCCGATCCTGCAGACGGAGGAAAACCCTATTTTTCCATCCGTCTGCAGAGCGGATCGGATGAACACGAACAGACGAACAGACGGTCCGTGTTCCTCCGATCCCCTATAGGGGAGAGCGGAGATCTGACTGCACGCTGTTCAGGGACCGCCCTGTCATTCCCCAGGCTCAGCGGGGATCAGCGGAGTGATCCCCGCTGAGCAGCGGATGTTCACGGGGCGGATCATTACGGATCCGCCCCGTGTGAAAGGACCCTAAGGACGTTATTCCACTGCATAGCTTAGTGTCACGTGCAAAGACAGAAATTTTACTTCTAATCCCAGACCATACATCATTTTATAAAGATATTAAAAAGTAAAGCCCCATACACACGGTCGGACAATCCGCGGACCAGGTCCGTCGGATCATGTCCGTCGTACTTTGTCCGATGTTGGTTTTGCGTACACACGGTCGGACAAAGTTGTCGGAAAATCCGATCATTCTGAACGTGGTGACGTTTGTTGCCTACGACGGGACAACGTAGAGGCTAGTAGCCAATAGCTTTGGTCTTGTAATGTGATCTGAGCATGCGTAGCACTTTGTCCGGTCGGACAACCGTACACACGATCGGGTTTGGTGTGATCGGACCGGGTTGACGGCAAATCTTTCCAGCAGGAGATAAGACTTTGTCCGTCGGACAAACCGACGAACACTGTCCGATGGTGCATACACACGGTCTGATTTTTCAACAACATTGTCCGATCGGACAGAATCCATGAAAAAGTCCGACCGTGTGTATGGGGCTTTAGGGTTCCAGCACTGAACCTTGGGGTACACCACTGATAACGTTAGACCATTCAGAGTCATTAACCACTACTCTCTGAATTCTGTCTTTTAGCCAGTTTTCTATCCATTTACAAATTGATCTTTCCAAGCCTGTAGACTTTACCTTACACATTAGACATGTGTGGGGAACTGTGTCAAACGCTTTAGCAAAATCCAAGTATACCACATCCACAGCCACTCCTCTGTCCAAGGTTTTACTTACCTCCTCATAAAAAGAAATCGGGTTTGTTAAAGCGTGAAAGATGTTAGCTCCTTTGCCAGCTTCCTCTGCTTGATGCCTGTGTTGCTGTTTTATCATAGTTAAGAAAGGTGATTCTCAGGATGTGTAGCTATCAAGATTTTCTTCCAATGCTATCAGAGCTGAGCTGAGGCAGCACTCCCAAACTTGGATATGCATCCCTGGTGGGGCTTCGCTTGCAGCGTTTTTTTTTTTTTTTTTGCACCGTCTTGACTGAAATGCTTACAGGTCTGCAGAAAAAGCTGCTCTGAGCTTCCATGGGGGCTGGTTATGTGTCAAGGTGCCTAGACTCTGGTTGCGTGTTATTAGCTGAAGGTAAAGGTGAGAGATCAGACATAGGCATCAAAAGTCCATTTCTTATAAATCAGTTCTTTTTTGTGTAGCACCCTGGAGTTTAGGCAGGGTTGTTCCTCACAAATGTACTTGCCAGGAGTAGTTATCCTGGTTGATTGGTAACGATCGATTGATTTCTCCCTAAGTTTGGCCTTGTTGCATTTTTCTCTTTTACCTCTAGGTGGCTGGGTACTGGGTGGTACTAGATACAAGAAGGGCAATGCAAGGTCAGGTTATGGGTATATGGGGTATCTCAGCCAATGGGCGGGGGATTTCTTGGATCCCTTGGCCTGCTAGGAGAGCCTATATATTCAGGTGGAGTCAGGTGATCTATGTTCTGTGCCACCTGGGCGGCTGTCTGGGTGGACATGTGTCGTACTTCCCAGGCTGCCAGGCCAGAGATTGGGCCTATCCTGGGGACATCTGGCTGCTAGGCCTATCCAGAAGCAAGAGAGCAGTGCCGGGATGGGACTGCGGCTTGCAGTCCAACCAACAGTGACGGTTCTGCCGGCCGGAGAACCTGTCGTGGTCAGAGGTAGAGGGGAAGCTGTCGCCAGTAAGGGACTATCCACATAATTACCAGGTACAACAGTAACTGAAGCTTATACCGGAGCAGCAGTCTCACCAACAGAGGACAGTGAAGAATCTGGAAACGTCAGTAGGTATCAAGCCAGGGACCCAGCCAGCAGAGGTGATGCTTGCAGAGCAGCCTTGTGTGCCAAGCCAGGGACCGAGCAGTCCAGCGGGAGTGAAGCTTGAGAGGTATCTAGAGTACCAAGCTAGGGACCCAGCAGAGAAGCTGGGGTTAAGCTTGAGGAAGATACCACTGTGAAGATTGGAAGAGCTCAAGGGTTCAGTGGTAGTGAATCAGTGGGTCTAGTGAGAAACAGGGAGCTCAGTGTGCTGAAGAGCTACAAGGAACAATTGTAGTGAAAGTGAAGGAACTGTTAAGCTTTGTGTTAGGAACTGTAAAAGACTTTTGCCATAGGAGACAGCATTCCTGTACATGCAGATGTGGCATCTTGCTGGATGCCTTTCCCTGCATGGCTGTCCTCCTATTGAAGTCTTGGAGTCTGCCAATTAATCTTGCAACTACCTAAGGGTGTCCTGGCCCTAACCCTCTCTCCCCCAAAAAGGTTTGTTAAAAGAAATATACTTTCTTTTGCATCCAAGAAGTGTCTGGCGCCCAATATCTTTAACTAATTTGCACCCACCATGCCTCACAACCCACTACATACAGAAGGATGTCAGCTATCCCTGGCCCTGGAGGTTCTCATTAGATCAAAACAGGCCTTGTTACATTCTCAATTGTGTCAAAGTGCTGTAGGAGTTTGAGCTTTCAGAACCCATAAGATTGGTAGATGGTTTAATTTACAGTTGGGCAGTCGAATTAAGTCATGCCTAGGATTGAATTCAGAGGTTTTTAGAGTGACCTTGCCACTACAGAAAGAACAAGCAATATACTTACCTTTTCACTGCCACAATTCTGTTCCCCAGCAACTGCAATTATGTGAATACTTGAGTTGAATACCTGCACCCCCACTGCACACTATGGTTCTTCCAGCCGGCTCATACATCCTCTAGTGACGTATATGACATTTTGTAGTGTCGTAATAATAGTACGTATTTATTTATTTATAACAGACATAATAGTTTTCAGTATATCAATACCTTTTTTTTATTTTTACACAGCTGTATTTATGTTTTTCTATACATGCAGACCAAACTGTCTAGTAAAATAACAGTAACCTTCTATTTACATGGTTTGGATCTTTTTTCTAAAATGTTTAAAATTGTTGCTGCTCCAACAGTGGAAGTGGTATAGCTTGCCCTAACCCCTATTACTTTTCCTGGTCAGCCACTAAATGTGGAGGAAAATATAAATAAGGGCATGTTCAATAAAAAGGACTTACTAAAGTGAATAATATCATTACATGTATGAATTCCAAACTGATATCAGATTCAGAATATAGTATTTTTTGCAACAGAAGTTCTTTAAGCAGGGAGCTTGAATGAGGCTGAGTCAAACACAGAGCTCCCTCTAATGGTTAATCTACAAATCTCTATATTTATTACAATAATAAAAATATGAAGAGCAAGCACGTAAAAATTAGAAAAGTCGCAGCAATAAACGCTTTAAAGTCAATAGTGCAATATTAACTCAAAACAAGTGTTCACTGCAAATAAACGATTGCGTCCCTTTAACTGCACCAACATTTACACATACAATATGTACACAATATGTGAAATTCAAGCAAGCTCTTTACCAGCAATGCAAGATCTCAATTACACAATTGTTGCATGCAAAAATGCAGGCATGTCTGTGTCTCCAGGCCATGTTCCAGCTGGCATTGAAATGCTCTTAAGGTCAGCTGGAGAAAGCAATATACTGGGGATGGACAGCATAATGTCAACACTAGTATTATATGGCTTAATTTTATTTCTGTAGGTTACACTAAAAGAAACAAAAAAGTTGTGAATATCTTTTGTTTAGCCTTTCATTGTCTATGCTTTATAGCAGCCTTTCTCAACCAGGGTTCAGTGGAACCCTAAAGTTGGTCATAGATGGAGTGATTTTCTTTCCTTCAACCACAGGTTGTAGTCAGTGTTGATAGGGGAATATTTCCAGTGGGTGAGCCATCTCTGCCGGAGTGATACACAGTGATTACTGCTAGAGCCACTAGCAATATTCGCATGTAAAACCTGACAAGCTGGTTGTACCCAAGTTAATCGATCGGTCAACTTGGGTACATTCAGCCTGTCCATACATAGTTCGAATTTCGGCCGGTCCCTGCTGAACTGGCCGAGATTCAAACCAGCTATGGCCGGCTTAACCACTTAAGGACCGGCTCACGAGGATATAAGTCGTCAGAATGGCATGGACAGGCAAATCGCCGTATATTTACATCACTTTGAATTTTCCTGCCGCAAGCTCTGTGACCGTGCCTGCGGGACCTACAGACTCGATGTCTGTCGGGTGCCCGCAATCGTGTTACGGATGTGAAGAATGGGGAGATGCCAGTGTAAACACAACATCTCCCCGTTCTGCCTAGTGACATGTCACTGATCATCTGCTCCCTCTTATCGGGAGCAGCGATCAGTGATGTGTCACTCGTAGCCAAGCCCCCTAACAGTTAGAATCACTCCTTAGGACACACGTAACCCCTTCCTTAGCCCCCTAGTTGTTAACCCCTTCACTGCCAGTCACATTTACACAGTAACCAGTGAATTTTTATAGCACTGATCGCTGTGTAAATGTGAATGGTCCCAAAATAGCACCAAAAGTGTCCGATGTGTCCGCCATAATGTCACAGTCACAATAAAAATCGCTGATCGACGCCATTACTAGTAAAAAAACTTTTGCGCAAACCAATCAATAAACGATTATTGCGATTTTTTTACCAAAAATATGTAGAAGAATACGTATCATCGGAAACTGAGGAAACATTTTTTTGGGGATATTTATTATAGCAAAAAGTTAAAAATATAGCTTTTTTTCAAAATTGTCACTATTTTTGTTTATAGCGCCAAAAATAAACACTGCAGAGGTGATCAAATACCACCAAAAGAAAGCTCTCTTTGTGGGAAAAAAAGGACATCAATTTGGTTTGGGAGCCACGTTGCGCGACTGCGCAATGGTCAGTTAAAGCAACACAGTGCCGAATTGCAAAAAGTGGCCTGGTCATTTGGCAGTCAAATGGTCCGGGGCTGAAGTTTCATAGTTTCATAGTTTCATAGTTAGTAAGGTTGAATAAAGACACCAGTCCATCCAGTTCAACCTGAATGAGTGTCTACAATTGTCCCTATCCCTGTACATTGCACACTCACATCACATGTCCCTAGAGCCCACAATCCAAGGTCCCCATTCATATACTAGGGCCAATTTTGGACAGAAGCCAATTAACCTACCTGCATGTCTTTGGCGTGTGTGAGGAAACCGGAGTACCCGGAGGAAACCCACGCAGCCACAGGGAGAACATGGTTAAAGAGGAAGTGGTTAAAGAGGAACTGCAGTCTGCTCACCTAATTTGTAATAAAAACATCCTTGCCATTCTGAAGCTTCCCTCCAACCACTTTGCATATTTTATATATACTGTGATTCTGTACTTGCCAAATATGCTGCAGAAATCTCCCTCCACTGAGTTTGGCTGTAATCATTTTAACTGTGGGCAGCTGAAGCTGCTGCCTGTTCATGTCCTGGATTTACACAGACACACAGAGGCACACCTCCAGCTCTGCAGCTCTCATTGGCCCTCTTTAGACTCCCCCTCCCTTCCTGGAAAACTCTCAAGAGAGTGAGAGAGAGCTGTGCATGATTTCATAAGCCTATGCTGATGACCAGACAAGAAACAGGAAGTGGGCTGTATAAGGTATTTACTGGCAGAAAAATTATGTTTTACTATCCAAAGTTAAAACAACAAGGGCAGAAGATTTAATAGATGGGATAAATGACTGAAGTTCTGCTTAAAGGTTCATCCAGAGTTATCTAGGAGTTCCTTGAGTAATGAGCAATTTCTACCTCCCATATAAGTTACCACAAACCCTTGATCCTCACTTCTCATGAATCACCAATGTAAAGCCCCATACACACGGTCGGATTTTCGCATGGATTCTGTCCTATCGGACAATGTTGTCGAAAAATCCGACCGTGTGTAGGCACCATCGGACAGTGTTCGTCAGATTGTCCGACAGACAAAGTCCTATCTCCTGCTGGATAGATTTTTCGACAACAAGGTCCGATCACACCAAATCCGATCGTGTGTATGGTAGTCCGACGGACAAAGTGCTACGCATGCTCAGAAGAAATTCTGTGACGGAAGCGCTCGGTCAGGTAAAACTACCTTTCCTAATCGACACAGCACATTCGTCACGCTGCAATGTTAAAATGTCTTTAATGCAGCGCATTCTCTTTTTCTTTACAATGCAAGAAGAATGAGGTGTTTTAGCTGCTCATATTCACCCGCACTTCTCCCAAACTTAGTTCTTTATTAGTTTTCAGGATTTCTACACTACATGTTTATTTGTACTCAGATCGTAAAATAATCTTTGTTATATTTTTTGGATGATTTCTCATTTCTAGTTTTTTTTTTGTTGGAAGACATATTTTAAGGAGATTTTTTTTTTTTTTTTTTGAGGGGGGTTGTGTGTCTCAACTTAGCAAAACAACATTATTAACAATTCTATTTGTTGCTAAAATTTACTAGGAGTTTGTTTGTTGTTGGTGCCCCTTGTTAATTATACTTTATGATTAGTGAAATGTACCAGCCTACTCACAAATAAACTGTCATTGTAGAAAAGTAAAACACATAGGCAATGATTATTTCAAATCAAAAAGACCTTTATTTAGGTGTCAGCAACAAACCAAAGAGGAACGTAGCAATGGAGAAACTTGGGGAATTTGCAAAGCCTTGGACCCCCACGGCAACCATCATTTTTGAAGAGTCTAAAATTGGGGGCCTGAGGAGTACGTATCTTAAGGGGAGTGCTATCTGGTCCTGAAATCCAAAACATCCAAAACTGCAGCAGATGCCATCTAGGTCCCCAGGCTCTGGTCATACGAGAGGCTCCATCTTCTCTCAGACCAGACTGAATCCAGGTCGTCACTCTCAGGTCTTCCTTCCACGCTTCCTTGCACGCTGTGGCTGTGTTGCTGGTGGGGTGGCAGAAGGAGGAGGAGGCGGAGCATGGTCACTATGGCAAACATGTGTGAGTGGGGTCATCTCCCCAGCCATACCCTTATTTAGGACCTTGAGGATGAGCCCCTCACACATGTTGCGTTGCCCCACCTCCATACCCTTCATTTTTGTGACAACCACGGAGCCAAAGGCCTCCTCGTCGGTGGGTGTAGCATGTAGGGAGGCTGAAGCCTCTCTGATCATCCGGAGCGCTGACTCTCCCACCTCACCCCCCCTTCTCGCCCTTTTGTAGGGAAGGCGGAGGGGAGGGATTTGGTCAGTCAGGCTCCGAGGCCTACCACCCTCTTGGCTGCCACTACCCACCTCTTGGCTGCCACTAACCCCTGCCTCCTCCTGACTGCCACATTCCACAGCCTCCTCCTGGCTGAGGTCTTCCTGTGTATGAAAAAGGGACATAGTTTCAGTTATTTGTTCATCAAACACACACAATTTTCATCTAGTGACTGTTGCAAAATGGTTACAAATAGAAAACCATACAATTCTCAGCCCTGCAGTTTAGATTCTGGCCCCAAATGTCTACAGCACTACTGTCAGTTGATATGTCAAACACGTTAGGAACTAAGCAATTGGTGATCCTGAATTCAGTGAACATCATTCCTTTTTCACAAAAATGGTTACCAAACTACTATACCTGGAACAAGCTGGGCTCCTCCACCTCTTCCAGACTGGAAGGCCCAGGTTGCTCCTCGGAAGCCTCATCAGGGGTGGCCTGCGCGCAAGGAAGCGTGGAAGGAGGAGGCGAGAGTGGCTCCATGACATCAGTCTGGTCTTTGAGAAAATGGAGACTGTCATAGTACCAGAGCTTGGGGGCATAGACATCTGCTGCAGCTCCAGATTCTAGGGACTTCAGGACCTTCTTGCGCTCCCTGATATACGCACTCCTCAGGCTGCCAATTTTCTTTCTTAAATCACCAACAGTTGCCGTGGGGAACCTTGGCTTTACAAATTCCACAAGTTCCAGCAGGGCTGCGTACCTCATTGGTTTGCTGCCGTAATTGGGGTGTTTGGCCTGCCATAAAAGGGGAATTTCCCTATATTTCTCAATGAACAGGGGGAGAAAACTCACATCGTTGAATCCCTGCATAATCTCTGCAAGACACAACACCACACAAAACACTATAAATTATGTCAGGCTTAACTCTCCTAATCTTCTCCATAAAGAAGCCTCAAGGTCTAATCAGTCTAGGCTAGTTATGTACCAAAGTCAAATTGTACCTTCGTTATAGCGATCGTCTCGTGCGTGAGCTTTCTCTCCCCTCGTCGCACAGATCGTGGCTACGACACAGGCGTGTGACGTTTTATATACAGTGCGCATGCGTCAAACTCCGCCCGCCCCTGACGATCTTTCTCATCTATTCCCCACCCCTTCTCTTTACGGCGCAGTGGGGAGAGCACATGGCGGGGACACAGCAGTTGCGCCCGAAATATTGCAGCAACGAGGAGGAGGACGAGGAAAGGCCGGAGGCAGAAACGTCCCGATCCCGGAGCCTGAAATTCAAGGCCTCCAATATGTCATTTGGAGAAATGTTGGAGATGGTGGACATATTAAAGAGGAGCGACTATGATGGGAAGTATGGGCCTTACCTCAACCCCAATGTCCGCAAGGCCAAGATCATGTCTAAAGTTGTGAGGAGGCTGTACAATCATTTTGGGGTACAACGATCCAAGGAGCAACTGAGGAAACGCTGGTCAGACCTGAAACTGAGGGAGGCCGATCAGTACAGAAAGATCAAGCGAGTCCTTCAAAAAAGTAAGTAGTTGTGTTGTGTGTTTCATTTCTTGCTTGCATACTGCTCCATGTGTTTGGATTTTTACACAGTTGTACATTCGAAAATGGCCACTTTCAGGTTCGTCTGTGCATTCGATCGTACTCAACCTCGATCTTTCTGCCACTGTCATGTTCGTGTGTGTCCATTAGATCGTACTCAACCTCGATCGTTCGGCCACTTATAATACGAGGTTTGGTGAATTGTTTGGGGAAAGGAAGTTTGTTCTCTCTAGAAATATCATCAAGAATGTCAAGCCAATTTATTCAATGTAAAGGAGAGGTCACCCAGTAGCTGTTTACCCATCTGGACTCTAGAGCACTAGTGCTGGGACACCCCAACCCACTTTTTATTAGGCTTTTCCACACATGTGCTCCAGTGGATACTAGAGGGGGGTCTCCATCAGACAAACTTCTACCAAAAACCTACTAAGTTTAGCACCTTTAAAACGTGACTCCATTCATGTTGTTGTCATTTGTAACTGGCCCTACAAAAATATTGTCCCTCAATTTCAACCAATGTTTGACATTTCATATTTCTGCCCTCAATAGATTGTGTTGCTAAATCGTCCTTTTGTACCTTCTCATAGGGGAGCGAAAACTCGTGACGTCAGAGGAAACCACCAAACCAACACCTCCCAAAGAAGAGGAAAGACCAGAAGCAGAGGAGGAGGAGGAGGAAGGAGAGATCAGAGAAATTGGAGAACTTGTCACCACAACAGGTGAGTGTGGGAGAACACAGCTACTGGTAAGCTAATCAATGTATGCCTGCCTCATTTCCAAGACTTGTTTTTTTTGTTGAAATTTTTTTAGGTGACGTGGATGTTGTGGAAGAAGAATCGCACTTTACCACAGAGAGTGCCCACGTACTCATCGGGGAGATAATGGTCTGCAATAGAAATCTAGATGACATAAAGCAAAACATCAATGATGTTCAACAAAAATTGAAGAACATCATTGATGTTTTAGGAAAAATATGAACACGCACCAAGTAATTAACACACATTTGTGGCTGCTTCTGAACACATTTTCAACTTAAGAACTGTGTGAAATTTGGAACATGCACACATTGTGTCCACATGTGCTAGCTCCCATCATGGTGGATGAATGACCACGTTTTTTGGGGGGTGCAACCACTTTACGAACTACTAAAGTGGTTGTGGTGAAGGGGTTGCACCCCCCAAAAACGTCCATTCATCCCCATGATGGAAAATGGCACTTTTGAAGATTCTAGCCATGTGTTTTACCATCTAATGACCATTTTGCGACCCAAATTGTGTGCATGTTCTAAATGTCCAGTTTCCAGGGGTGCCCCCCCATGTGATGAAGGCAAGATCAAACACACTTTGAACATATAGTCATGTCTGATCTTGTCTTCACTTTAGAAAGTTGATCTTTCCGAGTTCCTATGTTCTGTTTTGCTCCATGCCTGGTTTTACCAAATGCGGAATGTTTGTAAACAATGTTGTAAATAAACCAGATCTTGTCAGTTTTGGCAAGAAGTTTGTAAACGCACTTGTGAATGTGTTGCAAGTAAACTTTTTTACTTTTCTAAATGTGTGGCTTCCTTATTTCAAAACCAAAAAACATTATGTATGTCAAATGTAAAGGATTTGGGGGGCAATGGGTGTTATTTACTAAAGGCAAGTCCAGTTTGCACTGCAAGTTTCTTTTCCAGGGCACTTTTGCACTGCACTTGTAGAGCATAGTGGATTTGACTTATGTAAATGACACCCACAGTGATTTGTTGGAAAACACGTAGCACACCATTTTGGGTAATACACACATTTCTGTCATGGTGATGACAATGAGTATTTTGGGTGTCAGTTATGCACTACAAACCTTCTCTAGACCAAAGATTAGGTATCAAACACACAACATGAGAAGATTCTTTTTGGGAAGAAGAGACTGTTACATCCTTTTGCCCAGAAAGTGCCTTCCCACTGTCGAAGCTAAAGGGCAAAAATTTCTAGGTCAAATAAGCAATAATACGGAAATGACAAAAAATCATAGGTTGGTTTAAAAAAGATATTTATTAAAAAATGCCTCTCACACATCGTCAGGCTGAGCAATGGCCCCCCTACCCACAAAGTAGTCCATATATTGCTCGCGGACCGCGCGGGCATTTAGAGGGGGCAAGCCTGGACGTGCCGCTTGAAGGGCTGTGAGGTCAGCATTTGGAGGGCCCTCCACATCTGGGCCAACGGGCACCACGTAGTTGCTGTTGTGTCGTTTTAAAAAGTTGTGCAATATGCAACAGGGAAGAACTATGTGGTTCAGTTTGTATTCCGCCAAGTTAATAGCCGTCAAGAACAGGCGGAAGCGGCTGGCCAGGATGCCAAAGGTGTTCTCCACCACTCTTCGGGCTCTGGACAGCCTGTAGTTGAAGACCCTCTGGTCTGGGGTGAGGGTCCTCATCGGGAAGGGCCTCATCAGATGGGGAGTCAACGCAAATGCTTCATCTGAGACAAAGACGAAGGGGAGTCCTTCAGCATTCTCCTCTGGAGGTGGCAAGCACAGACTGCCACTTTGGAGACGCCAGTAGAACTCCGTGTGCGCAATGGCACCACCATCCGAGATCCGGCCGTTCATCCCCACGTCCACATACATAAACTCGTATGTCGCCGACACCACCGCCAACATCACTACACTATTAAACCCCTTATAATTATAATAGTAGGACACCGAGTTGGGCGGTGGGACGATGCGGACGTGTTTCCCATCAATTGCCCCTCCGCAGTTAGGAAAGTCCCAACGGCTGGCAAAGTGGGAGGCCACAGTCTGCCATTCCTGTGGCATGGAAGGGAACTGTGGAGTGAAACAATAACAAAAAATGTGTCACTTTGCACATAAACATTGCAAGCAGATTAGACAATCAACATCTTGGAACAAGAGCATACTTTAACATTTTAGGCTGGAAAGTATTTGCACAGAAAAGTAGAGGGTCCCCTTCGCAGATGACTCACCCCACATCAATCCCCCCACTTCTGATGGGCCATTGGCAATAACTAGGGTTTTGGGGGGGGGGGGGGTTGGACAGGTAACCCTCTGCACTTCATTGATTGCCAAATGGCTCAATAATGTGTGCTAGTTTGGCCAGACCCTCTGTACTTAACACTATTGGCAGCCCACAGGAAAGATAAAATAACCCTTCTCACACCCCCCCCCAAAAAAAGAAAAGCACATTGTGAAATTCTGAAATTACCAAGCAAGCTAATAGGAGGGAAAGAACACAAAAAAGAGGAACTGGAAAGTATGGAGCCAGCCCCTTGCACTACATGCTTTGCTGAATTCATCACTAAAGATGCCCACTATGAAGAGGTAGGTATATAGTGTGTATTGACCTTGGGAAAGCCAGCAGATAGAGGATTGGTACCATCTGACAGAGCAGTTTGGGGAGGGGGTTCCTAATGGGTCCCCCCCCCCACCAAATAAAAAAAAAAAAGCTCTACATGAAGTAAAACACACAGCAAACATTTGTGCATATTTTAGGGGGTGTTTGGGGGAAAACAATACTATGCAGCAGACAAAATACATTGCTTAAGTGACTAGGCCATAGGTGTCTATTGGGCCAGAAGAGCATGCTGGGGAGGTAAGTGAAGGGAAAAATGCATGAAGGAGAAAAGGGGCACAGCATATTAGAGCATATTGCAATCATGGTAATTAGGGAAGGAGGTCAAAAATAGAAGACATTAGCAAACAGAGCATACATAGAAGGGAATAGTAAAGTAGAAATGTTACCTTAATATAGTCCTCCTGCAGGACCTGGATGATGGCAGAACAGGTCTCTGGAATAATGATTCCCAGGGCCTGGGGAGAGATACCTGAAGAGAACTTCAAATCCTGAAGGCTTCTCCCTGTCGCCAAGTACCTCAACGTAGCAACAAGCCTCTGCTCCGGAGTGATGGCTTGTCTCATGCAGGTATCTTGCCGGCTGATAAAAGGGGTCAGCAAAGCCAAAAGACGGTGAAACACGGGGTCCGTCATCCGGAGAAAGTTCCTGAAATCATCAGGATTATTCTCCCGGATCTCACGAAGCAAAGGCATGTGCGAGAACTGATCACGCTGAAGCAACCAATTCTTGGTCCACATACTCCTCGTCACTCTGTTCATGGACGGGTCTTGGGTCAAAGCAAAAAGCCCGACACCAATTCCGCGTACAGCACGAACTCGGCGACGAGTACGCACGGGAAACATCGCTCACAAACGGTCGGCTGGTCAGAACGGACAAACAGAAAGCACCGATAAACAGCAAGGCCTGAAAGAACGAAATGAATACCAGAAACGAGCAGACAATAAGCAGTGCAAATCAAAGCGTCCTATATCAAGATATAGGCCGCAATGACCAACAAATGCAAACTGACTACACGCACTAATAAACAGATACGCACGACAAGCACAAACTGAAGAGCAGTAACGATCTGAGTCAGAAAACTGAGAAGCGCGAATCGTAAGTCCCCAAACTTCGACTAACTCGCGATAAACACGGGATCAGCAGAAGGAGCCCAACGGGTACCTGACGTGGTGCTGAACTTCCCTTTTCTTGTCTCGTGGACGACGACTTACGTCACGACGTTCTTGAAGACCGGAAATTCCGACAACGTTGTCCGACCGTGTGTACGCAAAACCAACATCGGACAAAGTACGACGGACAGGATCCGGCCGACCTGGTCCTCGGATAATCCGCGCGTGTGTATGGGGCTTAAGAGGTATTACTCCCACAAAGCACCAGTGTAATGGGAACTTTCTCAATTGACCTTCAATCTAAGGAAGCCATTCTCCATAAGCCACCAATGCAATATAGCATGTCACTGACCACCAGTCTAAAGGGGCACCACACTGTCCACCACTACACTGATTACCAATTTAAGAGGGCACTTTTCCACTGACCACCAATGTGAGGGACCAATACAGTTTGTATGGTCTGCATGTTCTTTCTGGCTATTATTTTTATGTTTTCTAAGTACTCTAAAGCCTGATATACACGATCAGACTTTGTACAAACTTTCCCGTGGATTTTTGTACAAAGGGCATCGGCCGGGAACTTGTATTGCATACACACAGCAGGACTTTTTCAGCCAACTTTCACCAAATCACATGGTTTTTCTGCTCTTTACCGCCACCTTTGGTCAACTTCTGTATTGTTGTCTGATCTTTTGCATTGGTTCTGAGCATGCGTGTTTGTACTTTATACAAAAGTCCTATGGTTTTCTGTACACACGATCAGACTTTGCTCCATCGGACTTTTGTTGCCGGAAAGTTTGTCCGTTCACACAGCCAACAAAAGTCAGATGAAAACCGAAAAAAGTTTGTCCGATGGAGCGTACACACGGTCGGATGTTGCCTCAAAACAGCTAATTTGCATGTTTGTTGTCAAAAAGTCTGATTGTGTGTATGTGCCTTAAGTATACCACATGTTTTGATCTTTTATTTATTAACACACTCACACTTGTAAGCTGTAGATAAATTAATTATTAGCAGGGGATCTCTGACACTTAAATTTGTTTTTGAAGGGTCGTCCATGGTAAAAAGGTTAAGAAAAGCTGTTTTACAAGTTGTATGCCTCTGTACCAGGGGCGGACTGACAACTCATGGGGCCCCTGGGCCATCAGAGATTATGGGGCCACACAGTATACAGACACACACAGTATACAATCACACAGTATACACATAAATGTATACACAGTATACACAGACATGTTTCTATTGGCTGAGAAGGTACTGGAGAGGTGGGGCAGCTATAATCTCAGGATTTTTAGACCAAAAGGATGTCGGTAAGGGACATTTCAGAGAGAGATTTAAAAAAAAACACAGATTTTTACATACTGTCCCTGGTTTTACTGAGGCTGGCAACCCTGATGGGGCCCTCTAGTGGCCCAGGGCCCTCAGGCAGTGCCCGAGTGGCTGAATGGTCAGTCCGCCCCTGCTCTGTACTATATTTTGTATTTAGTAATGGTTAGTACAAATGGTCAGTAAAATTGGTTACCTCGCAGACTTTCAAAGCAGACAAATTGTTGTTGAAGGCGTATCTGAAAGAGCCAAATTGTTTTGTGCTTTAGGAGCAACAGCCCCCATCAGTTATGACTATACATAAAGCACAGCAAGCACCGGCAACAAATTAACTTCTAGTGTTGGTTTTAGATCTTCAATTGCAACTGATTTTTTTTTTCTTCCTTACTGTAAATTACAGGAAAAAATTAAGCTTTATAATACTAGTGTTCGCAATATTCTTTCCATCCCCTGTAGACGAGCATGCCATTGATATCAGGTATGGTTAAGGTGCTGCATGCAATATTCATGTGGGAATGCCACAGCAAAATGATAAGCAAATAATTCATTTAACATGCATTTGCAAGTGAACTTAATACATGTATTCTTATCTAGGAAAGTCTAGACTGAGAAAATGCATACAGTATGCTGCCATTACTGCATTTTCCCTGCTTGGTATTTGGCTGTTTTGTTGCTGTAGAGACAATCAATTGAGTGTGCAGATCAGGAGTTCCGTCTTTCCTCTGACTCCAAGTCAATGTCAGGTCAAGGTATTCTCTAAATGTAATCAGCAACCGCAATCTCCATAGTTCTTTAGTTTTAGGAATTTACAAAAGACTGCTTACGTGCAGCATGACTACCAATCACTGATCAGCTTTTTTCCTAATCTTTGTCAGAAAAGTACCAACAGCATAGCTCCAAACTGTCCCTCATCTGGAAAAATTGTACTTTGAGACCTAAAGTTGGGCATAGATGGGTAGAATTTCGAATGGAAGTTCTTAGGAATAGTGATGGAAGAACTTCTGACGGGACGGTTTGCGAACACGATCGCACGAACGTGCCCAAATGCCCATTCATTTTAATGGCAGGTGAACATTAAAAACCTCCAGGTCATATTTGCCGCCACAAAATACTTACTAGCTGTGCACACATAGTCCCACAACATGGACACTGACATACCAGAAGTATTAAGTGAATCCGGGATCGACAACGACAAGCATTCTTTTTTTATCTGTGAAATTTTGTCAATTCATGACTCAGGAGCGCATGAAGGCCATGGAGGAGAGGCAAGGTCAGGCCAGGCTATGAAGGGGGTACAGGAGATGATCAGTGCCACAGTCAGGGCAGCGCAGTCCTGTGCCAGTGTCCCAGTGTGTCAACCTGTGCTTGAGCCCCTGACCCCTCCCTCTGCCCGGCCCTTACCCCCACCTATGCAGGGCTCCACTGCGGTGGTCCGGAGGAGCCAGTTCAGTGCTGATCCTCAGCCATGGTGCTGGCACTGCCTGCTGATTGGCTTCTCCGCTGCTATCTCCCTCACTGACACCAGCACTGAGATAGAACACTGACACCAGCACCGCGATAGAGAGCACTGACACCAGCACCAAGATTGAGAGCACTGACACCAGCACCGAGATAGAGAGCACTGACACCAGCACCGCGATAGAGAGCACTGACACCAGCACCTAGATAGAGAGCACTGACACCAGCACCGAGATAGAGAGCACTGACACCAGCACTGACACCAGCAACTCGCTGCGTGACCCAAAAATATGACACCATTCAACCTCTTCAAACAGGAGGGTACGGGCATATAGTACGGTGTGCTTTTTTTCTAATAATTCCTGTGACTCAAGCGGAGGGTAAATGGTGGTGTTGGTGGTAGTGTCTTTGGGGGTGCACACAGCAGAGAGTGAAGAGGGTGCAGATAGAGAGGATGAGGAGGGTGCAGAAGAGTAAGGCTGAGTGAGCCACTCAACCAAGTCTGGTGCATCCTTTGACGTAATTGAACGCACCTTCTGCAACTTCCCACTTTGGCTCAAGCCTGGTGCTCCTGCCCTACCCCTACCATCCCTGCGGAAGGGCCTGCCTCTTCCTCTGCCTGTCATTTTTAAAATGACCCTGTGACAAAAGTCTCTAGAGAAGTGCAGTATATGTGGAAGAAGGTATATAACCCTGCTTCAATCTGTCGTTTTGGGGGGCCACTGGTCTATCACACCAGTTATAATACTTTTTTCTAATTGCGTTTGTCACTCTTTGTAGTATCGCTGCAGAACCGCTCAGCAGTCACAATGCTGCACAGTAGAAATGCACTATACTATGCTTTCTACATTTGAAAGTATTTTATACATGTATTACACCCCTATATACTGCACACCAAATAGTACACCTATACCAGTCCTTAAAAGGACTTTTGTGGACCTATATTCGTTAGCGATTTGTGTCGCTACAGTCTGTCCCTGCGACACACAGCAACCTCTCCCTACACTGACAAAAGAGCTGCAGAACCGCTCAGCAGTCACAATGCTGCACAGTAGAAATGCACTATAATATGCTTTCTATATTTGAAAGTATATTATAAGTGTATTACACCCCTATATACTGTACACCTATACCAGTCCTTAAAAGGACTTTTGTGGACCTAATAGTAGCTAGTGATTACAGACTGTCCCTGCTCCAAACAGCATCCTATCCCTACACTGACAAAAGACAGAATGTAAAATGGCAGCCAGATCAGGTCTATTTATAAGGTAGGGGGTATGTCCATGTGCTGAAATGTCTCAATTGGCTGTCCTGTACCCCATGATGGATGTGTCATGGATCAAAGTTCTTCACAATGTAAAAGAATATGGGTGCCGCGAACAGCGCCATATGTCCGCCAGTTTGGAGAATCGCGAACGAGCAAAGTTCGCCGCGAACCGACCGCTGGGTGAACCGCAAGGCCCTCTCTACTTAGGAAAAGAATGTTCTAAGAAAGTTTGTTCATTTTTCAAATCAATAGTGGGTCAAATCGATGTTTCTTTTAGACCACAGTGATGGGAAAATTTGAAGGAGCAGGATGGGAAAGTTTTAATTCGGTAATGTCCATTTGTTCCAAAATCAAATGTTAAACGCAAACAAAATATTTTGAATGACTCTGGAATGTTCTGAGAATTTTCGTACAAATCGCCCAAGACTTTTCCTAAGAATTTTCATTTGAAATTCTATCCATCTATGGCCAACCTCCCTGTCACTTTGTCCTCAGGCGTTCCCTTTTTTAATTCATAGTTTGTGTAATTGGTGCATAAAATGTTGTGTGCCCCTTGCCGAAATACTTTGCACTAGAAGGTTTCCCTCTTTTCCATCTTAAAAAGTTGGTAGGCAAGAGACCCATGCTGCTGAATGCCATTGGCAGGAGATAGCTATTTATTGGGGGGAAAAAAAAAATGATGTTGGTAAAGGATAGGGGAAGGGGGGGTAACAAACTCTGGGACTTTAACGGTGCTCAAGGATGGAAACAAGGTAAAGACACGATAAAAGCATCAATAAAATTTGATATTTTATTATAAAAGTAAAAGACATGAGGAAATTGAACCATTCGTGTCAAGGTTATATGTTTCACTAAGAGGCACATATACAAATAATACCACTCAACATGTTTCGCTCTTGGAGCTTCTTCTGGAGTTTCTGGTAAGATGCATATTATGCTAGGAATAACAAAAATACAAAGATCAAATCTCATGTTCATTGTTTGACATAAACAAACAAATAAATAAATGACTGTAGGTATATTGGTAAATTGCCGATACATAAATAATCATTACATTTATAACAAAGTCATGTGAATAAGAGATATACAAATACATATAGGTGTGGGAGGGAGACATATCTTACCTGGGTTGCCAAAGAGCTGCATATAAACTTGATTAAGAAATGGAAAAATTATGCGTCCCATATAAGTTCAGAGTGCCCCACCTATGTGTCCGATTCCAAGTGGTCGCAGGAGGAAATTAATTTATATATTCCTAATGAAGGGAAGTAGGGAAAATATTTGAAAGAAAAAATCACAATTAGATGTTGGCCTCCGATTCAAAAGATGCTATCGGTTGACAACAGTTATATTAAGATGAAGAAATTACCTCTAAATAGATGAAAAAGGAAATAGAATCAATTGGTATGCTGCTAATTCAAAAATAAATCCAGCGCTGGTCTAAACATTTAAGTAAGATGTCCAGCTGTTAATATGAACACCAACGCATACAGAGCTGGAATAGCTTGTGGTTGGCACTGATTTGTTAGTTGTGCTCACAAGAGTACAAATCTAAAATCAGGGAGACAAAAAAGGAAAAAGGTATAGAGGCTAAATCACTATTGAAAAAGTCGCTGAAGCTGCTTAAAACAAAGCAGGTAACTTACCAAGTTGGAAAAATGTTTTAAATGAGGAGAGGGATAGGAGAGATGGTCACTCTCCCTCACTTCTGGAGCCTCTGACAGAAGATCGTGGCGGATCGCCCCATTCATATAGTCCTCCCATCCTGGCGGCGTCTGAAAACCTAGGAAATATGTCTATTACAATTATTCAGCATTGTGATTAATTTAGAATTATTTCATTCTCTATTTTCTAATCACCTTTTTTCTTTCAAATTGTGATTGAACTATCAATTTTTTTTTCTTTTGCTTTTTTAGCATCATGACAAACTATTGTGGAAACGCATTCAACGGACTTATGGACAAAATCCACAAGTTCCAAAATGCGGCCAGTGGTGGTCTATCCATGGACAGGTTCTTTTTAAGGCTTCAACGTAAGCTAGAGAAAAAAATCAAGATTATACTGTAACAAGTGGTATTTTGCAAAGTACACAGAGGACAGTATCTCCCCATGGGGCCTTAGAATACAAATATTCCCAACGATAAGTAAATTAGATCCTGATTTTAAAACAGAATGGGAAGACAACCTCCAGCTATGTTCCATCAAGATGATGGAATTGCTTTGCAATCATTATACCACTGAACTAATATCCCTTGATAAGGAGATTGAAAAACTCCATGAGGAGAACCAACTGATTACCTCGAATGAACTTTCCTCTACCCGGGAAAGTACATTGAAGGCTAATCTTAAAACATATGTTTCCAAAATACTCAAAACCAAGGAAAAAAAATTATTAGAGACAAGCTGTCTTATGACAACAATCAAGCCTACAATTGGGTCCAAACAAAAAACAGAAGGCGCAATAACAAAACACGCAATTCCAAAGAGTCCATCAATGAACCAAACGATTCTGATTCTTCTGTTTCTTCCGCTTCTTCCTCACAGGCATTGGATCACACTCGGATCGCCAGAACTCAGGGATCCTTAAAACTTAAAAACGGCAAAGACACTGCACAATCAGGCACTACGAAACGTATTCCCGGCACCAAAACACCCATGAACATGCAGGCAACTACCGCTAAGACTTCTTCATCTAGTAATGCACCAGGTCACTCTGAATCTGTATCTAGCACGGGCACTTTAAATTCTTCGCAAACACTGTCTTTAAAATCTCAGGTAAGCAATGTTACCCCCACTATCTCCCAATTGGATTTTCGCCTGGCCCCGATTTTTTTCCCAGCCAGTGCCAGACCAAAAAAAAACAGGAAATGTGGATTCTCAAAATCTAAAACAATCGAAAACCAATTTGAGGTGATACATTTATCTTCTTTCCCACTTACAGAAGATCAAATCTCTGTCTTAAGCCTTGGTCTAACCTTTTGGAGGGTCCAGAGGGTGGACCAATTCGAACTTATAAAAGATCTCAACCTTTTTTCCTGCAAACTGATGTTCAAGATTTTGCATGATAAGCCAGAGCCATCGATTCAAACTCAGACATTGGACAATCCTATCTGGAAACAAATGACCATCAATGATATTAAGGCCATGGAGGAGCTCATGGAGTTATGGGAGGAGGGTAACATAGACCAGACTAAATACTCGGAGGCCAAGCACATTTGGTCGGACTCTGATGACCCATCTCCATCTCTTCCTCCACCTCCTATAATATCTACACCCAAAGATTACAAATCCAAATCTAGGGTATACCCAACCTTCCAGGGAAACCCCAATGTCTGGGCATTCACAAACCAACTAACCAACAAAATTTGTCAAACCAAATGGAAAGGGTTAACACAATCAAATTTAACTCCAACTCAAAAAGATGCATTGGTTTCATTACAACAAAACAAAGATGTGACAATAAAACATTCCGATAAGGGGGGTAAGTTGGTGGTAATGGACAACCACCAATATGAATCGATGGTCATGACCATCCTGCAAAATCGTAAATGGTACCATAAAGTCTCAGAAAGCCATTAAAAGTTAACCACTAATCGTTACCAGCAACTTATTGGTTCGGCCTTTTATCAAGGCTTAATCAGTAAGAAAACCTGGGAATTTCTAAATGTTTCATCACCGTGGACACCAACACTGTACGCACTCCCTAAGATTCACAAGAATCCTTCTATTTCCCCCGGACGCCCCATAGTGTCTGGTAACGGATGTCTCACCAAAACAGCCAGTCAGCTTATTAATGACTTCCTTAGACCCCATGTGGAGGGCCTGGTGTCCTATCTCCAGGACACCAGTGACCTCCTCAGGATTCTAGGTGGAATCACCATTCCAAAAGGTTCCTGGTTGATTGCCCTTGATGTAGAGGCCCTCTACAACTCTATCCCCCATGATATGAGGGTGAGAGTTGAAGAGGGCCTAATTTCTGAGAACAATGATGTGCCCAAATTGTACAACAAATTTATTTGGATCTACTCAGATTTATTCTAACCAACAATATTTTTTATTTGGAGGCTCCCACTACCTCCAGATACAGGGGGTGGCTATGGGGACCAAATGTGCCTCCTCCTATGCCAACCTGTATCTGGGGGGGTGGGAGTGCGATCTCTTTTTCAGAGACAATATGCATCCATTTTTTGAGCAGATACCAATTTGGAGGCGCTTCATTGATGCCTTTTATTTTTGTCTTAACAGGGACTAAGGACAATCCCCTTGTTTTTTTGGACAGTCTTGGAATCAAGTGCTATAATTAAAAATTTACCTTTGAATCAAATCAGCGGAAATTTACCTTTTTGGACATCCAAATATTGGCCAATGACGATGGCAACATTGGGACAACTCTTTTTTTCCGTCAACCTTCTGCGGGAAATTCTTTGCTCCATGCTGCCACCTCCTCTGTAACTCAAAACATGCAATCTGTAGAATTTCTTAAACATAGCCTATGGAGATTTTTAAGGGTAAAATGTTGTCGCCATTCCATGAGCGGGCGCAATTTTGAAGTGCGAGATGTTGGGTATCAATTTACTCAGCGTAACTTCATCTTTCACAATATAAAAAAAAATTGGGCTAACTTTACTGTTTTCTTATTTCCTAGTTCAAAAAAGTGTATTGTTTCCAAAAAAAGTGCGCTTGTAAGACCGCTGCACAAATACGGTGTGACAGAAAGTATTGCAATGACCGTCATTTAATTCTCTAGGGTGTTATAAAAACATATATATAATGTTTGGGGGTTCTAAGTAATTTTCTAGCAAAAAAACCTGTTATAAACTCAGGGCTTAAAATTTCAAGTTCTGAGCTACTAGCCAGGCCTTAAGAGTTACTCGCCACCAGTTACCCCACCCAACCCCTGCCCGACCCTAAACTCGAATTACATTACAACGTAATTATAACCCCCAGCATTGGTGTCAGTGGACGTTATAATAACCTCCAAAACAGGTATCTGAGGCTGTGGTAATACCTTAGCATTGATGTCAGCGGATGCATTAAAAACCCCAGCACTGGTGCCAGACGCCATAATAACCCCCAACGCAGGTATCAGAGGATGCATAAATAACCCCTAGCATTGATGTCAGTGGACATCATAATAACCCCCAACACTGGTATCAGAAGACGAATTAGTAACTCCCAGCATTGAAGTCATTGGACTCATTAATAACCACTAGCACAGGTGTCAGTATTACCACTTGCTGACCAGCCACCGCAGTTGTACTGCAGCAGAATTGCACAGCTGGGCGAAGCGATGTTATGTTACGCTGCTTCGCCCTGTGGCCACTAGGGGCACGCGGCAGCTGCATGCCCCACAGAGCCGATGCGAGTGCACAAACAGGGAACACAATTAACACCTTGATCGCCCCTAGTGTTAACCCCTTCCCTGCCAGAGACATTTTTACAGTAATCAATGCATTTTTATAGCACCGATTGCTGTATTAATGCCAATGGTCCCAAAAATGTGTCAAAATTGTCTGATGTGTCCGCCATAATGTCGCAGTCCCGATAAAAAATAAAAATAATAATAATAAAAATGCCATAAAACTATCCCCTATTTTGTAGATGCTCGAACCTTTGCGCAAACCAATCAATAAACGCTTATTGTGATTTTTTTTTACCCAAAATATGTAGAAGAATACATATCGACCAAAACTGAGGAAAAAAATGTTTTTTTTTTTATATATATATTTTTGGGGGGTATTTATTATAGCAAAAAGTAAAAAAATATTGTGTTTTTTTCTTTAAGGTCGCTCTTTTTTTGTTAATAGCGCAAAAAATAAAACCGCAGAGGTGATCAAATACCACCAAAAGCAAGCTCTATTTGTGGGACGTCAATTTTGTTTGGGTGCAACTGCGCATTTGTCAAATAAAGCGACGCAGTGCTCTGGTCATGAAGGGGGTAAAATCTTCCGGGGCTGAAGCTGTTAATATCCCCCTGTCCTACATTGGTGGTTAGTGGCATTGAAATGTAACCCCTCCCATGACCTCCAATGTGGGGGGAGGGGGTTAACTTTCACTGACATTACCACAAATGCAGGAGGCGTGGTGGGTTAAAATTTCACTGCCATGAGGACTAATGCAAGGGGGGTGGGTAATGAGGAGATTAACATTCACTGCCATAAAGACCAATGCATGTGAGGTGGTTAACTTTCACTACCACTGACCTCCCCCCCAACCTGCATTGGTGGACATAGCGATGCTAACCCCTTCCTCAATTTCAGCTATTTCCAGTCCCATTGCCCTAACGCTATGGTGCTGGACAGGGGGCTGGAACAAAGAAACAAGTAGTAAGCTGAGCTTACCTCGCTCCTGATAACTTCACATCTCCCTCTTTCAGGAGCGCAGGCAGGCAGGTGGGCGGGTGAGCAGGCGGAAGATCAGAAGATTGCTTCATCCCCATTCTGCCCACACAACAAGCAACCAGAGCCTGCAACTGCCATTATCGAAGCTGAAGGGATGGGCCAGCAAAATCCTCTCTCCAGCAGCCATCGGAGCCTGCACTGTGTGGTGCTCGGAATGATAGGAGTGACGGCAGCGTCACTCCTATCGTTCAGGCAGTTGGACACTGTCACTCAAATGCTCTCAGCGACCTCTCTCCACTCGCCCCCAGCAAATTTTCACTCACAAAATGCGAGCAGGCGAGTGAAAATTTTGAGGGCTGATAAAATTGTAAACACCAAATCTCAAAACAAGGCTCTGTCCTTAAGTGGTTAAAGATGCAATGGACAGGAGGATAGATCTAGATTTGAAGAGAATCTATCAAGCGGCTGGGGTAGCCTGTCCTCCAGCTGTAGCCCTCACCTCGGTGGCCAGCCCTTTGAAGATCTGGATCCAAAATGTTGAATAAGTCATAAAAGAGGGGGTTCCAAGAGCAGATATTTTTCAGTCTCTAGAAGAACTCAAGGTGTCACTAGATTTCATTGGTGAAGCAGCTATAGACACGGTCAGGTGTTCAGCCAGGCCTATGCTACACTCCGTCACAGCTAAAAGGGCCCTATGAAAACTTGGGCTGCCGTTGCATCATCGAAACAGAATTGGTGCAAGATCCCATTTGACGGCAAGGCCTTATTCGGCAGTAAGATGGAAACGGCCATCTCAAGAATATCAGGGGGCAAGTCTGACCTACTTCCACAGTACAGGAAACAGAGGCGTGCAAGATATTTTCTGAATCAATCTCATTCTTCCAGGTTCAGGGAGCCGAGATCTAACAGACAAACCAGAGGGTCAGGTGGTAGATGGAAGGGTACAAAATCTACCTTCCTCAGGGTACACAGGCAAAAATCTGTGAAAGTCCCACAGGAGCCCACCAAACCCTTTTGACAGTGTGTGTAATGATGTTTATGCTTTATGTTATAATTCAAGTTCAATTATTATGCCTAGTTCCTTATGCATGTTAGGACACACTTAACAGTTTTGGTCATGTGATCTGGGGGTGGGGAGCTGTGGAGAGTTCTGTAAGATGGATGCTGCTGAATATACACCAGGCTCCCTGTTCAAGTGTGTCTGTGTGCTTTACAGCCAGTTTAATGACATATAGTTTTGCGTGCATTACTGCCAGTTTAACGCCATATAGTTTTGTGCGTTACTGCCAGTTTAATACCATATAGTTCTGTGTGCGTTACTGCCAGTTTAACGCCATATAGTGTTGTGCATTACTGACAGTTTAACGCCATTTACTTCTGTGTGCGTTACTGCCAGTTTAACGCCATATAGTTTTGTGCGTTACTGCAAGTTTAACGACATATAGCTCTGTGTGCATTACTGCCAGTTTAAGGCCATATATTTTTGCGCGCGTTATTGCCAGTTTAACGCCATATAGCTATGTGTGCGTTACTACCAGTTTAACGCCATATAGTTTTATGCGTTACTGCCAGTTTAACACCATTACTTCTGTGTGTGTTACTGACAGTTTAACGCCATATATTTTTGCGTGTGTTAACTGCCAGCTTAACGCCATATCGTTTTGTGTGCGTTATTGCCAGTTTAACGCCATATCATTTTGCGTGCGTTACTGCCAGTTTAACGCCATATAGTTCTGTGTGTCAGTGTACGTTTGGCGCATTATATTGCAGTATTTTATAGTGTATCCATGGAGTGAGTCTGTGTAGCTTGAGTACTCAAATTAAAGTGCACCAAACACCTCTTTACATTGATTAAAGTGCATCTATGTACAGATTTCAAATTCTTCTTTACATTTGGTTATAAGCACCGCCTCCTCCATCCCAATAATGTCTGGCAGGACTACAAGGAGAGGCAGATGTTCCCTTTGCACTGTAAGGGGGCCAGCAACAAATGTGTCCACAGGCAAAGGTGGACGTTGTGGTCACTCCTCAGGCAGGGCATCATTTCCTCTGTTTAGTGAGTTTGCCCATGCTATCCAGCCACAACATGCAGAGGAGGTGGTGGATTGGCTTACTAAACCTTCCTCATCCTCCTCATTCTCTGTCACACAAGCAGAGACAAGTGTGCAGTCCCCTGCAGTTGCCAGAGTGGATAAACCTGCCTCCTTGTCCACATATATTCCTGCCATAGCCCCAACATCAGCCATTGAGGAGTCAGCTGAGTTATTTGACCACAGCATCAGCCACTTGCTCCTTGATGATGTCCAGCCATTACTGGATTTAGATGTTGGTTCTGAGGTTGAGGATGACAGGAACATGAGCCTAGAGAGAGGGAGGAACACTGGTAGACAAATTGGCATTTATGTTCCCCAAGCCGCAGCGTATTGCCAAGTTATTTCCAGTGGTAATGATGACGATGGAGGAGATGGAGATGATGATGATGATGTTGAAGTCACCACTGATGCGACTTGGGTGCCAGATAGAGCAGAGGAGGAAACTGAAGGTGAGGCGGCACAACCCCAAGGAGGCCAACATCAAGAAAGAGTAGAGAGCAGCCACCCTATTCCATCACATTCTGCAGCTGTTATATCCCGGCCCACTCCCCAAAGCTCAGCTGTCTGGGCCTTTTTCAGCACATCTGCAGCAGATCGCACTGTTGCTATCTGCAAACTGTGTCTCAGGCACATCAAATATGGCAAAAACACCAACCATTTGGGTACCACATGACTAACAAAGAATTTAACATCCAACCACTCAGCCCGTTGGCAAGAGCACCTAAAAACCACACAAAAGGGGCACAAATCTGTCCCTCCTCCTCCTCCTCCTCACCCACTTTTTCCTGCCCCTGCTATACCGAGTCATTACCTCTCAGCAGCCTCCACTGACAGGTATGATGGTATAGCACAGGCTGTCCCAGGTCCTAGCAGCACATCTCCCAGCAGCACACCACCAGCTGTAGACTGTAGCCGTCAAATTTCTCTGCCCCATCTGCTGCAGTGGAAAAAAAATACAGTCCCTGCCACCCACATGCCCAGCATCTAAATGCAAGCTTGTTAAAGCTGTTGGCTCTCCAACTTCTGCCTTTCAGCATGGTGGATTCTGCCCCCTTCCGTGAATTCGTGCAATGGGGTTGATTTACTAAAGGCCCCCTCAGATCTACAGCGACTGCACTTCCAAGTACACTTGTAGTGCAAAGTGGATTTGCCTTTAATTTGCCCCAATGTGCTGTACCACAATGGCAGGTTCCTAGTTGTTACTACTTTTCACGTAAGGCCATTCCATCCCTCTACCATCACGTGAAAGGAAATGTTCTGACATCATTGGGCAAGGCAGTCAGCCGTAAAATCCACCTTTCTGCTAACACTTGGTCAGGCAAGCATGGGCAGGGACGATATATTTTGTTCACAGCACACTGGGTAATGCTGCTTGCAACTCGAAAGGATGCAGGACAGGGCTCGGTGCGGCAGCTTGTTGTGCCCCCACGTCTCCATACAGCTGGTGGTGATGATGCCAGACCTGTAAGCTCTACCTCCTCCTCCTCTGCCACCTCCATGCCCTCCTCTGCAGAATTGTCCTATGAACATCAAGTACCCCCTAAGCGTTCAAAGAGCTATTCCATGAGTCAGGCAAAAAGGTGCCATCCAGTGCTTCAGCTGGTGTGTTTGGGGGACAGGAATCACACCGGAGCAGTGATTCTTGCAGCTCTGCAGGGACAGGCCCAGAGGTGATTCACACCACGCCAGCTGGAGCCAGGAATGGTGGTGTCCGATAATGGCTCAAACCTCCTGTCAGCCCTTAGACAGGGAAAGTTGACACATGTGCCATGCCTGGCACATGTCCTCAATTTGGTGGTGCAGCGTTACCTAAGTACCTACCCAGGGTTGCAAGATGTACTAAAACAGGCCAGAAGAGTCTGTAGCGATTTCAGGCGGTCATATATAGCCAGTGCTCGGTTGGCTGAAATTCAGCGAGAATTCCACCTGCCCATAAACCGCCTGGTTTGTGACATGCCCACCAGGTGGAACTCGTGGCAGCAGAGGGCCGTCACCGAGTACCTGTGCCAGTACGGCACGACGACGGGCTCAGGCCGCCTTGGCTTTTTTATTGTCACCATTCAAAGAGGCCACAAGGATGGTGAGCAGTCATAGTGCATACATCAGTGACACAATCCCTGTTGTGTTCCTGCTGAAGCAGACTCTGCGTGTAATTATGGACAGGGCACTGGAGGCAGAGCAGCTGGAGGAAGAGGAGGACTTCCTTTCCTCTCAAGGCCCACTTTATCCAGACACCATCATTCCTATGTCACAGAACACACAGGAGGAGAGAGGGGAGGAGGATGAGGAAGAGGATTCTGGCACTTTCATAGGCTTCGAAGAAGAGGAAGACATGCGTCAATCTATAAGCGATGGCTTTCCAACCCCAGGACCCTTGGGAGTAGTACGTGGCAGGGAGGAGGGAGTTCTAAATGCTCTCATCCTGAGTGACCCCGAGGAGTCTGCTTCTCAAGCCTCATCAAATTTGAGGCGCATGGCCACCTCACGCTTCAAAGCCTGCAAAAGGATCCAAGAAAACGTGGCATAAAGGAAAAGGATGATTACTGGTTGACAACCCTCCTTGACCACTGTTACAAGGGGAAGGTCTCAGAACTTATCCCGTCCCCACTGAGAGTGCAGAAGATAAAATCTCTTGAGGACACGTTAAAGAGGATTTTATTGAACGTTTTCCCTTTCCCTAACTCCAGGAGTTTACAGTGTGTTGGAAAACATTGTTTTGAGTCTTCTGTTGGTCAAGAGAGGAGCGTTGGAGAAGGCGTCAGCCTAAGTGAGGCATTTCGGATTTTTTTTAATCCTCGCCGCCCAGGGCTGTCAGCTTCCACATCCCACCGGCAGCGTCTGCATCACATGGTGGACGATTACCTTGGGGCCAAAACAGAGATGGAGAGCTTTCCAGTAGACGATCCACTGACTTACTGGGTCATGAGAATAGACCACTGGCCAGAACTTACCCAGTATGCTATTGAGTTGTTGGGCTGCCCTGCATCGAGCATGCTTTCAGAACGGGCATTCAGTGCTGCAGGAGGTTCTGTTACTGATCATAGAACGCGTCTGTCCACAGACTCCATGGACCGTTTGACTTTTATATAAATCAGTCCTGGATTACCAGCTATGAAGCCCCTGATGCCAATGTCACTGATTAAGTCTTTTTGAGATGTTGAATCTCTGCAGGACTTCGAGGCTGCCTAGCTTTGAGGGTGTTCAATCATTTCATCTGGAAGAATGTTTTTGGTATAGGTTTTATGGGCACAATTAACACCCAAAGACCAATTTTTCTGCACCTGTTTGACAGGTGCATATCATTACATTTTTTTACAGCAAGCCCAATTCTTGCTTTCATCAAGATTACCTCTATAGGGTTATGTTGGGAAGGCGCCACTGACACTCAAAAAACTATTTTTACGCTCCCGTTACTTCTATCTAAAGTCAAAGTGACCCCAGAATGTATCCATAAAATCTCTAATCTTGTTCCCAGTGCACTACACTGTGGCCTCATCATTCACACTGGCTCTCCAGCTGTTGCTGAGCAAAATAAAGGCAGCTTGCAGGGGAAATTTCTTTTTTTTTTGGGCTTTATAAATGCAATTATTGCTGCAGCAGATTCTAGACATGGTACAGATCTGCCACTTTACAGGTAGACTAATGCGGCGTACACACGAAGGGACAATCCCGCGGGATTATCCTCTGGACTCAAGTCCAGCGGACAATCCCCTCGTGTGTGGGCGTCGGCAAACTTTTTGCCGCCAAAGTCCGGCGGACCAAAGTTTTAAGTTTTGTTTTAAAACTATCCGCTGGACTTGGCATTCCGGCGGACAATCCCGCCGTTAGTAGGCTAGTCCGCCGGACTTTTTAAATGAACGGACTTGCCGCTCGTCGGCAAGTCGTTCATTTAGCACGTGACTTCAGGTTACGTAGCTAGCGTAGGCAGTAAATGCCGCCGCGCTAGCTCCGTAAGCTGGCATGGATTTAAAGGGACTCCCCACACCGAAAAACGGCGTGGGGGTTCCCCCCAAATCCATGTCAGACCCTCATCCGAGCACGCAGCCTGGCAGGCCAGGAAAGGGGTGGGGACGAACGAGCGCCCCCCCCTCCTGAGCCGTACCAGGCCGCGTGCCCTCAACATGGGGGGTGCCCTGGGGAAAGGGGGGCCGTGCGGCCCCCCACCCCAAAGCACCTTGTCCCCATGTTGATGAGGACAAGGGCCTCTTCCCGACAACCCTGGCCGTTGGTTGTCGGGGTCTGCGGGCGGGGGCTTATCGGAATCTGGGAGCCCCCTTTAATAAGGGGGCCCCCAGATACCGGCCCCCCACCCTATGTGAATGAGTATGGGGTACGATGTACCCCTACCCATTCACCTAAGGTGTAATATGTAAAGTACAAAAACACACACACTTTTGAAAAAATATTTTATTGCACTGCTCCGGGGGTCTTCTTCCGTCTTGGGGGTCTTCTCGCCGGACTCCTCTGCCATTTACCAAGCTCTTTTACCGAGCGGAGAAGTCCGGCTACCTTCTTCGTCGTCGCCGCCGTCGTCTGGGGGTCTCGATCCGCCTTCGGGGGTCTTCCGGGGGTCTCTTCTGTTCTTGCGGCGGTCGTCGTCTTCCGCGCCGCCGGCGCTGCCTTCTTCTTCTTGTCCTTCTTCTTGTTCTTCTTGTTCTTCTTCCGATGTTGACCCGTCGCTGTCTCTGCCCGGAATGCCAGAACCGCGCTGCGCTGGGACTTATATAGGGACATGGGGACAGGGTCACATGCTCATGTCACATGGTGACCCCGCCCCCTTGTGATGTCACAGTCCCAGCATCCTCCGGGACTGTGACATTGCAAGGGGGTGGGGTCACCATGTGACATGAGCATGTGACCCTGTCCCCATGTCCCTATATAAGTCCCAGCGCGCTGGTTCTGGCATTCCGGGCAGAGACAGCGACGGGTCAACATCGGAAGAAGAACAAGAAGAACAAGAAGAAGGACAAGAAGAAGAAGGCGGCGCCGGCGGCGCGGAAGACGACGACCGCCGCAAGAACAGAAGAGACCCCCGGAAGACCCCGGAAGACCCCCGAAGGCGGATCGAGACCCCCAGACGACGGCGGCGACGACAAAGAAGGTAGCCGGACTTCTCTGCTCGGTAAAAGAGCTTGGTAAATGGCGGAGGAGTCCGGCGAGAAGACCCCCAAGACGGAAGAAGACCCACGGAGCAGTGCAATAAAATATTTTTTCAAAAGTGTGGGTGTTTTTTTACTTTACATTTTACACCTTAGGTGAATGGGTAGGGGTACATCGTACCCCATACTCATTCACATAGGGTGGGGGGCCGGGATCTGAGGGCCCCCTTATTAAAGGGGGCTCCCAGATTCCGATAAGCCCCCGCCCGCAGACCCCGACAACCAACGGCCAGGGTTGTCGGGAAGAGGCCCTTGTCCTTATCAACATGGGGACAAGGTGCTTTGGGGTGGGGGGGGCCGCACGGCCCCCCTTTCCCCAGGGCACCCCCATGTTGAGGGCATGCGGCCTGGTACGGCTCAGGAGGGGGGGCGCTCGTTCGTCCCCACCCCTTTCCTGGCCTGCCAGGCTGCGTGCTCGGATGAGGGTCTGACATGGATTTGGGGGGAACCCCCACGCCGTTTTTTCGGTGTGGGGAGTCCCTTTAAATCCATGCCAGGTCACGGAGCTAGCGCGGCGGCATTTACTGCCTACGCTAGCTACGTACCTGAAGTTACGTTCTAAATGAACGGACTGCTCCGTGTGTGGGCAAGTCCGTTCATTTTCAAAAGTCCCGCGGACTTTTGGCCGGCGGATTATCCGCCGGAGAAGTCCGTGCGTGTGTGGTCAAGTCACAGGCTCGGAAAGACCGGCGAAGCCCCGCTGGAAAGTCCGGCGGATTGTCCGCTGGACTGAGTCCGCCGGCAAAAGTCCACACGTGTGTACGCGGCATAAGGGGGCCCCCCAGGCACTATATTGGAAGGAATTTTCATTTTTATGCTTTCACTTTAAAAATCTAAAAATCACTGCTCATTTAAAAATGATGTTTTTTACTAACCTTTTTCACCCCAGGGCAGGACCACTATAACCATTGTAAGCCAAATTACTTGCATATAAGCCTTCAAAATGGGCACTTTTGATTCTTGACGTTCGGGTCCCATTGACTTTAATGGGGTTGGCTATTCGAGTCCGAACTTTCACGTTGTTTGGAAGTTCTGGTGCTAACCGAACAGGGGTCTGTTCGGCCCATCCCTACTTAAGACAATAGACACTCCAATTATTTGTATGTTTGAGAACTTTAACTGAAGTCTTTTCAAACACAGAGCATAATAGCTTATTTAAAAGATAAGGTACCCAATTTAAGGCAGGCTATAAATGATGAGATTTTCTTTCCTGAAACCATTTGAATTTCCCATCAACAGTCAATGTTTAAGGGGATCCCTCCTGCTGAACTATTGTAAACAGTGATTAATGGTAGCAGCTATAGCCACTGGCAATAATCGCATGCTAGGAATCCAACGTGGTAGTTGTACCCAAGTCAGTCGATGGATCAACTTGGGTACAATCAGCCTACCTATACATGGGTTAAATCTCAGCTGGTTCAGTAGGGATCTAAACCTTCTATGGCAGGCTTAACAGGAACAGCTTTGAGAAGCCCATAGATTAGTCTTTTTTTTTTTTTTTTTTCATTCAACCAGTGGGTTGAACAAAAAAAATTACCCAATTCCCCTATCCACACAGTGTATGCGTATGTAGGAATCCCCCCACTGATATTGTATACAGTGCATCCGGAAAGTATTCACAGTGCTTCACTTTTTCCACATTTTGTTATGTTACAGCCTTATTGCAAAGTGGATTACATTTATTATTTTCCTCAAAATTCTACAAACAATACCCCATAATGACAACGTCAAAGAGGTTTGTTTGAAATCTTTGCAAATTGATTAAGAATATAAAATGAAAAAAATCACATGTACATAAGAATTCACAGCCTTTGTCGTGACACTCAAAATTGAGCTCAGGTGCATCCTGTTTCCATTGATCGCCCTTGAGATGTTTCTACAACTTGATTGGAATCTACCTGTGGTGAATTCTGTGTATTGGACATGATTTGGAAAGGTACACGCCTGTCTATAGAAGGTCCCACGGTTAACAGTGCATGTCAGAGCACAGACCAAGCCAAGGAATTGTCTGTAGACCTCCGAGACAGGATTGTATCAAAACACGGACCTGAGGAAGGGTACAGAAAAATATCTGCAGCATTGAAGATCCCAATGAGCACAGTGGTCTCCATCATCTGCAAATGGAAGAAGTTTGGAACCACCAGGACTCTTCCTAGAGCGGGCCACCTGGCCAAACTGAGCGATCAGGGGAGAAGGGCCTTAGTCAGAGAGGTGACCAAGAACCCAAAGGTCACTCTGACAGAGCTCCAGCGTTTCTCTGTGTAGAGATGAGAACCTTCCAGAAGAACAATGCAGCACTCTACCAATCAGGTCTGTATGGTAGAGTGGCCAGACGGAAGCCCCTCCTCCAGTAAAAGGCGCATATGACAGCCCGCATGGAGTTTGCCAAAAGGCACCTGAAGGACTCTCAGACCATGAGAAACAAAATTCTCTGGTTTGATGAAACAAAGATTAAACTCTTTGGCCTGAATGACAAACGTCATGTTTGGAGGAAACCAGGCACTGCTCATCAACTGGCCAATACCATTCCTACAGTGAAGCATACTGGTGGCAGCATCATGCTCTGGGGATGTTTTTCAGTGGCAGGAACTGGGAGACTAGTCAGGATGGAGGAAAAGATGAATGCAGCAATGTACAGAGACATCCTTGATGAAAACCTACTCCAGAGGGCTCTGGACCTCAGACTAGGGTGAAGGTTCATCTTCCAACAGGACAATGACCCTAAGCACACAGCCACGATAACAAAGGAGTGGCTACGGGACAACTCTGTGAATGTCCTTAAGTGTCCCAGCCAGAGCCCAGACTTGAACCCAAGTGAATATATCTAGAAAGATCTGAAAATGGCTGTGCACCGATGCTCCCCATCCAACCTCATGGAGCTTGAGAGGTACTGCAAAGATGAATGGGAGAAACTGCCCAAAAATAGGTTTTGCCAAGCTGTTAGCATCATACTCACAAGACTTAAGGCTGTAATTGGTGCCAAAGGTGCTTCAACAAAGTATTGAGCAAAAGCTGTGAATACTTATTTAAAATGAGATTTTTTTCATTTTTAATAAATTTGCAAAGACTTCAAACAAACTTCTTTCACGTTGTCATTATGGGGTATTGTTTGTACAATTTTAAGGAAAATAATGAATTTAATCCATTTTGGAATAAGGCTGCACTGTATACACTGATTAGTGCTGCTGACTATAGGAACATCTAACAGCTGGTTAAACAGATTTTTATTGGTAGATCCACTTCTGTACAACCAGCCTGTCCATACATGGATTGAAACTCCACCGATCCCTGCCAAATTGGAAGAATTTCGATCAATGTATTGATTTATGTATGTATGTATTTACTAGTTGATGCATCTCTTTGTATTGAGTAGTCCTTCTCCACAAGAGCATTTAAAACTTTTCAGGGCACTTGCAGGAAGATGATCTGCAACTCTTGTTCCCCCCAGGAAAGGGGACTCTATGAAGTGATTACGTGGCAGCCCTAGATGTCTCACATAACACAGAGAAAGGTATTACTCCTCTGAGTGCTTCCAACAAATGACATTTAAGACTCATTTACACTTGCATTAGCACACTGAAGAGCCATCCACAAAGGATGGCTTTTCAGAGGACATTTGGTAGGCAGTGAGGAGGCATTATGTCGCCTCCTCACTGCCTGTTTTAACTCCTAAAAGGCCAAACTGCGTGGTTCAACCACCTGTTTGCAACTGCAAATGTAAACTAGGCCCTACACACCAGCAACAAGTGTCCATTCTCAAGAACTTTACACAAATAAGTGAACAGAAACTTTGTTACCATCTTACTGTGAGGAATTGGGGTCAAATATCTTAAAGACCTGGCAACACCTTCCTACATCATGCTAATTAAAGAGTATTAGAGCAGTGTTATAAGTGAGCATATTGTAACCCTTTTTGCTGCTGCCATCACAGTTGCAGAATGTAAACATACATCAGGCTGCTGCGGCAGCCTAGAGGTTTTTTTACATTTTTACTCCTGACTATCACATAGTAGGGATTTGGGCAACTGTATAGCTGTCTGGTCCATTTGATACGCTTCTACAGTGCTGAATATACATATACAGTAACTATACTATATTATATCAATGTAAAAAATTAGGACTTTTATCTATAGTTAAAATACAATCCGATCAAATGTAAAATAATAAAAGAAAAAAAAAAGTATAAAGAGAAGAGTCAAGAAACTGGATTTTTAGAGTAATTCTCAAGAATTGGGATTTTTTTTCATATACGGTATATCAAATTGTGGATGAGCATAAGGAATCCAGAGATATCAGAGTTGCAAAAAATTCTCGTAAGAATCAGACAAAATACTGGAAAGTTTTTTGGTATTTATAAAATGATTTAACCTTAATTTCAATTTAAAGAAAATAATCCAGTTTTTAGCACCATTCATAAAAACATTTCAGGAGACTATTATAACAAAAAGACATTTAAAACTAAGTTAAGCAATATTTTCCAACACACGGCTGACCTTAACCTTTGAGTAATCATAGTGGAAAACTAGGAACCATGATTTTATTGTCTCCTAACCTACGGAGGCAGTTTACGTAGAGCAATAAGCTGCACTGCCAAATTACACAGATGTCAAATATTGAAATTCTTCACTGGCGCAGGAAATCTTATATATAGTATGTACTTTGAATGTTATTAGTAGCTCTTTCACATAATGCATCTAATCTTTGTTTGTTTAGTGTTCCTTCAAAGAGCTATTTGTGTGCACCACTTTCTATTCACGTTGAGTTTTGTCCACCATATGGATAAAAATCCTGCGACTATTGAAGGAGAACCTACCTTAAACCTGTAGCATCCAAATATTTTACTCTGGTTTTCAGTTGCTAATTTTTACATAAGGCTGGGAAATGGTTGGCATTGTTTGTACTTACTGCAAAGGCATCTAGGCCTTAACTTTCTTTTTTAGTTTTAGATAGAGTATGAAATGTTGTGATATTTTTTACTGTTGTCTATTTCCCTTTCCCGCTTTCTGTCTCAGAAGCACACCTTAAGTCTAGGTTCACTACTATGTGGTGGCAGGTGATGCGTTTTTAAGGCACGTTTTGCATTTTTTGCGTTTTTGCATGCAGTTTTCATGCACCCCAAAGCACCTTGTCCCCATGTTGTTGGGGACAAGGTCCTCTTCCCCTCAACCCTGGTCTGTGGTAGTCTGGGTCTGTGACTATTGAAGGGAACCTACCTTAAACCTTACATACTGTAGCATCCAAATATTTTACTTAATTTTTACATAAGGCTGGGAAATGGTTGGCATTGTTTGTAGAACTTACTGTAAAGGCATCTGGGCCTTAACTTTCTTTTTTAGATTTAGATAGAGTAGGAAATGGTCATGGGCTGTGGTAGTGGGGGTCTGAGGGCGTAGGGCTTATCAGAATCTGGAAGCCCACTTTACCAAGGGGGTCCCCAGATCCTGGCCCCCCCCA
Source organism: Lithobates sylvaticus (assembly GCA_028564925.1). Classification (NCBI taxonomy): domain Eukaryota; kingdom Metazoa; phylum Chordata; class Amphibia; order Anura; family Ranidae; genus Lithobates; species Lithobates sylvaticus. Next base: position 157,487,718 of record CM053028.1, read on the forward strand.
TCTGAATAAGTATGGGGTACATTGTACCCGTACTCATTCACCAAAAAAAGTGGCAAAACAAACTTTTTAACAATTCCTTTATTAAAAATTCAAATATATTGTTCCCCGACGCAGATCGTCAATCACTCTGCCCACCGGACCCGAAAAAAAAAACTCAGTATTCGTTGAAGGCTAACTGCCGACTGCCTGCTCCTCCATCTCACAGTTCTCAACCACTTGACAGATGGAGGAGCATGACGGCCACAGCGCGGATGTGAATTCCCGGGAGGCCGTCATATGACAGCCTCCCCTGTGCACACTCCCTGCCCCGAACCCGACCCCTTACCATGCAATCAGCTGTCAGTCAATGAAAGCTGATTACATGATCAAAACAAAAGCTTGGTGATTGCTTTTTTTCTCCTCACGCTCACAGCGAAGGAGAAAAAAAAAGGCGATCACCGGCTCATCTTAAAGGGACATCGGTCCCGTAACGGAAGATGCAATTATGCCTCATAATTACAACCTGAAAGTGCCCACAAGTGCCACCTATCTATGCCCACAAGTGCCACCTATCTATGCCCACAAGTGCCACCTATCTATGCCCACCAGTGGTGCCAATCAGTGCCACCTAGAAGTGCTGCCTATCAGTGTAACCGATCAGTGCCCAGCACTGCCACCCATCAGTGCCCATCACTGCCACCTATCAGTGCCCACCACTGCCGCCTCATCAGCGTACATCAATGACGGACAAAAATTACCCGTTTTAAAATTTTATAACAAAATAAAAAAATGAATTATTATTATTTTTTTTTTAATTCTGTCTTTTTAAATTTTTTTAACAAAAAATAAAAAACGCACAGGTGATCAAATACCACCAAAAGAAAGCTCTATTTGGAGGAAAAAAAATTATAAAAATTTCATTTGGGTACAGTGTTGTATGACCGCGCAATTGTCATTCAAAGTGCATCAGCGCTGAAAGCTGAAAATTGGTCTGGATAGGAGGGGGGTTTAAGTGCCCAGTAAGCAAGTGGTTAAACATGGGGACAAGGTGCTTTGGGGTGGGGGGCAAAGCCCCCTCCTGCCCGGGTGGGGGGGCAGAGCCCCCTCCTGCCCTAAAGACCCCTAATGATGAGGGCTGGTATGGTTCAGTAGAAGGGGGGACGGTCGCCATTCCCCTCCCTTTCCTGAGCTGCTGGGCTGCATACTTGGATAAGGGTCTGGTATGGATTTGGGGGGGACCCTACGCCATTTTGTTTTTATTTATTTTTTTTGGCGTGGGGTTTCCCTCCAAATCCATACCAATCTCAATGGGCCTGGCGTGGATCAGTTGTCAGTGGGGAACCCCGCTGACAGCTGATGACTTATCGGTTGTTAAGGACGTGTTGGCCAGCTTCCCTGTTTAAAAGGAAAAAAAGCCACAGAACATGTGACAGAGGCTTTTGGAAGGGACTGAATGCTAGCCTCTTGCCTTCCGATTATGGGCCCTGGATTTTAAGTGAACAATACTCTTTGCGAGGTGTATGCCTGGGGACCTTGAAGTAATGTTACTTTGGATTCAAGTCCATGTCCCCCCCAAAACACACAGACTCTGGGAACCCTGTATGCCATATTATAGTGATGGCTTCATAATGTTGAGGCTCATAGAAGGTGCTGATGTCATCAACTAAAGCCACCTGTCTATTGTCTGCTAGAATGTGTTTATTGTAAATAAGTCTAGTATGGGATCTAAGAGTCATTACATCCCCATTGTTGTTTGTGTTAATTAACTCTGCTATTGTGTGAAGGAGTCTGTGTTGATTTGTGATAATGTTGATTGTGTTTTCTGAGCTACAAGACGGCAAGTCTGGCCTAAAGGTCATGTCTCTGAGTCATCTAGGCTGTCTAAAGGGATTAGTTAATTAGCTCATGTTAATTAGGTTTCTGGTCACAGGTGTATTTTAATATAGTAATATGAGCAGGAGGTATACACCTCCTCCTTTTACTGTATATAAGACTTGTATTCCTTTCAATAAAAGTTCATTCCTGTTTGACCCTCAAGACAGAGCCTCGTCTCGTACTTGGGGGGAAGAATTATTCGTATGGGTTTCTTGTACGGCTGATCAGAGTGTTCGGTAGCTGCCTTTGTGTTCGGAAATGGAATGTCCTAAATGGCTTTAACCCCTTTTATACTCCGGGTGTCGTTACAGAACACAAAACTCATCAAAAAATGCATCAAACGCAACACTTGCGTTTCTGGTGACTCCTTGATCCTTTCCAAAAATGCACTGGCTGAAAAACGTGTACCATAGAAAACCATGTTAAATAGACTGTAGACTGTATGGCTGATACAACTGTATGGCTAAACTTGCATTGCTCAGAGATCACATGTGATAAGCACCTGCGGCACGGCTGCGAATCGCATGCAATCTCTGAGATCGTGCTAGTGTGAACCCAGGCTAAAAGTTAAAATTGAACACCATGGAACAGCAAAATCTTCACCTAAATGGAGTTAAATGCTCATTTATGCCTAGAGTTCCAGGAAAAAGGTATTTTACGTTCCTAATACCTTACTCCCCAGCAGCTAATACTCTTCTCTGCTCACTAAAGTTCCTGCTTGTGGGCTGTCCCTTAGCATCCTGACATACATTGCAGGGCTACTGGCCCTGCATTGTATTTGATGACGGTACGGTGCCTGCAACCTGTGATGCACTTGAGAGAGGAGGCTCCTGGGGCAGTCACATAGCAGGAAGAGAGCCTGCAGGACTTCTTTGTTGAAATGTTAATGTGTCTAAAAAAGTACACTTAAAAAAGTACCATGTGTCCTGAATTCCCTTTAAAAATACAAGTATAGTTTCTTGCTATGTGAGAGTGCTTTGAAATTCCTGTGCCAACACCTTTATGCCTGTACATCTGCAGTGTAACATCTAAGACATTAGTGCCTCTGACTATTAACTTCACTACCTATCGGCACATGGGAATAGCCCACCACATATAGATCTGCGGTAAAAGGTATAATATATATGGGATGGAATGGAATCTGTTTGATATGCACTCTGGTTGCTAATGGAGTGATTCATGGGAGACACCTGGATACAGGGCACTGACCATTTTGGGAGCATTGGCATTACTGACTATAAATGCAGATTAATACCTGTGTCTGCTGCCTTCTATGTGTTCAGGATTTCCAATCCCATATATATTATACCTGTTACCGCAGATATGGATGTGGTGGGCCATTCCCATGGGCCAGTAGGCGCTATCTCCATCTAGAGAACCATGTCAACCTTTTCTTTTATTTTTATGATGCCTGTAGGAGCTACATGTTCTCACTGAAGTTAAGAGTTACATATTATACATGCTTGAATGGTCCTAAAGAAGCAAGAGTTCCGTAAAAAACGGGTCAAACAGACCATGCTCTCATTGAATATATACCTCTATGCTCTCATGATATGTACTCTATATTGTATGGTATTAACTGCATTGTTGTATGCTATTAGGCATCTTTTATCTGTATAAACTTAATAAAGAACCTTTTTAATCTATATGCATTGTGTGATGTGTTCACAAATACATTTGTAAAGTCCCACCCCTTTTACCTGTGCCCTTTCTCTCTTAGTATGCACTAGCTCCAGCTAATATCAATGCAAGTATGGATATCTCAAACCTAATAGGCCGCTGGTAAGTAGACAATCACTTTTATCTTCTGGGCCCTGAGCTGAGCGACTTCCCCTCTGCATACTGACCACCAGATGGTTGCTTTCTGGGCACTGCCTCCATTCTCAGAAATCCTTGTATTTTTTGAATGAATACAGGGTGTTCTCTGACTGAATGAGGTGGGGAGAAGTTGCGGTGATGTCACAATTTCCAAATCGCCCAATTACAGACATACTTGTATTTATCGAAAAAAATACAAGGCATTCTGTGAATAATGCTTGCCCCCTGTCGTATGTGTGTAGAGAGGAAGCTGCTTAGGACCTGAAAGATCGTTGTTATTACTGTAGTAGCACTGACTACTACAATGATTGTCAGGTTCTCCAGTGCCGCTCAGTTATGAGATATGCATACTTCCATTGTGCCAGGCTGGACAAAAGATTCTTGAGTTCAGCTTTAATTCCTTCCCCCCCTTTCTTCCTCTCCTTATCCAAAGGCAAAAAAAACCTTATAAAGCATGGACCAATTTGCCCAACAGGAAAAAAAAAATAGTTTTCCTTTGTGCTTTCCTAAGGCAATCAAATATTCCCTGGATCCAGTGGCAGAACTACCGCCATAGCGACCCACGCGTTCGCTATGGGGCCCGCAGCCAAGTAGGGCCCTGACCTAGTTGCCAAATATTGCTTTTTCGCTGCCTGCCGACACCGCCGCTAGAGGTCCGCGGCCGGCGGAGATATTGTCTCCACCGGCAGCCATTTTGCAGAAGACCAGACGAGTTAGACAGGGAGCCTGCCGAGTTGCTACAGTAGAAATAGAGCTGTGGTGCCGCCCACCCCCGCCCCCGGTCTGTCTGTCATCTGTGACCTGCTGTGGAAAGGGGTGGGCGGTGCCGCAGCTCAATCGCTATTGTAGCCGGCCGGCTCCGCCTCTATTTTGTTCCTCCCTGGGAGACACTGCTGTTGGGATATTGAAGGGCTTCAATGGGGGGGGGGGACAGACACCTGAAATGTAAGGAAGCACTCCGCTGGCTGGGGACACCTGAGATGTAAGGAGGCACTCCACTGGCTGGGGACACCTGAGATGTAAGGAGGCACTCCGTTGGCTGGGGACACCTGAGATGTAAGGAGGCACTCCGCTGGCTGGGGATACCTGAGATGTAAGGAAGCACTCCGCTGGCTTGCAGAACGCTTAAGCGCACCTGTGAAGGGACATCGTTTTCGGCACATGAGGAGGCTCTGGAGTCTGGACAGGAGGTAGGAAGGGAGTGGGAGTCAGACTGTCATCTGTTTTGCACAGTTCAATTTTTTTTTTTGGGGGGGTCCAAACAACATTTTGCTATGGGGCCCTGTGATTTCTAGTTATGCCCCTGCCTGGATCAACAATCTCTGGTGGTGTTATTACCTTTAAATGTTAAAAGCCAGTTAGGGCATATGCACGCGGCCTTCTCCATAGTTGCTGCATAAATCCACACGTATAAAGTAATTACAGAATGCAGCTAATGCAAGTACCATCGCATACCCATGTAAAACTGTATTTGATAAATGCTTTCTATGAGTGGCTGGACTCTGTGGATTCTAAAAAAGATTTTTAGCAGGTTCTGTATGGTCTTGCACACTGTATGGCCTCCTTGCAGCTGTGTGCAGGAGTCCATATATTTAATGCACTTAGGATGGCATCCAGTTGTTATTGTTTTTTTTTTGTTAGGCAACCAACTGAACTGGCTAGATCGAATTCCGGAGGGAGCCTATTCCACTTAAGTGCGAGGAAGCCTTTTCATATCTGGAGATGAAATCTCTTTTCCTCCAGAGGCAAAGAGCCACATTTTCCGATGTAATGACCTTAAAGGATAAGTTCATCTTTCAAAAAATAATAATAAATGCACATATATTTGCAGGTTAGAAATGTGCATTTATAATTTTTTTAAATCTGAAGCCTGTAAAGCATTGCACCTGCGATCAGCAGATCATGGGTGCAATGCCAGGTTCCTTCAGACTCTCAGCCAACTGCCTCTTATCAGTTTGTTTGCCCTTCTCTGCACTTTCTCCAGATCCCCAATATTCTTTTTGTGAACTGGTGCCCAAAACTGAACTGCATATTCCAGATGAGGTCTTACTAATAAATTGCACAGGGGAAAAATTATCTCTCTCTCTCTGGAGTCTATACCTCTCTTAATACAAGAAAGTATTTTGCTAGCTTTAGTGACTGCAGCTTAGCATTGCATGCTATTATTAGATTTACGATCTACCAGAACTCCCAGGTCTCTCTTGATTATTGACTCCCCCCAGTTGTACTCTTCCTAAAATGTTTGATGCATGTTTATAACCCCCAAGTGCATAACTTAACATTTAATACCGTTGGGCACATAGTTGGCCAATCATACAGTGAATTTAGGTTTGCTTGTTAATTAGAGATGTCATATAAGGCAGACTTTCTCAATAGTCAGTCTTCCTCCTGCCAGAATGTGCAAGGGGACACACTGATCAATATAGAAGGTGGCACACTGACCACCATGTAAGGAGACACAATGACCACCATGGAAGGATGGCACTGTGACCACCAGTGTAAGGGGCACACTGACCAATATCAACATAAGGGGATGCATTGAGCACCAATGCAAAAGGACACACTGAGCACTGACCACCCATAGAAAGGGACATGCTAAAAAATGACCACCGGTATAAGGAGGCACAGTGAACACTGACCGCCACTGTAAGGGGGTACACTAAGCACCAATCACCAATTAAGGGGACGCATAGAACGCTGACCACCAGTGTAAGAGGGCATACTGAGTGAAGATAGCACACTGACCACCGACATAAAGAGACACCTTTTCCTTACCACTTTACACTGCAAGCTGTACTGTACATTACATAGTCCTAACTGCTTCACTGTATATTCTATTTGACATGTATTCAATTAAAATTCAAGGAAGTCCAATCAGTAAAAAAAAAAAATCCAAAAGAGAGTCCATCAGAGTGTCCCCATCAGAGTGCCCCCTTACATCCACTGTCACCATCAGAGTGCCCCCTTACATCAGATTTCCCCATCACAGTGCCCCCTTAAATCCAGTATCCTCATCAGAGTTCCCCCCACCTACGTCACCTGCCCCCATCAGAGTACCCCCTTACATCAGATGTCCCCATCATAGTGCCCCCTTACATGAGGTGTCTCCATCATAGTGCCCCCTTACATGAGGTGTCCCCATCAAAGTGCCCCCTTACATCATTTGTCCCCATCAAAGTGCCCCCTTACATCAGATGTCCCCATCATAGTGCCCCCTTACATGAGGTGTCTCCATCATAGTGCCCCCTTACATGAGGTGTCTCCATCATAGTCCCCCCTTACATGAGGTGTCCCCATCAAAGTGCCCCCTTACATAATTTGTCCCCATCACTGTGTCCCAATCACTGCACCCCCTTACATCAGGTGTCCCTATTCCAGTGTCCCATACCTTAACCACTTCAGCACCAGGCGATTTTACCCCCTTCCTTACCAGAGCACTTTTTGCGATTTGGCACTGCTTCGCTTTAACTGACAATTGCGCAGTCGTGCGACGTTGCAGCCAAACAAAATTGACGTCCTTTTTTCCCCACAAATAGAGCTTTCTTTTGGTGGTATTTGATCACCTCTGCGGTTTTTATTTTTTGCGCTATAAACAAAAGAAGAGCGACAATTTTGAAAAAAAAAAACACAATATATTTTACTTTTTGCTATAATAAATATCCCATTTTTTTTAAAAAACTATTTTTTTACTCAGTTTAGGCCGATACGTATTCTTCTACATATTTTTGGTAAAAAAAAAAAATCGCAATAAGCGTATATAGATCGGTTTGCGCAAAAGTTATAGCGTTTACAAAATAGGGGATAGATTTATTGCATTTTTTTTACTAGTAATGGCGGCGACCTGCGATTTTATTTTTTCCTGACTGCGACATTGCGGCGGACACTTCGGACACCTTTGACACATTTTTGGGACCATTCACATTTACACAGCGATCGTTGCTATAAAATTGCAGGGATTACTGTGTAAATGTGACTGGCAGGGAAGGGGTTAACACTAGGGGGCTCTGCAGGGGTTAATATGTTCCCTATGTGAGTGATTCTAACTGTGGGGGGAGGGGACTCACAAGGGGAGGAGACCGATCGGTGTTCCTCCGTACTGGGAACACACCATCGGTCTTCTCTCCACGGACAGGACGTGGAGCTGTGTGCGGTCCTGCTATTTTCCCGGGCAATCGCGGGTGCCCGGCGGACATCGCGGCTGCCGGGCACCGGGTCCCGAGCGACGCGGCGCTCGCGCGCCCCCTAGGCGGCCAGGAATGGTAGAACGTCATATGACGTCCACCCAGGATGGTAGATCCACCTTGTGGACGTCATATTACAATGGCTGGGTAATGAAGTGTTTAAAGCCAGGGAGGCAGGGGGCGTGAGTTTGGGAAGTAAAGCAAGCTGCAGGTCTGGCTGAAAGAAGTTCCACTTCTGTCCTCCTATGATGCTGGGGGGTGGGACTTGCACATGACATCACTGGTTGTCAGGACACCTGCGGTCCTAACAATCAATCACTGCAGAGGAGGGGGGAAAACCTCTGCTAGGGATTATCTGGCGGTCCTCATTAAACTGTCACCCGGTCTGGACCCTATTTGATGACGTCTGCTATACATACCTGCATCCCATCTCTCATGGTCCTAGAATTAATAAATGTTAACATTTTTTTACTACAGTAAAGCCTTGGTTTGAGAGTAACTTGGTTAGAGAGCGTTTTGCAAGACAAGCTAAATTTCTTAATAAATTTTGACTTGATATACAAGCGATATCTTGATATACGAGTAGCGTCATGTCACAGTATGAGAAGAGAGGCGCCTCTAATGCCGCGTACACACGATCGGAATTCTCGTCGGAAAAAACTCTGACGGTTATTCCGACGGAATTCCGCTCAAGCTGTGTTGCCTACACACGATCACACCAAATTCCGACGGTCAATAACACAGCGGCATAAAACACGTTCGACAGCACTATAAAAGGGAAGTTTAATGCTTCCGAGCATGCGTCAAATTGTTTCCGAGCATGCGTCGGAATTTTGCGTGTCGGAATTGCATGCACACGATCGGAAAATCCGATAGAAAGGTTTTCCTTTGGAAAAATTGAGAACAGGTTCTCAATTCAAAGTCCGTCAGAAATTCCGACAGAAAAAGACCGTTGGGCATACACACGGTCGGAAAATCCGATGAAAAGCTCCCATCGGACTGTTTCCATCGGAAATTCTGACCGTGTGTACGCCGCATAAGTGTAGCAATATGGTTACATTTAATGAAGGTACAACATTTAGCAACATATTGCTACACTTAGAGGCGCCTCTCTTCTCTTTTATATTCTGTAGCTTCTGCTGGATTTTTCTTCTAATCCCCTTGTGGAGGCTGCCATTTTTGGAAGGACATGTTATGGTTACACAACCTGGTCACATTGCTATAATCTTTTTATATGGACTATGAATTGAACGACTTATGAATAAATGGTTGTGGAACGAATCATCTGAGTTTCCATTATTTCTTATGGGGAAATTTGCTTTGATATACAAGTGCTTTGGATTACAAGCATGTTTCTGGAACTAATTCTGATCGCAATGCAAGGTTTTACTGTATTGGGGCATGGAGGCTTTGTGAAAGAATTTACTGGGCCATGGCCTCACAAAGGTTAAGAAACGCGGATCTAGGATGTTCCACTGCATAGCTTGGTGTCATCTACAAACACTGAAATGGTACTTTTAATCCCAGACCCTATATCCTTTATAAAGATATTAAAAAGTAAGGGTCCCAGCACTGAACCTTGGGGCACACCACTGATAACCTTAGCCCATTCAGAGTAAGAATCATTAATTACTACTTTCAATAGATTTTTATTGAAAAAATGTAAGGTACAAAAAACATAGCATAAGAGAACTTTTTGAAATTGCCAAGATGTCGTATCACTACTTTCTGTGCAAACGCAAGCATCTTACTGACCATTTCATGCATTTTGTACGCAGGATCTTTCTGCCAGCCTTTGCCAGCAAGGTCCTGTGCAGATGATCGGTAATTTCATTATGATTGTGTACATGTAACCTTATGGCCTGCATGCTCGGCCAGCATCTGTGTCATAAGCTGTGGATGTATTATTCGTAGCATACCCTCTCAACATCTGCTGTCATCTACGGTGGCACTACTATTTCCAGCATGTCCTCTTAGCACCTGCTTACTTCAACTGTGGAACTATTATTCCCAACATTCCCTGTTAGCACCTGCTGTCATCTACGGTGGCACTACTATTCCCAGCATGTCCTCTCAGCATGGCTGCCAGCTACTGAGAAACTAGCATTCTCAGCATGAACTGTCAGCAACTGTAAAACAATGAGTTTCCCCCAGTCATTGTGGAACTATTATTCCCAACATGTCCATCAACATCTGCTGTCATCTGTTGTTGAACTACTATCCTTAGCATGTCCTGTCACCCCCTGCTTCCAACTACCGTAATAGGGAACTACTATCCCCAACATGCCTTTTAGCACCTGCTGTCAACTAATACAGAAAATTCCCAGCATGCCCTTGGCCCTCAGCTAATAAGGAACTAGCATTCCAAGCATGTCTGGTCAGCAACTGCAAAGCAGCTGACTTCTCCCACCTATTGTGGAACTACTGCCCTCATCACGCCCTGTCAGCCCCCTGCTGTCATCTTCTGTGGAGCTACCAAACCCAGCATGTCCTGTCAGTATGTACTGAGGAACTACTATTCCCACCATGCTCTATAGTTGCTTGCCGTCATCTTCTGAGGCACTACTGCCCCCAGCACGCACAGTTAACATCTACTATGAAACTACTACCCAGTATGTGCTGTCATTTTCTGTGAAACCATTACTCCCAGCATGCCCTGGCAGTATCTACTGTGGAACTACTAATCACAGCATGCTCTCAGTGCTTGCTGTCATCTTCTGTGGCACTACTACCCATAGCATGCAAGGTTAACATCTACTGTAGAACTACTAGCCCTAGCATGTCCTGTCAGTACCTACTGTGGAACCATTACTTCATGTATGTTCTGTCAGCACCTCCTGTGGAATTACTATCCCTCAGCATGCCCGTCAGCCCCCTGCTGTCACTTTTTGAGGAACTACTAACCCCAGCATGCACTGTTAGCCCTCGTTGCCATCCACTGTAAAACTACTACTCCCAGCATGTCCTGTCAGCACCTCCTGTGGAACTACTACCCCCAGCATGCCTTGTCAGTTACCTGCTGTCATCTTTTGAGGAACTACTACCCCCAGCTGCCACCCCCTGTAGAACTACCACCCCCTGCATGCCCTGTTGTTACCTTCTGTAGAACTACTACCCCCAGCATGTCCTGTTGTCACCTTCTGTAGAACTACTACCCCCAGCATGCCCTGTCATCGCCTCCTGTGGAACTACTCCCTGCAGAATTCCATCAGTCCCTTCTGTGGAACTACACCCCCCAGGATATCCTGTAAGTCCCCTGCTGTCACCTTCTGAGGAACTACTCCCCCCTGCTGTCACCTTCTGTATAACTACTCCCCCCAGCTGTCAGCTTCTGTATAACTACTCCCCCCAGCATGCCCTGTCAGCTCTCCTGCTGTCACCTTCTTTAGAAATACTCCTCCCAGCATGCCCTGCCAGCCCTCTGCTGTCACCTTCTGTAGAACTACTCCTCCCAGCATGCCCTGCCAGCCCCCTGGTGTCACCTTCTGAGGACCTATTCCCCCCCTCTGTCATCTACTGAGGAACTACTCCTCCCAGCATGCCCTGCCAGCTCCCCTGCTGTCAGCTTCTGAAGAACTAGTACCCCCAGCATGCCCTCTCAGACCCCTGCTGCCACCTTCTGTAGAACTACTACCCCCAGCATGCCCTGTCAGCCCCCTGCTGTCAACGTCTGTAGAACTACTACCCCCAGCATGTCCTGTCAGCCCCCTGCTGTCACCTTCTGTAGAACTACTACCCCCAGCATGCCCTGTGAGCCCCCCTGCTGTCAACGTCTGTAGAACTACTACCCCCCCAGCATGTCCTATCAGCCCCCTGCTGTCACCTTCTGTAGAACTACTACCCCCAGCATGTCCTGTCAGCCCCCTGCTGTCACCTTCTGTAGAACTACTACCCCCAGCATGCCCTGTGAGCCCCCTGCTGTCAACGTCTGTAGAACTACTACCCCCAGCATGTCCTGTCAGCCCCCTGCTGTCACCTTCTGTAGAACTACTACCCCCAGCATGCCCTGTGAGCCCCCTGCTGTCAACGTCTGTAGAACTACTACCCCCCAGCATGTCCTATCAGCCCCCTGCTGTCACCTTCTGTAGAACTACTACCCCCAGCATGTCCTGTCAGCCCCCTGCTGTCACCTCGTGTGGAAGCACTCCCCCCAGCATGCCCCCCTCCCGTGCTGTGCCCTCCTCCCAGCATGCCCCGTCCCTGGCAGGAGCCGTGTATAGGTGTAGAGCAGACGCTGGTGGGCGGGGCCAGGGTAGGAGTGGCGGCAGTAGCAGTAGCACAATGAGCGGTGACAGGAGGCACACAGGGGCGGGGCCGCACACACACTCACACTGAAAACACGGCCAGGTGTAGCCGAGCCGCCTGGTGATAAGGAAGTGCCGGCTAGAAACCCGGAGCAACAAGCGGCCTCGCGCTGGAACGTTCTCCTCGGCCGGGCATGGCAACCCGAAGACGGAGAGACGAGGAGTGAGGAAGAGGAAAATGTGACAGCGAGGGAAGGGGAGGGGTATAGAGAGCGGAGAAGAGAGAGAGAGGAAGGAAGGAAGGAAGGGGAGGGAAGAGAGCAGCTTGTGGCAGGCTGCTGTCGCTTCCAGTGCAGCACAGGCAAGACACAGAGGCGTCCTCCTCTCCTGACACATCTGGGGACCGAGGGCCACCTACCTGCCTGTCCCCTCCCACCCCACACTGGGCTCCATGCTGGACTGAGCTTCTCTTCCTCAGCAACAGAAAGGACTGCAAAAGATTATTTTTTATTTTATTTTTCCTTCTACTCATCAGTCCTCCTGTCCCTCCTCCAGCACAGATCACCTGCAGCAGCAGCAACCTTCCTCCCTCCCTCCTCCTCCTCCCCCCAGGGGCCAGGACCCTCCTGTGTGTGGGGTGCCCATCAACCACACAAAAAAGGGGGAGACCAACACAAGAAGGGAGGAGGAGAGCAAAGGTGGGGGGTGAGAGGAGAGTGGGATCTGGAGGAGGTGGTGGTGGTGGAGGTGGTGGATCAAGAGGCAGATAAGGGTGACAATGAGGAGATTTAAAAAGGTGCTGGATGGCCTGACAGCCGTATCCTCCTCTTCATCGTCTTCATCCCAGCCTGGAATCAGGGAGGTGGAAATCCCAGAGACCCTCCAGTCCGAGCACTTCCAGCTCTGCAAGGTGAATTGGGATGAGTACTATTTATTACTAGCATTGTCATCATCTGCAATAAGCCCTCCTCTCCTACCCCCTCCCCAATGTGTATATCTGTAACATCTCTCTGCATGCTACCACACACATACTTGGCACCCATCGGCTACGTGTAGGCTTCCAACAAGACCCATGAAGTAGGCATAGAGGCTGTCGAAGAATGCCTGTTCACCTGCGTCCATCCCATCTTGTGTAGGAAGCCCTGGTGGTGCTGTATAGGGAGCTAGACATAGGCCACTCCATGAATGTGCAGATTTAGAATGGCTGTGGCTTGCCTTGTCTGTTTTTTTTTTTGTCAGGCTTTACCAGTTTTAAAAAAAAAAAAAACGTACCACCTATACACCGACTATTTTAGGCTATGGAAGATCAGATCTGTCGCAATTTTGAATGGCCAACGTAATCTATTTTATTTAGATCAGACGCTCAGTAGGAGCTCATGGATTTCACCTCCTGTTTTCCTAGATCCATACAGGCTTCTGTTTATGTTGCTGTTTTAGATGGTCTTGTCCTCGTGTGGCTTGAAGGGCATCTGGGAAAGCTCTGCACCATTTTTAATTTTTTTTTTTTTTTGGGTTGTGTTTGAGCTCAGGCTCCCCCCACATTGTCAATTCCTCCCGTCTTTCTCTCCTCCTCTTGTCAATTTCCCCATTCTGATGGTAGTGATGTCCGTCAAGGCTTGCTCAATCTTCTCTTGTGATGGCAATCTCTTCCCTGCTAAAGGCCTAAACCAGTAACTTGGTTCTACCCCCCCCCCCCACATTTTTTTCTTCTTTTGCTAGGTTTTCCCTATAATGCATGTCAGAGCTGCAATCCCAGGTTCTTGTTGGGTAGCCTTCTTCGAGCTTCTTTTCACTTTTCTTCATAGGGATGTTATTTTGTTGACTTGTGGTAAAGGGTGACAACTGAGAATGTCAGTGGTGTGGTGGTTGTGTTTATTTTTTTGTTTATATTTGGATATGTCATTTTACAGGCCTCTGGTGCAGAAATGATAAAATTATCAGGGTCTCTCATCAATTTCTTATGTCTTGGTCTACTGTCAAGAGTTAATGTCCATCGTTGTACAAATTTGAGTAGCACACCATAACACAAACACTTGTGGCCTAGTTGTAGCCTGAGCGTTCTTGTTGGATTATGTTGGGTTATTGATTTTCTGACGGTGCGGAAAATGATTCTATGGTTTAGCATAGTAATCTGATTTATGAATATAATCCATCTAAAATCTTACTGCACTAAGGGCCCATATACACTGTCAGCATAAGCAATTCCCATTTAAATAAATGGAAACGTATTAAAATGTGTATTATAGCATGCACCAGTGCACACTTGTGTTGACATACTGTGCATTGGGGGGTGCAAAATCTGGTTCAGCTCTGCATAGAAACCAATAGGCTTTTACAGTTTTTATGTCAAAACTTAATTGAACAAGCTGAAGTAGGAAGCTGATTGGCTACCATGCGCTGCTGCACCAGATCTTGCACTCTCCAGTTTCAGTAAATCAAGACCAGCGGCCAATTTGGCTTTTAACTTCAGACTGCCCCACCTCCCCAAGCACATCACTCGCCTTAGGCGAATGACACGTACAATGCCCACTGTGCCTCCTGGCATATGTACGTTGCATATCCCAGGAGGCATAGGCTTTCATTGACGAAAGGAGGGGTCTGGCCTGTCCGCATGTCGTCAGGAGGTGTGACGGCTGAACCCAGAACAGCTGGCAACCTAGTGACAACCTCACAGGGAAACATGGCGGTGCGGGACCAAGTGATGCCAGAAGAGTCTCCTTAGCTGGACAGCGCTGGATCCTGGGTGGGTGTATATCATAAGTTAGCTGAACTCTCTACCAGGTAGGTAAGGCTTCAAAAAACAGAGTGGAGGTTAAAGTTCCGTTGTAAGTTTTGACAATAAAACCTGGAAGCTGACTGATTTCTGTGCAGAGCTGCACCGGATTTCGCACTCTCCAGTTTTAGTTAATTAACCCCATTGTGTTTTAAATTTGTATCACAACTAGTGTTGACATGCATTTAAATTGAATAAATGTTAAATGCATCCTGCAAAATTGGACAAGTGTGGGCCCTAAAGCATATGGCTTTCATTACTTTGTCATTTATTAATCCAAGTTAAAAAAAAAAAAAAAACACTTGGGTAGCCAATTCACCATTGATATACACACACAAATGATCACTATGGAAGCCTGTCTCAACCAGGGCTTCATAGAACTCTAGGTTTCCTTCTGAAAGGTAATAACTGAGGGATGAACTGATAGGAAAAAAAGATTCGGTTATTAGCTGAAGGCAGGATAGGCTTCCCTGAAGAGATGAGTTTTTCAAGGATCGCTTAAAATGCAAGTAACCCCCCCCCCCCCCCCCCCCCCCCCCCCACCCACCCCCCCCCCCCCCCCCCCCCCCATAGTTTTTAGCCAGGAAAGCTGCCATCATTGCCTCTGTTTAATCTACAACTGCCATGATGCTGCACATGGGATCAGTTATGACACCAGCCATTAGATGGTTTCTCAGTTTGATTGAGAACACAACAAATGGGAGTGTTATATTTCCAGCACGTGCTGGAAATGAAACTGTTTTATGGATGGGTTTACTTCCGCTTTTAAGAGGACAGAGTAGGAGTTGTCTAGACAGATTGGGGTAGAGAGTTCCAGAGGCTGGGATAGGCCCTGAAGAAGTCCTGGAGATGAGCATGGGCGGAGGAGACAAGGGAGCTAGAAAGCAGGATGTCTTGGGAGGAGCAGAGAGGACGGTTTGGGTGACATTTGGAGATTGGTGCTGTAGCTCAGAGCTGTAAATGGCTTTGTATGTTATTGTTAGTGTTTTGAATTTTCTACATTGGGCAATGGTAAGCCAGTGGAGGGATTAGCAGAGAGGGGTGGCGGACAAGGAACAGTTGTATGAGTCTGGCAGCATTCATGATAGACTGAAGAGGGGATAGCCTACGAAGAGGTAGGCCAATGAGGGGGGAGTTACAATAGTCGAGGCAAGAGATAACAAGTGAGTGAAGATTTTGGACAATGATTAGGTTTGGGGCTGAAAGGACAGGTCCGAGTCTAGGATTTCACCTAGTACCCTGGCATGAGGGGAGGGTCTGATGGTGGTTTTTATTGATCTTGATGGATAAGTCGAGGATTGGGAATATGAGCACAGTTTTAGAATGATTTGAAGAAGTGTTGACATCCATGCTGACATGTCGGTTAGTAATACCAGAGGAGACTAAAGGGGTGAAGTGAGGCGTAGAGAGAGAGAGAGAGAGAGAGAGATAGATTTGTATGTCGTCAGCATAGAGATGGTACTGAAAGCTATGGGAGTTTATCAAGTGACCAAGGAAGGAGGTGTAAGATGGAGAATAAGGGCCCGATGACAGAACCTTGCACCTACCCCCCCCCCCCCCCGAAAGGGAAAATGGAGAGGAGACGGTTATAGGTAACCCTGAAGGTGCGCTCTATTAAGGTCCCACCCCAGGCAAATTAATTTCATGAATGTTGGGTACATATACAGTATAATTTGCACTGATAGGAGTTTCATTCATACTGTAGCAGAAGCAGTCATTCTCTGATTGGATGAGATTGTGATGTCATCCACCCATCCTCTGCAGTTCATCTATTCAAAGAATGCCTTGTATTCATTGGAAGGCTTTCTTTGAATGGTGGAGCTGCTGACTTCTGTGTTCTGTATGTAGCGGGGACTATGGCCGCTACATGTATACAGAATGCAAGTTGCTTGAGGCAGCATCCAGAGGAGACCAGATCTGACTGTGGGGTTGATCTACTAAAACTTGGAGTGCAAAATCTGGTGCAGCTGTGTTTGGTAGCCAATCAGCTTCTATCATTAAGCTTTGACAAAAAAGCCTTGGTTTCTATGCAGAGCTGCACCAGATTTTGCACACTCCAGTTTTAGTAAATCAACCCCAGTATGTAGCTCAGTATACCAGAGTGATAGTCTGCATCCCCCAGCTGCCTCCCAGCTCCAGATGTGAGATGTAAAGAATTGGATGTATCCCAGCTGGGCCAAATAAATTAAAGCAAAAAAAATCTTGTTCAGCTATAATCTGAAATATTTATTCATTAAGTCCAGACACTGTGGCATACTAACTGCATGTTGTCTTGAGTGCCCCTGGTCTTGGTGCCGTGAATGGTAGTCATTGGCCCTGGGTGTGCTTCCTGTTACAGGGGTTGTGGGTGATGGTGATGAATGGCTATCGAGGGTGTGGTGACAAGGTACAAGATCACACCCCCACAGAACACCCAATAAACACACACAAGTGAAACGTAACATCCTTGAGCATCGTTGGATGTGTTTTTATTGCAGTGGTTGGGAATTACTTGCAGCGCAGCTGATTACCAGTCCATTGAGCTGGGCATATAGAAAGTTAAAGGGCCGGAGATGTCACTGGTAGTTTAAACTTGGTGCAATTATAGGTTTTGTATAAGGATCTGAAATGGCTTGATGAGACCCAAAGGTTGGGAGATTTGTTGTGCCAGTCCCAGGGATCAGCCTGAAATAAGGGAGTTACTTTTGAAACTCTGCAATGCTAATAGGGTCAGCCTGATTTGGCTTATTTTCAAAACCACATTTTACAAGAAACAAATGTTGGTTTGCAGCCACTGAGCCATCATGTGATCCAAAGTCTTGGGAAAGAACCGTAACAAGCTAAGCTCAACAACTTTTTCTCTAAGGGCTTAGCTCCATGTGACATTTGGGGCTGACACATGCTAAGTTTGCTAACAGGAAATAGTTTCTTGTTGCACATAGTGACAGGTCACAAGCCTTTTTTCAACTTTCAAACAAGCACTGCACGAAGGGCAGTTGGCATCAGATCGGTCTCTAAACATCTGACTGTATAATCTCTATACTGTACATGATGAACCCTAGATCTAACCAAAACTGTGTGTGCGTAATATCAGGACCTACCTAAACCATCCATTCAGGAATGCCCTTGCATTGCATACTTGTCAGTAGGTTTAAAGGAGATTATACAATCAGATTGGTGTTTGTGTGGGTAGCTAAAGGTCTCATTCAGATGGATGATTGAGGGTTGCTAGACTGCAATGTTCAGATGCGACTAAACGCTCTTTTTTGGACGCTATGCTATAACAACTTACAAACTAGACCATTGGCAGTCTAGTGTGTGACGAGAATCGTCAGCGTCCTTGGCCAGTCTGAACCCCTAATGGCATGATTGAATGAGGGTTTACATATGAATAGTGGTACAATTAATACCAGACCCACCATTGACTGTGGCTTCACATGGAGGTAGTGTCTCCACTGGCAAGGATTTCAAATTCTCAGTGGCACTTGTCTGTCTGAATGGGCCCCTAATCCCTGGTTGACACTTGTGCGGTGTGGGACACTGCATGTGAATCGCACCACATTCCTGTGCACATCACATGCGATTTCTGTGCGGTGCCATTTGAGCCATTTGTTTTGTATGGCTTAAATTGCACTGCATCCGCACCAAAATGATGCAGGATCCTTATTGGATTGCATGGGTTCACACCCATGAAAACCAGTTCTGGCAAGCGCACTATTTTGCAAGCTGTTTTTTAGGGTGCTATTAATTTAACATAGACACCTGCAGCAGATGACATGAATGGAGTGCGATTTTTCATGTGGTGCACAGGATTCACTGCGCTTCCTGCATCACATTACTGTGAACAATGGCTAAAGCCTAACTCTGGAATAATGGGGGTTAGGGTAAGTACTTGCAGTGGAGTTTGTAACCTAAAAGTGTGTGTGGGGGGGGGGGGGGCGGGTATTACCCATGGTATCACATTTCTGTGGAATTATAAGGGTCTTTTGTATTTAACCTGAGGGTGTCATGATGTCAGGGTGTCATGATGTCAGGGTGTCATGATGTCAGGGTGTCATGATGTCAGGGTGTCATGATGTCAGAGTAGGAAGTGCTAACATTCTGGCAGTTCTAGTGAGTCAGTCCAAGGTGAAATGTACAAAGCACAGTAATCAATATCAGTCAATCTGAATCTCTTAACGGATCTGAAGGCATTAAGCTAAAATCTAAGTGCCTGGTCTGGATTACTAAATGTTGCATTGCTTTGTTAAATAAGCCAAAGACTAGGTTTACAGACCATCAAGGCTTTATCTTTTTGTTTCCCGTATTTATTTTTGAGGCACTGTCATTTTTAACACCAATCGCAAATAGGCCAATGTAGGTTGTTTGTGTTTCGAAAGGTTATTACAGCAATAAACTTTCTGTATGGGAAGTACTGCTTGGTATGTTTGCTTTATATAGGGGAAGAGTAGTAAAGTTCACAGTTCTAAAGCAAAAAGCTTTATCCTAATGCATTAAGGTGAAAAATCTTCCACTAGCGCGCCTGCATGTGTGCCCCATAGGTAGTGGCTTGCTATGGGGGCACAGGGGAAAGCAGAGCGGTGGCGGGAACCCCAGAAGATGAGGTTTGGAGCTGCTTTGTGCAATATTATTGCACAGAGCAGGTAGGTATAACATCATTTTTTTTTTTATTTTTTTTTTTTAAAGGCCAAGTTCACCTTTTGAAAAAATAAATAAATGCAGGCAAAAGTGCATTTTTTTTTTTTTGTAAGGTACATGCAGAGCATTGCACAGGTGTAATGTTTGGCTCCTGCACGCTCTCATGATGATGGTCTGCCTGCACCTCCAATAGGGGCAGGCAGTTATCCTGAGAGCAGGAAGATCAATGAATTACAAGGAAGCTCACCAGCACAGCACCCTCGTAGTTCATTGAGAACTACAAGCCGTCAGCTGCAATGGATGACAGTACTTGTAGTCTATTCATTCACAGAAAAAGGTGAGGGGGGGGGGGGGGGGGGGGGGGGGGTACATATGCTGGAACATGTTACACCCTAAAATTGGTTATTCTCTGCATTTTTCTCTATGATAAAATTTTTGGTTTTGAAGCATAATTTCAGAAAAAAATTACATTTAATAGGAGGGGGTTTTCTCACCTAAGCACACCCTTTTACCTGCATGCCTGAGTGAAGGTCGGATGGATTCCAGGAAGTAAATGCTATGAATTTGCCCTTAATCAAGATGGTCACAGCCAGAAATGCTAGTGTTTTTCAGAGTGATTTCTCCAGTAAAATAAAGCATGGAGACATGGATAGATGAGAGGAGTTTGCTTTGAATTAAATAAAATTAATTGAATAGCATTTTTTGTTTGATGCTCAGATGCATGGTTTTAAAAAAATAAATAAATAGAAAAAAAATTGTGCCTTAGCCTGGGTTCACACGGAGTAGATCCACTGGGGTGATTGCTCCATTGATCCCGGCTGAGCAGGAGGATGACAGGTCCGTCTCTACTCGCTGTGCAGGGACGCAGCTGTCAGAGCCCCGCTGTTCTCTATGGGGAGATCGGATGAAACCGGACAGCCTCTCAGTTTTCATCCTATCTGATACGATTCGCTGGAGGAATGGCGAATGTATCGCCAGCCTTCTGTTTTGAGTGGATCTTGTAGGGTCAGATGGCAGGTGAGTGTCAGGCTGATCGTGTGAAAGGGACCTAATGGAGCTAGTTTGTCACACATATGGAATGTTGCTAACAAAACAGTTGTGAATAGTGTAGCTAAACTTTGGTGGCTGCTTTTAGACTTGCAGGACAGGCATGACGTGTTGGCTTGACTATGCTTACCTTCTCTTAGGCCCCTTTCACACTGAGGCGTTTTTCAGGCGCTACATCGCTTAAAAATAGCGCCTAAAAAAGGCTAGCGCTAGCAGGACGGTAAAAAAAGTCCTGCTAGCAGCATCTAACCGCTCCTACCCATTCAAATCAATGAGGCAGCATGGCTATACCGCCGGCAAAGCGGTGCTTTGCGGGCTGTTAACCCTTTTTCGTCCGCTAGCGGGGGTTAAAACCGCCCCGCTAGTGGCCGAATACCGCTGCTAAAACGGCACTAAAAATATTGCAGCTTTACCGCCGATGCCCCCACCCGCCCCAGTGTGAAAGGGGCCTTACTCATAACATCCAGTGTAACTCTACGCCACAGCTTGCATTTTACACACCATTACTAAAATGCTGACTGCTGCTCTCTACTTAATGGTGCAACAAAATCTGATTGGAGCGGAGGCTAGTCACATGTTACTGGATTTTTTTTTTTACAGACGGCCTTTTGTTTAAGTGATTATTTTTTTTTATTTTTTTTTGGCCTTCTATGACCTGCTGTGAAGCAATGGCAGCATATTTAACAGAGAGGATTGTTTGTTGAATTTGCAGAGAATTGAAAGACTCTGCTGCCCACCTAAAACCCCTTTTTGCCAACTTTCTGTAGGCGTCAGACAGATGGACTGTACAAGGGAGGTTTGTATGTGACATGTTGCATCTGAAATAAACTCTTGGACCTACCTTATGTGGTAATGGTCACAAATGTCTATAAGGAGGGGAAGTGTTATAAAAGAGAGAAATTATTTATGTACAGATGTGGATAGGTTTTCTTACTCTTCCATGCAATAAGAACCCTCAATTTTCTCGGGAGGCAACTTGAAACTAACAAAGTAATTGTTAGTCTGCATATTTAACTTTTGGTCTTTTTGTTTAAACAGAATATTTTAAATCAAATAAATAAAAATTAACATGGGCAAAAAATATAATCTGTTGCACAACGTTTTTTAAAGGCAGTAATTGCAAGCAAACCGTTTTACTTTTGCACCTGACAAGATATTTTGGCCTATTTTTGCGCAATCTGCTCCAGACTGCATATGTCTCTTTCCATAGATGTTCAATTGGATTCAGATCCGGGCTCATAGAAGGCCACTTCAGAATAGTCCAATTTTTTTTGTTCTTGGCCATTCCTGGGTGTCTTGCTCCAGAATTCTATGGTGGTCTTGAGATTTCATTGTGACTCAATCTGGGGCTGTATGCTGATCAAGGTCATCGTTGCTGATCAGCATACAGCCCCAGATTGAGTCTTTGATTGATTGGATCGGTGTCTCACGTTTATCCCTTATTGGGTCCATGCGCATTTACATAGTACATCTGGTAAGAGTACCTTATTCGTATGGTGGAGGATTTATCACTGCAATATTCGATTGATGTTTGACAGTCACTGGGTGTTCTCATCTACATCACTTCGCATTTTTTTTGGATATGAACTTTTATGTTATTTAATTTTTAGTTTTTTTGCGCTGCACATTTTTATTTTTATTTTATATTACCATGGCAGACAAAGCATGGCAAAGCAGCCCCAAAAAATAACTAAGACACTTCCATGTTACATAGTTGCATAATAGGTTGGACTTGTATCTTTTTTCGACCTCACCTATGTGTGTGATTATGTCAGTATTGCATTGTATATCCCTGTATGTTGTGGTCGTTCAGGTGCTTATCTAATAGTTTCTTGAAACTATCGTTTTTTTTAATTTTGTCATCCCCCGTGTGTGTGTGTGTGTGTGTGTGTGTGTGTGTGTGTGTGTGTGTGTGTGTTCGTTCAGGATGTTAACTTAAAGACAAAGCCTTTTTCTGACACTTGTTTACAAGATAAAATCTCAGTATTTTTGCTAGAAAATTACTTAGAATCCCCAAACATTAAATATTTTTTTTTTTTTTTTTTAGCAGAGACTCCAGAAAATAAAATGGCGGTAGTTGCAATATTTTGTCACACTGTATTTGCACAGAAGTCTTTTAAACGCAATTTGGGAAACGCACTTTAATGAATTAATAAAAAAACGAAACACTAAAGTTAGCCCAATATTTTTAAAAAAAAATTTCTGTATAATGTGAAAGCTATTATGCCTCGAATCATGAGAGAATTGTGATCTTTATTCTAAGCAAGAAAAAAATTGTGATTCATTTTGGCCTGAATAGTGCAGCTCTACTACAGGTATACATGAGACAAGGAGGGTAAAAAAAAAAAAACTCGCAGGGCAATTGCTGCAAATTGACCGCCTGTGCAATTTATGCATCAACAAACACTTGGACCGTACCATTGCCATAAGAGACCCTGCTAATCCATGAAGACCACATTATTATTATTATTATTATTATTATTTTATGTCATTGCTATTAACTAAGGGACAAATAGCCCCCATTTGAAAGGAAATATACAGCCGTGGCCAAAATTTTTGAGAATGACACAAATATTAATTTTCACAATGTCTGCTGCCTCAGTTTTTATGATGGCAATTTGCATATACTCCAGAATGTTATGAAGAGTAATAAGATTAATTGCAAAGTCCCTCTTTGCCATGAAAATGAACTTATTCCCATAAACCTTTTCACTGCATTTGTGAAGGCTTCAGGGTGCCCAAGAAAGTCCAGCAAGTGCCAGGGCTGTCTCCTACAGTTGATCCAGCTGTGGGATTGGGGCACCACCAGTGCAGAGCTTGCTCAGGTGTGGGTTCATCTGCACGCACAGGGAGGCAAAGACTTTTGGAATGGTGGTGTCAACCCCAGCAAAGAAGCCACTTCTCTCCAGGAAAAACATCAGGGACAGACTGATATTCTGCAAAAGGTACAGGGATTGGACTGCTGAGGACTGGGGTAAAGTCATTTACTCTGATAAATCCCATTTCCGATTGGGGCATCTGGGGGAAAAAAAACCTTGTCTGGGGAAGAAAAGGTGAGCGCTACCATCAGTCCTGTGGGCTCCCTCACTATTTTGCCTAAGAACACAGCCATGAATAGAGTGGTTCAAAAACATCCTCCGAGAGCTACTACTACTACTACTAACCATCTAAACAGTTTGGTGACGAACAATGCCTTTTCCAGCATGATGGTGCACCTTGCCATAAGGCCAAAGTGATAACGAAGTGGCTTGGGGAACAAAATATCAAAATTTTGCACCCATGGCCAGGAAACTTTCCAGGCCTTAATCCGATTGAGAACTTGTGGTCCATCCTCGAGGCTGGTGAACAAAAACAGCCCCACAAATTCTGACAAGCCAAGTATTGATTATGCAAGAATGGGGTGCCATCGGTCAGGATGTGGCCCAGAAGTTGATTGACAGCATGCCAGGGCGAATCGCAGAGGTCTTGTAAAAGAAGGGGCAAAACACCGCCCCCCCACCCCCAATACTTACCTGAGCCCTCTACCAATCCAGCAATGTCCATAAGTGCCTCCTTATTGGCTAAGAAAGCTGCAGGGCCATTGGCTCCCGCTGCTTTCAGCCAATGAGGGGAGAGAGGAGGCAGGGCTGAACCGCTGCTCAGTCTCTGAATGGACACAGAGCTGCAGCTCAGCTCGGGTGCCCCCATAGCAAGCTGCTTGCTGTGTGAGAACTCCACAGGACAGAGGCCAGGAGCGCTGGCGAGGGACCCAAGAAGGAGGCTATGGGCTACCCTGTGCAAAACCACTGCACAGAGCAGGTTAATATAACATGTTTGGTTTTTTTATAGGAGAAAAAAGGAGATTTTAGTATCCCTGTAATGTAATTGTCAATAAAAGCCTTTGACGAAATGCTTGTAATTATGCTTCAGTATACCATAGTAACATCTGACAAAGATCTAAAAACACAAGCGGCTGACTTTTTTTTGAAAATTAATAGCTGTGGGTTATTCTCAGAACTTTTGGCCACGGCTGTACTATGACATTCTCTTTGGCATTAGTGGTCTATTAGATGCCTGATGTCTCCCCCTCCACTCCACTGAATCTATTGGAGTGCAGATGGCACTCCTTTCGCTTTCTTCCCAGGACCTGGGAAAAATTGCAGTAGAAACCAGAAGTGATGGAATACACATTTTCTGGTTCTTGCTATCTAGGGGAGATTGGCAATCGGACTTTTGATGGTCTCCCTCCCTTCGACCCCAAAACCTCCACAATTGCAGATTCTGGGCTTGCAGGTGTGACAGTGGAGACCGAGAGGCATAGTGGGAGCCGGGTCCATGGGAACTTACCATCTGAAAGCCAACAATTTGTCAATTTATGCACATTATGTAACCAACCCCCCCCCCAGGCTGCTGCAGACATGAAATTTGCATGTGGCAGTGAAGGGGTTAATATTTGCCTTCCTGCCTCATCTGAAGGGAAAATGCAGGAACAGGGAATCTGAACGTTCTTCAGGTTTATATTACAGCAGAGATTGGCCTCACTGCTAGCAGGAGAGATGAGCATTACATATTTTTACAGGTGGAACATTTTTGGGCAATTTTGTTGGCAACGGTCACTTTAAGCACATGCAAATATTCTATGGTATGACTGCCACTCTTTGCAAAATAAATATTTGGAACCCCATCATATAATCTTTACAATTGTCAAAATTACAGTGTTGTATAAAGCAAAGGCAAATAATTTTAGTGAAATGTCTAACTTTTGCATAGTACTGTATAACCCAGAACTTCCAGTCCATGGTTCAAAAATTAAGGCATGGGTTTTTTTTTTTTTTTGTATCCCAGCAATCGCGCAATCCTTTTTATGTTTAGCTGTAAAACAGTTCACATATAAATCTGTGGTACAGTAACACCAGCACTAAGGCTACTTTCACACTGGAGCGGTGGGGGCGCTGGCGGTAAAGCGGCGCTATATTTAGCGCCGCTTTACCGGCGTTTTAGAAGCGCATTTCGGCCGCTAGCGGGGTGGTTTTACCCCCCGCGAGCGGCCGAAAAAGGGTCAATACCGCCCGCAAACCGCCGCTGCAGCGGCGTTTTGCGGGCGGGTTCGGAGCGCTGCCCCATTGTTTCCAATGGGAACGGGCGCTATAGGAGCGGTAAATATACCGCTCCTATAGTGAGCCAAAGATGCGGCTTGCAGGACATTTTCCAGCGTCCTGCAAGCGCACCGCTTCAGTGTGAAAGCCCTCGGGGCTTTCACACTGAAGACACAGCAACCGCTGTTACGGGTCGGTTTGCAGGCACTATTTTTAGCGCAATAGCGCCTGCAAACCACCCCAGTGTGAAAGGGGCCTAATACTTGTGAACCAATTGACCTGTCTGATATGTAACACAAGTTGGCGGCCACTGGAGATTTTCCACTGTCCTAAGCCCCTATGAGCAGATTAGGTTTTACTGTGGTGCTACATATTGGCCACTGGAAATTTTTATTCCAGCATTTAGGACACCCCTTGGAGAGTTAGGTTTCCCAGAGTTCTTTAAATTGTCTGCTGGGTATCATGGGCACCTCTTTGCAGATTAGGCCTTCGGTTTACTTTACACATGTGGTTGACTTTGCTGCCTCTCTGAAATATTTGGAGGCGTAAGGCTTATTAGCAGTGTTTGACAGGTGGTGAGGAGTTGATAGGGGTCTGTATTGCACACAGTTGTAGGTTGGGTCGTGAATAGGTCATATACCATGGTGGTGCTGCTTCCTGAACATCACAGGTGGTGCGCTTGCTGCAAGGTGCCATGGCATGTGTTCTTTTTAGCCTTCATTCACACATGATCGCAGGAGGAATTGCCACAAAGACACAGCAGCGGCTGTTTGAGGGTGCTTTGCAGGTGCTATTTTTAGTGCTGTAGCGCCTGCAAAGCACCCCAGTGTGAAAGGCGTCTTAGGAATGTGTTCTAGATGAATGAGAACATCATCTCCATTGCTTAAACTACCTTAGGAGCAGGGTCAAGTTCACATCAGAACTGTTCCTCTACAGGACAGTTTGAAAATAAAACTTGAACCAGGTTGATTCAGCTTAGGAGGTCAAATGCAGGTCAGAAAGGTTATGTACAGGTCAAATGCATCTCTAAAAGGAGTTTTTGAGTAGAACAGAATTTCAAAAGCAAGCTGCATTTGCCCACTGGCCCTTGCTTCAATCTCTTACCTACACATGTGGAAGGTTGGACTGAGGGCTCTTTCCCACGGGATGGATCCGTGAACATCCGCTGCTCAGCGGGGATCGCTCCGTTGATTCCCGCTGAGCCGACGGATGACAGGGCGGTCCCTGCACACTGTGCAGGGACCGCCCTGTCAGTTCTCCGCTCTCCTCTATGGAGGATCGGATTAACACGGACCGTCTGTCCGTGTTCATCCGATCCGCTCTGCAGACAGATGGAAAAATAGGGTTTTCCTCCGTCTGCAGAATCGGACCACAGCAGAGGCGGACGATATCGGGTGTCAGCGGATGTTCATCCGCTGACACCCGCTATCCCATAGGGATGCATGCATGTCCGTATTTCATCTGAAAATGGATGGATGAAATACAGACATATGGTCTGCGCGTGTGAAAGGGGCCTAAAGCTGGCCATAGATTGGATTGGTTCAGCAGGGATCGTTAGAATTTAAATCCATGTATGGGCAAGTTGATTGTACACAAGTAGATCTATTAATCAACTTTGTTTTACAAATGGACTGTTTGAATGAAAAATGTTCAATCAGCTATAGACGGCGGTACTGATGAATGTTCTGATTGCAGGAAAATCTCCTTGCTTTTAGAATACAATAGCGATGTGAGAATTGGTTACCCCCCCCCCCCTTTTTTTTTTTTTTTATTTGGTAGCAACCCATTTGGTTAAAGGGGTTGTAAACCCCCGTGTTTTTATTTATATTTTTCACCTTATTAAGGGATCCTATACCTTTTTTTTTTTTTTTTTTTTTTTTTTTTTTTTTTACTTTACATTTCTTATTTTGACACGGTTTTTAAAAGGAAATATATAATTTTGGTCACTTTTTTTTTTTTTTTTCCTATTATAATAGAAAAAAAGCATGACAGGGCCTCTTAAATATGCGCTCTGGGGTCAAAAAACTCAGATCGCATATTTACATTAAAATGCAATAAAAAAAACACCTTTTTAAGAGCTGTGTCGGCAGAAGTGATGTTTGATGTCACTTCCACACTCCCATGCCTTACCAGGCATCCACGGGAGAGGATGTGATCGTCTCCGCCCCCTACTGGCGAGTCCGGTAAGCGGCGGAGGGGGTGGTCACCTCTCCCGCCGCTAAGTGATCTTGTGACAAATCTGCTGTGGAGACTGCTTTTACCTTAAAGAGAAATGCGCGGTGTTCCCAAAAATACCAGGGTTGTGGCAGCTAGTTGCTGCCATAACCCCGGTATTTAGCGTCAAAGTACCGATGTACGGGTAAGTTGTTTTTTGTGTGAAGTGGTTAAAAAAAATTTCGAGCAAAAACTCTGGTCTTTATCCCACAAGTATCTTTCTGAATATAGATTATAAACTAACTGGTCTGTAGTTACAAAGATTTTGATCCCTTTTTAAACACAGGTACTGCGTTGGTCCTACGCTAATCCAGTGGTACTATGCTGGTCATTAAGTCACCCAAAATTAGAAACCATGGCTTAGAAATAACTCCAACTCTTTGAGGACCTGTGGGTATAAGCCATCTGATCCAGGTGCTTTAGTCACCCTTATTTTTGTGAAGTGTTTCTGGCCCAGATCCGTTTTTAGCCATTGTGGATAATTTGCGACCATCAGTTCTATCCCTGTTAAAGATTTGAGCTCACCATTTTACTCTGGGAAGACAATGATGAAGATAAATATCTTCAGCTCTGTATTTACAGTCACCAAGGGCCTACATGCTGCAATCTATCTGTTTTTTTAATACTAAAAAAGAAAAATGTTGTAGTATATAGATTTTTAGGGAGTTCATCCTACTTTTGTAAACCTGTTGTTTTGTGTTTTTGCACTTTTGTGCCCCTTATTTCTTTTTAACATTCTTTCTATATTCTTCGGAAAGTAAAAACTAAAAGGGCACTTTTTTTTTTTTTTTTTTTTTCTTTAAATGCTTTTTTTGGGGCATGTCACATAGGTTTAGTTTTTAGTCTTTCTTGTTTAATCTTTCAGTTGTAAGAGGTTACAAATATACTGTACTGTCTGATACTTTTTTTTTATTTATTTTCTTTTATTTGCACTAACACAATTTTTCAGGATATGTCCCCCCCCTTCTTCAAGGTCCCAACAGTTCTAATTCACAAAAGTTTTAGCAGAATGTAAAAAAGAAACCATCTCTGAGGAAAAAAAAAATTTCTTAACATTCAGCCCACGTTCACACTAAGGGTGGGCTGAACTCGCACAATTTCAAACCGGTGTTTCAGTCAGACTTCGGGGCCGATTTGACAGACATCTGTGCGGGTTCATTCACAGATATCTATTGAAATCGCCTCCGAAGTGGCCAAAGGTAGTGCAGAAACTACTTTTGGGAATCGATGCAGCATCACACAGATTCAGGCAGTGCCACTGCCAGCGATGGCATCTGATTTGGCATGCGGTTTGACATGTCAAATTGCATGCCAAATCAGCCCAATGTGAACGTGGTCTTAAACGTTTGGAAATTGGTACTGCTGGGACCTTGCAGAAGGGGACATGCCCCCCGAAAACTTGTCCTGAAAAATTGTATGTTAGTGCAAATAAAGTATCGCGGACAGTACTCAATTGTTTGTTTTTATTTTTTTTTCCCCACAAGAAAATTCTGCTTTTAGTACGGAGAATTTTTGGAAGCGCAAGAGAACATTCGCAAAAGCATGCGTGTAATGCATAGGCATGTCAAGCACTTGGGTGTTCATTTCATTGGCCAGAATAATAATTTATGAAAGAGTTGTAAGGCTGCAGGAATTGGAAAGCTAGTAGCAATTATGTTGACAAAACATGGCATCATGTATAAAGACTGACTGTGTGCAGCTCATGCAGGCATTCTCTAGGTAAGTGATACCATGTTTTGTCAATAAGCTTGCTAACTAGTTTTCTAACCACTGCGTCCATGCAACTTTTTTTCTTTTTCATATTGTTGGCTGAATCACCCTCTGCTCTTTACTGAGGAGCTGTAAGATGGTTTGTTTTAATTGAAGTTCTCATCTGCAATCGAACAGTCTTCTAGACTTGGCTTACAACATATAGACTATAAAGTCGTATGGGCCAATTGAAGAGGAAAAAAAAAAGATGAATATAACCCATGTGCTATACTTTTTGTACATAAAGTACAATTTGGTCGAATAATTCACTCTGGCCATTGAAAAACGCTAAACGCACCTGTCATTGAAGTGGATCTTCACCCAGTATATATGTATATATGTATGTATGTATGTATGTATGTATAATTTCTCTCTTCAGTTGCTTTCTGTGTTTTTTTTTTTTTTTTTTTTTTTTTGGCTAGGCAAATTATGTCATACATTGCAGGAGTCTTCAGGATGAGAGGAGGGGTTTTCTCAGCCAAGCACACTCTCTCCTCCATGCATGCCTGAGCTAAGGGCAGATGTATTCCAGGAAGTAAATGCTACATGAAGCATTTGCCCTCATTTAAGATGGCCAATCGCCAGAAATGCTAGGGGGGGTGTTTTTTTTTATTTATTTATTTTTTAAAAGTGATTTCTTAACAAAATGAAGCATTGAGATATGAATGTGGGAATTTGCTTTGAATATTTAAAAATTAATGAAAAGCTGTTTGTGGTGCTCAGATACACTGAAGATCTGTTTTTAACACATGTTTACACCTGTCCAGTGGTGTGTGTGTGTGTGTGTGTTTCTCTGTTTCTCTGTTTCTCTGCCTCTAAACTCCCGCGTGCGCATGGATACAAAGGCTAATTTGGAGGGACATTTAGAGGCAGGAAAAAGAGTTGACCCCACTAAGCAGTGTTAAAACGACCAGTGTGCACAGGGTCTAAAAGTAGCAATGTTTATACAAAAATAGTTGTAACAGAGAACCCTCTCCTTTAAAGCAGCACCATCTCCCATAGGAATAGATTGGGCGGCAAGATGATATGGAGAATATGAAATATTGATAATACAAATGCAACAGATTTGTTTTGCATGCGTAATAAACTGCATTTTTAGAATGACTGCATTACAAAGTTACTTAAACGTCTGCTTTTAGTGTGTTTGTGGTGTGTGTGTTTTTTTTATTTATTTTTTTATATATCAGTATATTGTAATCTGCAGTCATGTAACCTTTTTTTTTTGCTAATCTCATGTTTCTTTTTTTTTCATCTCATGTTCTTAGACGGTTCGCCATGGATTTCCCTTTGAGCCCTCCGCTATGGCATTTGATCCAGTGCAGAAGATTCTTGCGATTGGAACGAACCATGGAGCTTTAAGGCTGTATCCTTTTTCTTTTAATTAACATCCGAGTCACATGCCTGCTTGGAAATCCTTCAGAAATGGCTTTTTTGTAAGGAGACGGGTATTTCATGTGCGTGTTTGTTTACAAATGGTCTGTTTTTCTTTGGTCGAGTAGTTTTGTTTTTAATGGTTATTTGTGCCAAGTAGAACTGAGTGGAATAAGGAAGGTGTTCAGAAAACCATAAATGTCAATTTTGACTGCAGGCTCTTTTTTAAAATCCTGCACTAAACTTTTCCTATGCTAGTCTTGTCAGAAAGGAACACCGCACACTTCATGCAGCATGTGTTCTAACCCTTAAGGCCCCTTTCACACCAAATCGTTTTTCAGGCGCTATGGCGCCTGAAAAAAGCGGGTCCTTTCACTCCAGTGTGAAAGCCGGAGGGATTTCACACTGGAGCGGTGCGCTAGCATGACGGTAAAAAAAGTCCTGCTAGCAGCATATTTGGAGCGGTGAAGGAGCGGTGTATTCACTGCTCCTACCCATTGAAATTAATGAGACAAGGCGGCAATACCGCCGGAAAAGCCCTGCTGCGTTTTGCGGGGGGTTTTAACCCTTTTTCGGCCGCCAGCGGGGGTTAAAAAAATGATGGTAAAGCAGCGCTAAATTATAGTGCTGCTTTACCGCCGACGCCCGCACCGCCCCAGTGTGAAAGGGGCCTAACACGAAAAGCCTGAATTATATTATATTCTATTATATTATTTGCTTTGTATGGTCGTCCCTACTTTGACCCTTAAAGTTCTGTAGGCCTTTTTGGTTTGTAAAATTATTGGTAAATAGAAAAGTATCTGTCACAATATGGAAGATGCTTTCAGTAGTTGGAATATCTAGTGTTTATAGTTCAGTCTATTTGTGAACCAATATTGCCTGCTGCCCCTGATCAGTGGCTCTTTCAACAGGTGTTCTAGTCAAACACTGCTTTCTATTTGAAAGCATGTATCCACTTTTAAATAGAAAATGCAACATTTGACATGAAAAGGTCCCTTTCCTGCAGAGTCATTTCAGTTTACTAGAGCATGCCACATCCAAAAAAATTGTAGTGCAATAGAGGTCAAATGCAACCTCCAAACTACTGTGTACAGCTTGGTGTTCAAGCACATGTCAAACCAAGGAAAACTGCACTCGTTGACATGGCGCCCTTTAAGCTGCTTTTGCTTTCCCATAGACTTGTCTGAGGAGAGAAGCAGTTCTGATGGGACAAAAGGCAATCAGTCCTAAGAGAACATTTTACCTTTGAAGAGCTGTCCATTTTTTTCCCTTCTGTTGTGTCCGTTTCAACAGAGAATCTCAATGGGACATGGATGGCGAAAAATAAAATGTGTGTGCTCGTTTCTTATGCTATCCACAATCTACCTACTGTCTCTTAATTGCATACCAGTCTGTGTGTGAGGTGTTTTTACTTATTTATTTTTTGACTTTTAGTCCAGGCAGCGCCTCCCTTTCCACTATTGCCTAGCAGAGTGATGAAGCACACCTTTGCCTGCAACCTCCCAAGGCTTAACTTCACACAATCCAAAAGGCTGTAGGGTATGGGTGCCAAGTATTGCTAGACTGCCTATGCAGGTGCAAATTCACACACACACAGCTTTTATGACCTACAGCCACTGTTGCCTTCTGAGTTTTGTGATTATCCCAGGAAGCTGTGGGCAGACAAGGGCTACGTAACTCGTGCGTAAGGGGGGCGGGGGGTGCTTCACAACAAAAAAAAAATATGCAATGCAAAGGGCAATACTCTACTCTAGAGATACTGTATATATTGGGGGGGGACTGACCTTTCACTAATATTTTTACTTCAAAAGAATAGAAAAGTGGCTGCAGTGGAAAGCCGATAGTTCAGAAATGCACATTTTTAACGTCATGTGAAGGGATATGGTTAAATTGAACTAAAACATATAATTTTGTAGAATTTTGCATGTTTAATTTGCCTGACTGCTTGTAGCTTATTTGCTTATAGACTGGATTTCACTAATCCATTCCAAGTTGCTTGCAAAGTATGACCTAATGGGACTATATAGGCCATGCTGCCAACCTGTTCATACATGTGAATTATTTAATTGACATTTACTATTTTTAATAAGACCTCGTTCCCACAAGGCGTGTTAATGCATAGACTCGTGTGACGGTGACTTTTGCCTGCACAAGATACACAGGTATTCAGGCATCTGTGTGCAGACAGTCCCATTCATGGGAGTTGGGAGATCCACAGACTCTACCGCTGGTCCCAGTATGACATCCATGCAGGTGCATGTCCCTGAATGCACATCATCAGCGTTCAGGCACACACCTGCAGGGATGTCAAATTGAGATGAGCTGCTGTGTCCCAATTGATATGAATGGGACTGCCTACAAGCAGATGCAGGGAACACCTGTGTGTATCCTGTGCAGGTAAAGTTGTCCCTTGCACGGGAGTACTCATTGACAGGCCATGTGTGAACAAGGTCTTACACATACAGTATGTGTAAAATTTAAAAATCCCTTGCCCTTTGAATGTTGGCTGCAGTAAGAACCCAGCATGCAGACTGTACTCCATTTTAAACTTCCAACATAAGATCAAAACCCTCAATATGCCCTGCAGAACAGCCTGACCATGGAAAAGTGACACATAAGGGTTTTCTGGCTAATAAAAGTAACAGTAGGCATCATGTGATGGCTGCAGGATAAATTAAATGAATTTTTTTAGAACTTGGATTTGGAGAGTATGGAAGATTTAGAACCCATGTTAAGTTTTTTTTTTTTTTCTTTTCTTTTGTTGTATGTATGTATGCCCAGTAAGTAGATTTCAAATTTTTTATTTGTTAGGCCCCTTTCACACTTGTGCAACTTGGGACTGCAAAGTTGCATGACAAGTCATACTCCATGATTTCCAATGAGTACTATTTATATCTGTGCTACTTCAAAATAGTCCCTGTACTACTTTGGTCCGACCTTTGATGCGCGTTAACACAGGTATTCCCTGAGATCACAGCAAAATCGCATGACTTTGAAGTTGCGGCTGTGTGAAAGGGGCCCTAGGGACCACTTTTACCAAGGTGAAAAGTGATAGGTCTAGTTGGCAGATAAATCTGCTGCCAGGTTAAGGGCAATTGAGAATCAACCTGTCATCTTGGTTGATGAATCATAGTGTTGACTTTCTTTGTTTGCACACAAAGGGCATCTACAGTTGACTACATATAGTATGTGCAGAGAAAAAGTATTGTCCTTTGGAAGGGGAAGAGAACTTGTGAGTCTTGATTTTCTGTAGCATTCAGTGACACAATCCTCATGATGGAAGCATTAAAGCACTGAAAAGTTCAAGTGCCGTTACTGAGATGTTTTTATTTTTTTGTCTAGAACATTCAGGAAGTGGGGTGACAAATGATCATGATTGGAAATGGTCTGTATGACCAGGATGTACTGTCTTTGGATGTTTTGGCTAGGGCAGCAGGTCCACATACAGCCAAAACTGGTGAAAAATTAAAGTTTGTCTTCTGGGACGGAATGATTGTATAATGCCAATGACAACATATACTAGAGAAGCTGTCCATTAAAGTGAACCTGAATGCAAAACCTAATGAATTGCTATCTTATAAGAATTTTTTTAGGAATGTCTATTGTGCCAAAACGGTACCCTGAAAATGATTTTCCCTTTTTTTTTTTTTTTTTTTTTTTGGTTTTGAATTTATCCTAAAAAAAAAATAGCAATCCATTTCTTGCCATGCAAGTGTGCTTAGGCACTCCTGTTCAAAGCCCCATGGCTGCATATCTGCAGTGTGAGGGATGCTGCTGCTTGTTACTTCAAAACTGGCCACACGCAGATTGCATTTTAGATGCCTGCTAAATTTGTCAAATTATTTTTTAAGGGTGGTTCTGTCACCATCACCAGGCTCAAC
Source organism: Lithobates sylvaticus (assembly GCA_028564925.1). Taxonomy (NCBI): domain Eukaryota; kingdom Metazoa; phylum Chordata; class Amphibia; order Anura; family Ranidae; genus Lithobates; species Lithobates sylvaticus. The sequence continues at coordinate 157,522,542 of CM053028.1, forward strand.
AAAGTTGTCTATGGAGATGGACAGAAAAATTTCCCCCAAACAGCACCTGGTTGGTATTCTGATACTGATGACTGGTCCTTTTTTAGGCATAGACACAACAGTTCAGGTCCTCTTTAAGATGAGATTAACTTCCCATTTGGAAACCACTCTGATTTTTTCATTAGGTTGGATATTTAGCTGTCACCTACAGTACTACTAAATGTAGATTTGCTTGGCATATGTGCATGAGATGTTTTTCAGTTTTTGAAAGGTCTGGACTGCAGGCGCACCAATTAAGCACCTGGACACTTGCTACAAAGCCAGGCTGTTGTCATAGATTTTAGAGTTTGGCATTAAACAAACTAACAAAAATGGGTTGTTCAGTGTAAAATGACCATAATACAAATGTTTTAAATGTACATGTGGGTGTACACATATACACAAAGAATATCTCTCAGGTGCTCAGTCTGGGTAAAATACCTATTCAAAAATCAATCCAAAATAACTGGTTTCAAATGGAAGCTAGGCAGCCTGCACAGGGGTCTGGGAACCCACACTGAAACGGGAAGGGGAGAGAGGCGCCAGGCAACCAATAGTGTAATACAGTTTATTAAGTTAATAACATGTAAAATCAATAACCGGTTCAAATCATGTGGTGACAGTCTTTGCCTGGATGGGTTATGGGGATAATCCCACACGGGATCACAGTGTAGTCCTTGCCAGAGCCAGAGGCTTTGTGAAGCAGGAGAGGGGACACTGATTATGAGCAGATGTGGGCTGGTCGGCACCTGTTAAACCTCGAACAGACCAATCGGGATGCGTTTCAGAGGCTAGTCATGCCTCCTTCCTCAGCCGATTTTTACATCTTGTTCACCCAATAAACTGTGCTATACTATTACTATTGGTTGCCTAGCACCTCTCTCTCCTTCCCTTCTGCAGTTTAGCATTGTCCTGCTGAAATGCTCAAGGCCTTTCTTGAATAAGATGTCTGGATAAATATTTTAATATTGAAGATGCTCTTCTAGATGTACACGCTGCCCTTTCCATATGCACTAACGCACCCCCATACCATTAGATATGCAGGCACTGGAACTGAGCGCTGATGACAACCTGAAAGGTGCCTCTCTTATTTAGTCTGGAGTATGTGGCGCCCACGGTTGCCAAAATGTATGTAAAACTTCAATTCGTCTGCCAATTGAACAGTTTTCCACTTTGCAGCAGACCATTTTTAAATGAGCTTTGACCCACACAAGACTGCAGCATTTGTGGATTATTTTCAGATATGGCTTTTTTGCATGATGGAGCTTTAAGCTTGCATTGTTTGGATGGCACGGTTGTAAACTGTGTTCAGACAGTCATTTTTGGAAGTATTCCTGAGCCCATGCAGTGATGCCCATCGCAGAATTCTGCCTGGTTTTTAATACAGTGCCATCTAAGGTTCCGAAGATCACAGGCATCAAATATTGTGATTCAGTCTCTTGCGCACAGGGATTTCTCTAGATTCACAGAATCTGGAGAAATCATTTATTGTAGCTGATATATTTAGTCTTTGCAATTTTATGTTGCGTAACATTATTCTGAAATTGTTTGACAATTCTAGATGCCTTTCAGATTGGTGGACCTCTGTCCATCTTTACTTCCGATACACTCTGACCCTCTAAGATGCCCTTCTTATACCCAATCATGTTACTGGCCTATTGCCAATTACCCTAATTAGTTGTAAAATGCTCTTCCTTGTTGGTACCACTTATTTTGCCATATTTTTGTTGCCTTGTCCCAACTTTGAGATGTTGCTGTCGTCATATGTTTCAAAATTGCTTTTTTTTTTACATTTTTTCTCAGTTTAAACATTTTGATATTTTATTCACAGTAGAATATAGCAAACATATGACTTTGAGATTTGTATCAATCATCTTCTTCTGATTCTGCACAACATCTCAACTTTTTTGGAATTGGTTTTAGTTTGATTTTTGTGTGTCTAGTAGCTTCTTAAAGCATGTCCGCCTTGATTCTCTTTGTATCGATAGCTACAGTATGTGCTGACTAGTCTAAAACAGTCTACATGATCTGTTTTCAGCTTGGTGTGCCACATCCAGAGAAATCTCATAAAGTAAACCTTTTTTTTTAAGTGAATATAGAGAACTTTTTGGGCACCTAAGTCAAGAATAATAAAAAAAATTTAACAAACTTTATTGCAAAGACCATAAAAATTATTAAAAGTAATGCAATTGCTGATCCTGAAGTGGTGTCTAAAACAGACTAGATGACAGTGATCTCACAGTACATATAATAAACTGCATGTTACACTGGAAGGCTCTGTACACGCGGGCCCAAGTAGCTGTTGAACTGGTCAACATTCGGTCAGTGTGTACAGCCGTCTAACGACCAGCTTTTGAGGAAGAAACATGTTGGATAAGCAGTGTCCAATCAGCATTTGCAGCCAATGGCTGTGCATGCTGATCAGTGTGTTCTGGTGGCAGTCCCCCTCTCAAAATGCAAATGCGTAGTGGGCAGGGGGTGGGGGTAAGATCGCCACACTAACCAGTGTTGGTTAGATAATCTTTCAGGTTGTTTGTATTTTATTTTTTTTCTCATTCAGTCTGTGGGGTTGAATGAGGGCAAAAACTTTGTTTTGAACTAGTCTTAAACCCATCCAGAAAAATGAACCACTATTGCATGGAGAAAAGTAAACCATAATTGATTAGTTGACTAATAGGCAAGTAAGTACAGGTACAAAGTAACATGATGTTCTGTGAGATGACTGTTACATGATGCATGCCTAATAGATAATCACAATAGATGCTAAGCTCTAACACGATTCAATTACACACAATCTTCCTCAGGGGGAAATGAGTGGCAATTCATATACACGATACTGTGTCCATCAGTTCACTGGAAAACATATTGTGCAGTGAAGCCAATATTAACAAATGTAGAGGTCTGGGAGGCAGCGACAACCACCCTGCACAGGTCACCCACCATAGATCACTCTTTGGTATGTTTGGATCACACCACTCCCATTAGACGCACTTGCTGTATCTGAGCATCCATCATGTAACCTTCATCTCATAGGATATTATCCTTTTATTTTCCCAATGCAATAGTGGTTTATTTTGATGGATGGGTGTACACGGCAGTCCTCTACAGGCTTGCCGTGTGCAAATGCAGTATATTTTATATATTGTGAGATCATGAACAGTCTGTCTTTTGAGGCCAACACTTTATGATCAGCCAGTTTCATGGTCTTTGCAATAAAGTTTGTTTAAAAAAAAAAAAAAAGTGTAATTCTTGGGTCCCAAAAAAAGCCCTCTATTTACTCTTAAAAAAAAAAATGCTTCTTCTTTCTGCAGAGCCAGCAGTTTATTGCATCCATGTTTGCTGACATGTTTTCTCATAGCATCAATTCACATATACATTGTGGATGAATGTGAGCTGATTGCTTCTTTTCCAATGTATGTAACTCTTGTCATTGCTCATAATGGCACATATATTGAAGTACTGGGCACCTAATTGCTGGGCAGAATTGCTGAATCTTGGATGTTCAGTTTGCAAAGGCTGCATAATGTGTTTTCTTACATTCAAATAGAAATAGCTCTGACATATTCTACATGTTGGAGAACTGTCGGAGCTCGCTGATCTGTATGCATCAATGCTGCCTCTATGCCAGGGCACAAAGAACTTTTTTTTTTCACACCGGACAGTGCATAGAAAATATTTTTTTTTAATAAAGTTGAAGAAAAAGGCAGATGGTGTCTTAACAATGCACTGCAACATTCCTCTTGACCACTACACCCACTGCCACCAGCCTGTACTTGTTTTTGGGCTGGTGTGAACAAACCCTAAATCCCTGAAGATGGACAACGTTTGTGTGTGTTGTGTATTTTTTATTTATTTCTTAATATAAGGCTTGTTCATGTTTTTTTTGTTGCAGTATCCCATAGGGCCATCGTCTTGGTCACACCTCTGTATACCTCCTGACAAGTGCGTATGTAATCTTGAAGAGAATGTGATACATGGAGAGGCACCAAACCACATGCGCTTTCAAAAAAGCCTGTCCTTAGACATCTGGTGAAAGTCTAAAGCTGGGTACATACTTTAAGTATATTTTTATACTTATTGTTCAACCCAGTGGGCTGGGAGGGGGGCAGCTGGAAGTGAGAACGTTCGCCATACTAACATACTCAATGTTGCGACAATCCCCTCGCTGTACTATTGAAGTCTGACTGGAGGACAACCCAACCCTCAATTGGCTGCCAGTGCTGATCGGATGCTGGTTTTCCAGCATGGCTGTTATACACAGAGCTGGTCCTAAGACCAGCTTCTGTAGAACAGAGCGGTACATGCGGGCCGAGTCACAGTTCCTGCCAAGCTGTTGGGTGTTTTTTTTTTTTCTCCCTAGGCAGCTTTTCTGCACATGTGTACCTAGCTTATGTCCCCCCTGTGCAGGCATAGCAGCAGGATCTGGGGTCCTCTGACTTATTGGCTTGATCCAAACAAACTGCACAGCCTAAAGTCATAGGCTTTCCACACCTCCCATCTTAGTATGGCCTTATGCTCCTCCATTTCATCTCTGTGTAGAACAGAGGGTGAAATCAGAGGTGCTGCTTTGTCAGTGGAGGAGGACACGGCTTTGGTATAAAATAAATAAAAATACAAAAGCGCAGGACGTGTGCTTGCATAGGGGAGGCAGGGTAACTTCTGCTATTCATTGAGAAAATATAGACGGCCACTGGAAATGGCTAGTCAAGCTCCGCGCTTAGGATAATTACCAAGTATTATAATCAGCAATAATGCTATAAACCCAGTACAGCTGCTCCCTATAGAAATCTATAAGATTTAATTGATAATAGTTTGGTATATAAGGGGCGCTAGTACCACTACAAAAAATCCACTTAAAATAAGGGGTTATTATAATGTATGTTCTGAACTTTCTATTAAAAAGTGGGCTAATGATAAAGGGTGTGGAGGCACAATATAGATCTACTACGAACTATGCTAATTAATATCTACATAAAGTGACAGTAATAACCATAAATAGTTGTCCATACATCACACATAATATTTTGTGTCAATGAATTCAAAAAATTCAAAAGAATTGTTTTGTTGTGTCAATACAATCAAATAAATTCAAAACAATGTACACCTTTACGTGACCAATAAAGGTGTTGTGGTGTTACCTAAACAGAATGGAACACAAAAAAGAGCTGCCCAAGCTCTAATAAACCAAGTGAAAAAAACAAAGATACAAGCTGACCAAGCCCTATATCATATGCCAAAAAGTGTACATATATCAAAATTAAAAATTAAAAATTAAAAATTGGACACAAGACCAAGCACGTATGCCCAATCTTATATATAAAGTGCAAAATAGCAAGCTAACACGTGATCCCAAGTATTTCGCTCAGTTGGCCGTGAATAGTGTCCCAAAACCCATAGGCTTGGGTGCATTGAAAATTCGTGACAAAAATAATATAAATAACACAAAATAAATTTTTTGGTGAAACACCATATAAACTCAAAGTTCATATAGTAGTCCTTGCTGAAAAAGCGTATTCACTCTTGTAAATATAACTTGTGCACCATCACCAGACAAATTCTTGATCCACCCCGTGTGAGAACCAAAGGTAATAGATGGCCTCTTACCGAATGGAGTTGATTACTTTGTTTAGGAGTAATCAAATGCGCTTTCACAGGATTGTGCCTGTACACTGAGTAACACACCCTCACTCAAGGACTCTCTTGCTTCTAATAGATCAGCTCAGATGGAATGGAATGGAAACATAGGTGGGAATATAAAGAGAGGCGCACCTCATAGCGTGATACCGTCTTTATTAAAAAAATATCATTAAAAATACAGCAGCCAATTGCTCACTTACATTTTCCGGTGCCTACCCGGCACTGAGGCTGCTTGCAAAAGGTAAAAGTTGGATGGAGCAGCGGATCGTTCCCTCGTGGCATGCGATTCCGGCGTGCGTTCCAGGGTGACGCCACCCTGAAGACGTGACAAACACGAAACGTACGTCGGTAGGCGTACCTGATCACTTTTATCCTTTGGACGTACTGCTGCTGGACTTCCTGTGAGACTGGTTCTGGTTACTGGCGAGTGGAACGCACGCTGGAATCGCATGCCACGAGGGAACGATCCGCTGCTCCATCCAACTTTTACCTTTTGCAAGCAGCCTCAGTGCCGGGTAGGCACCGGAAAATGTAAGTGAGCAATTGGCTGCTGTATTTTTAATGATATTTTTTTAATAAAGACGGTATCACGCTATGAGGTGCGCCTCTCTTTATATTCCCACCTATGTTTCCATTCCATTCCATCTGAGCTGATCTATTAGAAGCAAGAGAGTCCTTGAGTGAGGGTGTGTTACTCAGTGTACAGGCACAATCCTGTGAAAGCGCATTTGATTACTCCTAAACAAAGTAATCAACTCCATTCGGTAAGAGGCCATCTATTACCTTTGGTTCTCACACGGGGTGGATCAAGAATTTGTCTGGTGATGGTGCACAAGTTATATTTACAAGAGTGAATACGCTTTTTCAGCAAGGACTACTATATGAACTTTGCGTTTATATGGTGTTTCACCAAAAAATTTATTTTGTGTTATTTATATTATTTTTGTCACGAATTTTCAATGCACCCAAGCCTATGGGTTTTGGGACACTATTCACGGCCAACTGAGCGAAATACTTGGGATCACGTGTTAGCTTGCTATTTTGCACTTTATATATAAGATTGGGCATACGTGCTTGGTCTTGTGTCCAATTTTTAATTTTTTATTTTGATATATGTACACTTTTTGGCATATGATATAGGGCTTGGTCAGCTTGTATCTTTGTTTTTTTCACTTGGTTTATTAGAGCTTGGGCAGCTCTTTTTTGTGTTCCATTCTGTTTAGGTAACACCACAACACCTTTATTGGTCACGTAAAGGTGTACATTGTTTTGAATTTATTTGATTGTATTGACACAACAAAACAATTCTTTTGAATTTTTTGAATTCATTGACACAAAATATTATGTGTGATGTATGGACAACTATTTATGGTTATTACTGTCACTTTATGTAGATATTAATTAGCATAGTTCGTAGTAGATCTATATTGTGCCTCCACACCCTTTATCATTAGCCCACTTTTTAATAGAAAGTTCAGAACATACATTATAATAACCCCTTATTTTAAGTGGATTTTTTGTAGTGGTACTAGCGCCCCTTATATACCATTCTGCTATTCATTACCCATTTCACAGCTGGGGTAGGTAGGCGACACCATTATGTTCTTTAGTTGTGGCAGGATTATGTGAATTCCAAATGTGGCAGAGTATTATCACGAATCTTTAGGAATGTTGACCAGCTTGCCTGGATGTATTTGATCAGTGTACTTGACTGTTTTGATCAATAACATGAGAATAGTGTGGATTTCTGGCCAATTTGTACCCCTGTTATAAACACATGGGGGGCCGCTGTTGCTCCCCTTTTGAAAATGTTATGCTTACCCTTAGACTTCAGTGCTTTTATGGGCCTGTTGTATGTATGCAGATCAGGAAACACCAGAAGTATCTGCTTGTTCCTGGTCAATAGACCAAAGTCTTCACTAGGACTAGCAAGCTATCTAGCCAAGTAGAATTTTTAGGCGATGTTGGCAATTGCGGTCTGTTTTGTGGGGTGGTTTCCTTCCTTCCCGATTTTTATAACAGATTATAGAAGAGCATAAAAAAAAAAAAAATTGTTCTATAGCACTTTCGGTGTCGCTTGTCCTTTTTAATAAAGACAGCCAAAATAATTTTAGTCACATACTCAATGTTAAAACAAATGATATGCTTCTAAAAGGACATTGACATTAAATGATATAAGGGGTATAATCCAACATATGCACCCATGTCTACCTTTTACCCTCCACTATGTAGGATATACATTCTGTATTGCGCAGCATATGCTTTTTCCTCTCAATATATGCTGTTGACTAGTGGTGGAATGGCAGTAGTTTCTCAACTCTGCTTCATGAGAAAGTGTGGGAAAGCATAGATCGGGTAATGCCATGCATTATCAAGTAGTGGCGCTGTTCTGGGTTCTTGTGGTTTCATGGGCTTCTTTTGGAGACCATGGAAGGGTCTTAGATCTATAAAGTGAATATAAACCAGCCACATTGTAAGAATCTATAATTTCACCTGCAAATTTTACATAGACAACCTACCAGCAACAATGTTGGACTTGGCTACATAAAACATTGTCAATTATGCAAACTCTGAATGGTCCCATATGTCTGGGACCAGGAGAAGAACTGCAGGGGATCCAAGAAAACAGGAACTCTCCCCAGGTAGTTCTGTAAAAAGCATTAATATCTATGAAAAGTCACTGTATAGGCTTTATTTCCTTTGCCTAGTAGCATTATTTCACAAGCCATTTTGAACCATACACTTAGATCAGTAACCCTTGTTCCTCTGTACTGCCCCCCCCCCCCCACTGCTCATTGATTAGGGTTGCATATGTTCAATCCATATTAAATCTTGTTATGAAGGCTGGATACCTAACTGAATGTGTGTACGCCTCCCCAAATCTCCCTGTAGTAAATGGGTGAGATTGTAGTAGAGGTGGAAGAGGGCAGGAGTAAAGTGGGGTACACACTATGAGGAAATTGGAAGAAAAGTTCTTTGAGGCATGATCATTCAAATTTTTTGTATAGTGTGTACACAACTTTTGACATCTGATTCAGACTTTTCAAATGAAAATTTCCAAAGGGACAAACTCAAATCTTTCTCATACGTGAACAGAACAATTTGCGTTTTTTAATGCATTCTGTTTTTGTAGGACATGTGCATGATCATAAACAACAAAGAGCTTTTTTTCTAGGGTTGTGCAAATTAAAGATTAATTCCTCGATTTAATAGTTTCATTTTTTTTGATTGATCAAAATTCTTTTGATTGGTACTCACCTCTCCGGTGACGTCACGGACATCGATGTCACTGACTCCTCCCCCTTCCCCAAGTGCCTCCGTCCCCTAACGAAGGGGAGGAGTCCTGTGATGAAGTTCTGACTGAACTTAATGCTTACGGGGGAGGAGCTACGCATGACGTCACCCGCTGCTGCCCTATGGAACTAACACGATTGTCGGCTTTACATGCTGTGTTTTTATCATCTTTATGTGAGTAGTTTGTGTTTGAGCACAAAAATGTAATCTTAAGCTGTGAGCACTTAGATCTTTTCTTTCTACCCATGACCTGGCGTCCTTGCTGAGATCTAAGGAGACGTGAGAGAAGTTTATGGTCTGTGTTAACCCTTTTGATACCCGCTTGCATGATCACCTGTTTGCACAGGGGTCCATGCCATAAGGCGAGAGTGATTAGTTAGACCGGAGGTGGAGGGATTGTCACGCTACTGTGGGAAAAAAAATTTACTTGCGTCAGTGCTACAGTTTGAATTTATAACATATTTGTGTGAAGTTAATTAATGGTTTGTGTAAACTAACTAGTGTCGGGTGATTGTATAGTGTATACCACATTTACCACTGACTAATGCAGAGTTGCAATGCAAGGAGATCAGCTAAAAGTAGTTGGATCTGTATGTGCGTTATAATCGATTAAAAAAAAAAAAATCGATTAATCGAACACAAAATTTTTAATCAGTAACAGCCCTACTTTTTTTCCAAGAATAATTTTATTTTTTTTGTACAATTAGTACCATCCTCTGTTTCACCTGCTGTGAAACATTGAGCAACTGGATGATCATTCATCTGATTTTCTTAGTGTGTACTGCTGCATAAGTTTCCTTTTAGAAGCAATGAATGCTGGCACTCGTAGTGCACATCAAAGTACTTTGTGTGCCCACCCCTTCACAGGAGCTTGGATGGGGTCAGTGATGTAAGCAGACACAATTTTGGTTGATTTTAGTCACAGAGGTAGAATAGGCAGACTGACTTAATTTGTGGGTAACAAATGTGTAGCATTTCTTAATTTTTTTTTTATACATACTAGGCTCTTTACGTATTTTAAAGCAAATGCACAGTAGTCCTTTAACAAAGACAACCGATTTACAAAACGTATATAAAAAAAGATTGCGTTTTTGCGCAAACACATCAATAAATAATCGTACAGAAAACGTATAACGTGAGTGAATAAGTCACTATGAATCAATTATCGTGTTGAAAAGTCCCAACAAACACAGGATGAACTTTTAAAATAAAAATCCATAAAGGCAACTTATAATTAGTGTGTCAAGTCCCAAAACGGACACAATGAATTTGAAATGAAGGCAAATTCTGATGCAGCCCCTGGAAATCTGCAATCGTGACTGGTCAATGCTTAATATCCGAACGGAGAAGTGAGTCAAAAGCCAGATGGCCTCCTTTACCGGATAATGATACACTCCAAATTGTAGGGGTCAACTCGCCTGATATCCGCTGTGATGGTCCGCTCCAAATGGGAATCTCTAAACCATCTCTCATCTGGGACTGCAAGATGGTTTAATGCCTTTCCAGCCTTACAGTCACTCTGCTCGATACTCCTCCAATAAGTTTCAAAGTGATTTAGAAGAAAAAGAGGAACTTCATGGTGCTGTAAACAATGGTGATTTATTCCAAAATTTTCCTTTTAGGCACAGCGAAGAAATACAACGCAACACACAGCTACAAGCTAACAAACTGCCAGCTGGTGTGTGGTGATGTCGCAAGATTCTCTCCAACCGATGTGTTTCCCTGTAACAAGCATCGGCTGGGAACAGAGACTTGCATGTTTTCTGCACGATCATTGATGAGTTTTGAGTTTTTGTGCAATATTATTTTTTTTTTTTTGTTTAGCGAATTGATTATTTCATTTTTGGAGAGGGCAGCATACATACGCTTTTTTTTTTTTTTTTAAATTTAAAAAAAAAAAAAATTTTCACATATGAATTGTATCTTTTACACAATTTTTTTATAATTTTAGTCGCATTACTAGTTTAAGTGCAGAATAATTATACAATTACAAAACATGTTTCAGTGGGTTGAGCAATCACAGGATCTGGTGTGTGGTTATGGGGAACTTCACACCGATGCTTTTTTAGTAATTTTGTCATAATGTAATATTGCTTTTATTGTGAATCAGGAAAACCTATGGCCGCTGTTTTTATAGCTGAATGCTTTCATTTCCCTTTTTTTTTATTTATTTTTTTTACTTGAAACAAAACTGTAATGTGTCTCTAACAAGATGCATATCTTGTTAAACTGATGGGCTGAAGAGGATTACACGGGTTTGTCTTCTAACTGAATGCATTGATTGTAAAGTGTCCAGCCTAAGCAGTTCTTTCCTGCTACTTGTTCGACATGTGCCTGTGGATGCTAATGCATCATTGGAAGAAGGCAACTCGTCAATATCTGTTAGTACCTGTCCAGCATTTCTTACATATTTACCAACACTAATTAGATTATTCACAGTACCATTTGTGGCCTGAAAGCTACGAATTTTAGCAGTACACCTCAAATCCCCCAGAGAATTTTTCATATATACTATTATGTAGAAGGTCCCGTCAGCAGGCATTTGCTTTTCTAGATAAACTGTGTGAGCAACCCTGAATGAGTAAATACATGAGTCAGAACTGTATATACAATTGTCAGTGTGAAGAAAATGTATGACAGAAGTATTATTCCACCATACATTATTGATTACATCTGAATGATTCATGATATATTTTATGACATTTTAGATGGCAAGCTTCTACACAGACTATTTCCATCTTTTCAGATTGAATCTGTTTTAAATCATGCTAACCTGGTATCTGTGCCTGGTTAATTACAGTAACGTGTGTGTGTGTGTGTGTGTGTGTGTGTGTGTATATATAGATATACATACATTTTTTATTTTATTTTTTACACCCCTTTTGTATCAAAATCTTTTCATAATTACGGAGTATATAAATAATGGACAACAAATCTGGCTTTTTAGTGGGGAATAAGTTTTAAGGTGAGCATACCAGATTGACAGCGCCCAGACCTATGTATATATGTGTAGAGCTGTTTATAAAGAATTTTCATGGAGATTGATTAGTAAGATACTACTGTGGGTGGTATTAATCATTCAGCTGCATAGGCATAAGTCATGAGAGTCTAAAACCAGTGAAATAATAGCGACAGAAGTCAGTCGCTCCAAAAACCATACCAAGTGGCAATGATGGATCATCAACCACTCACCATTTGGTGTAATCCAAAGAGCCAGAGACCCCCAGGTGATGTCCTGGTGTAACCGAACTTTGGGTGGCGAGACCCCAATGGAAAAAATCCTGTCAGCGTGAGGCCCACCACCCCAGCACTTGGACTCTGGAATCAGTTCAACCGCAGGCCAGAAGTGACCTCAGATGGAGCCAGTTACTTCTGGCCCACGGTTGACCTGATCCTGGCATCCGACTACTGGGGCGGTAGGCCTTGTGCTGACACGATTTTTTCATCGGGGTCTCTCCACCCAAGGTCCGGTTACACCAGGACACCACCTGGGGTTCTCTGGCTCTTTTGGATTACACCAAACGTGGAGCTGTTGATCCATTTCCACTGGGTATGGTTATTGGAGCAGCTGGCTTTTATCACAATTTTTCATTGGTTTTAGACTCATGATTTTTATGCTTTGGAAGCTGAATAAATGATTTAATACCACCCACAGTGGCATCTTGCCTATTCACTCTCCGTGGAACTGCTTTATACGGCTACGTATATATGTCCTGTGCACTGTCAGTCGTGTAGGTTTGCTTTTTGTGTCGGATTTTGCAGCAGCTGGAACCATCAGGATTCATCCCTCTCCCATATGAGTGACGTTAAGAGGTCCATCGCTTTGTTCTTTGTTTTTCCAGAAGTGGTGACACTATGCTCATTGAGCTTCATGAAGCATTTTAACCGCTTCAATACAGGGCTTTTAAACACCCTTCCTTACCAGAGCACTTTTTGCGATTCGGCACTGCGGCGCTTTAACTAACAATTGCGCGGTCGTGCGACGTTACACCCAAACAAAATTGACGTCCTTTTTTTCCCACAAATAGAGCTTTCTTTTGGTGGTATTTGATCGCCCCTGCGGTTTTTATTTTTTGCGCTATAAACAAAAGAAGAGCGACAATTTTGAAAAAAAACACAATATTTTTTACTTTTTGCTATAATAAATATCCCATTTTTTTAAAAAAAAACAATTTTTTTCCTCAGTTTAGGCCGATACGTATTCTTCTACATATTTTTGGTAAAAAAAATCGCACTAAGCGTATATTGATCGGTTTGCGCAAAAGTTATAGCGTCTACAAAATAGGGGATAGATTTATCGAATTTTTTTTTTTTTTTTTTTTTTTTTTTTTTCGTGACTGCGACATTGCGGCGGACACTTCGGACACTTTTGACACATTTTTGGAACCATTCACATTTACACAGCGATCGTTGCTATAAAATTGCAATGATTACTGTGTAAATGTGACTGTCAGGGAAGGGGTTAACACTAGAGGGCGCTGGAGGGGTTAATGTGTGTCCCTAATAGGAGTGATTCTAACTGTAGGGGGAGGGGACTTAAGGGGAGGAGACCGATCATGTGATCCTCTGTACTGGGATCACATGATCGGTCTCCTCCCCGCTGACAGGACGTGGGGCTGTGTGTTTTCACACACAGCTCCACGGTCCCGCCCGGTCCCGTTGTTTTAACGGGCAATCGCGGGTGCCCGGCGGACATCGCGGCCGCCGGGCACTCGCACCGGGTTCCGAGCGATGCCGCGGGCGCGCGCGCCGCCCAGGCGGCCGGGAATCCAAGGACGTCATATGACGCCCACCCAGGATGGTAGATCCACCTTGTGGGCGTCATATGACTATGGGCGGGTATTGAACTGGTTAAAGGAACTGAACTGTGCACAAAAAAGCAGGTGTATAGGGCACGTGCCTGTTCTAGTTCTGCGGCTGATACTTTCCCCATAAATGACATGCTACACCTTGTGTGTCCCTGTATGGAGACAGCCAGCTTGGGAGATCCATTGATGTGTTTTTCCTGTGTCAAAGCCTCTAGCAAGAACAGAAAGCAGCACAGCAGTGACATCCTCAAATCCCACTCCAGATCTCCTGTGCAGGAGTGCCCAAGGACCCTTGTCTATAAGGCAGTACACTGCTATTTTTCAGGAGGACACAAGTACCAGATACCTATTTTTTTTCTGGGGACTACTTGTAGTTCTTGTTTCACTGTAAAACATAGCAAATCTTCACACTTTATTAATTTTGTTCTGGTCCTCTTAAAAGGTTTATCCACTGGGCACCTAAACCCCCTTCCTAACCAGACCAAGTTTCAGCTTTTGGTGCTCTCACATTTTGAATGACAATTACTCAGTCATGCAACACTGTGCCTATATACAATTTTTGTCTTTTTTCCACACAAATAGAGCTTTCTTTTGGTGGTATTTAATCACTGCTGGGTTTTTTATTTTTTGCGTTTTTATAAATGGAAAAAAGACAGAAAATTCTGTTAAAAAAAAAAAATATATTTCTTTTGTTTCTAAATTTCTTTTGTTATAAAATTTAGCACATTTATACTTTTTCTTCATATATTTTGGCAAAAATGTATACTGCTAAATATCTTTGGTAAAAATAACCCAAATCGGTGTATATTATTTGGTCTTTGTAAAATTTTAGTCCACAAGCTCTGGTGCCAATCTCTGAAAATTGATCACACCTGAAGTTCTGATGGCCTATCATTTCTTGAGACCCTAACAAGCCAGGAAAGTACAAATACCCCCCTAAATGACCCCTTTTTGGAAAGTAGACATTCCAAGGTATTTAGTTAGTGGCATGGTGAGTTTTTTTTTTTTTTTTTTTTTTTTTTTTTTTTTTTTTGAAGTTTAATTTTTTTTTCCCCCACAATTCTTTGCATTTTTTTTTTTTTTTTTTTTTATTCTTTTTTGTGACAAAAAAAAAAAAATTGTTAGGTTATTTCTCACAGCATATGCATAGCACAAATTACACCCCAAAACTCATTCTACTATTCCTCCTGAGTATGGCGATACCACATGTGAGACTTTTCCACAGCGTGGCCACATAGAGAGGCCCAACATGCAGGGAGCACCATCTTGTGTTCTAGGGGCATATGTTTTAAATCTAATTTGACTACCTATTACACTTTTGTGAGGCACTGTAGTGGCATGGATGAGCATAAATGGGGATGGCTGAGTATGGATGGAATGACTGAGCATGAATGGATGGTATGGCTAATTGGGGATGGATGAGTATAGATAGGTATGCTGAGCATGGATGGCTAGAATGGGCACATATCAGCGCTGTGGACACTACATATCCAGCACACAGCACTGCTGCCACCGATCTCTTCCCATTCTCTCCTCGCACTGTACCGATCTGTACAGAGAAGGGAGAGAGGAACCGGACGTGATGGCGGTTTGTTTACAAGTGATTGTGCCATCATTTGACGAAGAAATCGTGTGGTAAATGGCCGGATATTCCTGGGGGGTGGGGGGGATTCAAGGGAGGAAGTCAATGTACGCCCTCCCAGAGTTATGAGCTGTAGCCGTCATTCGGCTATAGCACGGTCAGCAAGCGGTTAATATGTATGTTTTATTCGAAATGCCATCTGTGCCCCTTGTCTGTCAAAACAGAAAGTGAGAGGAAATCTTGCAAATCAAGGGAGTCCTTGGGGACCCCCAGGCCACCAGAACTAGTGTCCCCTTTGGACATTTCCTCTTACTTTTCTGGGGGGCAACCCTTTTTTTTTTTTTTTCCTTGGACATTCTATTTCTCTGTGAAATATATTTTTTCTCCTCAGCTTTTTAATGTAAACATCTAGATTTGAGCATATCCTAAAATGCACTACTGTTTTATCACTTACTATTTTAGGGTTTGCCTTGCTTTAGTATGTAGCACTTACCCCCTGAAGGAGCTGCTGGTAATTGATTGGTCCTGTACTCTGCTTTTCCACCCCCCAATGATTTGGCTCAACCCGCTTGACACAGCTGTGTAACAATGTTGTTGCGAAACCCAATATTAAAGAACACTTCAATAATAACAGGTTACTTACATTTTACCTTTGTTACCTGGGTATACGTTGCTCCACCTGTTAGGAGAATGAACAAGCCTCACAATAAATTGTATTAAATCAGGATATAAGTTTACTGAAACAGGTTTAGACAAATGTCACAAGAACTGTATTGGCACACAAATCTGACACAATAACAAGATGAGTGTTTGTAAAGGGCTATAGTCAAGGGTTACCTAAATTACCCCTGCAGGTGCGTCTCCAAGTGGGACTAATGTTCAGAGCGATAAACTCTTGGCACTGGGCACCTTCCCACTTCCAGCAACTACCGTGCAGACACTCTAAACCTGCAATACACTGCACATTGCTAGCAAAACAATGTAACACAATGTAATTACTCAAGAGCTCCCCCTGTGGAGAAATGCAGTTCTTTGTAGTTAGCGGCAACACTGTAAGGCCTTACAGTAAATTTATATAGTCTCTTGTCTTCTTTCTTCAGCTAGCCATTATACTGCATGTATTTGTATTCCATAGGGTTTGCAGATAGTAATGTAAAGTAGTAAGCAACAGTAACTTCAATTGTGCAATGTACTTTTATAAACTCCTTTCCTGGGAATGTACCCCCACCGTCAGTCAATTGTTAGTGAAATTAGGCTTTGAGGCCTATCTGAGCACAGTTTAATTGAAAGGAACTGTTCTGTGGGACTACAGGTCTCAGCAATACTGTGAGTTTAGTTTAAGTGTGTGAAGTGCTGTATATAACTTCTGGGCAACAGCCCTCTCACCACACCAGGCCTGGATAACTGGATGCCTCCGCTCCGGTGGTCTCAGTCCTGCTGCCAATCGGCTCCGTCACGCTGCACCGGTCCGCAAGAAGACCGGGACTTTTAGATTGGCTCCATCAGGCATTCTGGATCCTTCGGTCAGATCACATCGCTGCTCCAGCACACTGTGGTAAGACACTCTCAGTGTTTGCTGTTCCGCTCTGCACAATGCAGGCTCTTCTAAACGCACCCCAAAGATCCCTATAGGCAGGCCACGCATTCCAGCAAGAAGAGAGAGAAAATGGCCACCCTCGGCCTTTTATTACCTACTCAGCATGCAGTTCAGCCACTCAGTGTTCATGGGTAGGTGAGTGGGCATTGTGGGTAGGTGAGTCCTTTCACAAAGTAAGACAAGTCACTTCCTGCTTAGCTGTTATGTGAAAGTTAAACAAGTCTATTTCCATTGCATACCAGTAGAGGGAGCCAAATACCAATCTATTAACATGGTCCTATTATTACATGTCAAAAATTCCAGCGCTACAGGTAAAAAAAGGTGGTCCCCAGAAGTAAGAGGGAAAATCTTTCCAATGGAGACCCAGCCAGCAGTAAGACCAGACACTTATCCCAAAAAGTGAAAAAAAAAAAAGAAAAAATTGGGCCCTTGATGCACTTTAAACAGTGTGCCTATAAGAACCCACCATGTTCTAACTGACCTTTTCCTAGTATAGGTAATAGAGGAAAAATAATAGGGGTATTTAATTGGTTTACAAGGGAATACGTCTTCCCTTCATTTTTTGCACATGAAATGCAATAGGCCTTCTGATGGGGGTTCTATTTTGTTAGATGTAACATGAGTGCTTGCTGGCAAATGTCTTTTATATTGTAGGTATAGTGGAAACTTTGTGCCAAGTTCTGAGCACATTGAGTTGCAAAACTTTATTACAGTTTGGCATTAGCTTTGAATAAAAGGGCTTACCTGGGTATGCAATTGGACTTGCGAGTCTGGATTCAGATTTCGGACACTACCAAGTCTAGATCCCGAACGGTATCCAAGGTCGAGACCAACTATAAAGTTCTCCTCTGGCTCTTGGTGCCATCCATATTGGTCCGTGCCTATCCGACCAGTCCTCCGACCTGTTTTTGTGGCTGTCCAGATACGGGGTCAAATTTCCATATAGGGTGGACCTGCCCAGTGGTACAAACGTTTTAGACTTCTGTCTACAATATTTTGAATAGATTACTGAGGAAATCAATCCCTCGGTAATTAAGCACTTCTTAAAACGGACAGTAGCGAAGGCTTGGTTGTCTAAGTTATCGATATCTGAAGTTAACTTTCGCATTGATTCTTTCCTAAATGTACATAATATAACCTGGGTACTAACATTTTATAGGTAAAGTTGATCCAGGGAAAATCTGATTGCCTCTCAGGGGATCAGGAACAAATTTTTTCCCTGCTGTAGCAAATTTGGATCATGCTTTGCTGAGGTATTTTGCCTCCCTCTGGATCAACTGTGTGTGTGTGTGTGTGTGTGTGTGTGTGTGTATATGTATATATAAGTATAATGTGTGTGTGTGTGTGTGTGTGTGTGTGTGTGTATGTGTATATGTATGTATATATATATATATATATATATATATATATATATATATATATATATATATATATATATATATATATATATATATATATATATATATATATATATATATATATATATATATATATATATATATATATATATATATATATATATATATAATGTGTATGCAAACTCCATTTCAGTGTCACAAAGATTAAATATTTTGTTTTTCAGTTTAACTCATGGGTGGCATTGTGTCTCAGGGCTCTTTTGATCACTAAAAACAATCTCGGACACCTGTGATAATTAGATTGCCATGTGAGCCCAATTAAAGGAAAAACTACTAAAGGAGGGTGTTCCACATTCTTCCCGCCCGGCCTATAGCAAGTGTTTGTTATCCTGACTGGGCGTCATACGATGTCCTGCAGCATAACAGCCGCCGCGCGCCCATCATGGCGCGATCTCGGTAAAGAGCCTCCAACGGAGACTCTTTACCATGTGATCAGCCGTGTCCAATTATGGCTGATCACTTTTCCTCACGTCTGATAGACGCGAGTAGAGGAGAGCCGATCGGCGGCTCTCCTGACAGGGGGTCTGTGCTGAATGTTTATCAGCACAGCCCCCCTTGGATTCCGCCCAGGACCACCATCATGCCACCCAGTAGCACCAGGATGGCCATTCACACTGGACCACCAGGTATGCCCCCCTAGACCACCAGGCAGCTGCCAATCAGTGCCCACTCACAATGCCTACCACTGCCACCAGGGATGCCCATCAGTGCCGCATATCAGTGTCCATCGTGTGTGCCTGTCAGTGCCTGCTCATTTGGTGCCGCCTTATCAGTGAAGAAGAAAACTTACTTATTTACAAAATTTTATAACGGAAACAAAAGCAAAACTTTTTTTTTTTTCTTTATTTTTTCAAAATTTAGCAAAAAATTAAAACCGCTGATGTGATCAAATACCACCAAAAGTAAGCTCTATTTGTGGGAACAAAATTATTAAAATTCTGTTTGGGTACAGTGTAGCATGACCCCTGATTGGGGCTGGTAACCTTGTTTTCACCAGATGTAACTTCATTCATCCATATTCAGTCAAGCCCTCCTTCCATTTGTTTTAAGAAAACATTGCTGCTCTCATAGTGCACTATGCTCCAAAGACTATTCCCCTTTTTATTGAAATAACTTCTGAGATGCTCACAAGTAAAGTGCACAAAGAAAAATCAATCCTTTTAATACGTGTTGCCCCCTTAAGGAGGATAGTCGGCATCGGTACACGTGAAAACAGCTTGTTTCCAACTGTGTGCGATGACGTCGCATGACTGATTTTCTCAAAGTGGAAAAAGGCCTGTGACATGCAGGGAATTCCTTTATACCCACCATATGTTAATCAGTTGCATAGCTACCGGCGCTGTCTTAGAATGCTATACAGCCAAACTATTCACCAGAGGCCGATCGGACGACTTGTTGAAGACAGCGGCCGCCTTGAAACCAAAGATGAGGATGTTTTTTGTTTTTTTTACACTTTATTTTTGAGCTAGACCAGTGGAGACCACTCTGGCCTAGGGGCCGGATGTGGCCCTTTGCTTGCTTTTATCCAGCCCTTGAGGCATTATTCCTCCCAACATCTGCAAATTTTAGGATATGGACAGAGGCACAAAGGGTCTACCGCGTAGTCCTGCTGGGTAAAGCAGAACAAAAATACATCTTCCAGAAACAAGTCGCTTTTGGGGAGGGGGAAGGAATAAGCAGGATGCTTGCTCAATTAATTAGAACTAATTCTCCTTCATCGATGGTCCCAATGATCAATACAGGAGTGGGTAGGTCATCCTCATATACACCTGAGATTGTGGATACCTTCCGGGATTATTATGAGAGGTTATACCACTCTGAACAGGTGGATAGGAAAGATGAAATGGATACATTCTTTGAGGGGCTGGCGGTCCCCTGTCTCTCTGAGGAGGATAGGTCTGTCTTAGACGGCCCTGTCACCCTTGAGGAGATCCAGCGGACCGTCCGGGAAATGGCTAGCCAGAAGTCCCCTGGACCGGATGGTCTCCCCATCGAAATATATCGTCGCTATGGGGAGGTGCTTCTCCCTGAACTGCTGGAGGTATTTAATGCCTCGGTACAGAAAGGAGAGCTCCCCAAGTCTATGATGGAATCGACTATAATTGTGATTCCTAAAGAGAATAAGAACCCACTTTCCCCCTCCTCATATAGACCTATAGCGCTTTTGAACTCAGATATGAAGGTGCTAGCAAAGGTCTTGGCAGCAAGGCTAAATAAAGTTATTCATAAACTGGTCCATCAAGACCAATCGGGATTTATCCCGGGAAGGTCTACCAGTTTAAATATTAGACGGCTTTTTCTGAATCTCCAAATACCCAAGGAGGATGAGGGCAATAGGGCTGTCCTTTCCTTGGATGCGGCCAAGGCCTTTGATACCCTAGAATGGAAGTACCTGTGGAGAACTTTAACGGAATTCCGGGTTGGTCCGAATTTTGTTAAATGGGTAAGGCTATTGTATAGCTCCCCGGGGGCAAGAGTGAAAGTAAACAACGAACACTCCACCAGGTTTCGATTGCTGAGGGGGACGAGGCAGGGGTGCCCACTGTCACCCCTCCTCTTCGCCCTCGCAATCGAACCCTTGGCTCTCTCCTTGAGATCATCCCCAGAAATAAAAGGGCTCAGACGAGGGCATTTGGAGGAAAAAGTGATATTGTATGCAGACGATCTTCTGCTATTGCTTAATGATACACAGGAGTCACTACGCGAGACCATGGGCAGAATTAAAAATTTTGGCCTCTTGTCAGGACTGAGAATAAATTGGGAAAAATCTAATCTATTACCTATCGACCCTATAGTCCTCCCTCTACCACAGGAGGCGGAGAAACTCCAACTAGTCCACCAAATAAAATACTTAGGTATAAATATTTATTGGGACACTGTTCCTCCCACCGACACCAATGATGGGGCTTTTTTTTTACCTCCCACCGACACCAATGATGGGGCTTTTTTTTTACCTCCCACCGACACCAATGATGGGGCTTTTTTTTTACCTCCCACCGACACCAATGATGGGGCGTTTTTTCCTCCCACCGACACCAATGATGGGGCGTTTTTTCCTCCCACCGACACCAATGATGGGGCGTTTTTTCCTATTTTATTTTGGTAGTTGTAGGGAATTAACACTCAATCGCTAAACCTGTTTAGGCACGTCAAGTGTTTTTCTGCCAAAACTCTGCTGCTCCTGGACACACTTGGCTGTGGGCTTTTTTGCCTCTAAATGCCCATCCTCTAAGCCTATGTGTGCATGCACACATACTGTAGGTGTTAACATTCAGGGTAAATACTTGATGCCCCTAGGAGCAGAAAGAGTCCAATGTGCATGAGGCCTTCATATATGTATGAGAACAAACCATAACAGTCGGGGTGCTTTTACTTTAAGCATTTAAAGTGATTGATTGTAAAGGATCATTTGTGTGTGGGGGGGCTTAAATGTCATACTTGCCTCCACTGTGCAACTCCTTTTGCACAGAGTGGCCCCCAAACATCCTCTTCTGGGGTCCCCCGGCGGCTATCAATCTATCCAATTAAGAGCCGGGACCATGTGGAGAGGAGGACAGCGCATCCCTGTGGAAGAGATAAAGGGGCTCATGTAAGTAAAACGGGGGCTGTAACTGCCAGGTGTTTTTTCACCTTAATGCATAGGAAGGGTTTTTCTGGAATGATCAGTGTCTTCCTGTCATCAATACAATAGATTTACCTCAAATGTCTGAATATGGCAATTGAGTTGTTTGTTTATTTTTCCAACTCGCTGCTGCCACATCTAATTTTTTTTTTGCATTCAATTATGCTCCTTCAGTCATTGGATGTTTCAGTTTGTGCACATGCACTCTGGAGTTGGAAAAGGTTGGCACTCAGCTCCATTGTATGCACCTTAGGTAAGGAGTTCTTTGGCACTGGAGACTTACTAAGCCCATACCAAACAACCCCACCTCCTAGCAATTTTTAAAAAATTATAATTTTTTCTTCCGTTTTGGTTTAAATTGAATGTGCTCTTCAAAAAAGATTAACCCAAGATTTATTGGGGTTTAACACTTGTATTTATAGGTTGCCTTTTACAGTGAGGGAAAGTATTTGATCCCCTGCTGAATTTGTACATTTGCCCATTGCCAAATGATCAGTGAGGGACAGAATAACAAAAATATCCAGAAAAAGCATTGAAAAAGTTTTGAAAATGATTAGCATGTTAATGAGTGAAATATGTATTTGATCCCCTATCAATCAGCAAGATTTCTGGCTCACAGGTGTCTTCTATACAGGAACGAGTTGAGATTAGGAGCACTCTCTTAACCACTTGCCAACATACTGCGTCAGGGCGGCTCTATTGTCCGACTCACCATACCGGTACAGCACTTCATTTAACAGATATAGCGGGCTTCACAGAGAGGCAGAACAGGGATCTGCCTTTGTAAACCTCGCAGATCCCCATTCTGTCAGGGAGTACAGTGTGATCATCTGTTTCTAGTGATTAGGAACAGCGATCTCTGTGTACTCCCAGTCAATCCACTCCCCCCCAGAATTAGAAATGCCTCGCTAGGACACACTTAACCCCTTGATCGCCCCCTAGTGTTAACCCTCTTCCCTGCCAGTGTCCTTTTTATACAAGTATAAAAATCGGTGCATTTTTATAGCACTTATCGCTGTATAAATGTCCACTGGTCCCAGAAAAGTGTCAAGTGTTCGATGTCGCAGTCCCGCTAAAAATCTCTGATTATTGCCATTACTAGTAAAAAAAGCTGTATAATGCTAAAACTTTTGCGCAAACCAATCAATATATGCTAACTTTTATTGCAATGTTTTTTTTTTTCCCCCAAAAATATACAAAACATATTGGCCTAAACTGATTAAGACTTTATTTTTTTGGGATATCAAAGCAAAAAGTACTTTTTTTTTTTTTTTTTTTTTGTTTGTTTATTTTTTTTCAAAATTGGCTTTTTTTTTTTTTTTATAGCGAAGAGGTGATCAAATACCACCAAAAATCTTTGTGGGAAAGACCTCAATTTTGGTTGGGTACAACGTCTGCATGACCGCAATTGTCAGTTAAAGCGAGACAGTGCCTTATTGCAAAGCAAGGCCTGGTCATTAAGGGGGTAAATCCTTCTGGGGCTGAAGTGGTTAAAGGGAGTGCTGCTAAGCTCAGCTTGTTACCTTTATAAAAGATACCTGTCCACAGAAGCAATCAATTAATTTAGATTCCAATCTCTCCACCATGGCCAAGACCAATGAGTTTTCCAAGGATGTCAGGGACAAGATTGTAGACAGTAACAACAGTTTGTGCAATTTTTTGCAAATGGAAGAAACCCAAAATAACTGTTAATCTCCCTCGGTCTGGGGCTCCATGCAAGATCTCGCCTTGTGGAGTTTTAATGATCATCAGCACAGTGAGGAATCGGCCCAGAACTACATGGGGGAATCTTGCCAATGCTCTCAAGGCAACTGGGCCATAGTCGCCAAGACAACAATTGGTAACACACTACGTCACGAAGGACTAAAATCCTGCAGCGCCCCGCAAGGTCTCCCTGCTCAAGAAAGCACATGTACAAGCCTGTCTGAAGTTTGCTAATGAACATCTTAATGATTCAGAGGAGAACTGGGTGAAAGTGCTGTGGTCAGATGAGACCAAAATCAAGCTCTTTTGGCATCCACTTAAATCGCTGTTTGGAGAAGGAATGTTGCCTATGACCCCCAAGAACATCATCCCCACTGTCACACATGGAGGTGGGAACCTTATGCTTTGGGGGTGTTTTTGTGCTAATGGGACAGAACAACTTCACTGCATCAAAGGGACGATGGACGGGGCCATGTACCGTCAAATTTTGGGTGAGACCCTCCTTCCCTCAGCCAGGGCATTGAAAATGGGTCATGGATGGGTATTTCAGCATGACCGTGAGCCAAAATCATGGCCCAGGCAACAAAGGAATGGCTCAAGAAGAGGCACCTTAAGGTCCTGGAGTGGCCTAGCCAGTCTCAAAACGTTAACCCCATTAAAAAATATGTGGAGGGAGCTGAAGGTTTAAGTTGCAAAATGTCAGCCTCTAAACCTTTTAATGACTTGGAGGGGATCTGCAAAGAGGAGTAGGACAAAATCCCCCCTGAAATGTGTGCAAACCTGGTGGCCAACTACAAGAAATGTCTGACCTCTGTGATTGCCAACAAGGGTTTTGCCACCAAGTACTAAGTCATGTTTTACGAAGGGGTCAAATACTTATTTCACTCATTAAAATGCAAATCAATTTTTTTTTTTTTTTTTAAATGTGTTTTTTTTTTTTCTGGAGATTCTTTTTTGTTCTGTCTCACTGTTAAAATAAACCTACCAGTAAAATTAGACAATGCCTGTATAGTTGTTCAGGTTTCTTTCATAGAAATGTGATCATGGTGTGTGCTGGATAAATATACATGGGTCTATCGGTGCAGAAGAATTTGTTTTGGGTGAAAATATTTGTATGGGTGGTGCTATTCTGTGCAATGCATAGAATCTAAGTGTTTGTGTTACGAAAATGGCTTCTCAAGGGAAAGGTGCTTGCATATTACCTATTTTCTTGCCATCAGAGCCACATGTCTAAAGTGCTGTGAATTCTGCAAATCCAAGTGAAGAAAAAACATTTGGTTGCAGTGTCCTAAAACTTTGAAATGAATTGTCACATAATCTATTTTTGTGGTAGCAGTCATGGAACAGAAAAATTGCCTTTTACTCCCCTCCCCCATCTCTTGCTTTGTCCTGTGACCCGCTTCCAGCTGTCGGCTGATGTCAGAGCCTGGACCAGTGTTCTGTCAAAAAAAGTCCGGCTATCAAATAGTGTCCGGGCTGCACAGGCGCAGCGCTTGCGCAGTACGGAGGACAAGGATATTCGGAAAATCTCGGAAGACTCGCAGCGCTTGCGCTGTGAGTCGAGGTGCAAGTCCCACCATCGAAGTGGACATAGGGCTACACAAAGGTAGAGGGGCCCCTCGCCACGCTTCGGGCACGGCCTCGCTGCGCTTGGCTCTTTTTTTATTCTAACTCTATGTCCACTTGGATGGCGGGGCTTGAACCTGAACTCACGGCGCAGGCGCCGTTCATTTTCGGCTATTTTCGGAATCTGCTTGTACTGCCTGCGCAGTACACAGCGGACAGTATCCGATTAGAGACCCAATCCGACAGGACACCGGCACCTGGATCAGGCTCTCAATGAACCACTGAGAGCCTGAGCCGGCCGTTCCTGCCCCTTCAATAGCTCAGCACTTCAGTCAGCGCAAAATGGGGGCAGCAAAGCAGAGTCACTGGCTTTCTGCTTGGGGAGTTTTGAGAGCTCTGGGGCACCCAAACAGGCGCACTCCCGAACTGCGGCTCTGTGTCCATTCACACACAGAGCTGTGGCTCGACCCTGCCACCACCGTCTCTTGATTGGCCCATGTAGCGTTTCCATATTTTTGTCCAACCCCTGTATGTCTTAATAAAGGGAAATCTTATATAAGTACCTGCTCATAGAAGGTGCACTACATGTGATGTGTTTTTTTTTTTCTATTCTGTTTGGACACTAGGGGCAATGACTCCCACTTAATACATAAATAGGATGACCCATGCAGGCTTCCACTTAGGGAAAGATAGCCCTTTGTATATTAACCTTGTATTCAAAAAAAAATTCATTAATAGTAGTTTTGCAGTGGTTCTAAAGCCCTAAGGATTTTGACTTTAATACAGAGGAACGCCCCCCCCCCCCCTTCTTATACTTAAGCCTGTTTTCAATCTCCATCTGTGTGCACCAAAGCAGCGTCTTGCTCCCCCTGCCATCTATCAAATTCTGTGACGAGGGGGTGGGCCCAAGCTGCACTCGGTCTATAAAGGCTGACAGTGACATCAAGCCCCCACAAGTGTCCCCATAGAATGCAGCTTTCTATGGTAGGCACTCACCGAAGAGGAGCTATGAGGACCGGCAGGGGAACCCAGAAGATCAAGGCTGCTCTATGCAAAACCATTGCACAGAGCAGGTAAGTAGAACATGTTATCTAAAAAAAAAAAAAAGTGATTTGTATTTGGGAGATCTCCCCACTGGACTGCCAAGTTTTTACCATTCGCACAGCATATCTGTCCCAAGAGAGGCCTGGGACTGACTGAATCCATTTCGTAACTTAGCATAACTGTGTTGTGTATGTAAATAGGGGCATGTAACAAAGTAGGTGCTATCAATTTTGGCTGTAAAAGTGAAAATCTACTTTAGCCACTTGACCTAAAGATTTCATGACTGGGCCACTTTTTGCAATATGGCACTGCGTTACTTTAACTGACAATTGCATGGTCATGCAACGCTGTACCCAAATAAAATGTTGTCATTTTTACCCCCTACAAATAGAGCTTTCCTTTGATTGGTATTTGATCACGGTTTTTTTTTTAAATTTTTTTTTTAATTACCGGTATGTTAACTCTGCTATAAAACCTATCCAATAAAAAATTTAAAATGAATTTTTTCATAAATTTAGGCCAATATATATTTTGCTACATGTTTTGGTTAAAAGAAAAATCCCAATAAGCGCATATTGATTGGTTTATGTGAACGTTATAGCATCTACAAACTATGGTATAGACTTAGGGATTTTTTTTTTATATACTATTAATGGTGGTGATTGGTGACTTCTAGCAGGACTGCAATATTGCAGTGGACAATCAGACACTGACACTTTGCAGCAACCAGTGTCACTAATTCAGTGATCCGTGCTAAAAAATATGCACTGTCACTGTACTAATGACACTGGCTGGGAAGAGATTAAACATCTAGGACGATCAGAGTGTTAACTGTGCCTAGCTAGTGTTTGTACTATATTTGCTCTTACTAGGGGAAGTGATGGATTCTAGTCCCTGCTTTACAGGAACACAGAATCCATCCCTTACCCCCTGTCATAAGTGATCTGCCTTGTTTACATAGGCAGGTCCCTGTTCTGTGGTGTTTACCAATGTTTGGCGGCATCCGCAGATCTGCTTCTGCTGTGGTTAAACACAGATGGAGCCGCCGATGGAGCGCGCCCCCTACAGCTGGAAATGCAGAATCGCGTGTGTTTAGACGTGATCCTGGGCATAGCTGTCACCCCGTAGCAGTAAAATTGCTATAGGGCACCAGCAAGTGGTTAAAAGTATAGCTAAAAGAAAAACTTGAGTGAATAGGGATTAGAACATCTGTCAGGTTTTTATTGAAGTCTGCGGCCCTGTTAGAGAGGTTCACTTTCTCCATTTTGTCCTGATTACTGATATCACTGAAAGGGAAGGGAAAATCCCCAAATTTGGGTTTGTCCCAGAACAATAATGGAGGGGAAATCTTTTTCCAATGGGGACACTAGTTCTGGAGACAACCATAGATTTCCCTCACTTTTAAAGGGATTTGTTCTCCTGTCTTGTTTTGGCTATGGGACCAGAAGCAAAAGAAAAATCTCCACAATGCAACACATACTGACGAGGGTTGTAACCCTCCCTTAAGCCAGCCATACATGGCTTGAAATGACTGGTTGAGCAGGGACTGGCTGAATTTCAATTCCACATTTGGGCACCCTGGTTATATAGAAGTCTGATCTACTGATCAAATTCTGTGAAACCAGCCTGTCGAGTTTCTCCTAGCTATAGCCGGCTGCACTGATCATTGTATTCTGATGGTTGGAAAGGCTGCCTGCCATCGGACTACAATCGCTCAACAGGCGTGATTCTCCCATCCACCTCAAATGTATGGATAGGGGAATCGGACCAACCCGCTGGTTATATAAAGAATGTATGGGTTGCCTTACTATGTTAAAATGTAGTGTTGGTATGTTTTTTTTTTTTTTCCTTTCATCTACTTGCAAAGATGCAAAATTAATGAAGCTCTGTAACCATTAATTTATCTAGCATCAGCCTCTTGCAGTCCTTGTACAGGCTTGGAGTATGGGAAAGAAGCAGCTCAAGAAGCAAATCAGTTGATGGGCTGTCAAAGCAGAGTTCCACTCTTTTTCGTGTTTACAGGGTAGCTGCTGACTTTTAATAAACACACACGCGCCTGTGCTACGATCCAGCTATGTGGTCACCCAAACACTCAGCGCTCTCTCTCTCTCTCGGCACCTGGCTGTAACAGCTTCCGGCTTCACTGCCAGGTGTGCACTGCTCATGCGTGAGTCGCACTGCGCATACGCACGTAATTTGCGCTGCGCCTACTCAATAGTCGGACAATCTTCTGGGACCTGTGACATGTCCCAGAAGATTGCATGGAGGCAGGGTGAGAGGAAAACTAGCTGATCAGAGCAGACGTGGGAGCGGGTAGCTATCAATATTAAGACCCCGCTCCCCCCCCCCCCCCTTAAAGGGCTGGAGCTCTGCTTTTAACCACTTCAATACCCTGCACCATCATATGACGTCCACAAGGTGGATCTCCCATCCTGGGTGGACATCATGACGTCCTCCCATTCCCGGCCGTCTAGGTGGCGCGCCCGCTGCGTCGCTCGGGACCCAGCGCACAAGCCGGCATCCGCGATGTCCGCCGGGCACACGCGATTGCCCGGGAACACAGCAGGACCGTGGATCTGTGTGTGTAAACACGCAGATCCACGTCCTGTCAGTGGAGAGGAGACCGATGGTGTGTTCCCAGTACAGAGGAACACCGATCGGTCTTCTCCCCTTGTGAGTCCCCTCCCCCCACAGTTAGAATCACTACCATAGGGAACATATTAACCCCTGCAGCGCCCCCTAGTGTTAACCCCTTCCCTGCCAGTCACATTTACACAGTAATCAATGCAATTTTATAGCAACGATCGCTGTGTAAATGTGAATGGTCCCAAAAATGTGTCAAAAGTGTCCGCCTCAATGTCGCAGTCACGAAAAAAATTGCAGATCGCTGATATTACTAGTAACAAAAAAAAAAAAAAAAAAAAAAAATGCAATAAATCTATCCCCTATTTTGTAGACGCTATAACTTTTGCGCAAACCAATCAATATACGCTTTTTGCATTTTTTTTTTTTTTTTTTTCCCCCAAAAATATGTAGAAGAATACATATCTGCCTAAACTGAGTAAAAAAAATCTTCTTTTTTTTTTTTTTTAAATGGGATATTTATTATAGCAAAAAGTTAAAAATATTGTATTTTTTTTTTTTTTCAAAATTGTCGCTCTTTTGTTTATAGCGCAAAAAATAAAAACCGCAGAGGTGATCAAATACCATCAAAAGAAAGCTCTATTTTGTGGGGGAAAAAAAGGATGTCAATTTTGTTTGGATGCAACGTCGAACGACCGCGCAATTGTCAGTTAAAGCGATGCAGTGCCGAATCGCAAAAAGTGCTCTGGTAAGGAAGGGGGTAAAATCCTCCAGGGCTGAAGAGGTTAAAGAAGTCTGCTGGTGAAAGAGATGAGCATCACTTTGTTGCTGCTTTTTCCACTGTCCAATCACAGGATAGGTGCAGTTCCAGGAGGACCTTCTCAGAGAAGTGGGTTAAAGATTGCTGGACTGAGGCCATCCAGTGGCAGAAAAATATCTGAATTGAAAATAAATATTTCAGCAAAAGCTCTATCTATTGATGTGCTATTCAGTTGTACCATTTTGACTGGCTTTTTTTTTTTTTTTTTTTTTTTTTTAAAGTCAAGTATAAGATTTTTGGCAAAAAATGTTGAGCTTTACTGGGGTTTTTTTTTTTTTATTGGAGAAAGCTTGGATTATGCATGCACCTTTTTTCTAAGTAAGAATTTTGTTTAACATTTTACATTTCTGGGATTTTTTCCCATGATACTGAAAATACAAAAGCAAATCTATTCAAGTTTTTTTTTTTTTTTTTTTTTATGTGTACTTGGTGTGCATCGGCAAGCCCTGTACTTTCAGATCAGAGTTGAAGTGACCCTAGGCATACATGCATATTATGTATTGTATTTCCAAGCAGTCCGGCAGTTTTTCCAACCCAGATAAATGTTCTGACTACGGTTATTCATAAACCTTTAGGCACCTGACCCGTGGCTTTGTTTGCTGATTGACTGATGCTGCCGGCTCTTAAAAAATGCCCTCATGTCTTTGAAGCTTAAACCACTCACCCCTGTCATGCAGTCATTTTTGTTTTGCTCATGGCGTGAAAATCCCAAAATTGTTTTCATATAAATCTCCATTGTTAATGTATTCTGGCATAGGCTATGTTCTGCTAGCAATTTTTTCTTCCATTATTGATGCAAATTGGCAGTGTTTTCTGCACAGAGAAATATTTTGTTTGGTGTCAGCAAAAAACCCAGAGGTTAAACTGGCAGTAGTTTAAAAATAGCAAACTTGAAGCTGGCTGAAACCCACAATCTATATCATGGGGAAAAAAAGAACGTAAATTAAGCTGTTTGGCATGGATACTTAAGGTTTAACGCTACGAAAAGAAGAATAAATGTATAGTAATCCATAATATGGATCCTTGGTGCCAAACCTGTGGCCCAGGGGCCGCATGGTGCCTTTTGGCACTTATTGTTCTGCCCTCTGAGCCACTGAAGACGACAGCATGTTTTTCCATATCTTTTACTTATGTGCTTGCTCAGACTAGTCAAGGAAAATTATTCTTGGACTGGGTTCTAGTAATTTAAGTGCCTTGATTTATTTTTTGACACTGTTAGGCTTAATTCACACTGGCATTAAGAGCAGGCATTTGGTCTATGGTAATGCTCCGCAAATGCTATGGCAGGCATTTTCGGCGCGGTATTGGTGCTGTTGCGGTGTGTTTAAAATTAGTCCCTTTCCATTGTGGAGCAGTTTTAACACTCAAACACTGCAGTTCACTACAAGCTCTTGTAGGATGCACATGCAACAAGAGATGGTCATTTTGTAGCGTAACATGTTTAATATCCACACTAGAGGTCCCCAATATTAAAAAGTGTATTGCCACTGATCTGAAGTGTTCTTATACTGATGGGATTCTGTAGTACGGAGTGATCTAGAGACCATCAACTGTGGTTGGTATCGCCAAATGGCAAATAGTGCTCCACGTGTGTGTCCCATTTGTTCAGATATACTCTGTTTCAAAGGAAAAAGTGCGCAGTCTCTTTAAATATCCCCCAAATCACAAGTGTTCCTGCTAAACAAATTTATATATTCGTAACAAAAATGAGCAACCATAAGATACTTCATATCCTGTGCATGATAAAGATGTGCAAAACAAACTTAATATTGTGAACATTAAAAAAAAAAAAAAAAAAAAAAACTCTTAAATATTTAAAAGTCCATCCAAGAGATTTTGAAAGTGCTCAGTGCTTTGTATATAAAGTGCTCAAAGTGCTTCTCAGACAGTAAGACCGATATCTCAAGAAATAGAGATCACTTTGTGCTTTGTTTTACAAGAGAGCCGACGCTCTCCTATCGGATCTCAAAGCGGCTATGAGACCCTGGCAACAAGATTCAGCAGCAATGCCTCCACCTCAAAAATATGCCTCCACCAGCATGCTCTAGTAGAAATTTGTATATCAAATGTGTTTTGTGCTATACTGTTAAAATGTGGTTTAATAAAAAGTAATTGCACTTACAATAATTTAAAAATTGAAAGCAGTAATTCAAATCCACAACATGGCCTGCAGGACCATCCAACGCACCTGTGTGCAGTGACGTCACAGTTCTGGTTCTGACTGTTGCACTTCTCTACAAACGGCATCCTCTGGGATTGAAGGCTAGCTCGGAACTCTGTAATTTTGTTTAATTGCACTGCTAATCTTATTGTAGCTTTCCAGACCCTGCATTTCCCAATGGCTTGACTTTTTTCCTTCAAGGATTCTTCTGGCACTTTCAAAAAATGGTAAACCTGGCTTAGGACTGTATAGCAACCACTTTCGGAGAGCTCCAGGAGCACCTAAACCTCAGGCATTTTGTTACACAAATTTCAACTTTTGGCACCATCTTTCCTGATGGCACTAAATCCACCTATTGCAGTACATTTAGTAGAATCACTGGGTAGGAAGGGTCTGGCAAGGGTCAAATTATCTTATTTAATGTATGTGACATAGCGCTGCAGTTTTCAGAATAGACCCTTAGCAGTAAAGCACACGTGTAGTCATATTTTCCTTTTTTTTCTTTTTTTTTTTTTGTTAATGCCGTACTGAAAATGGCCTAAAATTATTCCTGTGGCTCTTGCTTACTTGCTGCCTTTACGCCTTCTTTTCTGATACTTTTCTGCCCCATACACTGTAGGTACCATGCTAATTTCATGTTTTCTTTACTGCGCAAATTGAGTGAAGCTGTAATTGTTTGCTGTGAGAATTCACACTTGGCATGAATTGTGTTGACAAAGAAAGCACCTTCCCTGTTAATTACAAACAGATGGACCACAAAGCTTAATCTGCTTTATGTTCTACTTGTGAGCTTATGTGGTGAGGAATGTATCAGTCTTTTTTGATCTGTTACCACACCGAGTGGTTTCATTTGCTGTCTTGGTCTGCTCATCGCCATTAGAGAATGGTTAGATGCGCCAGGATGATTTGACTACCCTCAGGGTTTCAGATAATCGGAATGCTCTGTAAACACGTAGGGTTAGCTCTGCTGACCAGGCAAGTTTGTCAATGGATGGCACCTCAGGTTTGCAGTGCAGACAGCTGGAGGTGCTGCTTATCTTTGAAGAATATTGATCAGGATCGGTTTTCCAAACTACCTGATCACTCTTCTCCCTGGAGTTCTTGGTTAGATTGGATGATCTCATGGCTGCTGCTTAAAGGGAATGTACAGTGTTTTTAACCAGTGAAAATGGTTTTAAAAGATGTTTAGTCTATTTGAGAAACATCGGAAAGTCAAATTTGGCTATGAAGAGTTGTGTGCCTCTAAAAGGCTGGTCTAAATTGTGCATCATTATGCCACTACTGAGGTTACCCTCCTATGAAGAAGGCAACTGCTTGTTGAAAAGTCCCACAATACAAAAAAAACCTGCAACATAAACAATTGTGCTGGTAGCCTTCTTTGTTAAATTTAATTTCTGGAACTGAACACAACGCTCAACTCTTTGGCAGAGAAGGATTTCAAATGTGTAAGTTTTGGACAGTTTAGGCATTAGCGCTCAGTGGATCACCTTGCATGTGTACAACACCTGGATGAATCCTGATCAAGTTGGAGATGTATGAAAAACTACCCCTTTCCTAGATAAGGACTTGTTGGAGGTAGTCAAAGTGAGCAGGCAGTGCTGGGCTTTCTTATTAGCCAATATGCAGTGCAAACTAAATGTCCTGGAATTGCCTTGTATTTAAAGTATATCTAAAGGCAATTATTTGTTTAAAGCGGGACTGTACCTGAGAAATACTGCAACTGCTGACTTTTAATAAATGGACACTTACCTGTCACAGGTTCCAGCGATGTCGGCAGCAGAGGCCGATCAATCGCTCGGCTCTCTGCTGCTGCCAGCGCCATTCTCGGTGAGGAAATCGGGAAGTGTCGCCTTTTGCGGCTTCACTTCCCGGTTCCCTACTGCACATGCGCGAGTCGTGCAGCGCAATGAGAATCGTCAGCGCTGTCTGCTGGGACACGTGTAATTTCTTGAGGTGCTAAAATGGCAGGGCAGTACAACCCCCCCCCCCCCCCCCCAAAATACATTCTGCTGCTTTTCCTTAGTTCTCCTTAGTACAGGACCCCAAAAACCAATCACTGCCTTCAGGATTTCTAAGGGTGTAAATTTTCACTACCTATCAGTTTTGAAGGCCATAAAATGCCAAGATGGCACAAACCCCCCCCCCCCCCCCGCAAATGACCCCATTTTGGATAGTAGACACCCCAAGCTATTGGATGAGAGGCATGTTGAGTCCATGAAATATTTTAGATTTTGCCACAAGTTGCGGGAAATTTATTTATTTATTTATTTATTTATTTTTTTGCACAAAGTTGTCACTAAATGATCTATTGCTCAAACATGCCATGGGCATATGTGAAATTAGACCCCAAAATACACTCTGCTGCTTCTCCTGAGTACGGGGATACCACATGTGTGAGACTTTTTGGAGTCTAGTGTACAGGACCCCGTAAACCAATCACTGCCTTCAGGCTTTCTAATGGCGTAAAATGGTGATTTCACTTCCCACCTACCTATCGCAGTTTTGGGAAGCCATGAAATGCCCAGATGGCACACCCCCCCCCCCCCCCAAATGACCCCATTTTGGAAAGTAGACACCCCAACCTATTTGCTGAGAAGGCATGTTGAGTATTTTGGGGTGTAATTCCACACATAACCCTGCCATGTTTGAACAATATATCATTTAGTGACAACTTTGTGTACAAAAAAAATATATATTTTTTTCATTTTCCCGAAACTTATGGCAAAATATCAAATATTCCATAGACACAACATGCCTCTCAGCAAAAAGCTTGAAGTGTCTTCTTTCCAAAATGGGGTCATGGGGGGGGGGGGTTGTGCTATCTGGACATTTTTTCTAGCTTCGGAAACTGATAGATAACGAGGAAGTGAAATCACCATTTTATGCCCTTAGAAAGCCTGAAAGCAGTGATTGGTTTTCAGGGTCCTGTACACGGCTAGGCTCCAAAAGTCTCACTCATGTGGTATCCCCATACTCCGGAGAAGCAGCAGAATGTATTTTGGGGTGTAATTTCACATGTGCCCATGGCATGTTTGAGCAATAGATCATTTAGTGACAACTTTGTGCAAAAAAAATTTAAAATAAATTCATATTCCCACAACTTGTGGCAAAATATAAAATATTCCATGGACTCAACATGCCTCTCATCACATAGCTTGGGTTGTCTACTTTCCAAAATGGAGTCATTTGGGGGGGGGGGGGGTGTTGTGCTACCTTGGCATTTTATGGCCTTCAAAACTGTGATAGGTAGTGAGAAGTGAAATCAAAAATTTACACCCTTAGAAATCCTGAAGGCGGTGATTGGATTTCGGGGTTCTGTACACGACTAGGCTCCCAAAAAGTCTCACACATGAGGTATCCCTGTACTCAGAAGAAGCAGCAGAATGTATTTTGGGGTGTATTTCCACATATAACCATGCCATTTTTGAACAATATATAATTTAGTGACAACTTTGTGCAAATAAAAATGTAATTTTCCCGAAACTTGTGGCAAAATATAAAAAATATTCCATGGACTCAACATGCCTATCAGCAAATGGCTTTGGGTGTCTACTTTCCAAAAAAAGGTAATTTGGGGGGTTTTTTGAACTGTCCTGACATTTTATGCACAACATTTAGAAGCTTATGTCACACATCACAGATTCTTCTAACCACTTGAAGACGAAGCCCTTTCTGACACTTTTTGGTTACATGAAAAAATATATATATTTATAGAAAGATACTTTGAACCCCAAAAATTATATATTTTTTTTTTTTTAAAAGAAAAGGCCCTACAGATTAAAATGGTGGGTGTTGCAATTTTATTTTTTTCACACAGTATTTGCGCAGCGATTTTTTCAAATGCTATTGTTTTGGGAAAAAACACACTTTTTAAAATTTGAATGCACTAAAACACACTACATTGCCCAAATGTTTGATGAAATAAAAAAAGATGATCTTATGCCGAGAACATGGATACCAAAGACGACATGCTTTAAAATTGCGCACAGACGTGCAGCGGCGACAAACTGCATACATTTTTAAAAGCCTTTACAGGTTACGATTTTAGATTTACAAATGAGGTCTACTGCTAAAATGACTGCCTTCGATCTGACTTTCGTGGTGATACCTCACATGCATGGTGCAATTGCTGTTTACATATGACACCAGACTTGCGCTTGCGTTTGCCTTTGCGTGCGAGCACAGGGGGACAGGGGTGTTTTTTTTTTATTATCATCGCAGGGAATGTAAATATCCCCTATGATGGTAATGGGTAGTGACTTCTTCTTTCTTTTCCTTAGATCTCTCCTCAAAGCATCTGACACACCAAGATCGGTGTGATAAAATGCTTTCCCAATGGCGCTGTTTATATCCGGCGAAACCTAAGTCATGAAATGCTTGTAGCTTCTGGTTTCTTAGGCCAAAGAGATGATTGGAGCCGTTCTGGTCTCTGATCAGCTCCATGGTCAGCTGGCTGAACCACCGGCTGCATTATCAGGTTCCCTGTTGGGACAGGAGAGCCAGAGAAAACCATGGAATACGGGGGTGGGATGCCCCCCCCCCCCCCCCACTGCTTATAAAATCAGTCTAGAGGCTAATTAGCCTCTAGGATTGCTTTTTACATGAAAGCCGACCACTGGCTGAACAGAATGATACCAAGATGATACCTAAACCTGCAGGCATCATTCTGGTATAACCACTCAAAGTCCAGCAACGTACCAGTACGTTGCCGGTCCTTGTTGGGCATACATTCTAATGTTCGTTTTTTTCATGCAGCCTGTGCGCTGAACAAAAGAGACTGATCGGTGGATATGCCCACCATTAGAATACCGACCCTCATCCACCCACTTCTAATGATGGGCATACCTGCACCATTTTCTTTTAACTGTGGTGGTGAAATCGCCTCCTACAGCCCTGGAGTCGCTGATTTACGTATCGTGGGAGCAAACACTGTTGCTGTTGAGATAAATAAATCAGTGCTGCAGCTGAATGGTGTAGCTGCTAAGCAAATGACGGTTAACAATAAAACAAAGTTAAATTACAGTAAGACTTGCCACACCTGCAAAGCGAATACAATAAAACATAGTAAAAATAAATATTTTTTTAACGCAATCTGTGCCTAAAAAAAAAAAAAAATATATGCCGAAGCATGGGGGCATCCGACCCTAATGTTGGGAGCAAATCGCTCCTCCACCCCTGCCCACATGCTTCGGCATATATGCTCCTTGTTTTTTATTTTTAATTATGGTGGTGGAATCGCCTCCGACAGCGCTGGAGCCACAGCTTTACATATCGTGGGAGCAAACGCTGTTGCTGTCAAGATAAATAAACCCGTGCTGCAGCTGAATGGCGTACCTAAAAACAAAAAAATGGTTAATGGTTAATAAAACTCAGTAAAGTATAAATGAATTGCATACCTGAAAAGCAAACATGATAAAACATAGTAACAATTTAAACATTGCATTGTAGAATACAGTAAAAAAAGAGCAGAACAATACAGAGAGCAATAAAACAACAACTTTTTTGTTCTTTTATATGTGTGTGTGTGTGTGTGTGCATTTTTTTTTTTTTTTGTAACGGTTCGAGGTTCGGGTGTCCCAAAATGTAATGGCATAACCAACGTCACCCGTAACAATACAGTGATCACTGGTGACAGGGGGTGAAAGGGTTAACTAGGGGGTTAAAACCTTTATTAGGTAATATATGGGGGTACCTGAGGCTATAAAAACCTGATGGTGAAACTAATCACCTAACTGACGAACTAGTGTCACCAGTGACACAAATATGGTGATCAATTAGTGACACTGGCGACGGGGTGAAAGGGGTTAACTGGGGGCGATCTCTCGCTCTCGCTCTCGATCTCGCTCTCGCTCGCTCTCGCTCTCGCTCTCGCTCTCGCTCTCGCTCTCGCTCTCGCTCTCGCTCTCTCTCGCTCTCATTCTCATTCTTTGGGAGCGATCGTCAGGGCCAGACCATAAGGCCACTTTCACACTGAAGCGCTTCTAAACTGCCAGTAAAAAAACACTGAGCGCTTTTGAAGAGCTTTCCATTCATTTCAATGGGGAGGGGAGTTTTTCACAGCCCTGCCAGCACACTGCCCCAGTGTGAAAGTGTTCATTGATTTTAATGGAAATAAGTTTTCGTGAGCTTTTTAGGAGCTGTTTTTAGTGTGAAAGTGGTCTAAATCATTGGTTTCGCCCTGGTGACTGATCGCTCCTCTAACAAACCCGACCGCGTGGGAACGGGGAGTGTGGAACGTTTAGGTACGCCCATTTGCCCAGCCATGACATTCTGCCGACGTACATCGGCGTGCTGCGGTCAGGAAGGGGTTAATTTGTAGAGATTTCCTACCACTTCCTATTTGGCTATAGGGACAGGAAGTGAAGGTAATTCTCCCCAATGGGACAAAGATTGCTTTATTCAAAGGGGGGGGGGGGGTTCCTCTAGTTCTACTTTAAATATTCACTTGATTTTATTTTTCTTCAATAATTGAAAACCAAAAATCAAGTCAAAAACTAACCTTGACCACTTTGAAGACCTGCCAGGAAATCATGGCATTTGTTTAGAGGTTATTTAGATTGATTTCCATACAGGGCTTTGCTGGAGTTCTTCCTCTTTTACTAAATACATTGAGGTCAGCATTGTTTGGAATCTGAATTAAACATTTCTGGCTCATACTGATAGTGACTGCTTCCATTACTACATTTGCTTATTAAATGGACAATTTTTACATAGTTAGTGTTTTTTGGTATCTTTTTAAACAATGGCTGGAATAAAGCTTGCTGCAGCCTTTGCTATCCTAGTTGTTAGGGAAGTATATTAACAAAAAATCCACTTCAATGACAGATATGCAGTGTGAGTAGCTTTTTGTTCTCCAAAAGGGTAGCATACTGCACCAAATATCTAGTGTGGTTCTAATGACAGCCTGTATACCAGGGGTAGGCAACTGTTGAGAAATGGAGACCCACCTAAAAACATCAAAGATCACAGGGGTACAGCTTCCACAGTTCATCTTCCTCCCCTTCTTTTTTTTTTTTTTTTTTTTTTTTTTAAGGGTTAGGTCACCTTTACCAAAAAGATGCTTAGGCCGATAAGGGCTTCTGTAGATAAAACCAAACTGCAGCTTTGGCTAAAGTTGAATGCCCTTTACCATGTACCTCCATAAAGCCTGACAGAAAAACTCCCTGGACGCTGCCAAGAGGCCTAGCTATTACTGTTCACCTCCATCATCACAGGAGTAGGGATGTACAATTTCTGGAAATTTTGAAGCCATGGGAAAACCTTGTTTTTGACATAAAAAAAAAAAATATATATATATTTTATTGGAGGGGAATCCTGTACTATTTTATTTTTTTTTCCTTCTAGATATACATTATATAATCGTTTTCTAAAATAAGTTCAGCTTTAAAAAGTGGTGTGTGTTTTTTGTTTTTGTTTGTATATGTGTATATATATTTCTCTGCAGTAAAATGGTGCAGTAGTTGCCTTTCTTGGGTTTATGCTAATTGAATGGATTTGGCATGCAAACCATTGTGGCAGCTAGGATGTGGAAACTTGGTGTAGCCCATACCTTTTTATTGTATACATGTGCATAGCGAATAAAGAGATGTCGCATCTTGTGCCCTCTGCCGAATGAAAGCTCCACAAATTGATCTGGACAGCTGCCATATTGGATGGTAACACAAAATTGAAGTTATTATGGGCAATTCAAGCCTAATGATTTAGGGTAGTCTAGCTACTCCCTGAACAATTGTTCAGGCAGCTATTTACTCTGACTTGCTTTGGTAATCCTTCAGTTTTCATGAGACTGTTCGGTTATAGTGCAGAAATCAAAGTCTGTTTCATGTAGTATTTCTGTTGGAAGCTAATATACACTAATGTGAACCTGTCACTCCTGTGGGTTTTTTTCTTTTGTTTCTTTTGTTTTAACCCTTAATGCAGCGCTTGTGATACTTATTGATTTGTCAGCAAATGACGAGCAGATTTTGTCGCACAGACTGGGTTTTGATGCTGTGAAGGTAGATTTAGCTGATGTGTCTGACTGTTTCTAATGACATTACGAACCAGAGGGTTTCTCCGCATGTCACAGTAAATTAGTGCTCTAGTTGTTGGTGATGTTAAGATTGGTTGTGTGCTTGGGTCGTGATGGAACAGTAACATAGGGCTTGTTCTGCTCTATTAGAGTGGTATGGCAAATGGAGAGTGTGTATCCCTGTGGGGGGATGTTGGGCAGCTGCAATATCTAGGACTAAAGAAGCACCCACAAGCAGTTGATCAGATTCTACAAGTTATTTTTAGTACAGCACATTCAATTAGATATTAATTTGATTGGCTGTAGTGGATTACCTGACCTTTTAGATTTCCAACATGTCCTTGGCTATTCTTAAAGGTGTATCAAACAAAAAAACGATACGAACAGCTCACATTAAACATTTACCAGTAGTGTAAAGTCCACATCTGCCAAAGAAAATGTAGATGTTCCACACACATTTACCCTATGTACACTGGAGTCTCTGGAATTAATTTAGAAGCCAAATGGTTGCTGAAACAATTATTTCATTGCAGCAGCATTTGAAAACCTGCGATACTTGAGAGACAATTATCTAAACGATCTCTGAGTACCCTTTTATAAACTATAGGTTAACCCTCACCTTGAAACAACCCACTCTGTTTAAAATATAAATGAAGGGCAAAGTGTCTGTCACTTTAAATAGTGAGCACATAACAATCTCAGTTACATAGGGACTAAGCCGACCATAAATCAAATATGGATGGTTCAGCAGGGACTGGCTGAGATTTGATCCATGTACAGGATGGCTGATTGTACAGAATTTGATCAACTTCAGTACAAACTAGCCTGTCAGGATTTTTGGCACGCGATTACTGCCAGCAGCTATAGCCACTAGCAGTAATCATTATGTTCTGCCAGCAGGAATCCCCCCCCCCCCCCCAACCCCCCCCCCCCCCCCCCCCCCCCCCCCCCCCCGCCACCCCCCCCCCCCCCCAAAGCTGTCAGGACATAACATCAACTTGTGTTGGTTGGGAAATCTATTTTTATTTTATTTTTTTCCTTTAGCAGTACACTGACCATCCAGAAAAGAAATGCTGTAGTGGCAAAGTGAATAGGGACACAATGTAATCTCAGACATATCAAGTCTCCCAGAAGGTGCGGGAGCCTCCCACATTCGGTGCGGCGGGGATCAGCTGTAATCATCGATCTCCTTTTGTACAGATATTTTTAGCTGACAGCCGCTTCTGCTTCTCTCCCTCCCGCGGCTGTCAGCTAAAAAGCTATACAGGGAGATCGGTGATCACAGCTGTCCCTCCAGCCGCACCGATCATCCCCAGCTGCTCTGTGTGCTCCTCCCGGGCCCCTCCATGTCCTTCTCTGCACCCCACTTGTTCTCCGTCCCCCCTCGTCCACCCCCCTCCTCTCCCGCTGACTGCGGGAGGGGGGGGAACTAGTTAATGGACACAGCGAGCGAGATCGCTCCTGTGTTTACTCTGCTCTGTTTATGAATGGACCAGAGCCTCTGACTGTTCATTCAACTTTAGTGCTGAGCAAGAGACTGGGGAATGTGTCCTTATTCCCTTTGTCTGTCTCAAAGGGGAGATGTCATCTCACCAAAGCCCCCCAAAAAATATTTAAAAAAAAATTTGTAAAAAAATGAACGAGTACGAAAAAAAAATAAAAAAAAAATAAAAACTACTGACAACACTGTCCACTGCCCCAACCCCCCCCCCCCCTAAAGCATTGTGAACAAACATAAATAAAAACAAATAATGACACATAAAACCAACCCCCACCCCCTTCACCCAGAGGCTCTGCGAAAAAATATTTGAAAAAGTGATTTAAATAATATTTTGCCGTGGGGGGTGCCTTTGCGGGTGCGAAGAGCCACCTCCCTGAAATGAGTTTCTGCAGGTTGGGATGTCTGTAATCTCTAGCATTGTATTGACCAATCACGGCTATTACCTGGTACCCAGCCACTCAAATAGACTACCTATTTATTTCCATTCAATATTGGCAGTGAGTATCAATGGCCCTTCATTTAGACGTACTGTGGTATGGAAGAGCTTAAAGGGGTTGTAAAGGTAAAAATGTTTTCACCTTAATGCATTAAGGTGAAAAAACATCCCACAATGCCGCCCCCCCAGCCCCCTGTTATACTTACCTGACACCTCGAAAGTCCTGCGCCCGCCGATCAGCCTGGCCACTGAATGGTTACAGTGGATGGATTGAAAGCAGCGCAGCTATTGGCTCGCGCTGCTGTCAATCGCATCCAATGATGCGGCGCCGAGTGATACAGCGAGCAGCTATGGTCGCCGGCTGTATCACAGGACCGCGCCCGCAAGCACTTCTCACTTTTATGCGAGCTCCCTCACATGGTGACAAGTCCTTGCGGGAAGACCAGGTTCAAGGCCACTCTGTGCAAAACGAGCTGCACGGTAGACGTAAGTATAACATGTTAGTTATAAAAAAAAAAATAATAACTTTACAACCCCTTTGATCTTTTATTGAGAACAAGGGAGAGACCCACAGCATCGCTAATAAGACAGTGGGAGCTTCCGGAGTTAACTTTCCAGGTGATTGGTTGCTAGGTGATCCTAGCAACCAATCGCTAGCTTGTTAATATGAAAAATTAACTCTGGAAACTCCCATTATATTATCAGCGCTGCTGTCTCTCCTGTGTTCTCATTCAGCTCTCTGCTCTACTCTGCTGTCTCCCTCCTCTGTATGGGGCAAGATAGGAAAGGGGGGGGGCTGTGTAATATGCAGAGGGGGGGGGGCTGTGTAATGTAAAGGGGTCAAGAGTATTATTTTAATTTATTAGAAGGTGAATTTGGCGCCTCCATGCATTCACATACATTGAATCCAGCCCTTAAGTTGAAAAAAGTTTGCTGACCCCTGGTGTAATTATTTCTAGCAGAGGTTTCCAAACACCCGGAAAACACTTTCAAGAGTTTGAGAATACATTTCCTATTACTCCAGAAGATCACTATTCGATGTGATGGCCATGAAGCTGCCCATCAATACTACCTACAAGTTTGTTATAACATTGTATGTTTGAGTTCTAGTTAAAGGGAAAGTCCATGGTTTCCTGAGTTTTGTTGCAGTGTCCATATGAGCGTTGCAGAGGTATTCTATGAACTGCTTCATAGAAATTGGGAGCTGCCATTTGTTCCCATTTTTAGCAAGTATCAATATTGCTGCAAATTGAATATACAATAGGATAGTTCTGTACTGTTTTGGGA
Organism: Lithobates sylvaticus; assembly: GCA_028564925.1. Classification (NCBI taxonomy): domain Eukaryota; kingdom Metazoa; phylum Chordata; class Amphibia; order Anura; family Ranidae; genus Lithobates; species Lithobates sylvaticus. Next base: position 157,565,631 of record CM053028.1, read on the forward strand.
ATCTATCTGTAGTTATACAGTGGGGAAAATTTAATTATTTGATCCCTGCAGATTTTGTTTGACCACTTGCAAAGAAATGCAGTGATTATTTGCAAATGGAAGAAATGCAAAATAACCATCACTTTGGTCTGGAGCTCCACGATATGTTTTCATACAAGTACATGGTTCAGCGGGAACATATCAGCAATATGAAATGTTGAGTCCATGTTCTTTTAATGTGGACCTCTGTTACCTCAGAACAGTGCCGATCCTGACCTCCCTGGGGCCCTAAGCAAAATTCTGCTAATGCCGTGAGCTATGTAAACCATTTGCCATTGCCACACAGTCACACCTGACACTTCAGCGCTCCCAATACAATCCTCCCTCCTTTAAACAAAACAGTCAAAGAATAAGTACAACAATATAGAACAGACATTATATATTTATCTTTACATATCTGAGTGTGGATCCCCCCCTTACACCAGGGTCCCCAGAGAGCCCCCCCCTTACACCAGGGTCCCCAGAGAGCCCCCCCTTACATTAGGGTCCCCAGAGAGCCCCCCCCTTACATTAGGGTCCCCAGAGAGCCCCCCCCTTACATTAGGGTCCCCAGAGAGCCCCCCCCTTACATTAGGGTCCCCAGAGAGCCCCCCCCCTTACATTAGGGTCCCCAGAGAGCCCCCCCCTTACATTAGGGTCCCCAGAGAGCCCCCCCCCCCTTACATTAGGGTCCCCAGAGAGCCCCCCCCTTACATTAGGGTCCCCAGAGAGCCCCCCCTTAGGGTCCCCAGAGAGCCCCCCCCTTACATTAGGGTCCCCAGAGAGCCCCCCCCTTACATTAGGGTCCCCAGAGAGCCCCCCCCTTACATTAGGGTCCCCAGAGAGCCCCCCCCTTACATTAGGGTCCCCAGAGAGCCCCCTCCTTACATCGGGGTCCCCAGAGAGCCCCCCTATAAAGCCCCTCCTTACATCGGGGTCCCCAGAGAGCCCCCCTATAAAGCCCCTCCTTACATCGGGGTCCCCAGAGAGCCCCCCATACATCAGGGTCTGCAGCATTGCCCTTTACATCAGAGTTCCTCCTTGCACTGTAAGGTGGAATCCTGCATACTATGATGTAAAGGGGAACTCTGGGAATGTGGGGAGGACTCTGGTGACCAGAGAAAGAAAACACTAGGATAAGGGGGAAACCTTTTTATATCAGTGCCCCCTTACAATATTGTATTGACCCCCCCTAGACTGGCCTGGCGGTGCTGTCACTGACCTCCTCTCAGGTGCATCATGCAGGGCTCAGTCAGTCGGCTCCAGCTTGGTGGCTCTGGTTTTATCCCATAGTTTCCTCTCCGCAGTCCATACATGTCTGACTTCTCCCATGACCCCCATCCTGGCTGCGCTCCCTCTCTTGACTCAGGGGAGGTCAGAGGCTGTGGGGGGTGCAACAAGAGAGGTCAGAGGCTGTGGGGGGGGGGGCAACAGGAGAGGTCAGAGGCTGTGGGGGGGGGGCAACAGGAGAGGTCAGAGGCTGTGGGGGGGGGCAACAGGAGAGGTCAGAGGCTGTGGGGGGGGCAACAGGAGAGGTCAGAGGCTGTGGGGGGGGCAACAGGAGAGGTCAGAGGCTGTGGGGGGGGTCAACAGGAGAGGTCAGAGGCTGTGGGGGGGGGTCAACAGGAGAGGTCAGAGGCTGTGGGGGGGGGGTCAACAGGAGAGGTCAGAGGCTGTGGGGGGGGTCAACAGGAGAGGTTAGAGGCTGTGGGGCGGTCAACAGGAGAGGTCAGAGGCTGCGAGGGGGGGGACAGGAGGTCCGAGGCTGCGAGGGGGGGGGACAGGAGGTCCGAGGCTGCGAGGGGGGGGGGGGGACAGGAGGTCCGAGGCTGCGAGGGGGGGGGGCAGGAGGTCCGAGGCTGCGAGGGGGGGGGGACAGGAGGTCCGAGGCTGCGAGGGGGGGGGGGGACAGGAGGTCCGAGGCTGCGAGGGGGGGGGGGGGGGGGACAGGAGGTCCGAGGCTGCGAGGGGGGGGGGACAGGAGGTCCGAGGCTGCGAGGGGGGGGGGCAGGAGGTCCGAGGCTGCGAGGGGGGGGGGACAGGAGGTCCGAGGCTGCGAGGGGGGGGGGGACAGGAGGTCCGAGGCTGCGAGGGGGGGGGGGGGGGACAGGAGGTCCGAGGCTGCGGGGGGGGGGGACAGGAGGTCCGAGGCTGCAAGGGGGGGGACAGGAGGTCCGAGGCTGCAAGGGGGGGGGGGGGGGGACAGGAGGTCCGAGGCTGCGGGGGGGGGGGGGGGGGGGACAGGAGGTCCGAGGCTGCGAGGGGGGGGACAGGAGGTCCGAGGCTGCAAGGGGGGGGACAGGAGGTCCGAGGCTGCAAGGGGGGGGGGGACAGGAGGTCCGAGGCTGCGAGGGGGGGGGGGACAGGAGGTCCGAGGGGGGGGGGGGACAGGGGGGGGGGGGGGGGGGACAGGAGGGGGGGGGGGGGGACAGGAGGTCCGAGGCTGCGGGGGGGGGGGACAGGAGGTCCGAGGCTGCGGGGGGGGGGGACAGGAGGTCCGAGGCTGCGAGGGGGGGGGGGGGACAGGAGGTCCGAGGCTGCGAGGGGGGGGGGGGGGGGACAGGAGGTCCGAGGCTGCGAGGGGGGGGGGACAGGAGGTCCGAGGCTGCAGGGGGGGGGGGGGGACAGGAGGTCCGAGGCTGCGAGGGGGGGGGGACAGGAGGTCCGAGGCTGCGAGGGGGGGGGGGGGGACAGGAGGTCCGAGGCTGCGAGGGGGGGGGGGGGGGGGACAGGAGGTCCGAGGCTGCGAGGGGGGGGGACAGGAGGTCCGAGGCTGCAAGGGGGGGGACAGGAGGTCCGAGGCTGCAAGGGGGGGGGGGACAGGAGGAGGTCCGAGGCTGCGAGGGGGGGGGGGGACAGGAGGTCCGAGGCTGCGAGGGGGGGGGACAGGAGGTCCGAGGCTGCAAGGGGGGGGACAGGAGGTCCGAGGCTGCAAGGGGGGGGGGGGGGACAGGAGGTCCGAGGCTGCGAGGGGGGGGGGGGACAGGAGGTCCGAGGGGGGGGGGGGACAGGAGGTCCGAGGGGGGGGGGGGACAGGAGGTCCGAGGCTGCGGGGGGGGGGGGACAGGAGGTCCGAGGCTGCGAGGGGGGGGGGGGGACAGGAGGTCCGAGGCTGCGAGGGGGGGGGGACAGGAGGTCCGAGGCTGCGAGGGGGGGGGGGGCAGGAGGTCCGAGGCTGCGAGGGGGGGGGGGGGGGGGGGGGGGGCAGGAGGTCCGAGGCTGCGGGGGGGGGGGGGGGCAGGAGGTCCGAGGCTGCGAGGGGGGGGGACAGGAGGTCCGAGGCTGCAGGGGGGGGGGACAGGAGGTCCGAGGCTGCAAGGGGGGGGACAGGAGGTCCGAGGCTGCAAGGGGGGGGGGACAGGGGGAGGCAGGGGGGGGGAGGAGGTCCGAGGCTGCAAGGGGGGGGGGACAGGAGGTCCGAGGCTGCAAGGGGGGGGGGACAGGAGGTCCGAGGCTGGGGGGGGGGGACAGGAGGTCCGAGGCTGCGAGGGGGGGGGGCAGGAGGTCCGAGGCTGCGAGCGGGGGGGGGGGCAGGAGGTCCGAGGCTGCGAGGGGGGGGGGCAGGAGGTCCGAGGCTGCGAGGGGGGGGGGGGGGGGGGCAGGAGGTCCGAGGCTGCGAGGGGGGGGGGGGGGGCAGGAGGTCCGAGGCTGCGAGGGGGGGGGGCAGGAGGTCCGAGGCTGCGAGGGGGGGGGGGCAGGAGGTCCGAGGCTGCGAGGGGGGGGGACAGGAGGTCCGAGGCTGCAAGGGGGGGGGACAGGAGGTCCGAGGCTGCAAGGGGGGGGGACAGGAGGTCCGAGGCTGCAAGGGGGGGGGACAGGAGGTCCGAGGCTGCAAGGGGGGGGGGGACAGGAGGTCCGAGGCTGCAAGGGGGGGGGGGGCAGGAGGTCAGAGGCTTTGAGGGGGGAGGGGGGACAGGAGGTCAGAGGCTTTGAGGGGGGGAAGGGGGACAGGAGGTCAGAGACTGCGAGGGGGAGGGGGCCCAGGAGGTCAGAGGCTGCGGAGGGGATGTTTTATTTTTTTTAAATGGCGCCACCGTGTCACTGCGATTTGGGCCGCTGCCGTCGCTGTGAGGGCAGCGGCGCCTGAAAAAAAGATGGCCGCGGGGCCGACATGCAACTGCGCATGCGCCAGCGCTGTTGCCGCTGCTCGGCAATTTTCGGAATGACGGGCGCATGCGCAGTTGCATGTCGGCCCCGCGGCCATCTTTTTTTTCAGGCACCGCTGCCCTCACATCGGCGGCAGGGGCCCCCGAGCAGAGCCGATCCGCCCTTGGGGCCCCGCAGAGCGGCGGGGCCCTACGCAGCTTGCGTAGTCCGCGTATAGGGCGGATCGGCTCTGCCTCAGAAGAAGCCCCTGTACAGCTTCAAAGTGCTCACTTGGGAGATCATTTGATTGTCTTGGATATTCAGAGCTGCATGCAGTCACTGTTGGTATTACTGCAACACAGTTACATCACGGTATATCCAAAGCACCAATAATATAACCTTGTGTCTGTCTGGGCCAATTCCAGGAGCCATGTTGCTGGTTTGCATAAAGGGAAAAAATACAGCTGGCACTGCAGTGCTGGGCCATTTCTAATGCTTTTAGTATGGAACAAGTTGCCTGTTTAAAGTATATGTTTTGGCTTTTAGAGATGAGTAGGTTGCTAAATTCTCCATAAATGTGGCTATTTCTGCATTGTGGTGTTGAAATGTAACATCCTCATTGTGAGTGAAAATGTTAAGACTGGTATTTCAAAGCTCTTTACACTTTTAAGTGCTTTCCATTTGCATCCAGACCTGCCTGATAATGTCAACATAAAAACGTGCTGTCAGACTTCTGCACCATGCTTTCTGCTACAATTATGGGCCATCCACTTCTAGAAACAATCTTCAAAATGAGAGAATCTTAAGAGTACCTGATGAATACTAAAACGGGCCAAGATCTGTTCTGTATTGGGCAGAATATTGTAATAACCTTTGAAAGGCTGGAAATAAAACTTTGAGGCATTTTTACAGGTTAAATGTAGTAATATAAATAACTGTATTCTTGTTTCTGATTTTATAGCAGGAGATGAGTTGAGATGCAATATAGCTTTTTAGTTTTCTGGAAAATAGAAATTGATCCAGCAGTGACCCAACCTCATCCAGAATACTTGTGGAAAATCTCAACTTGCATTTGTGATAACTGCAAAGCCATGCAAACTTTGAGCATGCCTCATTATTTTCCTTCATTGTTCTTTCTTGTTTTAAAGTGACTGTAAAGTCGTGTGTGTGTGTGTGTGTGTGTGTGTGTGTAATATATTTTAATAATGTCATACTGCAGTAGTTTTGCACAGGGCAGCCCAGATCTTCCTCTTCATGGGTCCCTCTTTGGTGCTCCTGGCTCCTCCCTCCTGTTGAGTGCTCCCATAGCAAGCAGCTTGCTATGGGGGCAGCCGGCCGGGCCACAGCTCCCTGTATCCATTCAGACACAGAGCCCCGGTTCTCTCTCTCCGACTGTGAAAGCGTCAGGAGCCAATGGCACTGCTGCGGTGTCTCGGCCAATAAGGTGGGCCAGTCTCGTGGTATGAAGGGGGCTGCTGCACACAGAAGGGTTTTTATCTTAATGCATTAAGATAAAAAAAAACTACTTTAACCACTTCATCCCCGGTGGACTTGGCTGCTCAATTACCAGAGCACTTTTTACAATTTGGCACTGCGCTGCTTTAACTGGCAATTGCACGGTCATGCAATCCTGTACCCTAACGAAATTTGCGTCCGTTTTTTTTCCCCCCCACAAATAGAGCTTTCTTTTGATGGTATTTGATTGCCTCTGCGATTTTATTTTTTGCGATTATAAACGGTAAAAGACCGAAAATTTTTGATTTTTTTTTTTTTTTTTTTTTTCATATTTTCTACTTTTGTTCTAAAATAAAAATTAAATAAACTCAATTTTAGTCATACATTTAGGACAAAATGTATTCAGCCACATGTCCTTGGTAGAAAAAAAAAAAATAAGCATATATTGGTTTGCGCAAAATTTTATAGCGTCTACAAACCATCTAATTTCTTGAGGTGCTAAAATGGCAGGGCAGTACACCCCCCCCCCCCCCCATGACCCCATTTTGGAAAGTTGACACCCTAGGGAATCTGCTGAGAGGCATATTGAATATTTTTTGTCACAAATGATTTGAAAAATGACAAAAAAAAAAACAAAATTACACAAAGTTGTCACTAAATGATATATATTGCTCACATGTGCCATGGTTATATGTGTAATTGCACCCCAAAATACATTCTGCTGCTTCTCCTGAGTACGGGGATACCTCATATGTGAGACTTTTTGGGAGCCTAGCCAGGTACAGGAACCCGGAAACCAATCACCGCCTTCAGGATTTCTAAGGGTGTAAATTTTTGATTTCACTCCTCCAAATATTCCATGGACTCAACATGCATCCATCGGCAAATGGCTTGGGGTGTCTATTTTACAAAAAGGGATACTTTTGATGTGGTTTTGAACTGTCCTGGCATTTTATGCACAACATTTAGAAGCTTATGTCACACATCACCCACTCTAACCACTTGAAGACAAAGCCCTTTCTGACACTTTTTTTCTTTACATGAAAAAATATTATTTTTTTTGCAAGAAAATTACTTTGAACACCCAAACATTATATATTTTATTTTATTTTTTTTAAAAGCAAAGGCCCTACCGATTTAAAGTGGTGGGTGTTGCAATTTATTTTTCACACCGTATTTGCGCAACGATTTTCCGAACGCAATTTTTTGGGAAAAACACTTTTTTTTTATTTTAGTGCACTAAAACACACTATATTGCCCAAATGTTTGATACAATAAAGATTATCTTATTCCGAGTACATGGGTACCAAACACAACATGCTTTAAATTTGTGCACAAACGTGCAGCAGCGACAAACATACATTTTTAAAAACCTTTACAGGTTACCATTTTAGATTTACAGAGGTCTACTGCTAAAATTTCTGCCCTCAATCTGACCTTCACGGTGATGTATGGTGCAATTGCTGTTTACATATGACACCAGACGGATGCTTGCATTCACCTTTGCGCGTGAGCACGGGGGGGACGGGTGCTTTTTGCTTTTTTATTTTTAAACTGTTCCTTTTAATTTTTTTTTTTTTTTTCATCATTTTATTCTCTCAGGGAATGTAAATATCCCCTATGATAGCAATAGGTAGTGAGGGGTACACTTTTCAAAAAAAATAAAAAAAATTGAGGTCTATTAGACTCTAGATCTCTCTTTCTCTCCTCTGCCTTCAAAGCATCTGACATACCAAGATTGGTGTGATAAAATACATTGCTAATTTCATGAAATGCTTGTAGCTTCGAGTTTCTTAGGCCATAGAGATGATTGGAGCTGTTCTGGTCTCTGATCAGCTCTATGGTCAGCTGGCGGAACCATCGGCTGCATTCCTGTGTTCCCTGTTGGGACAGGAGAGCCAGAGAAAACCATGAAAGACGAGGGGAAAGGGTGGGGAATGTTCCCTCCCACTGCTTGTAAAAGCAGTCTAGAGACTAATTAGCCGCTAGGATTGCTTTTAGATGAAAGTCAACCGTTGGCTGAAAAGGATGATGCCTAAACCTGCAGGCATCAATCTGGTATAACCACTCAAAGTCCAGCAACATACAACATACCAGGTCCTTGTTGGGCATACATTGTAATGTTCTTTTTTTTTTTTTTCATGCAGCCTGTGGGCCTCTCGTGCAGCTGCATTTGGATTGGGAAGTTGGGCCACATCACCGTCTGGAAACAGAACGTGTGATCTTCCTGGAATTTGAAGGAAGGATCCAGTTCGTCCTTGACATTGAAATTTATAGATGGGCAACTCCTATCCTCGTATTGATTAGTGGTTCCAAATTAATAACTACTGCAGTAGGGAACAGACACCAAAGATGCACTCTGCATCTTTCCACATACCGTATATACTCGAGTATAGGCCGTCCCGAATATAAGCCGAGGCCCCTAATTTACCACAAAAAAACTGGGAAAACGTATTGACCCGTGTATAAGCCGAGGGTGAGAAATGGAGCAGCTACTGTAAGAGGGTCAGAAAATGCCCATCTGCAGCTGCATGTCCCCTGTGTCCTGTAAACCCCCCCCCCCCCTCCCCTGTGTCCCCATTGCAGCCTACCTGTGGCGATCGATCTGCCTCCCGCCGATCTGCCACCTGTGTCCACCAGTCTTAGAAGCGATCGTTAATGCCTCCTGTGCCGATCGCTGGATGTCCGATGTCCTGTGTCCCCCCCCATTGCTGATCCTGGCGATCAGCGTGTAAGGCGCCATTACAAATTTTAAAAGCCGCACCTCCTCCTCCTCCTCCTCCTCCTCGTCCATGATAGGAGGAACACTCGGTTTTCCCAGCAGCCAGTGTGCAGTGTTCAGCCTATCACGGACATCCTCTCATCCTCGTCCATGAGATGAGAATGACAGGACGTCCGTGATAGACGGAACACTGCACACTGACTTACTGATGGGAAAATTAGTGTCCGCCTATCACGGACAGGCGGGAGGAGGCGGCGCGGCTTTTGAACACTGCCGTCTGTCTGCATGACACGCTGTTCATGTAGGCAGACGGCACTGACTCAAGTATAAGCCGAGGGGGGGACTTTCAGCCCTAAAAAATGGGCTGAAAATCTCGGCTTATACTCAAGTATATACGGTACCTCTTCTGCTTTATTATGATGCAAGTGAAGGTTTTTATACACATGATTACATAGGTATCACATTAATATTACAATTGTACATTTATGGTAATAAGGGGTGTAACATAGGCAGACTAATTCTAATCGGGACTCGAAAGAATGCAAACGTAATGAAAACATTATTAGTGCCGTGTGCACAGTGAGGGCAGCGTGCAATACATACAAAATAGAGTACAATTATATACAGAACTTATAAATTTCCTTTACAGTCCTGAAGCTTTGTATAGCACATAAGCATTCTGCAGAGCCAATTGAAATACCGTATATACTCGAGTATAAGCCGAGTTTTTCCGAAAAAAATTTTGTGCTGAAAATGATACCCTCAGCTTATACTCAAGTCAAGCACTTTTCTACAGCAGAGAATGACATTTTCGGACCCAACTCTGGAGCCCCGTATCTCGGGGCCACTTGGTGCTAGGAACCCCAAATTTGGTGTGCAAACCCATATGGGGTTCCTATCGCCAAGTGGCCCTGAGATACGGGGCCCCAAAGTCGGTTCGGAAAATGTCGTCATTCTCTGCTGCAGAAAAGTGCTTGACATTTTCCGAACTGATTTTGGGGCCCCGTATCTTAGGGGCTACTTGGTAATAGGAACCCCATTGGATATGTTGTAGTGATAGTTCCACTGGGTTTGCACACCAAATTTGGCGTTCCTAGCACCAAGTGGCCCCGAGATACGGGACCCCAAAGTTGGTCAATGAAATAAAAAAAGATGACATCATGCCCTCTTTCTTGGATGGGGAGAATTAATGCAGTTAAAATGATTATAGTCCCAAAAGTCACCTACAAATTCCAGATGCTCCCACTTTAGTTGCCCCAAGCTTTCTTTGGATTATTAAAAAGGATTATTTCAAAATTTTATATGGTCCAATATGAAGCCACGCGTAGCCGCTGCGACTCTGTCTAGGGGAAAAAAAGCAGGGGGGGTTAGCCTGTCCTGATTTCGAGGAATATTTCAGCGCAGTTGCACTTTCAAAGGTAATGGAATGGACCAAGGTGGGAAGTAATAAGAGATGGATAAACATTGAAAATTCACTAAGTAATACACATTTAGGACACAGTATTTGGAATCCACCAAGACATAGGATAGTGGGGGGAAGGGCACATGAAATTACACAGGTTACACTAAGAGTGGGATAGGTTGTATAGGAATAATAAATGGGAATATAAGTCCCCTTTGTTGTATTTAAAAAATAACACTTTTTTTGTTCCAGGGAGGAGTGAACTTTGGGGTAATTTGATTAAAAAAGGGGAGGCACAGTTGAGAGATTCTATTAAACAAGGAAAAATAGTCACGTATCACGAGTTAAGGAATAATTCATATATAATGTCGATTGACGCATGGAGATGCTCAACTGAAACATTTTGTCGAGGGTCTTCCGCAACCAATCCGTTATGGAGAGGATTACACTGCATTAGAGAGAATATGCTTACGACCCTCAACTAGAAACAATATCTCTCGTATATACAAAATGATGATCCGTGAAGAAATTGTAAGTGCCCCTCCATGCGTCAAAAGATCGGAGGAGGAACTTGGAGTTCCTTGTAGTAATGTTAGAATTGAAAAAAATGTTAATTTAATGCACTGTTCGGCGCTGAATATTAATACAATGGAAGTAAATTATAAATGTCTTTCAGGATGGTATTTGACCCCTCTTAAACTGAGTAGATTCCAAAAAGATAAGTCCCCGGAGTGCTGACGAGGATGTGGAGCCATAGGTACGATGGCCCATATTTGGAGGGGTTGTCCTAAGATCAAAAAATATTGGCAACAAATTCTTGACCTAATTAAGATAATCACAGGGAAGACTATTCCGGAAGTAAATTGGTGTTTGTTATGTGTTATGAAATGTATGTTATGAAAAATTTATAAATAAAGATTTAAAAAAAAAAAAAAAAAAAAACTGTCCATCTGCAGCAATGTCATTTCGGGATCCTTAGGGTCCAGAGACCCCAAATTTTGGCTGCAGCTAGGGGTCATATAGGAACCTTTAACTACCAAATTTGAAGTGACTTATGGCTGCAAATGGGCACAGTGAGACATACAAATGGGCACAGTGAGACTGCAAATGGGCATTGTTGACCCTCTTTTCCAATTACAGTAGCTGCGCATTTCTCACCCTAGGCTTATACTCGAGCCAATAAGTTTTCCCAGTTTATTTGTGGTAAAATTAGGTTTTTTGTACCAGCGTCTGGCCTTTACGGGCAACTAGGTACGTCGCAAAAAACTGGTCGTTGAGGTCCACCCCTCCCATATTAAGGTTATATTTGTGGACACAGAGGGGTTTCTCCAACACCAGTCGCCATAGGAATTTGGACCGCCGTGTTTGCGTGAAGGGAGGACAGAATGAAAACATTCTTATCCCTCCACTTCACAGCGAGCAAATTATTACACTTCAAGCAGGCTCTCTCCTCCAGCCTAAGATGGGAATCTACAAGCCGCTGTGGTAAGCCTCTGCGATTAGATCGCACTGTGCCACATGCGTCAATTCCATGATCAGTGGACCATATTTGTAAATTTTTTTTAAATTGCACCTTTTTGTGAAATGGTGAAAACTAAAGGTACGCAAAACTGTAAGTAAGACCATTTACTCAAAATCCGGAGTTTACCACTTTTCACTTGCAGCTTTTAGAATTTGAAAAGACCCCTCAAACTAGACATTTTCTGAAAGCACATGACCTGTAGAAAAAATGTGCTACAGATTTTTTTGGGCCCTGTAATAATTGCGTAAATGTTCATCATATCGCTATTTTCACAAAAAATGCACTAAAATCATTAATGCTCATTGTGGCTTGACTTGCCCTTTAATATATACAGTGCCTTGAAAGTCTTCATACCCCTTGAAATTTTCCACATTCTGTCATGTTACAACCAAAAAGGTAAATGTTTTTTATTGGTATTTTATGTGATGGACCAACACAAAGTGGCACATAAATGTGAAGTGGAAGAAAAATGATAAATGATTTTCAAAATGTTTTACAAAGATCTGAAAAGCATGGTGTGTATTTGTATTCATCCCCTCTGAGTCAATACTTTGTAGAACCACCTTTCACTGCAAATACAGCTGCAAGTTTTTTTTTAGGGAAGTCTCTATCAGCTTTGCACAACTAGAGTGACATTTTTGCTCCATTCTTCTTTGCAAAATAGCTCAAGCTCTGTCGGATTGGATGGAGAGTGTCTGAACAGCAATTTGTCTTGCCACAGATTCTCAATTGGATTTAGGTATGGACTTTGGGCCATTCTATCACATGAATATGCTTTGATCGAAATCATTCTAAAGCATGGATCTAAATCATCCTAACTCTGGCTGTATGTTTAGGGCCGTTGTCCTGCTGGAAGGTGAACCTCTACCCCAGTCTCAAGTCTTTTTGTAGACTCTAAGGCTGGCCATACATGGTGGCATTTTGAAAAAAAATTTTCTTTGCGTTTTGTGATCTGATGGTGCCACCATTGATTTTGAAATTCGACCAACCAAACCTTCAATTTCACCTCCCATGTTGCTAAAGAAAACAATTTTCATGGCTGGGAATCTTTCCCCTTTTTTCCTGTTCGATTTTACATTTCTCTCATGATTTCCCATCATTGATTAGAAAATTGTTAGTTTTTCAAAAGATTTCCAAAATGCCCGATACTCTGATTCAATGGCCGCACGAAAAATGGCTGTTGCTGCAGCCCACTAATGGTGGGAAATTTGAACGAAAATTCTTTTGACATTTCACCCATGTATGGCCTGCCTAACGGGCTTTCTTCAAAGATTGCCCTATATTTGGCTCCATCCATCTTCCAATCAACTCTGACCAGCTTCGCTGTCCCTGCTGGAGAAAAGCATCCCCACGATATGATGCTGCCACCACCATGTTTCACGGTGGGGATGGTGTGTTCACGGTGATGTGCAGTGTTAGTTTTCTGCTACACATAACGTTTTGCTTTTAGGCCAAAAAGTTAAATTTTGGTCTCATCTGACCAGAGCACCTTCTTCCAGTTCTTGCAAACGGGACTTCTTATGGCTTTCTTGTCTTTCTTTCTTGCCACTCTTCCATAAAGGCCAACTTTGTGGAGTGCGTAACTAATAGTTGTCCTGTGGACAGATTCTCAGCTGTGGATCTCTGCAGCTCCTCCAGAGTTAACATGGGTCTCTTGGCTGCTTCTCTGAATACTTTCTTTGCCCAGCATGCCAGTTTAGGTGGATGGCCATGTCTTGGTAGGTTTGCATTTGTGCCATACTATTTCCATTTTTGTATGATTGATTTAACAGTGCTCCGTGAGATGTTCAAAGCTTGGGATAATTTTTTTTTTTTTTTTTTTTTTTAATTTTTTTTTTATAACCTAAACTTCTCTACAACTTTATCCCTGACCTGGCCTGTTCCTTGGCCTTCATAATGCTGTTTGTTCACTAAGGTTCTCTAACAAACCTCTGAGGGCTATGTTTATACTGATATTAAATTACACACAGGTGGACTCTATGTACTAATTGGGTGACTTCTGAAGGTAATTGGTTATTCTCTTTTAGTTGGGGGTATCGGAGTAATGGGGACTGAATACAAATGCACGCCACGCTTTTCAGATATTTTATTTGGAAAAACATTTATCATTTTCCTTCCACTTGACAATTATGTGTCGCTTTGTGTTGGACTATCACATAGAATACATTTATGTTTTTGGATGTATCATGACAAAATGTGGACATTTTCAAGGCACTGTTACTTTTATGGTATGCATTAAACAGTTTATCATGTTCAACATTTTTCTGAGCCATAAACTGCAGTCAATTGTTTCAATTATTTCTGTTGACAAATAAATGAGGCCAAAAGCTTTTGGGTGAGAATAAATCATTTTTCAGCCTGCCAGAGGATTTTCTTCCTACAAATTGGTTAGATTAAGCTCATCCAGGCTCTGCGTGATTCCAGAGAATCATTGAAATTGCGTCACCATATTTTACTATTTATTAAATTTTTTTTCTAAAGAACTGCAATTGCAGATTGTGCATTCTGAGCTTTCCAGGCTGCATTTGATCACTTTAGCAGCTAGTACTCTGGCACTTCAAATATAAGTGGATAATGAAAGGGGATTATTAGAAAGCCTTTAGATTTATTTATTTTTCTTCATGTGGATGTGCTGTATATTTGCCTTTCTAAACAGATAACTTTATTAGTGGATTGTGTCATGTAGAGGATCCAAGTGCTTTTTGTAATAGTGATACGTCTCCGCAGCACTTTGTTGTCTTTCGTAAATGTTTTTTCTTGTGTAACATGCACGGCCATTAAAGTAGATGTGATGTTTTTTTTGCACTATTCTCTAAAGTACATTTTGGAGCTCATGTAAAAACAAACCTAAGCTTTCAGTTTTATTTTCCACCTGGGTTATGCTGGGTACACCCTAGAAGTTGTTGTGGGGTGTGTGTGTGCCCCAGGAGCCTGTGTCTATTGAACAATTTATCGTTCAAAATATGGTCATTGCATTATTGTTTACTCATGGCTGTGTGTTCGTTTTTTCGAAAATGCGTTTGAACGATATTTCAACTGGCGTATGGCAAGCAGAAGTTTTTTATTTATTTTTTATTTTTTCTCCTTTATACCACCACCTTATCTCTTTCTGTCCTATATGCACACCCAGCTAACTGTTTGCTCCTGCATGCAGAGTCTAATGCTACTATCTTCATTTCTGATGTCCTCAGGAGCCAGCTGTTTTTCAGATTTTTGCAGCCAATCCCCATTGATGTGCTTGCCAGTTTTGGGAGTAAAGATCTTCTTTTAATATAGAAAATGACCCTTGAAAGCACATTTGAAATATATGCAGCTTTCATTTACAAAAAAAATACCTGGTCATTTGGCTGTGAAGGTCCAGGATAACGCTTTCTTTCATTTTGTGCTCTTGTCACAAGGGCATTAGAGGAATGCTACTAGTGACCTTACTAACACACCATACACAAGCATGGTACTCTGTTGTCGCAGTCAGTAAACTCGCCATAAATGCCATGCACGAGTAGCATCTATAAAATGTAATGCACTGACCTGGTAATCACTGCAACCCATCCACTGACCATTTTTGTGAATTTTGAATATCAAAGTAAGGTATGATGAATCCACTAGTATGGGAAAAGAGAAACGTGAGCTAGTATGGGAACTGGAGAGACAAACCTAAGAAACCAGTCCAGTAGAGCTGCACGATTCTGGCTAAAATGAGAATCACAATTTTTTTCTTGGAAGATAGATCACGATTCTCGCGGCGTAACATCATCTTTCTTATTAAAACAAAACAAATTGGGATAACTGTACTGTTTCGTGTTTTTTTTTTTTTTTTTTATTTTTTTTTTTATTGAAGTGTATTTTTTTTTGAAAATATTGCTTTTGAAAGACAGCTGGGCAAATACAGTGTGACATTAAATATTGCAGCAATTGCCATTTTATTCCCTAGTGTGTGTGTGTGTGTGTGTGTGTGTGTGTGTGTGTGTGTGTGTGTGTGTGTGTGTGTGTGTGTGTGTGTGTGTGTGTGTGTGTGTGTGTGTGGTAATTTTCTAGCAAAATAATATTGATCTTAAAGTGGGGTGCCCCCTAAAAAATTTTTTTTTTTAAAAGTCAGCAGCTACAAATACTGCAGCTGCTGACTTTTAATAATCGGACACTTGCCTGTCCCAGGGTCCAGCGATGTGGGGGAGCGAAGCCCCCCCCCCCGTACTCCGCTCGCGGTGCTAGCATTGTTACTGTGAGCACCCAGCTGTGGCTTCACAGCCGGGCACTAGGGGTGCAACGAATCAAAAAACTCACGGATCGGATCGATCCTCGGATCAGGAGTCACGGATCGGATCATTTTTCGAATCAGCAAATAATAATTGAATTTGCAAAAACCTGTGAAAATTCCGCCACCATATAGTCCCCACTGTAATATCCACGTCATCTCCCCCACTGTAATATCCACGTCATCTCCCCCACTGTAATATCCACGTCATCTCCCCCACTGTAATATTGGCTGGGTATCGCAGAGTATTGGCTGGGTATCGCAGAGTAAGTTTACAAGTGATCGCTCCGTCATTTGACGGAGCGATCACATTGTAAACAGTGGCCGGGTGTACCAAGATGGCCGCCGCTCCGGAGCTAGACCAAAGCCGCGGCCTTTCCTAAGGCCGCCGGGTGTACAAAGATGGTCGCCGCCGCTCCGGAGCTAGGCCGAAGCCGCGGCCTTTCCTAAGGCCGAGGCCGCGGATCGCGGGGTGTGCCGATCCGAACGGTGGCCGTTCGGATCACGGATCGGCGACGATCCGTTGCACCCCTACCGGGCACCCACTGCGTGAGCGGTGCCGCGCACCGTGATCTTTTATTTTTTTGGTGGCAACAGCACTTTAACTTTAAAGAGGTGTGCCCATCAAAAAACATTTTTTAAAAGTCAGCAGCTACAAATACTGCAGCTGCTGACTTTTAAGAATCGGACACTTACCTGTCCCAGGGTCCAGCGATGGGGGGGGGAACGATGCCCCCCCTCGTTCCCCGCTCCGCTCGCGGCGCCAGCATCCTTACTGTGGGCACCCGGCTGTGGCTTTACAGCCGGGCACCCACTGCGCATGCAGGAGCGGCGCAGCACATCGTCCTACACCGCACAGTCATCTGGGACCTGTCACGTGTCCCAGATGTCTGACTGCCGAGGGGAAGTGACGTTTCTAGCCCGGGCTGAGGAAGAGGCAGATTTTGTGGGACCACCTAGCAATAGGGAGAAATGGGTAAGTGAGTTTTTTTTTTTTTTTTTTCATCCAATTTTTTTATTTTTTGGTCAGATTTTATGCAAATACACATGATGTTGTAATTTTGGTGGAAACACCACTTTAAGAAAAGTGTCACAAAAAATATTTAAGTGGTTAAACTTCCTGCATTTACACTTGAAAACTTGGCAGATTGCCTGGATTATTTGTTTACACAAGTTCTATCCCTTTGATCTAAGAAGGAGGTTAGTTACAATGTTTCAAGTTCTAAACTTGGCAGACTGCCTGGATGCTTTCTTTTAACAGCTGAGTGAGCAGATAATCTCTCCACTAGTTTATATGAAAGAATCGGCAAACTCGGCAGGAGAGATTGTCAGAGGGGGTGAATCGAGATCGCAATTTTTTTTTTTTTTTTTTTTAACGATTAATCGTGCAGCTCTACAATCCAGTGGCTTTTTGAAATGATGCTTCGCGTTCACATTGATCAAGCATCAGGATGCTTTATCTCCACCAGGAGGTTGATCTGTTGTAGCTTGTCAATAGGATGTGATGCATCAATGTGTTAAAGTTTGCAATGTGTGTGGTATTGAACAAATGATCTTGGCATCCATGTGTTTTTGCGCATTGTATTGCCATTGTACTGCAGTTATTTAATTTCTGGAATTCTGCAGTCATTGCAAAACCCCAGGATTTGGCATCTGTGTACATGGACCCCGTACTGTGAAAATGAGTGCATAAATGCATGTCACATTTCTATCATGGCTTTATTGTGAGGAATACCATTTGTGGGTTCATGAAAACCCCCTTTTGAATTTCAGATAAAAATCATTTTGGGATTAAAAAGCCCATGGATGTGTTTTGACCTTTCTCCTATGATTAGTACAGGTAACACGTTCTCTATCTTTCAGAGTAATGTTACTAAGTTTAGAAACAAATATTGACCTAGGGTTTTCTGGACATTTCTGCATGGCTGAACAAACCTTCTCAAAAGTCTACATGGCTCATAAGCAATGCAGTAAGCTTTTAAAACAGTCTCCTTCCTGATGAGTGAGCATATGTTAATGTTGAGAAAAACAAGTGGCACTTTACGACTACGTTGGTGTTTGCTTTTATCTAGCTGTATTCTTCATGTTCACAGTGAAGAGATTGAATGAGTGCGTTTCCAATTTATTATTTTTTTTGTTACAAATAAAAAAAAAAGCATACCCTATAAAATTATAGTGTCTGACATCCTTTTATCTAAAATGTGTAAATGCATGCACCACTCAAGGGTGTGTGTTTTTTTTTATTTTATTTTTTTTTTTTTTAAAATAGGAATACAGAGATTTTGATAGACTACACACAAATGTTAGCACTTGGCTATAATAATGAATGCTTTAAGGTACAGAAGAGTAATTGAAATAAAGTGGAAGTCAGGGCAATTTTTTCTTCATCTGTTGCAATCCTTACTCTTGATCATTGTACCCTACCTTTTACTGCATTATTAGGAATGAAATCTTGGGATAACAGCTTCTATCGGCTGTAATGATGAAGCTGCATAAAAATTTGGATTTCATATCGCTCTCTAGGGCTGGTTATCTGTCGCTTGCCGCAAGTAATCACTGGATGTGCGGATACATGAGAACAGTAAGGACAGAACTCTGCCTCCTGTCATGTTGTCATTGTCATGTACAGGCTGAGCAGCCGCAGCTATTTCCGCACACCTTTGATTTCTGCTGTAGGAATCCGCTGACTTATTCAGACATGAGAATGAAGAGTTTTTTTCTTCGTTTTTTGTTTATAAAATGTTAAGTACGTTTTCGTACTGGCATGCATCACTGGTGGGCATTGCTGATGGGGCTGATCATCCCCATCAGACACTTATTGACTCTCCTCTATTCACACTGTCAGCGTGAATAGAGAAATGCCGATAATTGGCACTACCTAGTTACACTATGATCAGCTGTGATTGGACACAGCTGATCACATGGTAAAGAGCCTACGTCATAGGCTCTTTACCGTGATCAAAGATGCGGTGTCGAAGCGTCACCCGCACTACCGATTGCCATGCTGCGTGCCCCTTGTTCTGAAGGACGTCATATGATGTGCAGTCAGAATGAAGGAGCCACCACCCGGCAGTCATTCTGCTATAGGCCAGGCGGGAAGATGTTAGACACACGGGGGGAGATTTACTAAAACTGGTGCACAAAGAATCTGGTGTAGCTGTGCATAGTAACCAATTAGCTTCTAGGTTTTAGCCCTGGTCCACACTGAATGCGGCTTTAAAATCGTTTTTTCACCTGAAATTGCAAGGAACTCATTTCTTCAAATTGGTGTGGCACTGCCAAGTTGGTGGCACACCAGTTTAAACTAGTTCTGCACCGAATAGACATTTTGGTGCCGAAAATGCAGAATGCACTTTGCCCAAAGCCAAAAATGACAGTTTTTAAAAAATATTTATATTTTTATGGTTGAATATATATGGGGAAGGGGGTGGGAGAGCAGTGGTAAACAAGTACCACAATGCATGCGATATGTTGCATATAAATTTACAATTGAGAAAAACGTTCTCAAAATTATTGTCCGTATCTGTAACGGCGTGAATCACATGCAGATAAACCAAGAAACTATCAAAGAAGGAGAAAGTGGGGGAGAGAAGGAATAAAGGAGGTGAGGTGGGGGGGAGGTGGTGAGGAAAGGACATAAGCAGTGTTCAGGGTGTAATTATATCACATAGCGTCATAGTCTCAAGCATTCAAAGGTAATTATCATTATCTTGAGCACAAAAATGTCTAGGCATCAGCCACTGGGGAAAATCTGGTCCTACATACCCAACACAAAGAAAATTACTCTTCATGAAGACATTCTATTCAGTAGTTTATCTGAGGAAGCATATTGAAGCAAAATGTATCACAGTTTGAGGTGTTTGTCCCAAGTTTCTCCCTCTCTTGCCTGTAACTCCTCCATGAGCATGGTGTCATTGATGTCTATCCACCTATGAAGGGGGGTGTTAAAGTGGTGTTTCCACCAAAAAAAAAAAAATTGCTTAAAAATCATTAAAAAAAGTTTTACTCACCTCTAAATGCCTGTTGCTAGGGGGTCCCTCGTAGTCTGCCACCTTCAGTGCCCGGGCACTGACATCACTTCCCCTTGGCGCTACACAGTCATCTGGGACCTGTCACGTGTCCCAGATCACTGAGCGTCGTATCACGGCGCACCGCTCGCGCATGCGCAGTGGGTGCCCGGCTGTGAAGCCACAGCCGGGTGCCCACAGTAAGAATGCCGGCGCCGCGAGCGGAGCAGGGAACGAGGGGGGGCTTTGTTCCCCCGCATCGCTGGACCCTGGGACAGGTAAGTGTCCGATTTATTAAAAGTCAGCAGCTGCAGTATTTGTAGCTGCTGACTTTAATTTTTTTTCTTTTTTTTTTTTAGTGGGCACCCCACTTTAACATCTGATTTCCAGAACTGTGTTATTACTTGGCGTGCGGCTGAGATAAAGAATCTAAGGAGATTCTTTTTTTTTTTTTTTTTATGTGATTTAGGTGGAACATTTAGGATGGATGAAAGGGCCACCTTAGGGGAGGGGATGAGAGAATCATCATACATGTTGTTGTAAACCTCAAAAATCCGCTTCCAGAAAGGACGAACTCGATTGCACTCCCACAAAACCTGGAGATGGGTTCCTTTTTCCTCTGACATTGCTAGCAGATGTCAGTGTTGGGGAAGATTCTGTTGACAGTGACTGGATCTCTATACCACCTAGAGAGCAGTTTATCATTCTTCTCCTGAGTAAAACTGGAGATGGAAGACTTGTGCGTAAATGTAAATGAGGTTTGCCATTCTCCTGGAGAGATTCTATCTCCGGGTCTCTGGACCATTTCCGTGTATAATTGGGTAAAACATGTGTATGAGATAATCTATCTCTGATATATAGTGTCCCACAATAGACCGGGTTTTGATGTGCTTTGTCCAAGAGCTGTGATTT
The DNA here is from genome assembly GCA_028564925.1 of Lithobates sylvaticus. Lineage (NCBI taxonomy): Eukaryota > Metazoa > Chordata > Amphibia > Anura > Ranidae > Lithobates > Lithobates sylvaticus. Next base: position 157,586,007 of record CM053028.1, read on the forward strand.
GGGGTGCTCCCCCATTTGTGCATCGGGGGATTGGGTGGGCCTGCCTCTACTGCAAATTGGCATCACACTTCTACGCCATGCGTGCAATGTCCCCATAGGGCTTCCTGGCACTGGCGTATCTGAATTTTTCCATCTGGTGTCACCATATGGAGGAAGGCATATCCAGCCTCCATCGGCAGCTGCTGCTCAGGCGTAGACACCTCTCTTCCTCGCTTGGTGCACCTGTGTGATGTTGGGATGAGCCCATGGGTGTGTGCCAAGTGTATTTAACATCCTTACTGTATGCTAGCCAGTCCTCATGGCAGCACCTCCCTGTGCACACTACATGGCACTTACTTTTTTTTTACATCCTAAACATGTAATTGCATGGTTTTTCTTTTCCTGTTTATGCTCACTTTTTGTTGTCGTCATCCTATACCTGTCTCATAGTTCTTTTCTTTCTTTCTTTTTTTTCTTTCTTTCTTTCTTTCTTTTCTTTCTTTTTCTTTCTTTCTTTCTTTTTCTTTCTTTCTTTTTCTTTCTTTCTTTCTTTCTTTCTTTCTTTCTTTCTTTCTTTCTTTCTTTCTTTCTTTCTTTCTTTCTTTCTTTCTTTCTTTCTTTCTTTCTTTCTTTCTTTCTTTCTTTCTTTCTTTCTTTCTTTCTTTCTTTCTTTCTTTCATCTTTTTCCTCTTCATCAGACTATAGGGAGTGTCACATGGTACAAAGCCACAACTAAACACAGACTATCATGGCATCTACAGACAACATGGTACAGAGATTTGCTCTATGCTGGGACTGATCATTTCATTCAGTTCTAGTGAGAAAGTTAAAGTTTAGCTTTAAGAACTTATGTTGGGGGCTTTACCAATGAATGACACCAATGAACCCAACGCTCATACCACAATTTGTGTGAATGGACCTTCATTGTCACCAGATGACTACATTGGTCTATGACCATACCCACCTACAGCATTACATAACCTATTTTTAATTAATAAATGGCTACACCAAATTAAGTTAAAAGTTCAGTTTACTTGTAGTATCGACTCCTGTGGGTGTAATAGGACATATGAGATTACCTTCTACTTAGCTGTAGAACATTAAAATTTTATTTTGAGCGGCATGTGTGTCTAACTATGTATTTGCTGCGTGTTTAGAGATTATTTTTCATCACACACTTGTACATAATTCATCAGGGTGGAAGTGACAGTTTGCTTGCAACACCCCCCCCCCTCTCAGAGGAGCCGTGTAGGTAGTAGCACACAGCTGTTGAAAAACTTTGTTCTTCAGCACTTGAAAATGGTTCTGTTGGGACCCATTTAAAGCACCCCCAATGCTAGAAGGATTTTTATAAATATAAAATTCTATTCTACGGATAACGGGGAATGTGAAACAGCCCCCCTCCCATGGATGTTGTATTTCTCAATTACATAACCACATGCAAGATGTCATATGCTAGTTAAAAATTGCAAAATGCCCAAGACCCTGTTGCCTTGGTTTTCTTTACTAGGAGTGAATTTAGTTGAATGCATTAAGTAGATACCTTAAAGCACAATAAACACAAATAGAGCATTAATAATGTATTTTTCTAGGGTTCTAAAAGTTAGCACTGCTGCCTATTGCAAACCACTTAATTAGCATTTGTTCCTCATTTTAAAAAGAGCTAATGTTAAATTCTTGGAGCTGAAAAGTGTAATTAAAGTTCACTTACTTTTATTCTGGAATTTTGGAATGTTTTAGAGCTTTCTGATTATGAGTTTATTACATATAACACGTTAAGGTTACTGACATCGCGCCCACAGGGCACGCGCATTGGCTCCGGGGACACACTGTGCGCACGCCTGCAATAGCGTCTTAAAGAGCCAACGTATACCTAAGGCGATTTGCGCTGCAGTATAACTGCAGCAGCTGGTCGGCTAGCGGTTAATGTAGTACAGCATCATTGACCATATATTTGAAGTACAATCCAACCAAACCCAAAAACTTCATAAATTTTGCTTTAGTAAGCAGGAGTTTCATAGGGAGGGGCAAAAAAATAAATATACACTGCATCTCAAAAAATTTCAATCTCATCAAAAAGTTAATTTTATTTAAGTAATTCAATTCAAAAAGTGAAGCTCCTATATTATATAGATTCATTACACAGTGATATATTTTAATCATTTTTTACTTTTAATTTTGATTATGGCTTGCAGCTGGTGAAAATCTAAAATTCAGTACCTCTGCAAATTTGGATATTTTGAAAGTTCAATTTTATAGACTCATGGTGTCGCACTCTTATCCAGCTTATTAACTCAAAACACCTGTAAAGATTTCCTTAGTCTCTAACTGGTCTGTCTGGTTCAGTAGGTTACACACAATCATGGGAAAGGCTGCTGACTTGACAGTTGTCCAGAAGACAGTCATTGACATGGAGGGCAAGTCACAAAAGGTTATTGCTAAAGAAGCTGGCTGTTCAGAGTGCTGTCAAGTGTGGTAGAAAAAGGTGCACAGGCAACAAGGATAACTGCATCCATGAGAGGATTTTTGAAGCAAAGGGACACCACACAGATGTATCCAGGACATGGGCTACAACTGTTGCATTCCTTGTGTCAAGCCACTCCTGAACCAGAGACCACGTCAGAAGCATCTTACCTGGGCTAAGGAGAAAAAGGACCGGACTGTTGGTGTTGGTCCACTGTGTTTTATCAAGTCCAAAGTCAACGCAGCCCTCTACCAGGAAATTCTAGAGCACTTCATGCTTCCCTCTGACCAGCTTTATAGAGATGCTGACATCATTTTCCAGCAGGACTTGGCACCTGCCCACACTGCTAAAAGTACCAATTTCCGGTTTAATGATCATGGTATCACTGTGAATACCCCATAGAGAATCTGGAGTATTGTCAAGTGGAAGATGACACCAGACCTATCGATGCAGACGAGCCGAAGGCTGCTATCAAAGCAACCTGGGCTTCATAACACCTCAGCAGTGCAACTGTAATTCATGCAAAAGGAGCTCCGACCAAGTATTGAGTGCATACTATACTGTACATGCACATACTTTTCAGTAAGCCAACATTTATGTATTATACTTTTATTTTTTTTTGTCTTGTGTAATCAAATTTTCTGAGATACTGAATTTTGGGTTTTCACCAGCTTCATATATCACTGTGTGTATTGAATCTACATAATGAGTTTCACTTTAATTACTGAAATTAACTTTTTGATATTCAAATTTTCTGAGATGCACCTGTAAGCTGTAGAAGTGATACTGTTGTCACCCCGAACAATAGTGGGTCTCTGCACCAGAAGGTGGTATTTTCTCCTCTGGTGGCCCATGTCAACTATATTTACTCCATTCATATGCTGCAGCCTCAAAGAGACTTTGGAAATGTGAGATCTGTCTGTGTGCCACTTGCTGTTTTTCTATCCTCTGACTCACTAAATCACTGCCATTTCCTGTAGTGACGTAGGTTCTATGTATTTTACTTTGGTAGGTGTGAATACTTAAAAACAAACATTTCTAATGAAATTCTACTAGTGTATGATCCATGTAAGTTTTTGATTTTCCAATCATTAGTGGGGTAAAATCATAATTTGTTTTAGACTGTAGTGACCAAGCTTGAAGGAGCAGGGTGGAAATTTCTTTAACAAATTTTCATTCAGGAAAGTCCATTCACTCCAATCTAGTTGATCTATTTGTTATAAGCAAATGCTGTTTGACCGATATTCAGCATGCCACTGAATATACTGATGAGAGGTTTTGTACAAATGTTTGATTTATTACTTTAGACCTCACTTGCTGTGGCATCCTAAAAGGAATAGTGTTTTGTGTTGACCAAAGCAGATCAGATTTTTTTTTTTTTTTTTTTTTTTCTATTTAACAATGCATTTACTAGGGTATCTTAAGTACTGTACAGGACCATATGCATGTGCATCCTAGGGGTTCCATGGAACCTTAGAGTTCCTTTAGCAGTGGCTAGGGATTCCTTGAACTGTGGCTCACTGACATCCTTTTATGGGGCATGCATAGTTCCAGGTCCAATGCCATTTGTCAGAGCCAGCAGCATGACTGCAAGGATGTCATTTTGGCCACCCTGTGGCATTCTTGCCACGACCAATTTAAAGGGCATTTTCTCAATAATCCCCTGATGGGCTAATCTTACCAGGCTATCCCCGAGCCCTGAAAACTATGTCAAGGGTTGCTCTGGGGTAACCTCTCTGGAGAGGTTGGTCTAGGCCCAGTGGGGGAGAGATGGTTAGAATACCTTCCCCAACAATAGATACTGGATGCACAGGTGTGAACCTAACCTAAATCCAAAATCGTAAAAGATTTTCTGCCTTTTTAGTGCACATTACTTTCCTTTACAAATCTGGATAAAAGCCAGAGATGTATAGCCCTGGCCAAAAGTTTTGAGAATAACATACAACATATTCTGGAGTATATGCAAATCGCCATCATAAAAACCTGAGGCAGTAAAGTCCCTCTTTACCATGAAAATGAACTTAATCCCCACAAAAAACATTTCCACTGCATTTCGGCCCTGCCACAAAAGGACCAGCATGTAAGTGATTCTCTTGTTAACACTGGTGTCAGTGTTGACGAGAACAAGGCTGAAAATCACTAATGCTGATTGAGTTAGAATAACAGACTGGAAGCTTTTAAAAGGAGGACGTTGCTTGAAATCATTGTTCTTCCTCTGTTAACCATGGTTATCTTCAAGGAAACGCATGCAGTCATAATTGCTTTGCACAAAAGTGGTTTCACCGGAAAAGGATATTGCTGCTGCTGCTACTAAGACTGCACCTAAACCAACCATTTATCAGATCGTCAAGAATTTCAGGGAGAGAGGTTCAATTGTTAAGGCTTCAGGGCACCCAAGAAAGTTCAGCAAGCGCCAGGACTGTCGCCCTTCAGTTGATTCAGCTGCAGGATCAGGCTACTACCAGTGCAGAGCTTGCTCAGGAATGGCAGCAGGTAGGTGTGAGTGCATCTGCACACACATTGCGGCAAATACTTTTGGAGGATGGCCTGGTGTCAAGGGCAGCAAAGAAGCCACTTCTCTCCAGAAGAAATATCAGGGACATACTGATATTCTGCAAAAGGTACAAGGATTGGACTGCTGAGGACTGGAGTAAAGTAGTTTTCTCTGAATCCCCTATCTGATTGGGGCATCTGGAAAAAACCTTGTCCGGAAAAGAAAAGGTGAGCGCTGCCATCAGTCCTGTCATGCCAACAGTCAAGCATCCTGAAACCATTCATGTGTGGGGTTGCTTCTCAGCCCAAGGGAGTGGACTCCCTCACAATTTTGTCTAAGAACACAGCCATGAATAAATAATGGAACAAAAACATCCTCTGAGAGCAACTTCTCCCAACCATCCAAAAACAGTTTGAACAATTCATTTTCCAGCATAATGGAGCACCTTGCCATAAGGCAAAATTGGTGACTACGTTGCTTGGGTAACAAAACATCAAAATTTTGGGTCCATGGCCAGGAAACTCCCCAGACCTTAATCCGATTGAGAACTTGTGGTCAATCCTCAAGAGGTGGGTGAGCAAAAAAAAAAACACAAACTCCAAGCATTGATTATGCAAGAATGGGCTGCCATCAGTCAGGATATGGCCCATAAGTTGATTGACAACATGCCAGGGTGAATTGCAGAGGTCTTAAAAAAGGTCAACACTGCAAACTTATGAAATGCTTTAAATTATACTTCAGTATACCATAGTAACATCTGACAAAAAGATCTAAAAACACAAGCAGCAGACTTTGAAAATGTAATTTGTCATTCTCAACTTTTTTGACCGCGGCTGTATTAAGCAACACGCGCTAAGTTTCAAAGTTGTGAACCAGTAGTTTTGTCTTTTATGTAAATACTAATTAAGAATTTTAAGTATATGTAAAAATCAGGTTGTCAATATGTATATTCACAAAGCAATTATTAAAGCTGTGTGATGGGATATTTGAAACAAAAAAAAAAAAAAAATACACATCTTATTCACAAAGCTATATTTCAGGATGATGGTGAGTTCTATTGTGGTGGCTGAAATTTGCGACAGTTGGAAATCCAGTGGTGATATGTCAGTCATGGCGGTTTTACATTACCTTTCTATTTGGTCAAGAGGTAGCTGTCTAGATTGTGCACAAGTTCAGAAGGAATTCTGCATCAAGAGGTGTAGTTTACCCTCCATAGTATAAGATGTAAAAGCGATATATAAAAGTGATTAATAGATTAGGAAATATAGGCTGATAATGGTTTGTTGCAAATTTTCCTGTCCCTATCCTCCCTTCCTGAGCCTCCCAATTAGTCAGTGAATCTTGCCATCATAAACTCAACCAGTAGGAAACCAGTTTACACACACACACACACACTCTTCAATACAACCTGCTGTCGTTTGTTACAGACCACTCTATCATTGAAAAACTGGGTTGTAAAAAGTTAAAGGTTTGAATATTGACTGTACTTTCCCTTATGTCCAGATGCATCCTAAGAATAAATGACTAGTCTATTACAATATTTACTGTACATGCTGTCTCAGACCACAGCCCTGTAAGTAAATGTACTATTAGTTACATCCTTTCTAACAGTAAATGTCTGATTATAGTGATTCATCCATAGATGAAATGTATAAAGTAGAATTGATTTGTGTATTTTTCGAGCTACTACAATATTGGACTCTAATTGAAACCAAAATGAAACTCCTGAAGGCTGCTAATTAGGTAGAAAGATTGTCATGCAGAACCGCTTGCAGTGAGCCTTTTTGTAAATGGTGGTATACTCAAAGTCCTTGCTGAAATAGCTTTAATATGAGCTTCTGCCTCTGGACTTTCCAGGTACGTTGTGTGCTTGGTTTTACCACTAGTATATTATTCTATGGTTACCATGAGTGTTGGCATTTACTGACACACTGCAGGCCCAAGTGTTACTTTTTTTATTTTTATATTGGGTGCAGTCAGCAAAGCACAAGGACCCCTGTTAGACTGAAGCCTTCTTGTGGATGTAACTTTGTGGGTTTTTTTTTTTTTTCTTCCCTGCAATGCAGAAAAGTTGAGGGTCAATTCAAATTAGTGATTGTAAACCTAGGACATGAAATGTAGCTTTTCCCTTTGGGTTCCATTGTGTGTGTGTGTGTGTGTGTGTGTGTGTGTGTGTGTGTGTGTGTGTGTGTGTGTCTCAGTCAAGTGCACCAAGTTTAAGTTTAACCAAGTATATAAGGGTTTAAAACCGCTTTAAATTATCTGGTAGGGGTTCAGATCACTGCATTGCAATATAGAAGTTTCCACTCAAACTTCTATGCTGTCTGTTAAATGGGGCCCTTTTTGTACAAGGTGGCAGATTTACTTTCATGTTCCTTAAAGTGGAGTTCCACCCAAAAGTGTAACTTGCGCTTATTCGCCTCCCATCTGGCACCTTTTTCAGGGAATCAAGACCTGTGTTTGACAGGTTCCCCTTTCCTATTGTTGAAGACTGCACCACGGCAAAGCTCGGCCCCCCCTCCTCCTTCCTCCGCCACCGGGCCAATTAGAGAGTGCAGCGTGTTTCGCGCACACACAGTAGGGAACTGGCTGTGAAGCCAAAATACTTCACTGCCGGATTACCTTACTGGCAATGGTGGTGGCTGCACCCAACAGCCGATCCGAAGATCGGGTGGGGTGCTGACATCGCTGGCTAGTCAAGGGATAGTCTTACCTTCCTCCAAGAATGTAAAGGCCATCCAGTAGAACTAGATTTTCTTATAGATTTCCTGTTTGCTTTGTGAGAAGAGAACCAAAACCCCCATCACTCAGTCCTTATTTGTTTTTACATCCATACAGCGCAGCTTGTCACATGCAGCCCTCATAAAAAAAAAAGAAAGAATAAATCAATTCAAGCAGTGTCCCATTCGTTGATTTGGTCCTATATAAAAACAATGTAACCTTGTATGAACTGTCCTGCTGGCCTACTTGTTCCTTCTCTGCTGTGATGTCTGTAATGCTGCTTTGCTTCCCCAGCAACTGGGCCGGCACTGGGACACAGTTTTTTTTGATCCTTTTTGGAATATGTTTTTCATAAATAAAAGCTGATCATAGTAAGTACCTAGTGGTGAATGGTTTGTCTCAATTGCTGTATCTTCAGGACAGCTAGGAAAGACCCTAAAGAAAACAAATGCAGCAACTTATACTTGCACTAGCTGTACTTTTTTTTTTTTTTTTTTTTTAATGAATACATAAGGCCCTGTGCACACTGGACATTTTAGCCCTGGTGCATGGGGCTCTGGTGATTTGTGGGCGGACAGCACAGGTGCCCTACCCAGTTCCACTGCCAGCAGCCTATCAAACACTAAGAGGCTGGTGGCTGGATGGCACACCTAGTGGTTAGAACATGTAGGGCCGCATGCTCCCAGGGGCAAATGCCCCAAATGCAGACTTCTTGTGTTTCATGCATCCTTACCTGGGCACATATTACCCTGTCAAGAAGTACCGCTAGGTGCACCATCCAGGCACAGTAATTGTTAGGATTCTTATAGTTTGGCAGGTTGCTTGCAACAAGGCCCCTGTGCCCTCAGCCCATGGCTAATTGCCAGAATCCCATGCATCAGGACTGAATGCCTAGTGTGCATAGGGCTGAACAGCTTTCTTTCCTTCTTTTTTTTTTTTTTTCCTTTTTGTATCTGCTTGGAGTTCCAAGTCAACCTTTTACTGACTTCAGTTGCACAGCATAACCTTTAGTGCCATTGCTGTATGTGCAGTTACATTTAGTTAACTGACACCATGTTTCATGTGGTTGCACGCTTTGCATGTGCTTTTATTTGCTTTATCAAACAAGTTTTTTTCTCCACCCATCTGAGAAGAAAATTCTCATATTGTGATAAGACTTTAGGAAGGGTGGAGTGAGTGCTGTATACAGATAAATATGGGTCTAATATTTGATTAGATAAGGTCGAGTGTATGTAGGAATTAGGATCTGCTTACATGAGAAGCAGCACAGTCAAACTGCAGCATAATATTTGTATAACTTGAGATTACTTTTTGTAAGCATTTCATTGAAGAAAACGGCAATGGGGGAAATGTCATTTTAGAAGCTTTCCTACTACTACCATACTGACTTTTTGGCTCTCTATATTCTAGCATTTTTGTCTAGTCAAATGTTGTTTTTTTTTTTTTTTTTTATTTTTTTTACTTTACATTTAATAAGTATATCAAGAGCACATAGAAATCAATTTGTGCCATGTTCTCACTGCAACACTGCCTTCAGATGAATTGCAGTGCTTTCCAGAAAAAAAAGACGTGTGGCATTTTTGGTACAGCATACCTGAAGTCACTCCATTTTCACACTACAACTTTTCACAGGAAAGAAAAAGAATACCACTTTAGCATTTCAGTAACATGTGTAGATCCAAAGACCTGCTGGTAGGTTAATTTGGTTCCTGTCTAAACTAGCCCTAGTATGTGTATGTATGAATGTAAGTTTAGGGACCTTAGATTGTACGCTCCTTGAAGGCAGGAACTGATGTGAATGTATAAAATGTAAGTTGATGGCGCTACATAAGTGTACCTGTAATAAAATATAGAAAAAAAAAAGCAAGATGACTCTGCCTTGGGTAGTCACAACGGATACAACAAATACTAGCCTGTACACTAAAGGATCCTAAAGGAAACATGTATTTTGAGACATGAGAAAGCTGTTGAATTTCTGAAAATGCTAGTTGCCTGGCTTCTAAGTGCCGTATAGGCCGACCCGAATATAAGCCGAGGCACCTAATTTTACCACAATAAACTTGGAAAACGTATTGACTTGAGTATAAGCCTAGGGTGGGAAATGCAGCAGATACTGGGTAAATTGTGTCCACCTGCAGCCTCATTATGCCCACCTGCAGCCTTACTGTGCCCATCTGCAGCCACACTATGTCCACTTGTATCATCAGTGCCCATCTGCAGCCTCACTGTGCCCATCTGCAGCTGTGTATGTGATCACTAAAACAGCGGGTATCTCCCGCTGTGTCATGCAGTCTGTTCGGCCATCCAGTGTATCCCACCTCCTCCTCGTCCATGATAGATCATCTATCACAGACGAGAAGGAGGCGGGGCCTTGTTACAATGGACGGTCGCACAGACTACATAACACTGTTTTTTTATTAATCGCAGGTACAGCTGCAGATGTGCACCCTCACTAAAGTATAAGCTGAGTGGGGGGGGGGGGATGTTCGGCCTAAAAAATGTGCTGAAAAATTTGGCTTATTCTCGAGTATATACGGTATGTAGATCAGGAAGTTCAGTGTGACCTTAGAATGTGACATGTATACTGGGTCTCTCTCAGTACGTACTGAGGCAGTAGACCGCACAGTAGACAACGTGCATTTTCAGAAAAAAGCCTAAAAGCTCAGCCCTGGATTCAGATAACTAAAGTTTTCAATCTGCATGGATTTGGTTCTCAGTGTTTCCATGGGTTTCCTTCAGAATTTGTCTTCCTCCCACTACCCTCTCTATGGGGCAACTAGTGTATTCAATCCTTGGGCTGGAGTATTTTTTTAATGTACCCATAATCTGTCAAAAATATTTATATTTTCTATCTTCTATCTTTTTCTCAGAAAAAAAAAAAATGGCTGAGGACCCCATTACAATTAGAAACAATAAAACCTCTAAATGCAGTGTATGGGCCTGGACATGATAAAACAGTCTCTTCTCCCCAATAGCCTGTGACTGCCACTCTGCTCTCTCCTTCTATGTGCATGCTTCTTGATGGCAGGGCACTGAATTCACAGCTGATTTGGCTCCTTCTGCTGCTGCTTCACCCTCTCCTGAGGGTCTGAGCTTTGCTGTACAGAGGCTTGCATGAGTTTGATACCAGCTCAAACTCTGGTACTTGTATGAAAAATGTTTTAGGCTCCATGCACGCTGGCTTAAAAAAAACACTGCTCTTAGAGGAGTTTAGAATTTTTTCCCTGTAGAAGCAACTGATGTGCTCTTATGTGTCCATGCACATTAAGTAGTCTTGAGGTGTTTTTAAGCTCAGCGTTTAGAGGCTGAAAAACCCTTTTCTGTCTTGCGTTTTTTTTTCTGGTAGCAAAATCCTTAACGCTAGTAAAAAAAGGTCCCCCCCTTACTGCGCTGACCACGATAACCAGGGCTGCTGAGCACTGACCACCATGGTCAGTTTATGTCCCTCCGTCATCCGCAGCCCTACTCTCAGCTCCCCTCTCACCCACTCCTCCCTGCCTGTCAGCTCTGTGTTCTGATGAATGCTCACTGGCAGCCCCTCTATTATAGCCTGGTGTAGCTCACTGTATTAATTTTTTTTAATAAAAACAAGGATTGTTAAATACCCGTTTAGCGCAATCTTCAGGCCTGTCATGTGGCTCTCGGCCGGATTCCAGGGCTACTGCAGGAGGGGCTGAACAGCCATGTGACATCCCCAGCTGACGTCGGAGGGAGATCTCAGCCCCTCCTGCAGAAGCCCTGCATCGGAGCTGTACAGCGGCTGCGAGTCATGTGACTGACCTGAAGATGGCTCTAAATGGATATTTACATGCCTAATGTAGTTTTTTTTTAATAGACTAATACAATGTGCCATGCCTGGCTCTAATAGGGGCTGGCATAGACTTAAGCGAATGGGTTAACAAACACTTTATATGGTGTATTGTTCCCTTACTGGCTTAGAATGCTTTCAAATCTACCTTGCTAGCAAGAAGTGAGCAATTTCTTGCTCTCCTGGGGAGCAATTCTAAAAAAAAAAAAAACGCTTTAGTATGTTGGCGATACTGTTGAGTGACCTCAACCCTTCGGCTACAAATTGTGTTTGTATTCAAATTGTCAACCTCTTCAAGTGACCTTTTAGATGGAGACAGTACTTTGCATATGTTATCAGTAGTGCTAAAGCTGCCGTCCATAATGTTGCAGATTAGTCTGACACTCTGGGACATCTGCCACCACTTTGCCTTAAAGTGGAACTAAACCCACCGATTTATTAGTTTAACAAAACTGTTACATTTAAGGCATGCATTAGTGCAGCCGTCTCCAAACTGCGGCCCGCTGGCCAGATGTGGCCCTTTGCCTGCCTTTTATCCGGCCCTTGGGGCACTATTCCTCCAACTGACACCATAGATGGGGAACACATTCACAAATTGAGGCACTATCCCCCCCTCCCCTCCCACTGACACCAATGATGTAATCTTCTTACTCCCACTGGCCACAGTTCAGCCCCCCTAAAGTTTGAAGGACTGTAAACTGGCCCTGTGTGTCAAGTTTGGAGGCCCCTGCACTATCCTGCTTATGTTCGCCGTCAAGGCTTCTAAAATGGCTGGTATCATAAATGATCAAATGTGCAGCACCATGACAACTTCAGATCAGAGGATAAGATGGTGGCTGTTAAGGATAGGAGGGTTTGGTCCTGTATTAATTGTATGATTTTATGTGCGTTTTTTATTTTATTTTTTTTTTTCCCCGGAGCTAGCTTTTACAGAGAAATTGCAAAGTTGCTAGAACTCTCTGCGAAAGAGGCACCATTGTGCCAACAGAATACCTTTTTGGAATACAGTAAGTTTAGCAGTGTATTGTGTTCTGCACCCACTGCATTATACTGTAGAGAGCAAAGACATTGAGAGGGTGCTTTTGTCAAATGCCTGAGAAGGATCATTTACTAGAATTGCAGAGGCTGTCAAAATGCGTACTGGTGGAAATCACCCTTAGATAACTGGCTTTCTTTTAATGGTATATTAATGCTTTATTACAATTAAACATCAAACTGTATCGTTTCTACCTGTAGTTTAAGGCCCTGCAATGCGGAAAAACTTGTTTTTGTCTTCTGTTTTTTGAATTCTGTGTGTAACAAAAGATCTAAACACTGTAATTTTGCTTCTAGTAATGAAGACATTTAAAAGATCAATTTACTAAAACCTGGTGTTTATTTTTCAAAATGTCGCTGTGATAGTCAGCATGTGTGGCACCTCGTGTAATTATCTTGCTTCTTTTAACAGTCTCCTTAATCGTACATACATGTTTAAATGTGTTAGTCAGAATTTGTGGCATCCCATGTAATTATGTTTCATGTTTAAGTGGGAAAAAGCCTCCATTTTTGCAGTAGCAAACTGCCTGCATGCATATTATTTTTTTTTTTCTTGAATTCCATCCAGCAAGACTGTGTTTACATATTTTGCACACTCTTAAGCATTGCAAGAAAAACGCAGATTATTCTAACCAGCGTCATTAGCCATTCTAGCTAGAGCCATCAACATTGCAGTGTCAATGATGTGTTCAGTTGGGGACTGTTTTATGTGCCGGCCTAGTCAGACAGATTTCTTCCTCTGAATGATAAATGGGGAGATGTATGGCCATTATCCATAGCGGCAGGTTTCACCAGCACTTCGTCTGCAACTTCAGCTATTCATTGACAAAGGACACAGATTTTCAGAATGGAACCACTGAGATTGACACTCCTAGCAGTTTCTGCAGATACATTGGGCAATGACTGCTCTGCATTGGAATGGTACATAATGCATTTACATTTTTTTTTGCAGGGATCTCTTCTTTAAACTTTATATGAGTTGCTTTAAGATGGCTAACTCCAGAATGTTGCTGTTGCATATTGGCTATTCCACATGTTTGCTGTCTGAGATTTTTCATACAGATTCTTTGTGAATGTGTGTAGACACATCAAACACTCCTGTGTTGCTATTTTGGCAACCATGGTCTATCTCGAGAGTCTCTAAACTTTCTAAGCAAAGGGGCAGTTTACTGTCCTTCAGTCTTTACAAGGGCCGGACCGTGGCCAGTGGGAGTAGAAAATGAACCCGGGATCAGTGCTTCATATTGGCTTTAATGGAAGGAATAGTGCCCCATTGTTTATCAATGAGAATAGTGCACCATTGATGGTGTTAGTAGGGGCAATGGTGCTCCATGATTGGTGTCAGTTGGTGGAGTAGTGCCCCAAGAGCCAGGTAAAGCAAGCAAAGGGCCATATCCAGCCCCTGGGCCACAGTTTTGGAGACCATTGTTTCATCTAAAAGATTGTCCTTCTGTAATATGTTTCAGTCCCACTCTGTATACACTTTTATATTTCTATTCTTTGCGATGCTTCAATAAACCTTTATAAAACTAAAAAAATGTTCATAGTTTTTCATAATGTCCATAGTCTGGTCACAGGTGCACCTTAAGAGTTTAAAAAGGTTTAACATTTGTATACCCTATTTAACCACTTAAGACCAAGCCTCTTTTTGAGATTTGTTTACCAGCTAAAATCATTATTTTTTTTTTTTGCTAGAAAATTACTTGTAACCCCCAAACATTATTATTTATTTTTTCAGACAGCCTAGATAATAAAATGGCGGTCGTTGCAATACTTTGTCACACTATTTGCGCAGCGGTCTTACAAGCTCAAATTTTTTTGAATAGAAAAATGAAACGGTAAAGTTAGCCCAATTTTTGACTTTGGCACTTAAAAATCTCCATTGGCGACGTTTTAAAAACGTCTACAGTTTCCCAGTTTTGAGTTGGAGGAGGTCTCGTGCTATTGATCACGGCGATACCTCACGTGTGGTTTGAACACCGTTTTCATATGTCAACGCGACTTTGTATGCGTTCGCTTCTGTGCACGAGCTCAGCGGGACGGGCCGTTTAAAAATATTTTTTTTTTACTTTTTTATTTTTACACTGTCCTTTAAAAAAAAAAAAAATTGAATACATTTGGGTCACTTTTATTCCTATTACAAGGAATGTAAACATCCCTTGTAATAGGAAAAAAAGCATGACCGGACCTCTCTAATGTGAGATCTGGGGTCAAAAAGAACTCAGATCTCACATTTATACTTAAATGCAATAAAAAAAAATGTATAAATGTGTTTTTACATACCCTGGCAGAATTTATTATTTCTTGGCCATTTTTCAGAGAATATGAATAACAAACTTTTCTTTCACTCATGGTTAGTGTTTGGCTGAAGCCATTTATTATCAATCAACTGTGTTTTACTCTTTTTAAATCATGAAAACAATCTGCCTAAACAACCCTGATCAATAGTTTACATATCCCAGTTCTTAATACAGTGTATTGCCCCCTTTAACATCAATCACAGCTTGAAGTCTTTTGTGGTATTTGTGGATGAGGCTCTTTATCTTCTCAGATGGTAAAGCTGCCCCTTACTCTTGGCAAAAATCATCCAGTTCCTGTAAATCCTTGGGCTGTCTTGCATGAACTGCATGTTTGAGATCTCCCCAGAGTGGCTCAATATTGAGGTAAGGAGACTGAGATGGTCACTCCAGAACCTTCACTTTATTCTGCTGTAGCCAATGACAGGTTAGAATGTCCATGCGCAGCTTCCTGGCTGATGATCTTGCCAACAATTTTGACCAAATTTCCTGTGCCTTTTTTGACACCACATGTTTTTTTCAAAGAGTCCTGTGTTTCACCTGAAGTTATTTGTGGGTTTTTCTTTGTATCCCAAACTATTTTCCTGGCAGTTGTGGCTGAAATTTTAGTTGGTCTACCTGACCCTGGTTTGGTTTTAACAGAAACCCTCATTTTCCACTTGATTAGTTTGAACACTGCCGATTGACATTCTCAATTCCTTGGATATCTTTTAATATCCCTTTCCTGTTTTTTACACTTCAACTACCTTTTCCCGCAGATCCTTTTGACAATTCTTTTTTGCTTTCCACATGACTCAGAATCCAGAAATGTCAGTGCAGCACTGGATGAAAGATGTAAAGGTCTGTCAGGAGTCCAGTAACCCATTGACCTTTTTATATATACACACACTTATTCCTAGCAAACCGATCACTGGTGAGGCTGGTTACCTTTTTATTAGCAATTCAAACCCCTTTGTGTCAACTTGTGTGCAAGTTATCGGGCCAAAATCACCAGGGTATTTAAACTTTTGATCAAGGGTAATTTTACTTCCTACAGCCAAACGCTAACTATGAGTGAAAGATGTTTTTGTTATCATTCATAGTCTCTGAAATTATATATATATATATATATATATATATATATATATATATATATATATATATATATATATATATATATATATATATATATATATATATATATATATATATATATATATATATTGTGTGTGTGTGTGTATATATATTCTCTCTATATCTCCATTTTTTTTTTTTTTTTAACAAGTATAACGATCACTTTTTTCCCCTGAAAATACAGGGTAAACCGTGTGTATGTATATAATTCATTTTACCGCTGTAACTGTACGTCGGCCCTTTAAGACACTGTAGGAGTCGCGTGTGCCCGGAGCCAATGCGCAATGACCGCCAGGCACCTGCGATCGCTCGTGACCAAGCGAGAACCGGGATCTGTGTGTAAACAGTATACAGTAACTGGTGTATTTTTACAGCACTGATCGCTGTATAATTGTCAATGGTGTCCAATTTGTCTGCTGCAATATCGCAGTCCTGATAAAAATCGCAGATCGCCGCTATTACTAGTAAAAAATAATAAAAATGACATTAAATCTATCCCCTATTTTGTACACGCTATAACTTTTGTGAAAACCAATCAATATACGCTTATTGCGATTTTTAGCCAAAAACATGTAGAAGAATACATATCGGCCTAAACTGAGGAAAAAATTGTTTTTATAGTAAAAAGTAAAAAATATTGTTTTTTTTTTTGCTTATAGCGCAAAAAAAATAAAAACCACAGAGATAATCAAATAACACCAAAAGAAAGCTCTGTTTGTGGGGAAAAAAGACGTCAATTTTGTTTGGGTACAGCGTCGCATGACTGCGCTATTGTCAGTTAAAGCAATGCAGTGCCGTATCGAAAAAAAATCATTGAGCACCCAAATCTTCCTGGGCTGATATGGTTAAAGTTCAGAAAACATTACAGCCCTTTCTCATACCGCTCCTCCTGTGTCACTCTTAATGTACAGTAAATCAAAACCTCTAATACCTCAACGCTCGTTCTGGCCGCTCTCCTCCTCCCCCCTCGAGTGTAGCTTTTGATTGGAGGAGAAAGGTCATGTGATTGTCAATGAAGCGGCTGAGGAGAGCAGTCACCTGACCGGGTCCACGATTGAGGTATTTAGAAGATTTGATTTACAATGAGTGACACCTGAGGAGCGGTGTATGAGAAGGGGCTGACAGTGAAGTTTTCTCAACTTTAGAGTATGCTGCCAATGCTGTCCCAGGAGACTGGGAGTCCAGGGTGTGGGTGTCTTTATAATGAAAGGGGTGTGTACTGTGAAGGGAAAGGGGTCTGTGTGCTGTGCAGAGGGCAGAAAGATTTTTTTCCCCTGAAATTTCCCTCCTTAAAAGGGTACGTGTTATATGCCGATTAAATACGGGTAGTTACCATTTTTTAAAATGTGATGTGTTTTTTTACACTAAAATCTTAAAATAGGGTAATGGAGATGATCCTTTCTTAGGCCAACCTTAAATCACACCAGATAAACAATTTGCACTCCTCAGCTGATTAATTGGATCCGGAGGTGTTGGTATTTTGCGTGGACCTGCGTGCATCCTCAAGTTTCTCTGCATTGCTGAAAAAAGCAGACCATTTTTCTTTTTTTTTTTTTTTTTAAACGGTGCCTCATATCTTTCTAGTTGTTTGAACAGTGGTATGGATATGCCAAGTTTTCATATGAGACATACTGAAAAGCTGATGTGTTCTCGGGGGGTTTTCTAGTCATCTATTTTTACCACTGCCCAATTCCAGTTATTACTTTTGTAGATTCAGCTCTATGCTTTGTACAAAAGGTTGTGTTTGCGCTCTTGTTTCCTTACAACTCTTGGTCTGTGTAGCCATAGAAACGCCTATTTTCAATTGTAGCTGATCAAAGTGGAGAATTTTTCGAAAGGGCCAGCTCAACATCTTTTTATCAAACCTCCTATTAATTCATTGGATTTTGCAACTTTTCCCCTCTTCTGCATTGAAAATGTCGTTGTATGGGCTCTGTGGGCAGCCATGTAGTAGGTACAATGTGTTTAAGGAAAAAGGATATTTTATCAGAATTTATAAAACAAAAGCAATGGCGAAGCCCTTAATTACAAAAACAATTAAATATGCAATAAAGTGCAATGTACAGTAATAAAAACTAAAATCTCTACACAAACCATTTCACATGGACGGTCCGTATGTCCGTTTTTCATCCTTCCGTCTTAGGAAGAAAAACGGACATACATGTATCCCTATGGGATAGCGAGTGTCAGCGGATGAGCATCCGCTGACACCCGATCTCGTCCGTGTCCGCTATGGTCCGTTTCTGCAGACGGAGGAAAACCCCATTTTTTCATCTGTCTGCAGAGCGGATCGGATGACAACGGACTCTACGGTCCGTCGTCACCCGATCTCCCATAGGGGAGAGCGGCGCTCTGACAGGTCTGTCCCTGCGCTGTGTGCATAGATGGACCTGTCTTCTTCCTGCTCAGCGGAGATCGCTCCGGCGATCCCCGCTGAGCAAGCGGATATCCACGGGGCGGATCAGCACTGATCCGCCCTGTGTGAAAGGACCCTAAAGGTTTATAGTTTTTTTTAGTTATCAGAATGCCCTGTGTGGCAATATGCTGTATAAAAGGAAACCAGGATTTATTCAAGTCGGGATAGGTTATTCCAAATTTTGTATAAAACAATAAAAATAAAGGTCTTTACGACCTCTTTAAACACAAACCTGTACTTACCTGCTATGTGCAATACTATTGCACAGAACGGCCCCAAGCCTTTTTTGGGGTCCCTTATCAGCGATTGTGGCTCCTCCTCCTTTTCCCCCTGCTCCACCATAGGTGGAAGCTTCCTATGGGGACACACCTGCAGGCTCACACAGCCCAGATTGGCCCCACCCTTCGCTGCCTGCTCACAGGATTTGATTGACGGCAACATGAGCTAATGGCTCCTGCTGCTGCCTCTGTCCTGTGAATTCAGAGGTAGAGAAGAGAGCCACTATAGGTGGGCCCAGTGCTGGATTGAGTGAGGAAGGCAAGGATCTATAAAGTGTGTGTGTGTGTGTCTAATATTGCTACTTCCACAGATTAACTTTAAAGCGGACCTTAAAAAGCAAGGGCTGCTTATTACATCAAGCCTTCCTATAATAAAAAAAAAATATATATATATATATATATGTATGTATGTATGTATGTATGTATGTGTGTGTGTGTGTGTGTGTGTGTGTGTGTGTATGTATCCCCATAAGTCCGTCTTGATCGGATGACGGATGGGTGTCAGCCGACACATTTGCGCTGACATCCGCTTGCCCATAGGATTCTAAGAGTGGCCCGCTCGCATCCGCCTGAAAAACGGACAGGCGGATCCAAGCGGGCTTATCGTGTGAAAGGGGCCTTGGTGGCTTTTTATGCCAAGTCTGCTTCTGTTTTTTTTGCTTTTCTGATATATCTGCACAGTTCAACATGTTTTTCATAGGTACCAACTGCAGGGTTACAAAAAGGTACCAACGGAAATGCGGTCCCTATCACCTTCCAAGCAAAATTAACAATGCACATATGAATTATTTTTCTGTACAATTTCTCTAGGGAAAAAGCACTATAAAAGTAATATCTAATTTTTACTATCTAGCTAAGTACCTCTCTAGCTTTTTTGTGCAAAAACAAATGCACTTGCCGCTCCGTTTATTAGTTGGTCAGTCTTTCATGTGAATGTGAAACCCTGCTCAGTGGTCAAAAATTTGCTTTTAGTTGCAACTGTGGAAGCTAAATGCTGGCAACCTCACCTTTCTCTAGGAATTCAAAGCTTTGGCTTGAGTAGGCAATTGCTAAGGCAAAATTCACACAAGATTTCATGTGAGTCTGCCTGGAAGAATCTGTAGATTGTCAGCGCGTATCCAGGGACAGTGTTTCTGTGAAGTTTTGGTTGCCCACAAACCAGATGCTGGTAATTGGTCAGATTGTATGCAGCCATAGCAGAGACTGTTGCTGTGTCCAGAGGAGTGTTTAGCCACCGAATGTGCCACTAAATGCTTTGTGAATGTAGCCTAAGCCCCCTGTTTAAACCAGTGTAACTTGTCATGCGATTTTCCAGGTCCAAATTGCATGACAAGTCGCACCCTGTTGTCGGCAACGGTAACTGTTCAAATCGGTGTGACTCCAACTTTGCAGTGCCACACCAAATTGGGGGGGGGGGGGAAAGGTTCCTGTACTATTTTTTGCAATTTTGGGTGCGGCTTGCCTAGACATCTATACATGAAGTTGCACAGATGTCAGTCAAATCGCACCTGAAGTCACACTGACCTGCAGCCACGGAATTGTGCAACTTTAAATCAAGTCGCACAATTTCAAAGTCGGATTCAGTGTGAATGGGGGTGAATCCTGTGAAATGGTTGATAATCCTGTGTAAGCTCCAATTTTCACCATTGCAGAGCTTACAATGCGATTAGACTTGGGGCTCTAAGAAGAGAAGATGTTGAGAACTTGGAGAAGGTAAGCTTTGACGAGTGGTTACCTAAACAGAACGTGCCATTTTAACCTAAAAGGGCTTTAGGCAAGAAACCTTTTCTTTTAGTAAGAATATCTTTGTGTGTGTGTATACGTAATTTATCTGTTCTGTTCTGAGAAAATTGTTTACTCTATGTAATGTGGGTATGCACACTGAAGCTCATAAACAGATGTTTTTGGGAGTTTGGGCGTTTGTTTTTTTTTTTAAACAGCCCATAAACTCCCCATGTGTCCATGCACACATGGAAGTTTTTGGACTTTTATCAGCAGTGGAGTTTATGGGCTGTTATCTGAACGCCCTAAAATCGCGTTCAGGAGCTGTTTGTCTGACCACAAAAAACTCTTAAACGTGGCTCACCAGCGTTTTTTTAACGTTTTTAAACCATTTAAAAAAAAAAAAAAAAAACACTAAAAAATGCTAATAAACACTATTACAAAAATGTTAAACCTTGAAAAACTTACTGCAAAGCTACTGTCATTTTTATAACATTATTTTAATGTGCAGTGTGCATGAGGCCTAAGGATCTATCCCAAGACTTGTTTCTCAGAAATGACTAATTCACCCTATCTACCCTTTGTATAGTTTCCTGTGTTGAAAAGTATATTTGTGTGCCTGAATTAGTGCAGGGAGGGAGAGCATTGCATTTTGTGTGTGTATAGGTAAGTAAATAGTGTATGAACATCAAAGAAGAAAATATGGTTTTCTGTCCCCAGGAAACTTTTTGTGTGTTGGGATTTTCTCCTAAAGACACCATCTCGCAATTTAATTTCAAGTATTTGTAGGCTATTACTTTAATCTACAAAACCTAGAAGTTCCTTTTTTGTCAATCTCTGCAGGGAAGACTATTACATTAGGCGTTTAAAAGCCAAATATCTACTTCAAAAAGAAAAGCATGATCCTAGCTAAAAGGCTAAATTGTGTGTGTGTGTGTGTGTGTGTGTGTGTGTGTGTGTGGTGAGTGAACAGAAGTAGTCTAAATCAGATCAATATTTGGTGCAACTACCCTTTGGCTTCAAATCAGCATCACCTCTTCTAGGTACACATGGACAGTTTTTGAAGCAACTTAGCAGGTAGGTTATTCCAAACATCTTGGAGAACTAACCACAGATCTTCTGTGGATATGGGCTGCCTCAAATTCTTCTGTCTTCATGTAATCCCAGGCAGACTCTGTGGCAATCAGGGCTCTTTGGAGGCCAAACCTACACTTCCAAAACTCCTTGTTCTTCACTACACTGAAGATGGCTCTTATTGACGATGGCTGTATGTTTATGGTCATCCTACTGCAGAATCAATTTTGGGCCAATCGCACATCTCCCTGATGGCATAATGGATAAGTATCTGCCTGTATTTCTCAACATTGAGTACACCATTGACCAGGCAACGTTAAGAGTCATAGACGCAGTGGTCGTCAAAGGAAACTTAATGCAGCAGATGAAAGACGCATCATGTTTACTTCCCTTTGACATTGGAATATGTCCAGCAGTGCCATCAGTATATAACTGGTGGAAACCAGGGCAACCCACCAGGTACACATAGTTATAGTCAGGTTGAAAAAAGACAAAAGTCCATCCAGTTCAACCAAGGGGAATAAAAACAAAACATACAAGTCCATATACACAATCCTTTACCCACAGTTGATCCAGAGGAAGGCTACAAACCCCAGCAAAGCATGATCCAATTTTCTTCAGCAGACGGAAGTCCTTCCTGATCCACCAGAGGCAATCAGCTGTTCACCCATCTACTGTCCTCAGAAGTCTAGCAAGAAGTGGTCTTTATTGAGGAATTGCAGCCAAAAAAGCCATACCACTGACATGGAGACAAGACTAAGCTACTCAACTATGCACAAAAACCTAAGAACTGGGGTGAAGAAAAATGGCAGCAGGTGCTCTGGACTGATGAGTCAAAATCTGAAATGTATGCCTGTAGAAGGAGGCAGTTTGTTCGCCAAAGGGTAGGAGAGCAGTACAATGAGTGTCTGCAGGTAACGGTGAAGCATGGTGGCGGTTCCTTGTAAGTCTGGGGCTGCATTTCTACAATGGTGTCTTCAATGCTGAGAAATACAGGCAGATACTTAATAATCATGTCATACCATCGGGGGGATGTGTTTGCGTGATTGGCACCAAATGTATTTTGCAGCAGTACAATGACTTAAATACAGCCATGTCATTAAGAACTAGCTTCAGCGTAAAGAACGAAGTGGTGATTTGGCCCCAGAGAGCGCTGATCTCAACATTAAGATTGTCTGGGATCATGTGAAGAGACAGGATTTGAGGCAGCCTACATTCACAGAAGATCTGTGCTTAGATCTCCAAGATGTTTGGAACGTCTTGCCGAGTTCCTTCAAAAACGGTGTGCAAAAGTACCTAGAATAATTGATGCTGTTTTTGAAGTCAAAGGATGGTCACAAAAAATATTGCTATAAGTTTCTCTTCTGTACATTTACTTTCCATTTTTTTAATTGATAAATAAACTATTAAAACTTCTGTTTATGAAAGCCTTCTTTACCTTTTCTATAGTCCTTTTGGTGGAAACAACCATTCATGCTCTAGATGGATCTAGGCCATTCCCTGTCTACAAGCTGCTCATTGGATGTTATAAAGTATGCCTGTACAAAACTATTAATCTACCCTTGAAACACATCTGGACAGACCATGTGCTGATGTCCTCCTGCACCCAGCAGAACAGTGGCTGAGACCTTTTTGCTGTGTCCTTTTCGTGTTCTAATTATCTGGGTATCTTGCTTTTAATTGAGTAAAGTTATTAAGCAACATAACGCCATGAAGCATTTGTTTATTTTTTACCAGAATGACATACATTATATTACTAAAAGTAACTGTGGCGTCTGTGCAGGCCACTCAATTTCCTCCACCCCAAACTCGCTCATCCATGTCTTTATGAACTTCGCTTTGTGAACTGGTCCAAATCATTTTAAGGTCGGAGGATTAAGGTGTGGGGTTGTTTTTCAGGGGTTGGGCTTGGCCCCTTAGTTCCAGTGAAGGGAACTCTGAAGGTGTCGGCATACCAAGACATTGTGGACAATTTCATGCTCCCAACTTTGTGGGAACAGTTTGGGGGGATGATGACCCCTTCCTGTTCTAACATGACTGTGCACAAAGCAAGGTCCATGAAGACATGGATGAGTGAGTTTGGGGTGGAGGAACTTGACTGGCCTGCACAGAGTCCTACCCTAAACCCGATAGAACACCTTTGGGATGAGTTGGAGTGGAGACATCCAACATCGGTGCCTGACCGCACAAATGCGCTTCTGGTAGAATGGTCAAACATTCCTACAGACGCACTCCTAAACCTTGCGGACAGCCTTCCCAGAAGAGTTGAAGCTTTTATTGCTGCAAGAGATGGGCCAACTCCATATTGTAGGCAGGCGTTCTGGTACTTTTGACAATATAGTGTATACTGAATGCAGGTGCATGTGCAGGCATTCAAGAGCACTATATGATCTCCTATGATTTTGGGTCTTCCTTTTTGGTAAGAGGCTGAGTGTTGCACCTGTGGTGGATCTCGCAAAGGAATTCACAAAAGATGTTAAGGGTAATATGATCATATGTGTGGTGGATTTTTATGTTTTGCTTGACTGTTTTTGCACAATTGGGCGATGTGATATATATTTTTTTCACATTGATTTAATGATGCAAAGGTACAGCGCAAACGTTTTTGTATTTATTTTTTATTTTAATCACTAGGCGCCCGCGCTATAGCCGAAAGACGGCTGCAGCGCAGACGCTCCCTGCCGGGAGGACGTCCCTGGACGTCCTCCTGTTTACTTCCCTAATGCGCACTCCTGAGAGCGCGCATCGGGGAAGTTCTGTGCTGGCCGTGTCCGTCGGACAGAGCCGGTCACAGATCGCTGTAAACGGCCAATCACAGCGGCCGTTTACAGGGAGATCGGGCTGTCCAATGAGAGATGATCTCATATGTTTGCATATGCAAACATATGAGATCATCTGTCAGCGCCGCTCTGCCTCCTCACACAGACAGCGTGTGAGGAGGGAGAGAGAAACGGCGCCGGTGCGCTGTAAGTTAAAAAAAGATAAATAAAAAAAAATAAAGTGATCTGTCACCAGTACTATCTGTCCCCAGTGCCATCCGTGCCATCTGCCAGTGCCATCTGTTATCAGTGGCATGTGTCATCAATGCCATGTATCAGTGCCATCTGTCATCAGTGTCGCGTGTCATCAGTGCCACATATCTGTGCCATCTCTCATCAGTGCCACGTATTGGTGCCACATGATATCAGTGCCACGTATAGGTGCCATCTGTCAGCAGTGCCACATATTAGTGCCATCTGTCAGTGTCGCGTGTCATCAGTGCCCCCATATTGGTGCCATCTGTCATCAGTGTCACGTGTCATCAGTGCCCCGTATTAGTGCCACATCAGTGTCACGTGTCATTAGTGCCACCTGTCATTGTCCAGGGCCTATAAAAGTGTAATAGGTAGTCAACAATTTAGATGTGTAATTTATGCTCCTAGAACACGTGATGGCGCTCCCTGCATGTTGGGCCTCTCTAAGTGGCCAGGCTGTGTAAAAGTCCCACACATGTGGTATCGTAATACTCAGGAGGAGTAGCAGAATGTATTTTGGGGTGTCATTTGTGGTATACACATGCCATGTGAGAGAAATAACCTATTACAATGACAATTTTGTGGAAAAAAATAAAAAAAAATTATTTTGCAAAGAATTGTGGGAAAAAAATGACAACATCAAAAAGCTCACCATGCCTCTTACTAAATACTTTGGAATGTCTACTTTCAAAAAAGGGGTCATTCTGGGGGTTTTTGTACTTTCCTGGCTTGTTCGGGTCACAAGAAATGAGATGGGCCACCAGTACATCAGATGTGATCAATTTTGTATAATTCGCACCACAGTTTGTAGAGTCTGTAACTTTCACAAAGACCAAATAATTTCCACTAATTTGGGTTATTTTTACCAAAGATATGTAGCAGTATAAATTGTGGCCAAAATTTATGAAGAAAAATTAATAATTTGCTAAATTTTATCACAGAAACAAAGAAAAATGCGTTTTTTTTTTTTTCCCAAAATTTTCGGTCTTTTTTTCATTTAAAGCGCAAAAAATAAAAAACCCAGAGGTGATCAAATACCACCAAAAGAAAGCTCTATTTGTGGGAAAAAAAGGACAAAAAATTCATTTGGGTTCAGTGTTGCATGACTGAGTAATTGTCATTCAAAGTGTGAGAGCACCGAAAGCTGAAAATTTTGGTCTAGGCAGGAAGGGTGTTTAAGTGCCCAGTAAGCAAGTGGTTAAAGGCACAGCACAACAGTTTTTTGATTGTATTGCATGTTTGCAACTGTTTTTTGAGTGCTGCTGTATATTAAATTTCCAGATGAAGCACAGTTTTTTTTTGGTTTCGGTACATTTCAGGTATTTATATTAACCCTATATAAATATCAATTTAATTTCAGGAATAAGGGCTGTTTCCATGTTTTGGTTTGCATTCTACGTTAAAGATCTATTCTTCGTCTTCGTCTTCTTCTTCGTCTTCTTCTTCTTCGTCTTCGGAATTTTTTGTTAACTTTGCCATGCTTTTTATTGTTGCCTATGTCCCCTGCTGGAGAAATTTCCACTCGCTTTTCCTTGCATGTATACATGCATTTGATGTGCATTTTACATGCAGTTTATGCGCGTTAAAGCAGTTGTATACCCTCAATTACAACTTGCACCTACAGGTAAGCCTAGATTAAGGCTTACCTGTAGGTACAAGAAATAGATCTCCTAAACCTGCACGGTTTAGGAGATATTTGCAAAGAACGTTTTACAACGTTGTCTACGGCGCATGCGCGCCGTAGACAACGGTGCATTTACAGGGTTAATCCCCATTCACAACTACGGCTCGCCGCAGTTGAAGTGTCCCGCGCGCATGTGCAGAGCGACGTCTTCGCTGCTCTGGCCTATCACAGCGCCGCAACGGCGCTGTGATTGGCCGGAGCGGCGATACCCGGAAGGGTATATGTGGAGAGATGGCTGTGGCCGGAGGGGGAGAAGAACACGGCGTCGGGGGCCCCGATCTAAGGTAAGTGATGCATAATGAGCTAGTATGCTAGTCATACTAGCTCATTATGACTTTGTCTTGCAGGTAATTAAAAAAAAAAAAACACCAAAAACGGGTATACAACCGCTTTTAAGGGCCCCTTCACACTGAACGCATTTGAATGCATTTTTAACTGCGCTCCAACTGCATAGACAGCCCAAATTTAAAGTATTATGGGCATAGTTCACATCATTGTAGTGCAGTAAAAAAAAATAAAAAAAATGGCACATGCTGCATTTTTCTGCACCGCAAATGCAGTGAATGTGCTTCAAACTCACCTCACCACACAGTGACAAGCTTTAAGCCAAGCCCAAAAAACTTATAGAAAATGCACTGCAAGTGTAATGCAAAATGCATTCCAACACACTTCAAATCCATATGCAACACGCCGTTATGTGCAGTTTCTGGTGTGAATGGGCCCTTACATGCAGCTGATGTGAGTTTTTTATTTCTATCTGTTTTGTCATGTGAGTTCAGATCCGTCTTTCTTTGGCTTCTATGATGTGTTGTAGTGCGTCTGCGTGTGTTTTTGCAATGCGGAAAAATACAGCATTTTTTTTCTTTTTTTTTTTTCTGCACTTCAATAATGTGAACTATGCCCATAGGTTTAACTTTATTTTGGACTGTCTATGCAGTTGGACTGCAGTCCAAAATGCATCCCACTGCATTAGGTGTTAATCTTAATCTTCCAGCGGGGACATTGGTTAGTGTCAGTTGTCCTAGGAATTTTTTTTGTGTGTTTTGAGACAAAGTAAAGGCAAATCTAACACGGCACAGATGGCAAATGCTGAGTCTGGAATAACCATTCGCAACTGGAAAGTCTTCTATATTAAACATTTTCTTATTTGTAGTTCCTTATTTGTGTTTTAGTCTGGAATTGTGACTCCCTAAATACACTATGATAGTCTGGCAAATCCATTGCAATTATGGAGATCCACAACTATAGATTTAAAAATTGCACGCACGTTGTTGGATGTCAGACCATACAAATATATATACCGGTATATGGCATGTTTAAGGGATGAGTTGCTAAGATGGCTATTCAAAATTAATTATGTAAAGAGAATTTCTTCTAACTATAGAAGGTAGCTTTGGAATGCATAATTAAATTTCCAAATGGCAGATTTACCAGAGAGGAAATGGATGGTAACTAGAAGGGTTAAATGTTGGGGATGCCTGTTCTGGAGCTGTTATTTCTCTAAACTCAAGTAGTGCGTGCTGGCTGCAGTATCTTGACCTTGAAGTAGTCCTTTAGGCAGTGGAGCATACCCTGGAAAAGATGAGAATAAGATCATCAGACACAGCCTGCGTACTGGATCACACACTTTTTTCAGTACTACTTGACGAAAACAATTGGTTTTAAATGTTAATTTGTGTCCTTCCTTTTAAAACACAAGTCGCATTGGAAAACTGTAGTCTTTTGCATATTTTACAGTACAACATTTTTTAAGTATTGCATTCAAATAATGCACCCAAAGAATAATCCTGACGAATTCTGAGGAACTAAAAATATGGCTTATTGCTTAGTTTAGAGGGTATATTTTATTTTGACTTAACCTTTTAAGTTTAAAGGGACTTACCCTGCAATTTTTTTTTTTTTTGCATGAAAATATTATACACAATCATTGACTAAACTGCAGGAAACGTTCTGGTCTGCTCATAAAAATGGTAACCTAGCACGTTTGAAGATAGTGGGGGTTATTTACTAAAGGCAAATCCACTTTGCACTACAAGTGCACTGAAAGTGGAAGTGCGGTCGCTGTAGATCTGAGGGGTACATGCAAGGATAATAAACAACAGTTTTGCTTGCACATGATTGGATGATAAAATCAGCAAAGCTTCCCCTCATTTCAGAGCTTCCCCTCAGATCTACAGCGACTGCACTTACTCTTTCAAGTGCACTTGCAGTGCAGAGTAGTTTTGCCTTTAGTAAATCAACCCAATGTTGGATCTTAATCGTACAGGACACAAGCAAAATATTCAAAGATTTGGATTATATACTCATACCTTTTAGGTGATTGGACACTGGCAAAGCTGTCAAATATTCCCCCTGGATGCTCTGTAAGTTCTGTTTTATGCTAGTGTCTTAAGGTGACGGACCTCTTCTCCTTTACTAAGAAATCCCTCTTGGCTAAAACACTCCTCAAATTCTTCTACCTCACTGCCTACAAGTGCTGCAAGTAGAAGCAGTGCATCTATATCATTGCAAACTCCGTAAACCTTGGGGCCATACCCAGACACTAGTCTGTGGGGACAGCCTGTCATTTTGTTTCAGGCAGTGGATCTGGCATAAGTGCTCACTTTGGCACTTGTTGGCAATGTTAGCCAGTCACAGGGTGCTATACAGGTCCAGGGCAATGGTCCACCCCTGTGGAACCCAGCGCATGAGGACCCCTTTAGGGGTATACCCTCTGGCATGCAAAGCCTGCATGTTGTATACAGTGCAGCATTGGGGACTGGTAAGATGAGTCTCCCTGTATGCTTCTAACCATACTGTAAAAGACTGAAACAGTATTTGATTTGACACATTAAAAAAAAAAAAAAAAATACATACATACATACATACATACATACATACATACATACATACATACATACATACATACATATTTTTTTTCCTTAACAGGAAAAAAAAATCTGAGCCTGTGTTCCAGCATTGAGAACCTACAATTGTGTTCTTTATGAGAATTCTATGCCTTTTGGGTACCCCCTTCAAGGCTGTAACATTTGCCCAATTCAATTCAAGAGCTCTCAAACCTCTTGTTGACTTGGAACAGACGACATGCTCTTTTTTTTTTTTTTTTTACCTACCCATGCTCCTCTCCAGTCAAGCAGATCACTCCCTAACTTGATGGAAAGTGCTAATACACTAGTCTTTCAGGCTAGTGAGTTTTTCAGTCCCTCATGGTCCAGGAAGCATGGTCACCCGTCAAAGCAGAGCTCCTCCAACATCCTGGACTCAACAGTTTAGCTCTGCAACATTGGACTGCCCCCCCCATCTGTGAGGAAACCCATACATACTTGGTCTCCTAGCTGACAATTCCTTGCCTTTTGCCAACAGGCAAGATCTATCTCAAGACCCTTTCTATTTTTATTTTTTTTTCATCCTGCTTCAGTCCTTGTTTCAGATCCTAAAAGACCAATGAAGGCCATCAGCATACATACCGTATGAGTGCTAAAGTACCTCTACTACTGGGCAAATGCACTTAGCCCACTATAGGTGACTTAAAAATACATTATCTGCATATATTAAGCCTCATCCCCTAGCCCACAAGGATCTCAAAATTGGTATTACCCGGAAGGGACCAAAAGTTATCCAAACCTAATCCTAATTAAGGATCTATTTACCATCTTCAAAACTGTTGTTACTGGGACTCTTTATGAAATCTTTCCATATATATTAGATTTACACGTGATATATCCTTACCAGTATCTGGTTAAAGACTGCTCAAGATCTGTTCTCCTGGATGGAAAGATTAGTACTCATGTCTCCTAATACCATGCACTTTAGGGCATTTTGTGCTCCCTTTATAAACAACCTCACCAACAGTCAGCCTCCTCTTTCCTTTCCCTCTCTCCCTATCCATTCCTCCCTGGAGTCACACACGGGTTAATCTGTCACTTTATACAGCACACGGTTTTCTTTAAAGATATAATTATGATGAATGGTTCATCTGACACCTTAACCTGTTGCCATGCGGCGTCCGGACGCTTCTTTTTAATTATTTGTAATGTCTTATGTTTGTGTATGTGTGACGCATTAATTATTGTAGTGATTTTCTACTGGCCATTATAGTGAAGCTGTCATTTTTCTTGATACTTGGCTTCTCATTTTGCCAATCTGTTCTAAATTAATTTAATAAATATGAAATTGTGATACTCTTAAAAGGATCACATTCTGTTGCCATTAGGAACTCTTCTCTGGTGCTTTACACCAGAGTCTTTTTTGTTTTTGATGTATGAATACTTTACCTGTTCTGTACTCTAAAATATTGATTTTAGTAAAGTAAAATGTTTCCTAAGCTGCTTCAACTCCCTAGCTTTTTAAGTTGAGATGAAGTAGATGGTACAGCAAGCACATAAGTACAATTTACACTATTTTAATTTAGTCCCATTTTGGTTTTAATTAAATGGTTTATCTGTATTAAAACTTTGACAAAATAACTGATATCCACCTGGACTCCCAAGACCCTTGGGAACCAAGGCAGCAGCATTGTTTTACTGATAGAGAAGTCAATGTATACATGCGTAGTACAGCTTGGTATGGGGATAGGTGGAATTTTATAGTCCAGCAGGCAGGGCTGAAAATGCTGCTTGAGATTATTGTGCAGAAATAGCAGTTGTCAATTCAAACAAACTGAATTTCT
The DNA here is from genome assembly GCA_028564925.1 of Lithobates sylvaticus. Lineage (NCBI taxonomy): Eukaryota > Metazoa > Chordata > Amphibia > Anura > Ranidae > Lithobates > Lithobates sylvaticus. Next base: position 157,616,775 of record CM053028.1, read on the forward strand.
GGTAGATTAAGTTATTTTGTCTGTCGCAGTGTGAGATTTTTTTTCCCCTTATGACATGTTCTAATCTGCTTTATATGAATGAGCAAATTGTGCCTTCTAGCTAAGCATAACCATGAATACGTTTCTAACTCTCAACTTTCCAGCTTTCCATCCCTTGTTATGTTCTTGCAGTTGTCGTACATGCATTTCAATTATTTATTGTATTTTAAATAAAACCGTATTTCCTTAACATAATAATGTCAGATTTGGACGGCCAGGAGTTGAGTGTTATTGCCAGCATGACAGTGGTTGTACAGTAATCCAGCTTCAGTTTCTGATTAATGAGGTTAGTGCAATCACTTTAATCTTTCCTCTGACATCACTGATTTACACATCACCTCTTGTCCTCTCCCTGCTCTTTCTGTTTCATTTGAAGGGGCACGATACATTTTACACTGATGTGCATTGTCTCTTTACTCCTTATATTTGTGTTTGTTTATAATTGATAAACTGGTATCTTAATCCTACACTAAAGAACAAAGGCTTGAAATTCGTAGACCCTGGGTTATAGGCTGGTACCTTAAAGCGGAGTTCCACCCACAAAATTAACTTTACATTAATTAACTGGAAAAAAACATCAGAAAAAAACTTTTTATTTTTTTTACATGTTCAGGGCTGTTGCTATGGGGTCTCTTTTTAATCTGCCCCCTTCCTCTCCACGGTGCCTGATGCCACTTCCCTCGGCACCTGTGTTCGCTAGTGCTCCTGGGTGATGTGTGCCGTCATTTCCCAGAAATCACTGGGCAGAACCGAGGGCTAGAATCCCGGTATTTGATGGGCTTTGCATGGTTGCCATCACAATGGGGCGGGTACTTCTGCCGCCGCCCGTTGTGATGGCAACCTGAGAAGTTTCTTGCGCTGCTAAATGAGCTAACTGCGCATGCGCGAGAATGGGCGATGCATGCTGGTTATTCAGCAGCACCAAAACCCGGAAGTTTATGCTTGTGGGCTTCGTATGCCCACAAGCAAGATGGAACCGCGCAAGACAGGGAAATATGAGGTTAGTTTTTAAAAAATAACAAATATAGTGCCGCTATTAACAATAATGTTTGCAGCATTGCATTAAGATCATCTTAACAGATGCCTTTTAGAATTATTTTTCTTAATATGTCGGTGGAACTCTTTTTAAGAAAATTGTATTTTTTTTTTTTTTTCATTTCCAGTATCTTACCTAGGTGGATGCAGCATCAGACCGGCAACTCTGCACTGAGAACCGAGCGACCGAACACCGCTGATGGCTCGGTTCTCTCAGTGCCCCGAGCAGAGACCTGCTAACTGTCAATCAGCAGCTCTCAGCTCTGCCCCCCCACGCTCACTGGAGTGCTGAGCTGTGGAGGGGTGAGGAGCTGCCGTCTCAGGCTCTCAGCAGCTCGCCTCTAACAATGTCCCACTCCGTGGGATCTTATTGTTCCAAGGTGGACAGCTTTTCCCTTTTTATAAATTGCTTCCCTAATTTATTTTACTTCAGATTCTTTAATGCAGTTTTAATTCACTCACTATCTTCTAATTCAACAATGGATGAAGTGCATCTGGAATAGTGAAACCTTGGTAGAAAATTGGGATCTGTCACTGGGTCATTGGTGCTCAAATTGGCACTTTTATATAATGCGTGCAATTAACCACAGAATGCTATACAGGACTAGGGCTGTGGTCCATCCCTATAGAGCCCAAATCCTGGGGAACCCCTAACAATGTATGCCCACCATGACGGACGAAGCTTAAACCCTGATTATGGAACAGTGACAGATGGGTAAGACCTGTACTGGACCAATTTTCTAGCCTCACTGTTTTTCTGTTTTTCTGAACGGCATTTTTTCTACAGTTAAAGGAAACTGTGAATTGTTTAAAAAATATATATATTTACTTATGCAGTGTTTAACATTTTCAAAATTGTCAGGCTGCATTCACACCTGAGCGTTTTCAGCGCATAAAACACCCAACAAGCAAAACCCCATTCATTTCAATGGCACCATCTGAGCGTTTTGTCACCTGAAGGAAAAGCTTGAAAAATGCCTTTGGCTCAAAGAACATGAGCTTCTTTGGGGCAGATTACAGGAGTTTTTCTGCTTTTTACATTGGTGACCTGTACAAAATCACAGTAAAAATGCGTGACTTTGAACCGCTCAGGTGTAGAATGCCGCCTAAAAATCAAACATTTGGAGCATAGTCTCTGGTTGGATGACTAGGTATTGCATCATACCAGAGGTTGCATGTTTACCACCATTTCCACCTAAAACCCTATTATAAGGTACTGGGGCACTCCCTACCGCCCTTTTGCCACAAGAACAGTCTACACCTAGGTTGCTGCAGACTCCTTCATGGAAATGATTCCATTTCACCACCCTTTTCCGTGAGTACCCCGATAGGGGAATGCTCACAGATGTCAGAAATAAGTTGCAAGGAAAAAAAAGCAAAAGTTCAGGAAAACATTTGCTCTGTGGAAAGCCTGCAGAACACTCAAACCGAGTGAGGATGCTTCCCCTTGAACCAGAGCAGCACCGTATTTTAATACCAGTCTCTGCATTTCATTCTAGTTCTATCAGGCATGTCACATGCACCCTACTGGACCAAGTCCGATTTTCTCCAACAATGTCAAACTTTCTTAGACAACTAACGACTTTAATACAGCCCTTACAGTCCAAAACGCTTCTCAAAACCTGCCATCTCTGAGGGTGTATGAAAGTGAAATACCTCTACAGGACTCAGACATTGGGAGGAATGAAGAGGATCCAGATACAGTTTTAAAAGAAGCCCCAGCCTCTCATGCAACTGATGTTATGGCTTCATGCAATATGCTTGCTAAGGTAGATATGGATTTTAAGTCTTACAAACCCTACTGCTGGTTAATAACAGACCTGATATATCTAAAGACATACCCCATTCATGAGCAAAAAATGTGCAGTTTGACAAATGGATTAATTTAACCCTGAAAAGACTTTCACACACAGAGCCATTGCCAAACTCTATCCAATGGAATGTGTTTACAAAAAAGTGGTGTGGTCTCCTGGTAGTAAACCCTGCTGTTAGTCTTCAACAAATCTTACTGAAGTTAATGACTCGCATGGCCATACATGTAATCGCCATCATCCCTTGATTGGAATATAAGAATAAACCTCAGAGTGGGATTATGTGGGCGATTAAAAAAAGATGCTGTATTTATAAAAAATATATATTTATTACAAATAGATTTGAATAAAATTCCAAATGGCAAACACAAAACATCACAACAATATAATATTGCATTAAGAAATTTGATGTAAATTAAGTGTATACACCAAAATAGGACTACCACTTCATGTTTACACCAAATTTCTTTATGCAATGTGATATCATTGTTGTGATGTTTTGTATTTTCCATCTGGAATTTTATTCAAATCTATTTGTAATGGATATATGTTTTATAAATACAGTATATTTTTTTCAATCGCCCACATAATCCCACTCTTTGAGGTTTATTCTTTCACAATAAATCTTATTGTGCCTCCTAGATGTTCCTTCACTTTTAAGTGGTTGTAAAACCTTACTTGTACCACTGAAGTGACTAGCCTCAATTGATAGAGCTGAAACAAATCTTCCTGCATAAGTTCTACCTGTTTATAGCACTCTACAGCCTCCCAAAGCAACACATTTTGAACAGCATTTCTGAGCTTCAGAAAGCAGGGGGCGAGTAAAAAAAAAAAAATCTAAATAGAACAGAAAACCTATCACCATTAAAATCACAATGAAAGCAATTAATAAAATGATACAAATATCAGCATCCATAAATTAAAACCACCAATAAGGTGGAAAAAGACATATATTCAAAAAAAAATCAAACCATGATATAGAAATGAAATTCCACTAGGAGGCCAATATAACCAATCTTGTGTGAAAATTTAAGTCCAATCCTGAGAGAATATTTCAGGGCTCCACTAGGGGGGCCAGTGTAAACTTGTGTGAAAATGAAATGCTACAGATCCTACTAGTAGGTGTGCAACGGATCAAAAAACTCACGGACCGGATCGATCCTCGGATCAGGAGTCACGGATCGGATCATTTTTCGGATCAGCAAATAATAATTGAATTTGCAAAAACCTGTGAAAATTCCGCCACCATATAGTCCCCACTGTAATATCCACGTCATCTCCCCCACTGTAATAGCCACGTCATCTCCCCCACTGTAATATCCACGTCATCTCCCCCACTGTAATATCCACGTCATCTCCCCCCACTGTAATATCCACGTCATCTCCCCCACTGTAATATTGGCTGGGTATCGCAGAGTATTGGCTGGGTATCGCAGAGTATTGGCTGGGTAATGCAGAGTACCGCAGAGTATTGGCTGGGTAATGCAGAGTATCGCAGAGTATTGGCTGGGTAATGCAGAGTATCGCAGAGTATTGGCTGGGTAATGCAGAGTATCGCAGAGTATTGGCTGGGTAATGCAAAGTATCGCAGAGTATTGGCTGGGTATCGCAGAGTATTGGCTGGGTATCGCAGAGAGTATTGGCTGGGTATCGCAGAGTATCGCAGAGTATTGGCTGGGTAATGCAGAGTATTGGCTGGGTAATGCAGAGTATATGCAGGGTAATGCAGGGTATGTTTACAAGTGATCGCTCCGTCATTTGACGGAGCGATCACATTGTAAACAGTGGCCGGGTGTACCAAGATGGCCGCTGCTCCGGAGCTAGGCCGAAGCCGCGGCCTTTCCTAAGGCCGCCGGGTGTACAAAGATGGCCGCCGCCGCTCCGGAGCTAGGCCGAGGCCGCGGATCGCGGGGTGTGCCGATCCAAACGGGGTGGCCCGTTCGGATCACGGATCGGCAACGATCCGTTGCACCCCTAGATCCTAGTGTTTTTAGTCCCAACCACCTCAGACATGGCTATATAAATTCCCTTACCTGATAACCATGATTTCCAGATTATAAGAGATCACGAACACAGGATACAACCAAATGCAAATCACACCGGGTATGTTAACAACCTCCACCCTATGATGTCCTCTGGGTTTCTGGGCCTCATGTACCTCATTTTCAGCCAAACCCTTCCCTCCGTTCCTTTTGATGGCCTCTCCATCGCAACATCTTGTCCTGGAACAAAGCCTGCTCCTTTTGCCAACCTCACAATGCACCTCTCCAGCTAAGCAAGATACTCCATAGCTTGGTAGATTCCCAATCCAGCTTTGACAGTGGAGTTGTTTCTACCACACTCATGGAAGGTGAAAACAGATGCTAGCCTCAGGCTGGGGAGCAGTGTTCCAATCCCTCAGTTCAGGAAAGATGGTTGTGACAAAAACTTCAATTGCGCAACCTACGTGTGTGAAATGACAAAAATGCCACCAAAGTATTATTTCAATAATCCGTGTGTCGCAATATTCAAAAAAACTATTAAATACTGGATATCATATGAAAAAATAATGAAATAAGCAATACATAAAAATAAGTTCACTGGGGAATCGATAAATCGATGGGTTCAAACACATGAGAAAATATGAAAATATATTCACTGGATAATCAATTAATAAGTTCAAACACATGTCCGTGTTAAACCACAATATCCATGAACCTAATGTGGCAAATAGTTCAATTAATGTATCACAAAAGGTCCTTTCCAGTGTTGCAAGGATGGCCAAATGATACAAATTAAGGCAGAAATTCCTTTTTGCTCTTTCTTGCACATGGAAGCACCATACATTGAACTCATCCAGCAATACATCAATCAAGTGAGGTCTGACCAGGTGGCCGCTTACCAGATCCGTAGAATCTCAAATCATAGAGATCGTATGAGCGTGAATGAAAATGGATCCTCACCACCAGGCAATACGTTCAGGAGATATGTCCATCCAATCCCTGGATATAGATCATCCACATCCCTGGTGTAAGCAATCAGGATAGTTCTTCCACACAGCACTCATCTGTTTGCAGTGCTGTTCGTGTTCCCTGGAATTCTGAACACACTGGGATCCCTCACACGTGATCACATAAGGCAAAAAAGAAAAAAACCTTATGGTGCAGTACTAGGTTTAAAAGGCTTCTTTATTCCAATTTAAAAATAGTTGATTAGGTACAGAGTTAACATCCAAAAAATATTTTTCCAAATATTTAAAAAATGGTGTATTGGAATAAAAACAGCTGTGGCACAAGCCAGCTAGCTGTAATACGTCTGGTCCTATAGCTCCACCGACTTGTTTCTCCGCAAGAGGCTTCGACCGGGAAAGGAGGCTTGAAAAAACCTTTTTTTCAAGGGATTTCTCAGATTAGATGACTTGCATCATTCTGTGCTTCTTGGGATCTTCATTTTGGTTCTCCCTGCCCTGCAGAAACTACCCTTTGATTCCATCAATGAACTCTTTGGATTATCTTTCGTGCATAGTGGGCTTTTTAGTGGCTTTGAGATCTGTCAGACGTGTCTCTGAACTATTGTCTCTCTCTTGTAAGGAGCCATTCCTGATGCCTCACAAAAACAGCATGGTCTTGCTCCCAAGACGATCTTTTCTGCCTAAAGTTGTATCTAATGTCCATGTTGATGACAACCCTTCTGTCTTAGTGCCCTGCTTCTATGCACCCCTAAGATTGCTAATATTGGCCTGGACATTGTCAGAACTATCACTTTGTCTAAAAGCCTTCTGAGACAGATTCTTTGTCTTACCATTGCCTTAAAAGGACATCCTGTTTCAAAATCTACTGTTGCCATGTCTATAAGACAACACATCTCAAGAGCTTACACTCTGAGAACCACCTCCAGCACTCATACGTGCCCACTCCCCCAGATCAGTGGGTCTTTCTTGGGCATTCCAGATGTGTTGTCCAGATGTGCTAGGTTGCAACTTGGTTCATACCTTCTCCAAATTCTGTTAGGGGGTTGTACATGCTTTTGCGGATTCAACTTTCTGCCACAACACTTGTAGTTTGGTCTGTTGGCCTTTAATGTTGGGCCTGTTGGCAAAGTTATGTTTGGCTTGTTGCCCACCCTTCTTTGATTGGTGTCTCAGAGTCTACGGATTCCAAGCCTGTGTCCTGTACTGTATGCTATTAGAAGAGCTTTTTTGATTCCATATCTAGGAGTACAGTACATGACACTGGCCACCATCCCCATTGTGCCAGTGTCTCCCCTGCCCTCCAGTGCAGCTATATAAATGTGTTTGCATAGCTGCACCCTTGGCTACACTAGAGTTGACCAATTACTTTAAGCAGAAAGCCCTTCGCTGGCTCTTAAAGCCGGTACCAAGCTTGCAGCAGCTGCTGTGAGCTTGTTTTAACTACTTTGTCTACCGTGCTGCTTTATAAATGTACCTTGGTAGACAAGTGGTTAAGGAAACCTGTACCATAAACCTTAGGTCCCACTCACGCTTCGCATAGGTGGAACGCACATTCCCACTCATGATATTCATGATTTACATGCAATTCTGCAGCAAAATCCCACCACATATACAGTATCTCTCTAAAGTGAGTATACCCCTCACATTTTTGTAAATATTTTATTATATCTTTTAATGTGACAACACTGAATAAATTACACTTTGCTACTATATAAAGTAGTGAGTGTACAGCTTGTATAACAGTGTACATTTGATGTCCCTTAAAAATAACTCAACACACAGCCATTAATGTCTAAACCGCTGGCAACAAAAGCGAGTACACCCCTAATTGAAAATGTCCAAATTGGCCTAACTAGCCATTTTCCCTCCCTGGTGTCATGCGACTCCTTATTACAAGGTCTCAGGTGTGAATGGTCACCGGTAGTTCAACATGGCACCTCATGGCAAAGCACTCCTGATGATCTGAAAAATAGAATTGTTGCTCTACATAAAGATGGCCTAGGTTATAAGAAAATTGCCAAGACCCTGAAACTGAGCTGCAGCATGGTGGCCAAGACCATACAGCAGTTTAACAGGACAGGTTCCACTCAGAACAGGCCTTGCCACGGTTGACCAAAGAAGTTAAGTGCACGTGCTCACCATCATATCCAGAGGTTGTCTTTGGGAAATTTACATATGAGTGCTGCCAGCATTGCTGCAGAGGTTGATGGGGTGGGGGGGGGGGGGGTGGTCAGCCTGTCAGTACTCAGACTATACGCTGCACACTAAATTAAATTGGTCTGCATGGCTGTCATCCCAGAAGGAAGCCTCTACTAAAGATGATGCACAAAAAAGCCCGCAAATATTTTGCTGAAGACAAGCAGACGAAGGACATGGATTACTGGAACTATGTCCTGTGGTCTGAGACCAAGATGAACTTATTTGGTTCAGATGGTGTCAAGCGTGTGTGGCGGCAACCAGTTGAGGTGTACAAAGACAAGTGTGTCTTGCCTAGAGTCAAACATGGTGGTGGGAGTGTCGTGGTCTGGGGCTGCATGAGTACTGCCTGCACTGAGGAGCTACAGTTCATTGATGGAACCATGAATGCCAACATGTACTGTGACATACTGAAGCAGAGCATGATCCCCTCCCTTCGGAGACTGAGCCGCAGGGCAGTATTCCAACATAACGACCCCAAACACACCTCGAAGACGACCACCTCCTTGCTAAAGAAGCTGAGGGTAAAGGTGATGGACTGGCCAAGCATGTCTCCAGACCTAAACCCTATTGAGGATCTGTGGGGCATCCTCAAATGGGCGGTGGAGGAGCACAAGGTCTCTAACATCCACCAGCTCTGTGATGTCCTCATGGAGGAGTGGAAGAGGACTCCAGTGGCAACCTGTGAAGCTCAGGTTAACTTCATGCCCAAGAGGGTTAAGGCAGTAGAAAATGGTAGAAACTGGAAAATAATGGTGGCCACACAAAATATTGACACTTTAGGCCCAATTTGGACATTTTCATGTAATCACTTTTGTTGCCAGCGGTTTAGACGCTAATGGCTGTGCGTTGAGTTATTTTGAGGGGACAGCTGATTTACACTTTTTTATACAAGCTGTGCGCTCACTACTTTACATTGTAGCAAAGTATAATTTCTTCAATGTTGTCTCCTGAAAAGATATAATAAAATATTTTTGTTGTGTTGTGTGTTTTGTCGCAATTCCATAATTGTGGGCAGAATTGTGCAATTCTAACCTATTATTTCAATAGGCTTAGGTGTGAATGGGCACTTATAATGAAATCTGTTAAGATTGGACTATGAGAGTCATAGTTCAAATGAGGGTTTCTGCAAAGCCAAGGGGGGGGGGACGGACATGACTTACAGGATCTATGAATGGCCAGATGACAATGGACTTGCATCCTTTTCATCACTACTGATGGACGCAGAATGCAGACTTTTTTTTTTTTTTATCTTTCAAATGACTGACTCGTTGGTAGATAAGTGGACAGATGTCTGCCTGCCCATAGTCTTTTATATGGAGCTTCTGATCCGATTCTTGTGGGAAAGGCCTTAGTTTTTTTGGCCAAATTTTCTCTTGTCTCGACACGTCAAAGGGTCAGTGCAAAGGTAATTTTTTAGAGTTTTCTATTTTGAAAACACCATCTTTGCAATTGAAATTCCAGTTTTGCTCACCTGCCATTGAAAAGGATCCATTGTTTGGATAAAAAAAAATTTATGTGGAGAATATTACATACAGGTCCTTCTCAAAAAATTTGCATATTGTGATAAAGTTCATTATTTTCTGTAATGTACTGATAAACATTAGACTTTCATATATTTTAGATTCATTACACACAACTGAAGTAGTTAAAGCCTTTTCTTGTTTTAATGATGATTTTGGCATACAGCTCATGAAAACCCAAAATTCCTATCTCAAAAAATTAGCATATCATGAAAAGGTTCTCTAAACGAGCTATTAACCTAATCATCTGAATCAACGAATTAACTCTAAACACCTGCAAATGATTCCTGAGGCTTTTAAAAACTCCCAGCCTGGTTCATTACTCAAAACCGCAGTCGTGGGTAAGACTGCCGACCTGACTGCTGTCCAGAAGGCCATCATTGACACCCTCAAGCAAGAGGGTAAGACACAGAAAGAAATTTCTGAACGAATAGGTTGTTCACAGAGTGCTGTATCAAGGCACCTCAGTGGGAAGTCTGTGGGAAGGAAAAAGTGTGGCAGAAAACGCTGCACAACGAGAAGAGGTGACCGGACCCTGAGGAAGATTGTGGAGAAGGACCGATTCCAGACCTTGGAGGACCTGCGGAAGCAGTGGACTGAGTCTGGAGTAGAAACATCCAGAGCCACCGTGAACAGGCGTGTGCAGGAAATGGGCTACAGGTGCCGCATTCCCCAGGTCAAGCCACTTTTGAACCAGAAACAGCGGCAGAAGCGCCTGACCTGGGCTACAGAGAAGCAGCACTGGACTGTTGCTCAGTGGTCCAAAGTACTTTTTTCAGATGAAAGCAAATTTTGCATGTCATTCGGAAATCAAGGTGCCAGAGTCTGGAGGAAGACTGGGGAGAAGGAAATGCCAAAATGCCTGAAGTCCAGTGTCAAGTACCCACAGTCAGTGATGGTCTGGGGTGCCATGTCAGCTGCTGGTGTTGGTCCACTGTGTTTTATCAAGGGCAGGGTCAATGCAGCTAGCTATCAGGAGATTTTGGAGCACTTCATGCTTCCATCTGCTGAAAAGCTTTATGGAGATGAAGATTTCATTTTTCAGCACGACCTGGCACCTGCTCACAGTGCCAAAACCACTGGTAAATGGTTTACTGACCATGGTATTACTGTGCTCAATTGGCCTGCCAACTCTCCTGACCTGAACCCCATAGAGAATCTGTGGGATATTGGGAAGAGAAAGTTGAGACACGCAAGACCCAACACTCTGGATGAGCTTAAGCCCGCTATCGAAGCATCCTGGGCCTCCATAACACCTCGGCAGTGCCACAGGCTGATTGCCTCCATGCCACGCCGTATTGAAGCAGTCATTTCTGCAAAAGGATTCCCGACCAAGTATTGAGTGCATAACTGAACATAATTATTTGAAGGTTGACTTTTTTTTTGTATTAAAAACACTTTTTTTCTTTTATTGGTCGGATGAAATATGCTAATTTTTTGAGATAGGAATTTTGGGTTTTCATGAGCTGTATGCCAAAATCATCAATATTAATACAAGAAAAGGCTTGAACTACTTCAGTTGTGTGTAATGAATCTAAAATATATGAAAGTCTAATGTTTATCAGTACATTACAGAAAATAATGAACTTTATCACAATAGGCAAATTTTTTGAGAAGGACCTGTATATGGAAAAATCCAAAGATGACAATGGAGAAAATTGGCAACAAGGTGGATTGTGGCATGGGAACGGCTATATAAAAACAAAGATGGGGCCATCTAGTTCCATCCAGTTTTATTGCAAATGTTTGGGCATCCTAGTCGAATTACAGTTGTCCCGATGGATCGACTTGGGTACAATAAGCCTACCCATAAATTAATCAAATCTTGGCCGGTCCCTGCAGAACCAGCTGAATTTCGATTCATGTATGGACTGGCTTTAGTTGTGAAAGGGTTAATGTCTGATGTATGCAATACTGTACAATTAAATAAACAAAATAAAAAACTTGGTTTAAAAGTTAAAAAGTTAGATCTCCAGACATGATTAGTTTTCAGAACAACTCCTCTTATAACTTGTTCAGATTTAGGTTCCTCTGTCACCTGTCTTATTACTGGATAGTTCATAACTGTAAGATAATGCTGACATTTGTTCAATTACAGGCTGGGTGGAGAGAGATTAGCCTTACAGTAATCTACAAAAACTGAATCAGTAACTGAAGTATCGGCAGACTGGCTGATCAGGATTCCAAATCATTTGGCACATAAAACCGCTGTCATATATTTGTAGTTTCCTTTACCTGAAATTCTGCTATTAGGTTTTTTAATGGCATTCACAGACTTGAACTGTGTTGAAAATCTGTTGGGAGGTAAACCTTAAGGGGACAGGGCAGGTAAGACAACCGTTAAGAAAAGCATTTTGCAAGTGAGGGTTGGAGAGCACAGTTTGGCACCATATAGAACAGTGGTTCTTAACCTGGGGGTCAGTACCCCCTCGGGGGTCAAATGATTTGCCTGGGGTCACCGAATCCTGGGCTGTTCCTGAAGCCCGCACCGCTCGCCCAGCGTTTTTTGCCCCAGCAGGGCTGTTCCTGGAGCCCTCAGCCACCCACTCAGCCTCTTCGCAGCCACCCATTCAGTTCACGGCATGGGTGGGGGGCAGGGACTAGAGGTCAGCTGTCTGGTGAGGAATGTGAAGTGGTAGGGGCTGGAGGAGACCCTATCTCCTGATTTAGGCATAAGTGTCACTGCTGCGAGACATCACAGAGCTGGCGACACAGTGAGTAACACTACTTGTGATTAGAGTTGTCATTAAAAGTCCCCACTATAGTTCTCAGGTCAGCAGATGACCTTGAACAAGAGCACCTAAGTTCGCTGATCAGAACTCCCTCCCAGCACTGCCACTGATACCCCCCCCCCCCCCCCCACCAAGGAGTAAGAGAAGGAATAAAAATAGAGAATACATGGAAGGGAGAAGAAAAGAGGGGGAGGAACAAATGAAAAGGAGGGGAGAAAGAATAAGAGAAACAGAAAGATGGGGAAAAAACAAGAAATTGGGATAGAGGGAGATAAAAGGGTGTAAAGTTGGGGGTTGTTTTAGCTTAAGGGTAGAGCTACCAGTGAGCCGAGTCCACGCCGTTTAAGGGCTTGTTGGCCCACATTTATTAAAGGAAAAAGAAAACAAGTCCAAAGAAAACAGAAGAGTTGCCCACACAGGGGTTTCAGCTTTCCATAGCAACAATGTAAGTTACAAACGGAAAATACCGAGCCACCTGGCTCTCTTTAGCAGCACTGCTGCTCAGGCTTTATGCTTCAGCCCTCTTGGCCATATAACTGAGCCCATGTACAAACACTGTACCTCTTTTACAGCTTTTTGTGCTGCTCAGCCCACAGGCTCGGGCCCTCTGTCTAACTATACCATGCAGACGTGCATGCTTCTTCCTTGCATGCCTGGACTCCTCGGGAGGGTGGAGCCCAGAACCCTGGTCCTGTCTCCCATCAGGCCCACACACACCTGAACAATCAGTGTGCTGGTGAGTCTCAAAACCGGACCCAGGACTGGGGATTTCATCCCACCCAGATCTCTAAGAAATCCCCCGTCTCCTGGTCCCAAAGTGGACTTTACTAAATAATGAGGAAATTGAGAAGCCAGTTTACTCCAAAATGGGCAAATACACTGGAGCCCCCCAACCTGCCTGGTTGAGTCCTGCATCCATACACTGGTGAGGTACCACACTACCACAAGGAAAATAAAGGAACAGAGAGAGTGGTACATCCTAAAATGTACCATAAGTGGTTTTAATACTGTACAAGTGGAAGGGACTCGGGAGCACTAAATCTCTGTGGGTTAGGGGCGCAAATTACTTGTCTTGCCTTGGATGCTGACAACCCACGCTACAAAAATCATTTTATTGGGGGTCCCTACAACTTGGGAAATTTTTTTAAGGGGTCACGACACTAGAAGGTTGAGAACCACTGATATAGATAGATGGTTTGGAAAAATAAACTAGAGTAAAATACAGATGTTTCTCCACACCCGTGGAGTCACCATTGTGACCAGTGTAGAGGTATGTCTTGGATATTCTAATGGAGAGCTCTCTCCCATGTCTGGTGACTCCTGTATACCAGAGTTTTGTTCCCACCCACCTCTGCATGTTTTAACATTTCCTGTTGCTTTTTGCATAACAAAGCGTAAATTCAACAAGAGGAGGAGAACTCTTCATAATAACAGTAGGTGCACAGATCTAGGAACTGAAACAAATCTTGCTAATAAAGTGGCAAGAGCGATATATAAAAGAGAAAATCTAGCAGCAACATGTTTGGATGAACTTATTCTTTAAAGCGGAGCTCCACCCAAAAGGGAAGTTCTGCTTGTTTGAACCCCCCCCCCCCCCCCCCCCTCCCGGCACTACCAAATTTTGGCACTTTTTGGGAGGTAGCGGGTACCTGGTTTTAAGATCATCGATCTATGACATTTCTGCCCCCGCTGCCTTCTGGGATACGCAAAGGTCCCAGAAGACAGCGGGACTGTACAGAAAGCGCAACGTGACTTGCACATACACAGTAGGAAACAGATTGTGAAGCTTCCTGTTTCACTTGCTACAGATACCAGCACCTGCACCCAAAGCCAATTGAAGAATCGGCTTGGGGTGCCGACATTGCTACAGTATTTGTACATGCTGACTTTAATTTTTTTTTTCTGAGGAAGCCTAGAGCTCCTCCTTCTTCTTCTTTTTTTTTTTTTTTTTTTTTTGGCTCTAAAGTCAAAAGGATTTTTTACCACAATGCATTACCTGCAGTAAGGTAAAACAATTTTACTGGCGGTCTCCCCTTATGTTATTGGCTAGATTACCAGGTGAAAACGGGGGGGGGGGGGGGGGGGGGGTGGAAAAAACTAACTCGGCCACCATCTGATTGTCAAGCTGCAATATATTTTGTTGCTTTTGGTTTAATACCACTTTGAGTAGCTTTTTCTGCTGTTCATTACCTGCCCTCCCCAAAAATGTTAGGGCCTGTTGGCATTGCATTACAAATGGCCATAGTTAGTGCATTTTTTCAGCCTCAAATAGTCCGTATACAGGTCTTTCTGTGTAATACCAACTGGCAATTCTTGTAGGCTGTCACTTTTGCTAGAGGTATTGTGAAATACACGTCTAGGTGCCCACATTTTTCCAAATGCCACTTTTCTTGCCTCTTAAATTCTGGAAATAGTCATTTTTAATCCCAGTAGAACTATGGCAGCTCCTGGAACTGATTAAACTGTTGACATTTTATAGAGTGCACTGTAAGCTATTAGTGTAGCTTTTGAACTTTTGCATTTGCCTAAAATTTATTTTTATCTTGTAAATATTTTTATTAAAGGGAGCGCTTGTGAGTGCCTTGACGGATGACACTTTACACCTTTGGAATCTGCGACAGAAGAGGCCCGCCATATTGCATTCATTGAAATTCAGTAGAGAAAGGTAAGAGGAGAAAACTGGCCTCACCACCAAATCGTATACCGAGTAACCATGAATGTTAATGAAGTTGATTTTTTAAATACTTTGGTATATTGTTTATAGGTTTTAACAGGTATATGGTAATGTGTTCTCTTGGGACAAGCTGTTTGTGGTGACCTCAAGCAGTTTTTTAATCTTGATCCATTTAAAGCATGCACTGAACGAAGAATTAAACTCTGCAAAATGCTCACCTCCACGTTCCAGTGATGCAACAGTTACTTCCCTCCCCAGCCACTGTCCTCTTCGCCCCGGGCTACTACTGGGTGCTGGATTTTTGGACTTGGACTTGAAAAACAAAAAGGCAAAACTATAAAAAAAAAAGCCTTTAGTTGTACTTTAATTTAAATTTCTCATTTGTCTTTATGGAGATCTGATTTTTGTCATATGCAATTCTGTCAAGGATTTTAGTGTCTGTTGGAGCAGTCTTTCGATTCACGTTAGAGTCTTCATTAAAGCGGTGTTCCGGCCGAAATTATACTTTTTAAATAAAAATACCCCTATAATACACAAGCTTAATGTATTCTAGTAAAGTTACTCTGTAAACTAAGGTATGTTTTGTTAGTTTTAAGCAGTAGTTTGTTATTTTATAAACTTGCAGCAGGCCGTGGCCATCTTAAGTGTGGGCATCTGAAGCCAGACTATTTCTTCCTGGATCTCATCCTTGCAGATCTCGTATATGCTCAGTGCAGCATAAGCAGTGTAATAGGTTTCAGGTCAGGTTTCCATAGCAACGGCAGTTTGAGAGGAAGTTGCTGCCCCTTCCCAGGAGGCATTGCAAACAGGAAATGATGCGATGGGCCGCGGCCAGGGAGCAGGAAGTGAAAAATGAATACAGCAGATATACAGTCTGTGCTGAAAAAAAAATAAAAAAAATATCCAATTTGTTTACAGTGCACAGTTTAGTGAGGGATGCTGAAGAGTTGTAAAAGTGGGTGGAACTCCACTTTAAGTAATTTTCTGGTACACTTTTCAAATGTTTAAATTCTTATAAATGTCTGCTTTTGTGAATTTTCTTATCAGTGGTGGAGCAAATACACCTACAGTGTTCCTACTTGTGTCTGTGTGATGTAGAGGAACATTTCCACAGGGGTACCTACTTCTATAAGAGTGTCTGAAATGTTTGTTTTATCACTTTAACTTCTGCCCCCTATTACAGCAGAATAAAACCTTTTGGCCTCGATAGGCAAGTAGTGACATTTGAACCTTTGGGCCAGATTACCTTTATTTCTGAAAAGGTTTTAACATATAACTTTCAGTTTATGTAACATCATAAAAATACCTTGATGCAGCGCAATACAAAATGACAAACACTTCCTTTTAATTAAAATAAATTATCCCAGAACATGCTATAACATGTGCGATGAATCAAATAAAATGTCCATATATTGCAGTCCATTGAAAGTCCTCCAGCAATGCGTTGTAAAATTCTCTATCTTCCACCCTTTCAGAAGATGTACACCCAGGTCTTTATTGGCTTCTTGCCCCTCTCTGAGCTGTATAGACTTTTACTACTCTAGTCTCTCCTGGCAGCGCCAAGCTCACCGTTGGGTTGCAAGTAAAAAAAAGAATGTGACCGATAGTGTGCTCTTTGTATAACCCTTTTATTTAAAAACTCATGAAATGAACACATTAAAAAAAAGCACTGTGAATCGGGCATATCATAGCTATGAGTAAGCACTGATTTCAGTGTGAAACGCATCAGATTTTTGTACCCCCTTGCTGTGGATTATTTGATGTGATCTTCGTTTTTTGCAATAAAAGCACAGGATTTCAATTCTTCTCGGTGTGCAGCCATCCAGAGTCTTCTTGCCATTACTTTCCGTATCATATAGCCGGCTTATTATTGTACAGGATTTATACAGCGCCAACAGTTTGCGCAGCGCTTTACAATGTAGGGAGACACTACACTAACAGTACAATTCAAAACAAGAGGGTTAGAGGAGCCATGCTCCTGTGAGCTTACAATCTAAGAGGGAGGGGCTGGTGAAACAAAAAAGTTGGGGACTGGGGATGAACTGATCAGGGGGGTAGAAGATTTGGTTGTTAGCTGGAGGCAGGATAGGCCACCCTGAAGAGATGAGTTTTCAGGGATCGCTTAAAAGTATATCTTCCTTCAGACCATGCAGCTCCAAGGTTCCCAAATATCACAGGCGTTTCACTCAAATTAAGCTTCAACAGGAGGCAAGCCCAATGAAACTTGAACATTGAAGCTGCATGCCACAAAAATGGAGTGCCTTAAATCTGTGTAAATGGAGCCGGTTATACAGAGCTTAATGTATGCTTGCCTATGCTTCAAAGGTTTAATCCCTGTGAGGTATCTTCTCACCATCTTATTTTGGGTACCGTTGTTCAGCAGTCTTAAATGGCCACTGTGCGTTGACATTACTCCCGTGCATGTGTGAGTCACTCATTCTGGCACTGTGCACTCAGCAAATGGCTGCGAGCAGTAAGGTAAATTTTATTTTTACACAGAAGAGGCATTGCATGCCTCCTCTGCAATGAAGAGCCTGCCTGTTTGCAAATTTTATTTTTTAATTTAGTGCCGCTTTAATACAGCTCTTGCAAACCTCCCAGAATTTTAAAGCCGCAAAATTGAAAGGATAATTTCACCTTTCTGAACATGTTAACACCCATATTTAGGGTGTAACAACATGTTTAGTATCTGCCCCTTCACCCCCTCCTTGTGACAGTGGGCCGGGTATTATCTCCCCGCACCCACTGTCATTATGCAAAAAGGGTGCGGCTGTGTGGGGCTTCAGTAGGACAAGGAAAACCTGTATATGGCGTTGCGCATTAGGACTACTTTGGTATAGGAACAAGGGTTATGACAAATGGTATTTTGTCCTTGTGAGACTACTTGAAGTTTAACTAAACTCCCTCTTAACAACCATTTTTTATTTTATCCGTCCCTCTTACAGAAAAGCCGATCATTTTTATTCTACTTTTTACAATTCTTTTCATGCTACAATCAGCACTTGGATTTCAAGCCTAGGTCGGGCCCTGCGGGTTAGTAACACATTGGGGTTGATTTACTAAATCTGGAGTGTATAATCTGGTGCAGTTGTGCATGATAGCCAATAAGCCTCTAACTTCATCTTGTTCAATTAGGCCCCTTTCACACTTATACGACTTGTCCCACGATTTGGGACTGCAAAGTAGCATGACAAGTCGTTCCCCATGATTTTCAATGACAACCATTCATATTAGTACAACTTCAAGTCGTTCCGACTTCAAAGTAGTCCCTGCACTACTTTGGTCCGATTTTTTTTGATGCCACTTACACAGGCATTCCTTGAATTCGGAGCAAAATCGCACAACTTTGAAGTCGCACAAGTGTGAAAGGGGCCTTATGCTTTGACAAAAAAAACCTGGAAGCTGATTGATTTCTTTGCAGAGCGGAACCAAATTTTGCACACTACAGTTTTAGTAAATTAACCCCACTGCCTCCTGGGATACCTGTGATGTAAAGAACCTGCCACTATGCAGCTTATCGTGCACATGAGTGGCAGATTTGGGCACAAACACTACCATGTGTTATAGTGGCAATTTGCCAGAAGCTAGCAGAATTCTTTCAGCTTATGTGCCTATGCCCCACCAATCTCTGCCAGGTCCTAAATACCTGGAAGACAACGATGATGCATATGCACATGTGCCATAGTTTTAAAGATGGTGGTGTGGGGGAGCCAATTCCATCAATGGTTTTGTTCCGCTTTAAGATAACAAAGGAATACATATTTTTAAGGGCAGACAAGAATTTTTTTTTTTTTTTTTTGAGTTATAGTCTTCCAATACTTTTCAATGCAATCCTGGTCAGAAGGACTGAACATGCTGCACTTGTCCTGTGTACTTTTGGTAGTGTTTGGCACTGCCAGTGTCTTCAGCTAGTCAAAGCACCCTCAGGGTAATTTTTGCTTTTAACCCCTTCTTACCTGGTTTGCTGGGTTGTGCTGAAACATATACACCCAGGGAATCAAGCGCAGTCATGCTGTGATCTGTTGCTTCTCTGCCACACCCTGAGTTCTATGCTACTCTATTAATTTTCTGCGTCATTTGGAGGCAGCTGTATATTTTGGGTGCTTGCAGCTGGCTGCAATAATGTGTTGACGGGTCTGACGTCCTTGAGCCACTCTGTAAGATGATTCCTCCTGGGGTATCTGACATCGATATCCTAGGAGGCTGCTAAAGCAAAGTAATGCTTGTTTTTGCCTAACTAAGTATTTAAAATTTACAAACTTTTTATATAGCAAGAAACGTTTCAAATTGTGCTTCTGTTTAATGTTTTTTTTTTTTCATGCTGATCGTGCCAGTTCTTAGCCAGTTAGCTAATTTCTGGAAGAGGAACGACAATGCTGCTAGATTGCTGCTGCAGCCTTGTTGCCCTCTCCCCTCAGTGGGAGCGCATCAGTTCTATGGGTTGTGTAGTGTTGTTGTGGTGTGTGTGTGTGTGTGTGTGTGTGTGTGTGTGTGTGTGTGTTTTTTTTTTTTTTTGATCGGTTACCATGTTGCTTGGATGTGATTGTAGTGCTCGGACCTAGGATTTCATGTGAGCATTTACATAAAACTCAAACATGTAGTTTGTAATTCACCCAGCCAATAACTACATAGCAGGGCTGGATAAATAGAGAATAAAACCACAAGTTGGCCTTTTATTTTGCTGTCACAGCATTGCATTCTGTTTTTAAAGTAACTGCTGCCCCCTAGACTGAACAGATTGCTATAAACTGCATTAACTGTCCACAGCTACGTCTCTAGTGAGAAGCTATATGTACAAAGATGGGGTTTCTGCTGATTATATTGTTGTGAGACTATCCTCACCACTGGCCCTAGGGGCTTACTATTTATAATGGCTAGAAGATGTGTCATTTTTAACAGTTTCATAGCTTTGTGGAGAATATCTTGCATTCAAGCTTAAATTCATTTTATATGGTGCTTGTTCTATGCAGAAGAGATGTCCCAAATATGTTAATCTAAATTACATCATGCTGAAGGTTAATGATTTAGTATGTCCTCACTAGTGGTTCTCGCACATATTGCTAAGCTTTGATGTTGCGTTTCATAGTAAATGAGTTTATTCAGTGGGCTTAATACTTTTTTTGGCCTCTGTTCCCAGATTTGATGGGTACATCAATACCTTCACATACACTTTATACAATGATGTCAGCTGAGTAGTGATTTCTTTTCAAGTTATTAAATATAGGACGTGTAGTCATAAGAAATGTGTATTTTTCTAGGCTATAGAATAGATACATGGAAATCCATGCTATTCCTGGAAGCACAAACCTCTTTCCTCATTAGAAGCAGGTTATGTGTGAGCAATTGCAGAATGGGGATTCTGTACGATAGCTGACATGTTATTTTAATAGTTCTCATCTGACACATGTTGGGCAATAAAGTGTTTTTTTTTTTTTTTTCTTTATAAGCATACACTACATTTCACTAAAATGTGAAATTGTTCAATGTATAAAATTCCTACACTGCCACTTTATATTAAAGGCATGCTGAATTAAATTGGAAAATAAAACCATGAAATTTGTACAGTAAATGCAGTTTACCTGTTAAGTCTTCAAACAAACCTGTAGTTCCAGCAAACAGTCAGAAACATGTATACATATAAAGGCTAGACCCTGCCAGGCTCCCTACTAGTAAACTTTTTAAAGGTAAGCTGCATCCAGCAGCTAAATACAGATGTACATGTATGAGAGTTATTACTTGCTAAAGGATTTGTATACGTCAGTTCACTTCTGCAATTTACATTTGCATAGCACTGGTATTGAGGACATACCTGTCTGGCAGGGCAGAAGTCCTCATATATTTTATTTATTTTTATTGGTACAGTTCAGGAACACTTAAAGGGGTTATAAAGGTTTATTTAAAAAAAAAAAACATACATGTTCTACTTGCCTGCTCTGCGCAAGGATTTGGTTCCCCGCCGGTGCTCCTGGCTCCTCCATCAGGTGCCCCTGAATCCCGCCACTGCATCCATTGACACAGATGGCAGGCTTCAGGCCTGCCCCCGCTCCAATGTCACTGATGATTGATGGCTCTTGCTGCTATCAATCTGTCAAATGAGGAGAGAGACAGTGGCTAGAGCCGCTGGGCTTGTGCACAATGGCGTTACACTAGTATCGGTATCGGTGCCGATACCGAGTATTTGCACAAGTATCGGTACACGTGCAAATGCACCGATACCTGAAACTGATACTTTCAGGATCGGTTCTTTGAGCTGTCAGTGGGTCTCCTCAGTGTTAACGAAGTCTGGTAATTGGAGCTTTAAAAAAAAAAAAAAAAAACAGCCGACAATGTTTACTACCAACATTGCTAAGCCCTGAAACACTAAAATAAAAAGTAACATTATTTCTTTTTATATATTTCTGTTTCTTCATCTGCAAATCAAAGGGATGAACAAATGTTCCTCTGTTTAACCCCTTAATAACCCTTCATTTTCTCTAATCAACCTTCACTCCCTATTCTCCGTTTTTTTTATATTTTCCTGATTTATTTTTTTTTGTTCACGTCTTTTTTATAAACGATTAAAAAATGAAACTAATTTTTTTTTTGGTTGAATGAATATATATATATATATATATATATATATATATATATATATATATATATATATATATATATATATATATACACACACACACACACACACACACACACACACACACACACACACACACACACACACACACACACACACACACACACACACACACACACACACACACACACACACACACACACACACACACACACACACACACGCGCTTCACATTGAACAAGCGCAAAATTAAAAAAAAAATCTGTTTTATTTAGTATGTAAAAAACTTTTCAATGCTTTGTACCATTGCTGACAGCCTGCTCCCTGCTCAGCGGGGAACAGCTATGCGATCCCCGCTGAGCAGCGGATCTTCACGGGGCGGATCAATACGGATCCGCCCCGCGTGAAAGGGGCCTAAGAGGGCAATGAAAATACAAAAGACTTTGCACACAGGTGGACATCATTTCACTAATTGTGACTTCTGAAGGTAATTGGTTGCACCAGAGCTTTTTAACGGCTTCATAACAAAGGGGGTGAATTTTTTTTATTTCTGAAAAATAGTTTTGTGTATATATTTTTCTAATTTTACTTCACCAACTTAGACTATTGTGTTCTGATCCATCACATATAATTCAGATTAAAAAAAAACATTGAACTAAAGGCTGTAATGTAACAAAATAGGTAAAAAGCCAAGGGGGTGAATACTTTTGCAAGGCACTGTAGGTACTGCAGCAGAGGGGAAGCCTTGAGTACCTGCTTACAGGTAAGACTTTTACAAGTGAGGTGATAAAATATAGGGTTACAGTAAATTGCAATTTAAACATTCTTTTCCTTTTGTGAGGAGTCACGTTCCCAGCTACCACTCTGGTGCTATCCCTGCTTTACTTGGCTAACAAACCTGTTTGCTCTTCTGTCTTCAAGGTAACTGTGCAGCTCTTTAACCATTATGAGGGCGTAGACCCATCCAGAAGCCAAGACTCAGTCACTTGAAGGAAACTTGAAGGCACTGAGGCTGCCATTGCTGACTGTTTGAAATTTCTAGCTGCCTGTCTGGCAATTATGCAGATGAGGACTTTTTTTTTGGTCTGAATTTTTCTGACCTGGAGCCTTTGGATCTGCCAGGCATCTAGGATTTAGCAATTTGCTTTAGCACAGTTGAAATCTTTTTCAAACTGTGCGTCCGCGTTGTAGAGGCTTGCCCTCACTGTCCTTGTGACGTGGCGAGAAATTGGGAAAACCTTCTCCCACTGGGGAGATGCCAATAAAATGGCCCCATGCTATTCAGTGCTAGAAAAAAAATGGTCAGCATCCACCATAATATTGAAGTGGATCTGTACTTTAGGACATCAAGTAAGTGGTCCTCTCTTGGATGTCCAATATGCACGTTGCATTTCTCCCATCATACGCAGTGCAAAAACTTCCAGGGCAGTGAAGCGGCTTTTACAAAGCCGAAGAAACCTACATTCCAGTTACCGTATATAGCGGAGGGAATTGCTAAAATGATGCCAAAGGTAATTGAATAAGCTGTGGGACCATAAAAGCCATGTTATTGTTGGGCCTGTTATGTGCTGACTGTTTGATGTGGGAGGAAAGTGCTTTTTTTTCAGTTTTGATGAAATGGTCAAGTTTGTGTCCACTTTGCACTAGTGCTTGGCTAAATTCTTCAATGCCTTTCTGCATGCAGTCTGGGCTGGTTAACCACACAAGCCCCGGACCATTTGGCTGGCAAAAGACCAGAGCACTTTTTGCGATTCGGCACTGCGGTGTCACTTTAACTGACAATTGCGTGGCCGTGCAACGTGTTTTTCCCCACAAATAGAGCTTTCTTTTGGTGGTATTTGATCGCCTTTTTTTTTTTTTTTTATCGTGACTGCGACATTATGGCGGACACATCGGACACATTTTTGGGACCAATTGTCCTTTTTATAGCGATCAGTGCGATTAAATTGCACTGATTACTGTAAAAATGACACTGGCAGTGAAGGGGTTAACCGCTAGGGGAGGGTTAAGTGTGTTCTGGGGAGTGATTCTAACTGTCAGGGGGAGGGGCTGTGTGTGACACATCACTGATCATATCTCCCGATCACAGGGAGCTATCAGTGACACTGTCACTAAGCAGAACAGGGAGATGCTTGTTTACATTAGCATCTCCCCGTTGTTCCTCTCCGTGAGACGATCGCGGGTATACCCACGGCGATCGAGTCCGCGGGACCCACGACCCAACTCGCGGAGCTTGGGACGCGCACGCGATGGCACGGCGGCAAATTCAAAGGGACGTACAGGTACACTCATTTGCCTGTCCGTGCCATTCTGCCAACATAAATGTGGCGGTCGGCAAGTGGTTAATCTTTCATCCTTTGACACACTGTATGTAGCGGATACCTGTCAGACCTGGCTGTCACTGACAGCTCTTGGCCATTCAGTGATTTTTTTTTTTTTTTTTGTCAGACATGGCATAATATTTACAGGCAGGCCAGGGTTTTTATTCGCCAAATAAGCATTCAGTTTGCAGATAGCCGCAGTCTACCTAATATGGTGTATTTTACAAGTACAGTAATAAGGGGAAGTAAACCTTTTTTTTTAAATATTAGGCCTAGAAGAAGTAGAGTTTTTATTAAAACCGTGTACCAAATAAGAGTCTTATGTCATTTAAAGTCTTTAAAAAATGATATATTTTTGTAAATTCGTCAGTGGTGTGTGGAGTTTAATGCTCGGCCGAGGCATCTAGTCATGAAAGTTAAAGGATACATCAGAATGTAGATACCTTGTGTGGATGGCACTGGAAACCAGGCTGTTCTGCTAGGTTCAGAGCTTGCACAGGATAGATCCATGTAATACACATACATCTTCTTTTTAAAACAATTGATTAGCCCTTTTAGAAATCTTTTTATTTATTTTTAGAAAGCATTTAAAGTGATGCGGTCATGAGGAAAGTTGTGACGCTGTCATTGCAGGCCACCTGGCTAATTGCCTGACATTCTGATTTCCTTTTTAGTCACACACCCAAAGTAAACTTCCTGCAAAAGTGTAGGAATTCTTTATCCTTCTATTTGTTCTGGGCTCACAGTATTGAAGTTTCAGCATGACTTTCAGGGAACTGGCATTCTCATAGTTCAGCAATGGCAGTCCTCCATGATTCTCGCATGAGTCCCTTTTAAACAAATCTTGAATTGGCATATCTGTCACGTTTACATCTGGTTATTAGTGTTGCCACCATAAAGAATAACTTGCCTCAAATCTGTCTGTAGAACAGTTTACATGCTTCTTGTGTTGGTTTCTTTTTGTTCAAGAAAAAATTATTTTCGCTAGCATTTTTTTCTTTTAAATATAAGATGGCATCCTCCTTTGGAAGAATTGTTCTTTAAAAGCAAGATTTTGTTTGAGATATTTGCATGATGGTCGAGTGTGGGAGAACAGCCTTAATCTTAAACTTCTAAGCAAGGAGCTTTACGGTTTTATTGGCTCCACTCCCTGCTGCTCTTCTTGTGTTCACAGTAATAGTGTTGCTTGGCAGCCACCTCCTGCGTGCGCATCATTCAAGCAGTAGACCTATTTATATAGTCTCAGCTCATCTCCTTTATTGCTGCATAGACTTGAGAGCAGAAAGCATGCATTATGTGTTTACACCTTGGCTGCATTCACCACAAAAACTGCAAATAAATAAATCCTCTCACCCATCTCTGTTATGAGACTATCTTCAACTGCCATCCATGGAACCCTATTATTCTCATCCAGGTGGGCCACATGCAGTTTAATACAGCTTGGAGCAGATGACTTGCTGATTGTGAAATGATTCTCAAAACTCTCTGCCATTACTAGATATAGAGGCGCGTGGCGATATTCTTAAAGTAGATGTAAAACCTAAACTAACAACTAAATGAAGCCTAACTGAATATTTGGTTTGCTAAAACATAGTGTATCAAACTATTTTCATTTTCTATAAATGGTGTTTTTCACCTTTTTTCCATCCTTTTAAGCATTTCAGATCTGTTGATCTCCTGTAGCCTCTTTACAGCACTCTATCATATGCATGCACTCCAGCAATGACTGCTTAGCTTTTCACGAGAGGGAACAATTGAGAGAGAATGGACACCCCATAATGGGAGGGACCTAAATACTTCATGGCAAGATCACAGAGTGGTGTTGAAAGCTGCTGTTTTTAAAGACTGAAAATAATGTTTGAAGTAACGTTAATGTAATGTTAACACTTGTATATGGGTTTTTAATGATTGGGTAGTCTTGGGCCAGTTTTTAGGCGGACCTGAACGGACGCTCCATAGACCTCTATGGAGCGACGGATGTCAGCGGTGACATTTCCGCTGACATCCCACCCGCTCCGATCCGCTAAAGTGTGACGGAGGAAAACTCTATTGTTCTATCCGCTAAAAATTGACTCTACGGTCCATCTTCATCTGATTCCCCCATAGAGGAGAGCAGCGCTCTGACAGGACGGTCTCTGCACAGTCTGCAGAGACACACCTGTCATCTGCCTGCTCAGCAGGGATCGACAGAGATCCCCCGCTGAGCAAAGCGGAGCCCGTACACGGACACGTCCGTGTGAAAGGGCCCTTAGTGTTTTCAATAAGGACGTTTTAGTCTTCCACAAGTTTTGGAAAAATGGGAATATGGGAGTCCACACCTAACCAACGTAATTGAACACAATGCTCAAATACAGGGTAGGATAATGGCAGACAGGCCTATAGTTTAGTAATATATGCAGCAAGCCCAAGAGGCAGAAACCAGATTTTACAACCAGTCTGCTAAAATTATAACCTTTTAACTGTGGAGACAGCCTTACTAATGGTTCCTATGTTGGAGCATAGATTTTATAAGTGCCAGAGCCACTATAAGAGGAGAGAATATCAATGTCCTTTACCCGGTATTCCAGGTTGGGAATAAGCCCCTCCTAAATTTAAACCTGTAAAATCTAAAACCTAATAAAGCCCTGTAAGGATCAGGAGAATATCTCATCAGAAAGTGAACCTAAAGTATTACCAAGGTATACCAGAGATTGCTGTCAAGAGACCCAGACTGCTACTTGATTCAGGAGGTGAAAAGTTCTTTCAGAAATTTGAGTTTTTCAGATTTGCCTGGACAAACTAACATATTTTACCTTGACATTGTGACTGAGCCTCCTGGCAAAGTTAAGTTTCAGGGTGCCCATTTCTAAGCAGGATGGCAGCCTGAAGTTCCACAATGACTTCAGGATCTAAATGAAATGTCCAAATTTGATTCTCATCCCATGCCCTGGGTGGATGAGTAAATGGAAAGTTTTGGTCTTGTCAGGTGAATTACCAACTTTGATCTTACTAAAGGGTATTGACAGGTTCTTAACCATGGCAAAAGAAAAGGCAGGACTGGTTACTACAGATGGGCTATTTTCAGTACGTTCTTCCTTTTTGGCTTTCATGGTGCCCTGGACACATTCCAAAGAATGTGTACCATGTTCTTAAGGCCCAAAATGTGTATGCTTCTGCATATCTGGATGACATTTGTAGTCTTGAATGAGATTCCTGCTATTCTTAGGCTTGAAATGGGATTCTCCCCTACAGATGGTCCCCAGAACAGACAATCAAAAAGTGGAAGCTAGGGTCAGAGATTTTCCTTTTTTAGGCAGACGATTGATGATCAACCATTCTTCAGTATAGTGATTAGCTCAGAGCCAAGAAAGCCAGGGTCAGAGCCAATGGTCAGAAAATGGTTTGGGACTCTGCAATACTCAAAGCATGATGGCATGTCACTTGTCCACTGTATGTTGGCAAAATGTAATTCTACAGATTTGACCAGTGGGGCAGGGTATGCGTCTGGCAGGATTATGGACTGTTTGTCTCATCTAGATTTCTCATGGTGAGGGTGTCCAGGGTTTACAGCAGGGTTTCTTGGATTTGTCTACAGGCCTTTTTTGCCAGTTGACTTCTCATGGCTCTCTTGGTCTGTCTGTTATGGGAGTCTGCTGCTGCGTGAGAAGTCTGACTGCAAACAGAACAATGAACCGGTATAAGTTTTGCCAGTTTTATGGAACTCATTCGGGTGAGCACCCTGTTCAGGAGTTGACCCAAGTTTTTAGTTAGTGACTCGGATAAGTAGATTTTTTTATTGCTGTACAAATTCTTCCTTCATTGAAACTATTTGCTGCCTTGCAAAAAAAAGTGCAGGACAAACATGCGTACGCAGTTCCTAGGTGTCCTTGTCTTGTGCATGGTTTACTGCTGCTGGTACCATTTTGAGCCTTTCCCCCTTACAAGTTTAACTTCTCTTTTTTTCACTATTCTCTGCAAGCACTATTTTTTTTATCTCCCTGATTTTATTTCCTAAATCTATTACACTGTGACATGGCTGTAAAGCCTTTTTCCCTTTTGTATAAATCTGGTACTGTGGGATATATTGAGCAGGATGTTGGCTGAATTTATAAAGGCAAATTTATAGTTTGCATTATGCTGTAGACCAGGCGTTCTCAACCAGTGGCCTGCCTGCTAAATGTGTCCCGCAAAGCCATCTGATGTGCCCCCCCTGACTTCAAACCTCTGGCAACCTGCACAGTCTCCTTTGGGTGCACGCTGCTATAATTCTGATTGCCGGTCCTCCATAATCCCAGCTGTTGTCATACACAAGCAGCTATTGCTTCTGGCTCCCTCCTTCTCTTTTCTTTCCTAACACACAGACATGGGGAGAGGCATCTTAAACTGAGTGGATTACATCTAGTGGCATTGATATAGGGGTTCTGAAGGTAAATTCTCCATTATCTGGTGCGTTCGGTGTCATTCTGGGAACATGAGTGCATTGTGTCCTTTTATCTTTTGCTTGATAGAGGCACTTATATTTCCCTGGTCTGTTTTTTTAGACTGCCAGTCCTTCTGGTAATTCAAGGGGTGGCTGCAAAGAACCTGATATAGTGAAGGCTGTAACACTGATTTGGACCTTTTTTGGCTGGCCACATCTGAGCACGAGAGTGGGATTAATGGTGATCTGGTTAATGAAAAAAACTAAATCTTTTGTGATTTTTTTTTTTTTTTTTTTTTAACAGTTTGTAAACATCCAACAGTGATTGGAACCATGGAAAATTATGATCCTGGTTGTTTACAATATTCATTATGCAATTCACAATAAAGATTTGAAATGCTGAACCATTTCATTTCATTGTGACCCACGACCGGTTACCAAATCACTTAAATGGCCCAGACTCCTCAAAAGGTTGAGCACCCCTGCTGTAGACTATCTCAATTAGCTTTTAGTTAACCAAGGACCTTACTATAAAATCAACTGTATTTTTATAAATATTTTAAAATGGACCTATGTACATTGTTCATGTTTCATTAAAATAACAGTGTGCTTAATCATTGTTTAATTGTGTTGCTTGTATTCATTTCAATTTTTGTGTAGTTGCTCAAGGTTGTTATATTAGGATTGTTTATCTTTACAAGACATGTCAGCTCTGAGGAGAGATATATGTTGACAGTCAAGAAAAGGGTCTCTTGTTCTTTCTACCATACTTTAATGTCTTGACGAGTAATGTTATGATTTTGCTTCCAGTCTTTGGATGATGTTACAATTTTTTGTCAAGCCTGACAAGTTGCTGTGAGAGTCACATTTAAGGAATGCCACAGAAATCGCATTTTAAATTGGAGGAATACTTAACAAATGTCTTTGTGAACCAATATTGTAAAGCTAGAACAGGTTAAACATTGCAGAACATTTTTATCCATCAAGAAACTCCCTGGACTGTACAGTAAACAGAAGAAAACGAAAATCCAGTCTTTTGGTTTGTCCACCCTTATCAGCAATTCTCCTAGGGAACTGTCCATGCAATTTCTGAAGATCATATGTTGGGTAATGCTATGCTTTTGTAGGCGGTTCTACTTGTGTGTCTGCAAGCAAATTTAAGTGTGGCTTGATGGAGGTCAAGGCATTAAGGTAATCGTAGCATTGGTTTCATAACTCGCTTTTATCTGCAGGTAGGTTTTTGATATGGGGGGCATTTTAAGTGCAGAACAAAGTAAGAACTGATCAGATGTTGATGGTAATATTCTGCGTGTACATCTCAGCAGTGGAAAAAAACACACTTTGATCGAATCACCAAATGGTTTTGTGAAAATGCAGCCCAAAACTGCAAGTAACCTCCACCTTGTTTCACTGTTGCATGCTACCATTCATGCACATTACTCAAGTTCTTTGAACAAAATGCCCTGATGAACTCTATATGTATGTAATCTTCCTTGGTTGTCCCTCCTATATGGTCTTTAAGTACAGACCTCCTATTAAACAAAATTGTATTTAACTGCTGAAGTCCTATACTTTTTACAGGAAAAGTAATGAAACCTGTGTGAGCTTAACAAATCTGTATTGCATGTTAACTCTGCATGGTCTGCACAACTGGAGGCCAGACAGGGTGGTGTTTTTTACTACATGCTTTGTACTAATAGTGCCCCTCTGCCACAGTAATCAGGATGCTTTAGATCAGGAGTGCCCAACCAGTGGCCCGCGGTGCCCTCTGATGTGGCCCGCGGTGCCCTCTGATGTGGCCCGCGGAGCCCTCTGATGTGGCCCGCGATCTCCTGCTCTAGGATAGGATAGAAAGAATACTGTTATTAAAGGTAAGTTTATTACTAAAGTCAGTGTATATATGGGCATATCTTTTCTGCAGTGGTTACCGGGCTGCTTTCAGACTGATCCGCAGGTGCAGAGCAGTTTACCTGCGGGTTACCTGCACTGAGCCATAGACTTCTATTATTACCTGCGAGTTTGGTGAGCTTTCTGAAAGTGCACCAAACCTGCAGAATATAATAGAAGTCTATTGCAAACTGCAGGAAAGCCAAAGGTATACTGCGTTGCACACGTGGTACGGGTATACCACAGCGCATCAGTGTGAAAGCAGCCTTGGGCCCCTTTCACACGGTCAGTCCGACTAATTGGAGCCTCCATTTACCTCTAAGTAGTGGCAGACATAAACCGACTTGTATTCTACCTCCAATACGATCCGCTAAAAAGTATCGTGGGCCGAGTCCGTGTCCGCTCTCCAAATGCAGAGTGGACACAGACATGCCATCCACCGCTCCGCTCATGGTTGCCTGCGACCAGTTACCAAGACGCTTAAGTGGCCCTCACTCTTCAAAAGGTTGGACACCCCTGCTTTAGATAAAATGATTTACAATTACTGGAGGAAACTGCAGATGTTAATGCTGGTATGCCTGATTTCATAATTTTTGTAAGAAAATTAACCAGAAATCTGGGTGGTTTTGGGCAACTACTTGCCTTTTTTTTTTTTTTTTCATTTAAGGGGTCACCTCTAGCATATTACAAGAATGGTAGTGCAGAAGGGCCCAGGAGCACATATGCAGAGTGTGAAGATGGCATGACAAATCAGAGCAGCAGCTTGGTATTGCTGGTTTCTTTCATGATTTAGGTTTTCATGATTTAGGCCTGGTTCACACTGGTGTGAAATATGCTCCCACTTTGGGAGAACGTCGCATACTGTGTATAAATCAATGGTTCCCTATGAGAGCCATCTAACCTAGTCCGACTTTGAAAAAGGTTTCTGCACTACTTTGGTCTGACCTAGGCACGATTTCAGCCCATTGATTTTGAATGGTATGTCGGATCATCATCTTAACTGATCCGACTTGTGGCATGCGACTTGTGCTCAGAGGATCTTAAAGGGGAACCCCATGCCAAAATTTACACAAAAAAAAAATGCGTGGGATCCCCCCTCCCCCTCACTACCATACCAGACCCTTCGGACTGGTATCCATTTTAAGGTGAACCCCAAAGCCAAAATAAAAATAAACGGTGTGGGGTCCCCCCAAAATGCATACCAGACCCCTTATCTGAACATGTAGCCAGGCTGGTCAGGAAATGAGGGGGATGAGCGAACGCCCCCCCCCCCCCCCTCCTGGACTATACCAGGCCACATGCCCTCAAGATGGGGGGGGGGGGGGGGAAGCTCTGCGCCTCCTACCCCAATCACCTTGTCCCCATATTGATGAGGACGAGGGCCTTTTCCCGACAACCTGGGCAGTGATTGTGGGAGTCTGCGGTAAGGGGGGCCCCCAGATCCTGCCCCCAATGTAAATGAGTAGGGGTACATTGTACCCCTACTCATTCACCCAAACGTGTCAAAAATAAACAGTACATAGGTTTTTGTCAAAGTCCTTTATTAAAAATGAAAAATGTCCCCTTTTTATAGCTCTACCGCATCTTCTTTCTCTGATTTCTTCTGTTTTCACTGATGCCTTCTTCCTCTGGTTCTTCTTCCGGTTCTTCTCCACTCCACTGAGGTCTTATTCCTCTGGTTCTTCTCCTTTCGCTTATGTCTTCTCTCGGTGCTAGCTCCCGCTGGTGTTAGCTCCGGTGTCTGCCATTTTCTTAGCCATTATGCCTCGGGCAGTGACATCACAAATGTGGGGTCTCTGGATGACTTCACTGGATGCCACGCCCCATGGCTATATAAGAAATGCCAGGTGCCTGAGCTAACACGAAAGCGGGAGCTAGCATTGGTAGAAGACCTCAGTGGAGGGAGAAGACACAGAGCTACGGCAGGGGATGTTCATTTCTAATAAAGGACTTTGACTAAAAAACCTGTGTACTGTTTTTATTTTTGACACTTTTTTTGGTACAATATACCCCATACTCATTCATATGGGGGGGTGGGATCTGGGGGTCCCCTTGTTAAAGGGGCTTCCAGATTCCGATAAATCCCCTGCTCGCCTACACCCTCAACCACCGCCCAGGGTTGTCGGAAAGAGGCCCTTATCCCCGTCAACATGGGGACAAGGTGCTTTGGGGGGAGCAGAGGGAGGACCCCCCATGTTGAGGGCATGTGGCCTGGTATGGCCCGGGGGGGGGGGGGCGGTGCTATCTCATCCTGTCCCCCCTTTCTGATCTGCCAGGCTGTGTGCTGGGATAAGGCTCTGGTAAGGATTTTGGGGGGCCATTTTTTTTTTTTTATTTTGGAGTGGGGTTCCTCCCTCAAGATTAATGCCAAACTTAAATGGCCTGGTATGGTCGGATCAAAGTCTGGTCCAGTTCATTAAAGTTTCATGGAAGTCGGACATGAAGTCGTCCGACTTCAATGTTGTTACAGTGTGAACCTGGCCTTAGGCCAGTTTCACGTGGGGTGGAGTCTGTTGCAATCGGCAGGGGATCTGTGAGCTGAACCCTTGCTTATTAGAGCAGAGCAGACGAATGACACATCAGTGATCGCTCAGTATCTGCAGAGCCCACTCTGCTTTAGGCCCCTTTCCCACTGGGGCGTTTTTCAGGCGCTACAGCGCTAAAAGCGCCTGAAAAAATCCGGCCCCATTCCCCAGCCGGAGGGCTTTCACACTGGAGCGGTGCGCTAGCAGGACAGTCAAAAAAGTCCTGCTAGCAGCATCTTTGGAGCGGTGAAGGAGCGGTGTATTCACCACTCCTATACCACTCCTACCCTGGTGAAGGAGCGGTGTATTCACCACTCCTATACCACTCCTACCCATTGAAATCAATGGGACACCGCGGTAATACCGCGGCAATACCGCTGCGGCGGCGCTTTGCGGGGGGTTTTTACTCTTTTTCGGCCGCTAGCAGGATTTAAAACTGCACCGCTAGCGGCCGAATACCGCGGCTAAAACTACGGTAAAGCAGCGATAAATATAGCGCTGCTTTACCGCCGACGCCACTCCCGCCCCAGTGTGAAAGGGGCCTTATGGATGGCTGGAAGTAAATGGACTCCGCTATCGGTTTACACCCAGATCTGATCTGCTCTGCCTAAATGTAAAAAGGTGGAGTCCTCTCCCATTTCCCCCCTCTTGTGGGCCTGATCGTATTCAGAGGTAGGCTGGTATCCTATCTGTAGGGAGGAATAGATCTTTCGATCAGGTCGGCCTGGGAAACTGAGGAGCAGATCTGATCAGAACACCTGTCTGGAAGGGGCTTCATAGCCACACTTACAAATATATTGACAACAAACCATGTGTTTAAAAAAAAAAAAAAAAAAACTCCTAGTAGTAGCAGTTTGAAAAATGATCCAATCCTTTTATCAGGTGAATGAGCTGCAGAACGTTGATGAATTGCTACCTTTATCTCCTCACACCTCCAAATACAAAATTAGTTTGTGGTTGTGACTGTTTTTTTCTTTTCATAAACATATAAAAAAATTGAACAAGGAGCAAAAGATTATTTGTAGAATACAGTGGAAGTCTTGCCTGTTTGGTCATATTTGAGTGTATGTGACTCCCATTTGTGATTTTTTTTTTTTTTTACAATGAATGAGTTTTGCAGTTAGCAAGGTGGTAATTTTAGTTTGGATCTAAGCAAATGGAGAACTTCTAGCTTGCTCTAAGCTGTATTACTTAAAGCTGAACTCTAGGCAGATGCAAGAAAACACTAATGAATGCATTTCTGTATTGCAAGATCATAAAATGTAAGCTTCATGCACACTCCTAGCAATAAAAAAAAAAAAAAGCCACAATAGTCTGAGTGTCAAGTGCTTGGACGTTTGTTTATTTGGCCAGAATATTAATTTATTCTGGCCATTGAAGTTAAAAAAAAAAAAAAAAAGGTTACCCTTGAAAGTGTGTGTGTGTTGTTTTTTTTTTTCTCCTGTTAACTTCCCTCTAAATTCCTCCAGTAAATGCTTGTGTGCAAGGACACATAGGCTAACGTGGAAGGGCATTTAGAGGCAGGAAAAAAATGTTGACTCCTGTAAAACAAGTTCAAGTGTGCGTGAGGCCTAACGGATTCCTCTTTTCACACAAGAGGTGGATGGAGGAATCTCCCTCCACTGGGACATTGTATTCTGACAGCTGTACCCACCACTGTGAGAGTACACCTAATTAGCAGATGCAGCCACTGAGCAAGACTTTTTCCAGCATGTCCCTTTCGACAGTGGTTGATCAAACGTTCAACTTATGTTGAGCAGGGACGTCCACGAAAAACACATCCCTAGCTGCCTGTAATGTGCAGTTATAGATTCTCAAAGATCACATCAAAGACTCTAAGGGTACGTTCACACTGAACGCGGGTTTAAAATTTCAAGCCTGCATTACAGTGCGAGTTTGGGGGCGATTTGAAAGACTGTGCGGGTTCATGCATAGATGTCTATTGAAATTGCCCCCAATGTCGCCAAAAGTAGTGCAGGAGCTAATTTTTTTTAAATCGGTGTGGTGCAACATCGCACCGATTGGGACAGTGCTGTTGCCAGCAACAGGCTGCGATTTGACATGTCAAATCGCTTTGATGTGAATGGGGGCTTAAGTCAGGTTACAGTTGGTTTCCAAGGAGCCTTTCACACTGGCTGTGTCCACTCTGATCAGCCGGGATCTGTGAACCCCCTGCTTGAAACAAAGCCGAACGGTAAAGATGTCACTTCTGTGACTTCCATGGCCGCTCAGCAGAGGCATCCTGCAGTCAGACAATATTAGCACAGCAAAACACTGTCACTTTAATTTTGCTGTGTCCTATTGTGCAGATTTCTTTTTTACTTCTTAGAGCAGAGATTCATCCGTATGTAAGTTGTCTTATGCCCCGTACACACGGTCGGAAATTCCAACCACAAAATCTGTCGGATTTTTTTCGACGGATTTTGTCCAACACTGGTGTTGCATACACATGGTCGGACAAAGTTGTCGGAAAATCCGATCATTCTGAACGTGGTGACGTTGTTGCGTACGACGGAACTACGTAGAGGCTAGAAGCCAATAGCTTTGGTCTCGTAATTTGATCTGAGCATGCGTGGCACTTTGTCCGTCGGAATTCTCTACACACGATCAGACTTTGTTGTCGGAAAATTTGAGAGCACAATTCCGATGGAAAAAGTTCAATGGAGCCCACACACGTCGGATTTTTCGTCGGAATTTCCGACCGTGTGTATGGTACAGCTAGAAAACTTTGGGTTTACCATCACTGTCTCTGTAACAATGGTCTCCAGGAGTGAAAAGAGGAATAGTGAATGTACCCAATAGAGACACAACCCAGGAAAAAAAAAAAAAAAAAACTTGAGGGGTTTAAAACCTTTCTGCCTGATCCAAAACAAGTGTTTTTTGCCTTTTGAATACACCTAAAGAAATTTGGGAAACCTTGATAATTGAATAGGTTAACACCTTTGTTTTTGCCTGAACTTTGAATGCATATCAAATACAATATATTTTCTTGTACTTCGTGCGCTCAGGTGTATAAATAGCTCAAAAATGGTCAAAGGAAAATAGTTTTTCAGAAAATACAATTACTTCTGCTCCTTTTTTAGGTGAGCTGGTCTTGATATTCGCATTTATGCTTTTTTTTGTCATGAGATACGGAGTGAATGTAAAGCCTTTTTTTTTTTTTTCTTTTAACTAACCCATACCTGCTCTGTGCAGTGGTTTTGCACACAGCATCCCCAACCCTGTCGGGTTCCCTCGATGGCACTGCTGGCTCCCACCATAGCAAGCCGCTTGCTATGGGGGCACTGCTGTATCCTTAAACACACAGAGCACCACCTAATCCCCCCCCCCCCGCTCCCTCACTGGCTGTGATTGACAGCAGCGGGAACCAATGGCTTCTTCTGTGCTCTGAGCTTATGAAGAGAGCCATTGTTCTCATGCACAGTACTGGATCAAGACTGGGCTTAGGTATGGCGGGGGAGTTATTGCACTCAGGTTTTTTACCTTCAAAAACCTTCATTCTTTAGAACCACTGTAAAGCCCAACTCCGCTCAAAGTTCTCCCTTGCAGTGATGCTGCCCCAGCATTGCAAGGGTTAACTACTCCTTTCTAGGGGCCAGAAAAGCACTTTTGCTTGTGGACTGTCTCTTGGCATCCTCATGTCCAGTGCATGGCTATGGTCTCTGCATTTGTTTTGATGACCTAAGGGGTATCCAGCTGCCAGAGTGCAGGGGAGAGTAGTCTACAGGGACCAGTCTAAGGCCGGGTTCACACTGTAACCCGCTGCGGATCACACAAGAGCATTGTGCGTCCCTGTTCCCTGTTTCAGGGACGAATCAGGGCCGATTCTATACCTGAATTCGGCCCTGAAACTGAGTCAAAGATGCACAGTGTTTTATGTGCAGTGCGCTCCGCAGCCGCAACAGAGATATGTGAACCGTCTCCATAGGGAGCCAGTCATATTCTCCTGCTATGCGAATTGGATGCGGTGAAATCCGCATCTAATTCGCATAGGTGTGAACCCGGCCTAGAAACAAAAAGGAACCTGCAGGAGCAGAGAATCAGGCAAGTTAAAACTGATCCCCTAGATATGAAATGAACAGTTAAAGGGCAAAGGGTAAGGGAGGACTTTGCTCTCTCTGATCAGCTTTAACTAGTGTGGCATATGTTGGAAAAGATTCAGGTGACTGTGTCCTGCAGTCACAACAGCTCTTGTATATGCATCCTCTGCTTCGTACTTAGATGCAAAAGTTGATCATACGGGGGCCTGTAGGAGTAACAAAAGATGATGCGGCAACTGGCACATTAGCAAGAACTGTTGCAAAATAAGTACACACTTCTTGTCTGAATGTGCAAACACATTGGGATACTAAGTGTTGTGTAAATGTGTAATAAACTATTCAAGCTTCCCCTTTTCTCAGTAAACAGCTTTACGCATTGAAATAGAAGTGTAAGGAAGCTAGGGTTATATGGTTTAGGCATCCAGTACAAGTGTGCAGGGTTATATGTCAGTTTACCTTCATGTACATGAACATACACCATAGTAATTTATATCTAAAATATTTGAGTTAGACATTTGTTCTGTACTGATGAAGTTGGATAGGCAATCCAAGACTGTCTTTTCTTTCTGGGTTTCAGCTGTGCCCTTATAGTGCTAAAAACGGTACTCTTTGACTTAAACTAATTTAAAAAGACATTTTATCAAAAAGTAGTACTCCCTAGAACTAAACAAAATGGGTGAGAGTTTATACAAGTGAGGAAGCCTCCGTTAAAATGATGTGCCTGGCTTCATTTTCTGCTGCATTCTGCATAAGAGGGCAATCAAACCAAAATGACCTTGAAAGGGATAATGGAAAAAATATCTGCTTAATTCTTAGTTTGTAGGACCAATCCGTTAAAGGTAAGCAATACCTTTTTTTTTTATTTTGTGATCCCTGCAATCAGATTTGCTCCTTTGGTGTGTTTTTTCCCATAATCTTCAACAACCTTCTTTGTTCAAACATCCCCTCTTTGGAAATAACGGACGATCTTCACAGTAGATATCTAGCAGAACTGATGCGATAAGGCATTTACCCTTATAAAATTAGCAAGGAATGCTTCCATTTTATGTGCTTTGAAGAGTGTGACTAGTTAGGGTAGTAGTGGCTGCTGTTAACCAATTTGCAATTTATTATCCACTTCCATTTTATCAAAGAATAGTTCAGATAATAACCTTTTTAACCTGCCATTTTTACATTGCGACTATTGCGTGTTTCAAAGTCATCTTGTTCTTTTGCCCTTTACTGGTTTTGATGGCCATGAGATTATTCTGTTTTGCTTTGCTGATTTTGGACCGATTAAATGTGTCAAACACTCCTAAGAATTAACTTAACACGACACATTGGTTGTGTGTGTGTTTGTTTCTTTTTTTTTTTCTTCTGAAATCCATCAAATTAGCAGTCAAGACATCTGTATGACTAGAAGGTTGTGCTCTACTACAATGTTTAAAACCATAGTACCAATTTAGTTGCCCTTTGTTGGAAAATGCTACAATATACTATTGCACATCCCATTTTTTAGTTTTTTTACCCCTGTGCCCTTGCACATCATTTTTTGGCAGTGGCTGCCATCCTGCTTTGTTTGCTCGCATGTTAAGCCCAATACATTCTGTATGTTTTAGATGCCCAATTAAAAGAACTAATTTCCCCAATAATTAAGGGTACAATTGGTGATTGTTTTCAGTACAGTTTTTTTTTTTAAATATAACTCATACACAAGCTCTATCTTGGCAACCAAGGCTTTTGACAAATAAATGCTAATGGGTGAGGGCCTAGCCCTGGCCAGTAGGTGATTGATTTAGGCTTGGGGAGTTATTCATCAAGTTGTCAAAGACGCTGATTGGTAATTTCAGAGATTCTCTTTATCCACTTCAATACAGGGCATTTTTACCCCCTTCCTGCTCAAGCCAATTTTCAGTTTTCAGCGCTGTTGCACTTTGAATGACAATTGCGCAGTCTTGCTGCACTGTACCCAAATGAAATATTTTTATGATTTTTTTTCCCCCACAAATAGAGCTTTCTTTTGGCGGTATTTGATCATCTCCGCAGGGTTTTTTTTTACGCTATAAACAAGAGCGACAAGTTTGGAAAAAAAATAAATTTTTCTATAATTATCCCAATTTTTTTTTTAAAATGTTTTTCCTCAGTTTAGGCCGATATGTATTCTTCTACATATTTTTGGTAAAAAAAAGCATTGCAATAAGCGTATATTTTTTGGTTTGCGCAAAGGTTATAGCGTCTACAAAATAGGGCAGAGAATGTAGAGCCAGATGCAACAGGCTGATTGACAACGGACACTGGGATTGATTTACTAAAACTGAAGAGTGCACAATCTGGTGCAGCTCTGCATAGAAACGGTGTTTACCATTCTTTAGTCTGTTAATCAATAGCAGTCTCTATACAGACTCCTATTGATTTTATTATCTACAATACAGATGAAGCTACACAGAAAGTGACTGTCTTCAATCCCTTTTTGTTTAAAAAAAATAAAAAAGTTGTAAAAAAATAAAAATAACAGACATGCATCTAAATCTCTCTTGTCTCTTAAGCCTGATTTCAGATTGCGCTCCAGAGGCTACTGACAGGCAGTGAGGAAGCGATGCAACATCTGCTCACCACCTGTTTTAAGCAGACACATGCGCTGCAACTGCATGCATTGCAGGGCATTTGAGGTTCTTCCTTATTGACTTGCTTGTGAGGCCATATTTAGATGCACAGGTGTCCTGTGCATTCCCATGCAGGCTGTACCATTCATGTCAATTGGAACACACCAGCTGCATGGGAATGCACGGGTGTTCTGTGTAGGCCGTTTCATCCGTATCAGTTGTGACGCAGCAACTGCATGGACACAGCCACTGCTGCCAACTTGACATCTGTGTGGCTGCATGTCCCCGAACTCACACAGTCTGTGTTTTTTGGAGCTGTGCACCTACACGGATATTAGATCTGTCCTCGCAGCGGATGAATTCTGACTGCCTGCACAGGGATGCACAGAACACCTGCATGAAACCCGACCCTCCATGGACGTTCATTTTAGTACACCCCATGTGAACAAGGCCTTAGCAGGAATTTTGTAAGTTATGCAGTGTGCTAAAAAAGTTTTTATGCGTTTTGTGTTTTTTTTTTTCGTGCAAACAGCAATATAATAAACATTTGTGCAAATATCGTGGGGCTTTTAAAATCAGTAGCACTTTTTTTTT
This sequence comes from Lithobates sylvaticus, assembly GCA_028564925.1. Taxonomy (NCBI): domain Eukaryota; kingdom Metazoa; phylum Chordata; class Amphibia; order Anura; family Ranidae; genus Lithobates; species Lithobates sylvaticus. The sequence continues at coordinate 157,656,654 of CM053028.1, forward strand.
TATTATACTTGTCATGCGCTTTCAGAAAATATGGTTTGTGGTGTTTTTTACAAACTCAGAGAGCTGTAAGTAAAAACCTCCCCGATTTTTTTGAAAAAGTTAGTTTTGTACAGTTTTGCCTAGGTTCATTTTTCACCGTTTTTTAAAAAGGTGTAATTTTAAAATTTACAGATTGTTATTTACTCAATACAGGTTAAACTTTTATATTTATTATGAATTTAGTAAACTTTGCTATTTATCTGCTACTAATGATTTTAGTATATTTTTTGTCAAAATATTGTTTTGATAAACATTTGTGCAAATATCATGGTGGGTTAAAAATCAGAAGCACCTCCTTTTTTATTCTACTGCTTTTAGAAAATATATGTGGGATATTTTACAAACTCTGAAAGCTGTAAGGGAAAGATAAAAAAGTGATGGAAAAATTGCAAAAATAGTCTGGCCTCCACAGTTTAAATGTGGAGCGCAGGGGTTAAAGGATAAATACACATCTCAGGCCAGAAGTCTTCTGCTTTCTGGCTGTGCAGTATGCAGCCACGAGATGGAGAACTGGCATGGGATGTAAAGAATCCCCAGAGGTCGCTGCTGTTGGCTCAAGGTAAGTGTGCCTCTCTGGAGAGGGGGATGGGATTGGTTAGGTCTAGAGTTGAGCGGACACCTGGATGTTCGGGTTCGGCAGGTTCGGCCGAACTTCAGAAAAAAGTTCGGGTTCGGGACCGAACTTGACCCGAACTTGACCCCGAACACCGAACCCCATTGAAGTCAATGGGGACCCGAACGGCTATAATAAAGTGTCGGCTCCCGTCCCCCTTAATACAGAGAACAGTCATTGAAGTCATTTATTTTTAAAAAGTTAGTCATAAAAAGTGTTTGTTTGGGGACCTGGGTCCTGCCCCAGGGGACATGTATCAATGCAAAAAAAACCTTTTAAAAACGGACGTTTTTTCGGGAGCAGTGATTTTAATAATGATTAAATTGAAACAATAAATGTGTAATATTCCTTTAAATTTCGTACCTGGGGGGTGTCTATAGTATGCATGTAAAGGGGCGCATGTTTCCCGTGTTTAGAACTGTCTCTGCAAAAAGTGTCATTTTTTGCAGAAAAGAAAGCTATTTAAAATCACTCGCGGCTATATGGATTGTCGGCTCCCGTAATACAGAGAACAGTCATTCATTGAAAGTCATTCATAAAAAAAAAGTCATTGATAAAAAAATAAAAAAAACAAACAAAAAAAAAAAGCGTAGGGGTCCCCCCAAATTCAATAACCAGGCCCTTCAGGTATGGGATGGATATTAAGGGGGATCCCAGCCAAAAAAAATGGCGTAGGGTCCCCCTCAAAATCCATACCAGACCCTTATCCGAGCACGCAACCTGGCAGGCCGCAGGAAAAGAGGGGGGGGCGAGAGCGGCCCCCCCTCCCGCCTGAACTGTACCAGGCCACATGCCCTCAACATTGGGAGGATGCTTTGGGGGTCTAAGACCCCCAAAGCCTCTTGTCCCCATGTTGATGAGGAAAAGGGCCTCGTTCCCACAACCGTGCCCGGTGGTTGTGGGGGTCTGCGAGCGGGGGGCTTATCGGAATCTGGAAGCCCCCTTTAACAAGGGGACCCCCAGATCCCGCCCCCCCCCCTGTGTGAAATGGTAAGGGGGTACAAAAGTACCCCTACCATTTCACCAAAAAAGTGTCAAAAATGGTAAAAATGACAGGAGACGGTCTTTGACAATTCCTTTATTAAAATCTTCTTTCTTCTTTCTTCTGGTCTTCCTTTCTTCATCTTCTTCTCCTTCCGGCATCTTCTTCTTCCATCTTCTTCTTCCTCCGATCCGCTTCTTCTTGGCCTTCTCGTCCAGCATCGGTGTCTCTTCTGGGCCGCTCCGCGCAATGGGAGGCTCCCGCTGGGTGAGGCTTCTCTTCGATATCTTCTTCCACGGCGCCGGTATCTTCTTCCAGGGCGTCGGTCTCTTCTTGGGCCACTCCTCGCAATGGGAGGCTCCCGGTGTGTGAGGCTTCGCTTGGGCTGACAGTTCTTTTATAACGGAGGGCGGGGCCACCTGGTAACCCCGCCCCCCTCTGACGCATGGGAACGTCATGGGGAGTTCCCTATGGCTTTCCCCGTGTCAGATGTTCCCATGCGTCAGAGGGGGGCGGGGTTACCAGGTGGCCCCGCCCTCCGTTATAAAAGAACTGTCAGCCCAAGCGAAGCCTCACACACCGGGAGCCTCCCATTGCGAGGAGTGGCCCAAGAAGAGACCGACGCCCTGGAAGAAGATACCGAAGAGAAGCCTCACCCAGCGGGAGCCTCCCATTGCGCGGAGCGGCCCAGAAGAGACACCGATGCTGGACGAGAAGGCCAAGAAGAAGCGGATCGGAGGAAGAAGAAGATGGAAGGAGAAGATGAAGAAAGGAAGACCAGAAGAAAGAAGATTTTAATAAAGGAATTGTCAGACCGTCTCCTGTCATTTTTACCATTTTTGACACTTTTTTTTGGTGAAATGGTAGGGGTACCCTTACCATTTCACACAGGGGGGGGCGGGATCTGGGGGTCCCCTTGTTAAAGGGGGCTTCCAGATTCCGATAAGCCCCCCCCGCCCGCAGACCCCCACAACCACCGGGCACGGTTGTGGGGACGAGGCTCTTGTCCTCATCAACATGGGGACAAGAGGCTTTGGGGGTCTCAAACCCCCAAAGCATCCTCCCAATGTTGAGGGCATGTGGCCTTGTACGGTTCAGGCGGGAGGGGGGGGCGCTCTCGTCCCCCCCTCTTTTCCTGCGGCCTGCCAGGCTGCGTGCTCGGATAAGGGTCTGGTATGGATTTTGAGGGGGACCTCACGCCATTTTTTTGTGCTTGGTTCCACCTTAAAATCCATCCCAGACCTCAAGGGTCTGATATGGATTTTGAGGGGGACCCTACGCCATTTTTTTTTTTTTTTTTTGGGCTGGGATCCCCCTTAATATCCATCCCAGACCTGAAGGGCCTGGTTATTGAATTTGGGGGGACCCCTACGCGCTTTTTTTTTTTGTTTTTTTTATTTTTTATCAATTACTTTTTTTTTATGAATGACTTTCAATGAATGACTGTTCTCTGTATTACGGGAGCCGACAATTCATATAGCCGCGAGTGATTTTAAATAGCTTTCTTTTCTGTAAAAAATGACACTTTTTGCAGAGACAGTTCTAAACACAGGAAACATGCGCCCCTTTACATGCATACTATAGACACCCCCCAGGTACGAAATTTAAAGGAATATTACACATTTATTGTTTCAATTTAATCATTATTAAAATCACTGCTCCCGAAAAAACGGCCGTTTTTAAAAGTTTTTTTTTTTTTGCATTGATACATGTCCCCTGGGGCAGGACCCAGGTCCCCAAACACTTTTTATGACTAACTTTTTAAAAATAAATGACTTCAATGACTGTTCTCTGTATTAAAAGCACTCGCGGCTATATGAATATCAATTCATATAGCCGCGAGTGCTTTTAAAAGACATTTTAAAAAGCAACATTAAATCCCCGAACACCGGACCCGAACATACAGTCAATTGTTCGGGTCCGGGACCCGAACACCCTAAAGTCCGGTACGGACCCGAACTTTACAGTTGGGGTTCGCTCAACCCTAGTTAGGTCACTTCAGAGGCACACTTGGGACTAAGTGCACTTTCTCAGTCAAAGCCAATGCAGTACCAATACATAGACAATGCAGTTTTGACTTGAGTGCTAGGATTCAGTTTTCACCACTGTTCTGCAGCAGGTGCTCTGGACTGAAGAGTCCACATTTTTAAATATTCAGTTATAAGTAATGATAGTTTGTTCCCTGAAGGTCTGAAGTCAAATACCTGAGCTTGGTGGTTCAGACTGGCAGATGTTTTGTTTTTAAGGCCTGGTTCACACTGATGCAGCTTGGGTCACACTAAATCGCATAACAATAAAGACATTGCTTAGATTGGTGCCATGCGACTTTGGAGAAGGGTCTTGTGCTACTTTGGTTGATGCAGTGTGATTTTGTGGTCCATAGACTTCAATGGAAACGCATCAAAACATACCAGGCCACATACCCTCAACAGGGGACCCCCACTGGCAAAGCACCTTTCCCTGTTGATGAGGACAAGGCCCCCCCCCCCACAACCCTAGCCTGGTGGTTGTGGGGGTGTCAGGGGTAGCTTATCAGAATCTTGAAGCCCCCACATCCTGACCCCACGTGTGTGTGTGTGTGTGTGTGTGTGTGTGTGTGTGTGTGTGTGGTGTTTTTTTTTTTTTAATTTACATTCTGGTGTCGGTGAGGAATTCCCTGCTTGCAACAGGGATGATGCCAGTGGGTGCCAGCTCCTCGACTGAAATCTCATCCCTGCTGGCCGCAGGGGATCAGTCGCAGTAATAAAGACGCATTAAAAAAAATTATCAGAAATGCACAAAGTCACACTGCAGCTGCACTCCAAAACCCCATTGAAAATTGTATCAAAATCACACTGCACTAGTATGAACCCAGCTTTGGTGTAGGGCGTTCTGTACAAAACCCACCTGCATTGAACAGTTAACTACCTTGCTGGATAAAAGAGCAGGACAAACCTTCTTGGACTGTTCTTGGGTGTCCCTGTCTTGTTCATGGCTTACTGCTGCCACTACCAGTTGAGCTTGGCTACATAGTGTATATGACACTTTAATAGTATTCATTCCTCTGTTTTTTTTACTTTTTAAAGCAACTGTTTTTTTTTTTTAAATGCTGTATGTAGTCAATAGATGATTGACTCGAAGGGTTCTAAATACCACGTGTAACTGTCAGTTGCCTTGCTCTTTGAAACTTAATTTGTACTTTGGCAAATACTTGCAAAAATATTTGGTCAACATAAAGTAGTTTGCAGCTAAGACAGTAGTTATAAATGGGCATTTCAGAATGTATAAAGAAATTCAGAGTAGAACGCTAGGAAAATGTTGCTTTTGTTCCATACATCTGTTTAGCAGATATTTGCTAGCCCCAACATATGTACAGTATGTTAAAATAAAACCAGTATAAAAACGGCAGGAATTTATATTTTAATGCACTAGAGCTTGTGTATACTGAAGAAAAATTATTTAGGGGATGGAAAGAAATACAACCATCCAATATATAAAAAGTGTAAAGTATATGCAAGTCCAGTCACTAAAATTCTATGTAAGATTTACCATGTCATGCTATGTTATTTCAGGTCTTTAAAAAGAGAAGTATCGGCTTCCTGAAGAAAAAAAAAAAAAAAAGTGTTCTCACCTAGGTAGATGCAGCATTGATCCAATGCTGCTTCTGCACTGAGAATTGAGTGATCAAACAGTGCTGGTTGCTCAGTTCTCCCCTCTGAGCAGAGAGCTGTGACTGTCAGTTGCTGCTTTCTGCTCTGGAGCACTGGGCTTTGGAGGGGAGGGAGAGCAACTGGCTCAGTCTCCCAGTGTCATGCTGAGCCAGCTGCCAGTCCAGGCATCTAGTTGCATCTTAATTGAAAACAAACTGCACTCCTGTGATTAATAGAAGTATAGCTGTTCAATAAAATCTTTATGGAAAAAAAGAAAAAGTATAGCCAAAATAGCTTTGGCCATATTTCTCCTTTAATATTGTTATAGCTGCAGCTTTCTTGAAAAGATCGGATAGTCCTACCGCGAAGGGCCTTGTTCTGGCACTTTCTGTTATAGGGTGGCAATACTCTATCCTTGTATCGCAATTGTTTTGCATTGTCACCCTGTTGTGTGCTTCCAGTAGAGAATAAATCTAGAGATGCACCGACATTTCATGAACCAAAACATATCCGCCAAAAATTTTGCAAATAAATAAAAAGATGCCAAAAATGAACACGATTTTTGCTGCAATTTATTTATTTTTTAACCACAATTTTAGCTTATGGTGTGTTTTTCATATCTTGTGACTCAAAAACGGCATCAAAAAGTAACATGGGGTCTTTTTTTATTGATGTTTTTGTTGCATTTTCAATGCATTTCAGCAGGGAGGTTAGTTTTTGGCGTTTTTTTTTTTTTTAACTGACCAAAAAATGCAGAATTTTTTATCCTTTCTTGTGTAAAAGGTACATGTTAATGGTTGAAAAATTCATATTCATTCGTCGAGGACATTTTTTGTGTGTATGTGTGTATGTGTGTGTGTGTGTGTATATGTGTGTATATGTATGTATGTATGTATGTATGTATGTGTGTGTGTGTGTGTGTGTGTGTGTGTGTATATATATATATATATATATATATATATATATATATATATATATATATATATTAAACATGTATATTATAAATTAATTGTGCTCATAAGTTTACATACCCTGGCAGGATTTGATTGCTTAGCCATTTTTCAGAGAATATGAATAACACACATTTATTTCACTCATAGTTAGTGTTTGGCTGAAGCCATTTATCAATCAGCTGTGTTTACTCTTTTTAAATCATGATCACAACAAACTACTCAAATTACCCTGATCAAAAGTTTATATGCCCCAGTTCTTAATACAGTGTATTGCCCCCTAACATTAATGATAGCTTGAAGTCTTTTGTGGATGAGGCTCTTCATCTTCTCAGATGGTAAAGCTGCCCATTCCTCTTGGCAAAAAGTCTCAAGTTCGTGTACATTCTTGGGCTGTCTTGCATGAACTGCACGTTTTTGAGATTTCCCTTGTTTCTGGTATTGAGGTCAGGAGACTGAGATGGCCGCTTCAGAACCTTCACTTTATTCTGCTGTAGCCAATGACAGGTCGACTTGGCCTTGTGTTTTGGATCATTGTCATGTTGGAATGTCCAAGTACGTCCCATGAGCAGCTTCCTTGCTGTTGAATGCAAATGTTCCTCCAGTTTTTTTTGATAACATACTGCATTCATCTTACCATCATTTTTGACCAAATTTCCTGTGCCTTTTGTAGCTCACACATCCCCAAAACATCAGCGATCCACCTCCGTTTTTCACAGTAGGATCGGTGTACCTTTCATCATAGGCCTTGTTGACTCCTCTCCAAATGTAGTGTTTATGGTTGTGGCCAAAAAGCGAAATTATGGTCTCATCAGTCCCAAATGACTTTGTGCCAGAAGGTTTGAGACTTGTCTCTGTTCTGTTTGGTGTATTGTAAGCGGGATACTTTGTGGCATTTGCGTAGTAATGGCTTTCTTCTGGTGACCCATGCAGCCCAGCTTTCTCGAAGTGCCTCCTTATTGTGCATCTTGAAACAGCCACACCAAATGTTTTAAGAAAGTCCTGTATTTCACCTGAAGTTATTTGTGGGTTTTTCTTTGCATGCGGCTGAAATTTTAGTTGGTAGACTTGACTGGTTTGGTTTCAACAGAACCTAATTTTCCACTTCTTGATTTTATTTTGTACAAACACACAAGCAAACAGATTACAGGTGAAGATGATTACCTTTAACCACTTAAGGACCGCCTCCTGCACATTTACGTCGGCAGAATGGCACAGCTGGGCCCATCAACGTACAGGTACGTTGTCCTTTAAGAGCCCAGCCGTGGGTCGCGTGCGCCGCCGGTCCTGAGCTCTGTGGAAGCGGGACCCGCTCGCCGCTGGTGTCCCGCGATCGGGTCACAGAGCTGAAGAACGGGGAGAGGTTTGTGTAAACAAACCTCTCCCTGTACTTCCTAGTGAGACTGACACTGATCATCTGTTCCCTGTCAAAGGGAAAGAAGATCAAAAAACACACACAGGACATACTTAACCCCTCCCCGCCCCTTAGTGGTTAACTCCTTCACTGCCAGTGTCATTTACACAGGAATCAGTCCATTTAAATAGCACTGATTGCTGTATAAATGACAATGGTCCCAAAAATGTGTCAAAAATGTCCGATGTGTTCACCATAATGTCGCAGTCCCAATAAAAATCGCTGATCGCCGCCATTACTAGTAAAAAAAAAAAAAAAATATTAATAAAATTGCTATAAAACTATCCCCTATTTTGTGAACGCTATAACTTTCGGTCAACCCAATCAATCGCTAATTGCGTTTTTTACCAAAAATATGTAGAAGAATACGTATCGGCCTAAACTGAGGAATATTCTATATAATTGGATCTCTTTTGGGGATATTTATTATAGCAAAAAGTAAAAAATATTGCATTTTTTTAAAAATTGTCGCTCTATTTTTGTTTATAGCGCAAAAAATTAAAACCGCAGAGGTCATCAAATACCACCAAAAGAAAGCTCTATTTGTGGGGAAAAAAAGGACGCTAATTTTCGTTTGGGAGCCACGTCGCACGACCGCGCAAATGTCAGTTAAAGCGACGCAGTGCCGAATCGCAAAAAGGGGCCTGGTCTTTTGGCTGCAAATTGGCCCGGGGCTTAAGTGGTTATCCATTATGGATAGCCATTCAAACCCCTTTGTGTCAACTTGTGTGCGTGTTATTAGGCCAAAATCGCCACGGTATAAAAACTTTTGATCAGGGTCATCAGGGCCGATTTACATCTGCAGAATGGTGCTGGTGGGCAAAAGGGCGTACAACTAGAAGAAGTGGCGCTGCGGGTGCCCGCAATCATGTCACGGAGAGGTAGAATGGGGAGATGCTTTGTAAACAAAGCATTTCCCCGTTCTGCCTAGTTACAGGACAAAGATCACTGCTCTGTCATCGAGAGCAGTAATCACCGTTGAGGTGTAGTCCCCCCCCCCCCCCCCACAGTTATAATCACTCCCTAAGATGCACTTAACCCCTTCACCACCCCCTAGTGGTTAACCCCTTCACTGCCAGTGTCATTTACACAGTAATCAATTCATTTTTATAGCAGCGATTGCTGTATAAATGACAGTGGTCCCAAAATAGTGTCAAAAGTGTCTGATCTGTTCGCCATAATGTCGCAGTCCTAATAATCACAGATCACTGCCATTGCTAATAAAAAAATTTTTTTTAATAAACATGCCATAAAACTATCCCCTATTTTGTAGACGCTATAAATTCTATAAATTTAGTGCAAAGCAATCAATATACGCTTATTGCGATATTTTTTGTAAAAAAAAAAAAATGTAGAAGAATACATATTGGCCTAAACTGAGGAAAAAGTTCGTTTTTTTTTTTTTTATATAGCAAAAAGTAAAAAAAATTGCGTTTTTTCAAAATTGTCGCTCCTTTTTTTGTTTATAGCACCAAAAATAAAAACTGCAAAGGTGATCAAATACCACCAAAAGAAAGCTCAATTTGTGGGGAAGAAAAAGGACATCAATTGTGTTTGGGTACCACGTCGCATGACCACGAAATTGTCAGTTAAAGCGACGCATTGCCGAATCGCAAAAAGTGCTCTGGTCACGAAGTGGGTAAATTCTTCCAGGACTGAAGCGGTTATGGAGTAAACACACTTGATTGATAATAAATTGCTTTAGCCAAAAATTAACCATGAGTGAAAGATGTTTTTGTGTCATCATTCATAGTCTCTGAAAAATGGCCAAGAAATCATAAATTCAGCCAGGGTATGTAAAACTTATGAGCACAACTGTGTATGTGTATTTTATATGTATGTATGTGTATATGTGATATATATGTATGTATGTGTGTGTATATATATGTATGTGTGTGTGTGTGTGTGTGTGTGTGTGTGTGTATGTATATGATCTTTTTATCTTTTTTTTTTTTTTTATATTTCTTAGAACTTATCTGTAAATACACAGTTTTTGTGCTGGAGGGGATTATTTATTATGGCATTCATCACATGGCCACACAATACAGGATTCCAAAATAAGATCATGCCAACATAACAGTGGCAGTGTGCATAGAGCAATAACCCAAAGACCAATTGTAGCAGTTGGGCTGCTGAAATAATAATTATGACTTGAAGCTATTGGTTTCTTTGCACATTGCTATTTGCCTTATTCAGTAAGTTTATTCTTGACTGAAATGAAAACTGTTTTATAGCCTGGTTAAACTAAACCTGTGTCAATTCATAGAGTGCATTTTCTCAAAAAAAAATTAAAAATCATAGGCTTTGCTTAATATGAGTAAAGCTGAGCATTCTTAAACAACAACTGTTATAATATAAAGGGATTTGAGCTGTACAAAAATCCACAGGCTTACGTTTGCTGATACTGCTGTCAACCAAGTACAGACGGTCCCCTAGTTACAAACATCCTACTTACAAACGACTCCTACTTACAAATGGAGGGAGACAACAGGAAGTGAGAGGAAATCTACCCCTCGGACGGGAAATTATACACGGTCGGAAATTCAAACCACAAAATCCGTCAGATTTTTTCCGAAACTGGTGTTGCATACACACAGTCGGACAAAGTTGTTGTGGAAATCCGATCGTTCAGAACGTGATGACGTTTGTTATGACGGACGTACATATTCGCCAGCACACCATGGATCGAGGAAACTTCGTCCAAAAAAAGTTTTTTAATGAAAAAAAATTACATCACAAAAGTATAAGGTGCAATGTTTCGGAGCCGCGCAGGACCCCTTCCTCAGGCATGTGATCACATGCCTGATGAAGGGGTCCTGCGCGACTCCGAAACGTTGCACCTTATACTTTTGTGATGTAATTTTTTTTTTATTAAAAATCTTTTTTTGGACGAAGTTTCCTCGATCCATGGTGTGCTGGCGAATATGTACGTTTGTTTGATGTTTCCAGGACCCGACTGGTAATCGCTACAGCACCCGCCTTTTTATGAGCCACATATACCAGTAACGAGCGATAGGAATATCAATTTGTTTGTTATGACGGGACTACGTTCAGGCTAGTAGCCAATAGCTTCGGTCTCGTAATTTGATCTGAGCATGCGTGGCACTTTATCCGATCGGAATTCTCTACAAACGATCGGACAAGGTCCGATCGGATTTTGTTGTCGGAAAATTTGAGATCCTGCTCTCAAATTTTTTCCATCTGAATTTCCGACGGAAAAAGTCAGACAGAGCCCACACACGGTCGGATTTTCCGACAATATAATCCGATTGGACCTTTTCCGTCAGATTTTCCTACTGTGTGTACAGGGCATCAGTTATTATGGGGAAACGTGTCTCCACTGAAGGTTTTTTGCCAAGGCTTGTTTCCACAACAACCCAAAATTTTCAAAATCCAAAAAGCTTAAATATTTTTTTTGACTGGAGCTACACTTTAAAATGTACCTGTTCCAACTTACAAATTTAACTTAATCTTATCTTGTTTGTAACCCAGGGACCTCCTGTAACTGTAAAAGTGATTTCATATTATATAGCCTTTTTTTTTTTTTTTCCTCATAGCTATCTACACCCATTATTCTCAAACATGATATTCAGAACAGTGTCCCAGATATAACAGTATATATCCTATACAAATATTAAAATATCTTTGTGATCCTTAAGCTGTGCGTTTCTAAGCTATGACTTCCCCCACAAGTCTGCTTTTGAACCTTTCACAACTCCTGTTACTGACATTGTTAAGAATGTAAAGGAGGTGTTTGAAATGGAGGTCTATTCTTGCTCCTTCCTCCTCTTACTATCTCCTTAAAGTGGAACTTTACCCATAACTTGATAAGAAATAATGTTCTTTAGCAAGGAACATACATTCCGCTTTATACATATAATTATGTTATCAGAATTTGTATGTACTGAAAATTGTCTCCCTTCTTTTCAGGGGCTGCCATTTTACTGTAGCCCAGAGCCCATAAGGAGTAGTGCATATTTAAGGCTGTCAGGAGATCAGTCTCTAGTGGCTCTGATTTTCAGTATAGCTCCAGAAAATGGCAACTAAATATGTGCAGCTTAGGATGACAGTGTATTTGGACAGTATAGGCACTTATGTTTAATGTTTTACAAAACTATACCTGCAAAAGGGACCTGCCTGAAGTGATTTAGCAGGGTTTTTTTCTATAGTTCCACTTTTAAGTGACACCATCATATTTTTATATCCGCAATCCCAGTTAGATTATTGCAAAAGGCTAAAATAAGAAAGGTGGGGCTTTTATAGTACCAAAATCAATAAAATCGGCTACAGTGAAAAGAAATGTGATCCCCTGCTGATTTTGTATGTTTGCCCACTGACAAAAATGATCAGTCTAATTGTATTGGTTTATTTTAATAGTGAGAGACAGAATAACAAAAATATCCAGAAAAACGCATTTCAAAAGAGTTACAAACTGGTTTACATTTTAATGAGTGAAATCAGTATTATCCCCTATTAATCAACAAGATTTCTGGCTCCCAGGTGTTTTCTATACAGGTAACAAGCTGAGATTAGGAGCGCACTCTTAAAGGGAGTGCTCCTAATCTCCACTTGTTAGTTGTATAAAATACACCTGTCCACAGAAGCAATCAATCCGATTCTAATCTCTCCACCATGACCAAGACCATTGAGCTGTCCAAGGATGTCAGAGACAAGATTGTAGACCTACACTTGGCTGGAATGGGCTACAAGACCATTGCCAAGCAGCTTGGTGAGAGGGGTGATAAGTTGGTGCGATTTTTATTCGCAAACGGGAGAAACCCAAAATACCTGTCACTCTCCCTTGGTCTGGGGCTCCATGCTTGATCTCACCCCGTGGAGTTGCAGTGATCATGATCAGCCCAGAACTACACCGGAGAATCTTGTCAATGATCTCAAGGCAGCTGGGACCATAGTCACCAAGAAAACGATTGGTAACACACCTACGCCGTGAAGGACTGAAATCCTGCAGCGCCGCATGGTCTCCCTGCTCAGGAAAACACATGTACAGGCTCTGCTTATGTTTGGTCAGATGACACTAAAATGGAGCTTATTGGCATCAACTCAAATCATCGTGTTTGGAGGAGGAGGAATGCTTCCTATGACCCCAAGAGCACCATCAAACATGGAAATGGAAACATGCTTTGGGGGTGTTTTTCTGCTAAGGGGACAGGACAACTACTGTATACAGCATCATGGGGACAATTGATGGGGCTATGTAAAGTCAAATCTTGTGAGAACCTCCTTCCCTCAGCCAGGGCATTGAAAATGGGTCGTGGATGGGTATTCCAGCATAATGATCCAAAACACAAGGCCAAGGCAACAAAGGAGTGGCTCGAGAAGCACATTAAGGTCCTGGAGTGGCCTAGCCAGTCTCCAGACCTTCATCCCTTAGAAAATATGTGAAGTGAGCTGAAGGTTCGAGTTACCAAACATCAGCCTCGAAACCTTAATGACTTGGAGAGGATCTGCAAAGAGTGGGTCAAAATCCCTCCTGAGATGTGTGCAAACCTGGTGGCCAACTACAAGAAACGTCTGACCTCTGATTGCCAACAAGGGTTTTGCCACCACGTACTAAGTCCTGTTTTGCGAAGTGGTCAAATGCTTATTTCACTCATTAACCGCTTCCCGACCGGCCACTGCATATATACGTCAGCAGAATGGCACGGGCAGGCAGAATCACGTACCTGTACGTGATCGTGCATGTGCCTGCCCGTGGGTCGCGCGCGCGCCGCTAGCGGCGCGCTCGCGACCCGGTCGGGAGCTCCGTGACCCCGGCCGCGGGACCAGCGGACCCGATCGCCGCTGGTATCCCGCCATCGGGTTACGGAGCGGAAGAACGGGGAGAGGTCTATGTAAACAAACCTCTCCCCGCGCTTCCTACACTGACTGTCAGTGATCGGCGGTTCCCTGTCATCGGGAACGCCGATCAATGACGTCAGACGTACAGCCACGCCCCCCTACAGTAAACACAACACATCACGTCACACTGACTCCTCCCCGCCCCCTTGTGGTTAACCCCCTAACTACAACTGTCATTTACATAGGAATCAGTGCTATTTAAATAGCACTGATTTCTGTATAAATGACAAATGTCCCAAAAATGTGTCAAAAATGTCCGATGTGTCCACCAAAATGTCGCAGTCACAATAAAAATCGCTGATCACCGCCATTACTAATAAAAAAAAAAAATATTAATAAAAATGCTATAAAACTATCCCCTATTTTGTAAACGCTATAACTTTTGCGCAAACTAAATATACTAAAAAAAAAAAAATATACTAAAAATATGTAGAAGAATACGTATCGGCCTAAACTGAGGAAAAAAAATGTTTTTTTATATATTTTTTGGGGATATTTATTATAGCAAAAAGTAAAAAATATTGCATTTTTTTCAAAATTGTCGCTCTATTTTTGTTTATAGCGCAAAAAATAAAAACCGCAGGGGCGATCAAATACCACCAAAAGAAAGCTCTATTTGTGGGAAAAAAAGGACGCCAATTTTGTTTTGGAGCCACGTCGCATGACCGCGCAATTGTTAGTTAAAGCGACGCAGTGCCGAATTGCAAAAAGGGGCCTGGTCCTTTGGCTGCCAATTGGTCCGGGGCTGAAGTGGTTAAAATGCAAATCAATTTAGAACTTTTTTTAAATGCTTTTTTCTGGATTTTTTTGTTCTGTTAAAATAAACCTACCATTAAAATTATAGACAGATCATTTCTTTGTCAGTGGTCAAATGTACAAAATCAGCAGGGGATCAAATACTTTTTTCCCTCGCTGTATAGTAACAGAAAAATGTTAAAACTATAAAGCATTTGTAGACCATAATCTGTGTGTATATATCACCCATATAATAATGCATACTTTGGTACGTAAATCAATTTCATGGATCTCTTCACAATGGGCTATTCCAAGCTCTACATGTTTCATAGGCACTCTGCTTCCTCAGATGTGGAAGTTGTGAGTGACGTGCCTGTTCTTGATCTGTTCATAAGATTTGAATGTTAATTCCCCAGTGAGCCTAGGGTCCACTGAGTGCTTGTTGAGGACTGCATGGAAGGAGCACCATAATCATACTCGTAAAGAGTAACTCCACTTTTGAGAAAAAAAACTTCTCTTCTGGGTGATCTATGTACATTGCAGGAATTTTAACACTTTTTGTTGCAGATTCCTATCTTTTTGTTCTGAAGAAATAACTGTTTGTTCCTCTGTGACCATGTTCTAAGTGAGTCTAATGGGAGCGGTTTCATAATTGACAATTAACTGCAGGGCACTAATGAGAAAAGCGGGTCTGCATCCCTTTAGATGTGTTACAATTATTACTAATGACATTTTTGTTGAAGAGGATGCCTGAAATCTGACTTGCATCTTAGTGCAGACTTCTGGGAAAATCAGTTAGCCAATCACACAAGCAGGAAATGTATGTTTCTGGGGGGGGGGGGGGTATTCTGTACACATTCTGTGTTCAGAACACCTCCAGGTAGCCATATTGCATTCTCAGAAAATTACAGCAGCTGCAGATTGAAATGGAAAGGTATTTTTTAACATTACATTACAATATGACTTGTGCCGCAATTGTATACGCTAGATTTTTTATTTTCAATTTTTTTCCCAATGAAAGTGGAGTTACCCTTTAAGATTCACACACATATTAATATGTTGTAGAGGTCCTGATATTTTTTGCTATTAATGATATTATTGATACACGTTTGAAAGTGATGCCAAACCAATCGCAAATCATTTTTTTCTTTTTGCAACCATTATCCCCACACGGTGCTTGGGGGAATATTATGGGCCGATGGTTACAAATTATATTTCTAATGACATAGGAGATGCAATGCATAGGGGCTCTTTCCATTGGTATGCATTGGCTATATCTGTTATTCTTAAAGTGTTTCTAAAGCCTTAAATTTCTATACATTTAATGCGTTCTATTGGAATGCATGGAGGTGAAAAAACACCTGTGCTGCAGAATCCCCCCAGCACCCCCCCCCCTTTATTCTTACTTGAGCCCAATCTGAATCAGCGATGTGCACAAGAGCAGCGGCTCTTACTGCTGTCTCACTCCTATCTGGGCAGATTTAAAGCCATTGGCTCCTGCTGCTGTCAATCAAATATTTTGCCGAGTGGGGGGCGCCCACTGTCAATACAGACAGTGTTGCTTGGGCGTGAACATGCATGGGTGCCCCCATGGAAAGTGGCTCCAAAGAGGAGGAGCCTGGAGCACTTACTGGGGACCAGAAGAAAAGGATCAGTGCTACTCTTTGCAAAATCATTGCACAGAGCAGGTAAGATGACATGTTTTTTTTAATGAAAAAAAAAAATGAAGCTTGAGTATCACTTTAACTTTTAGATTTTTCAAAAAACTATTTGATGTGAGACTGATTTCCTTCTTTAACCTTTTTCTGACCGCCCACTGTCATATGACGGCGGCAAGAAACATCTGTTGGTCCGGGCCGCCGTCATATGACGGCGTAACCTTTGCGGCCACTAAGGGGCGTGCGCGTGCCACGTCGCTGGGGAACCCGATGCACGTGTCCAGCGGCCGCGATGTCCGCCGGGCACCCGCGATTGCCCAGTAACTGAGCAGGACGTGGATCTGTGTGTGTTAACACGCAGATCCACGTGCTGTCAGAGGAGAGAAGACCGATAGTGTGTCCGTTGTACATAGGGGCACCGATCGATCACCTCCCCCAGTCAGTCCCCTCCCCCCAGAGTTAGAATCACTCCCATAGGGAACATGTTTACCCCTTCCCTGCCAGTCACATTTATACAGTAATCAATACATTTTTATAGCACGGATCGCTGTATAAATGTGAATGGTCCAAAAAATGTGTCAAAAGTGTCCGATATGTCCGCCGCAATATCGCAGTCACGATAAAAATCGCAGATCGCCGCCATTACTTTTAAAAAAAAAAAAAAATTATATAAATCCATCCCCTATTTTGTAGACGCTATAACTTTTGCGCAAACCAATCAATATACGCTTATTGCGATTTTTTTTTTTTTTTTTTTTATTTTTTTACCAAAAATATGTGGAAGAATATGTATTGGCCTAAGCTGAGGAAAAAAAATTGTTAAAAAAAAAAGAGAGGATATAGCAAAATGTAAAAAATATTGTGTTTTTTTTTTTTTTTTTTTTTTCAAACTTGTCCCTCTTCTTTTGTCTATAGTGCAAGAAATAAAAACCGCAGAGGTGATCAAATACCACCAAAAGAAAGCTCTATTTGTGGGGGAAAAATTATAACAATTTTATTTGGGTACATCGTTGCATAACCGCGCAATTGTCATTCAAAATGCGACAGCGCTGAAAGCTGAAAAATGACTTGGTCAGGAAGGGGTTGTTCGTGCCTGGTAGGCAAGTGGTTAAAGGAAAATGCACTTCACTGTATATATCCTTGAAAATGAATATCCACTTCTATCAGTGCAGACCTATCACGTGCACATCAGATTAATGGTCTCAATAGACTAAGTAGTAATGTATTAGAGGAAAATGCTGAGTACTCCCCTGTGTGCCCCTTGGTTGAATTGTTTTGTACGCCTTTATTTGGGTAGGGTTTTCTTTAAACATAGGATCACAATGATTTTCCATGTTACATCTGTCAAATTTATACCTCCTGTCTCTATGTCCAGACAGGCACATTTTTGCTTGTTACATTATAAAATGAATGTGCCACTTTTGGACTCTGCACTAATGAGTTATTTTATCTCATTATTAAACTGCTGCATGTCTGGGGGAACAAATTCACTTTACAGAATCATTTAAAGCTCCTCCCTAGTGAGTAATTATTTATCTAGTGCCAGCATATCTTATAGTGCTTTACACAGTAGTTTAAGTCAACAGATCAGTCCCTGCTCCAGGGAACTTCCACTCTATTGTTCTTAAAGCTGAACTCCTGGCACTATTTTCAGTTAGTTGCATTGCTCATTATCCTCAGAGAATGATAATTCACTTACTATCCCCCCCATTAATTACCTATGTATAACCATATTTCCCTCTAAAATATGCAGTGATTTTGTTTGTTTGCACATAGCCTGGGAATAGAGCAAATCTGTGGGCGAGTTTCTCCTGGTATGCTACTTCTAGTGATGTGCACGGAATGCTCCATTTTTATTTTTTTCTTAGATTCCCATTCATCGGGTCAGAATCCATGGACTTTGTGCAATCTTGGATACTGTGTCCCTGCATTGCGAAGTTCACAGAAGTTCTTTAGCCTGTTTTGATAGAAAAAAGTATATCAAGTGTCTCCTATGCAGCCTGCTGACTGCATCTGAGAAGGTTTTCAAGTGCAGGTCCTTGCTGGTAAATGGCTGTTATAACCTCTTATTGGTAAGTTGGGAAGGCCCAGGTCTTCCTGTGGCCATGTAGGTGACAAAAATGGTTGTAGATTGACAATTTCTTATATCAGTGACTGGATCTTCTGGTTACCAGGTAGGGCTTCATCTGGTCCGTGAAATCTAAACCTCCCATGCTTAGAATATAAAAAAAAAATCTGGTAGGATATCCACGCTGAAACCTATAAAATACAAGCTTAAGCAATCTGAAACTAAATGCAAGAATTGTGATAAATGTATGAAGCAGCCCTAAAAAAAATTTAACTCCAGTATTGTGAAAACACAAAACTAAATCAATGACATCAAACTTATTAGGTGAAAAACGTGTATAAAGATATTGCATCAAATATGTACATACGTCCATAAGAGCCTTCACAAGGGCTGAAAGGGAAAAATATATGTGAAGAGTCCAAAGGAAACTAATCGTCCCTCATTCACTTGCTCCCCCAGTGTCCCCGCAATCACAATTCGTATTGCTTCCGCCACCAGGTTACACAAAGTATTAAAGCCTCTTACTGGATCCTGTGGACCATCATATAATATGGTCAAATGCACGTGTAACATCTCCTTATGAAGGGAAACTCCAAAGCGCCAAATGTGATCCAGTCAGGGTTGGTTCATTAGCTGGATAAAAAATAAAAAGCATATACGCCCATAGTGTAACCCATAAACATGGGAATCGCACTAAGCAAATCCTTGGGCAATAGGTTTTAAAAAAGTTGCATATAGCAATAAAAACAGATACAGTTTCTCTCCCAAAAAAGCAGCAGGCTGCACCAAACGTAACCATCGGTCAGCAAGCGCGCGCTTCTGTCTGCTCGGAATGGTTTGGAGGGTAGGAGGCACGCTTTGGCGGAAGAAAGCACCTAATCGGGGTGCCAAGCGGTTCTGTCACATTTGGTGGCAAGCGATTGGATGGATCCTTCAGTCTCGGACATCCTAAACTTCACCGGGATCCAAGGTCCAGATAGCAGAAGAGGAGAGGTACAGATACCAGCATGGAAGAGGAATTTGGAAGGAGGTTGCGAGAGATGCGAATACATCACAGGAAATCGGTGTCAATGCAGTTCCTACTGGGATAGTATGACTCTGTCCACTGGGAACTCTGGAAGGAAACGCTAGCCCGTGAGCAGCGCCACCAGGGAATAATTCTACCCCCCATCCATGAAAGTTACTGGTCGCAGTATGAAGTTTTATTTCCCTACCTGCTGTTTGGGAAACAACCGCACAAGCAGTGGATAGCTGAGTTAAGCAGGCTGGTCCAGGCAGAGGTGTGGTTCGACGAGAGCTACAAAGCCTTCCGCTGGTATGTAGCCCAAGTGTGCCTGTGGACAGTGGACGACAGCCCAACAGAAGGCTTTGGCTACAGCGGCCTGGGGCTGTTGTTCGTGAGGCTGTCCAAAGAACCCTGACTTTTGGAGTGGCGTTTGGAGGAAATCTTGGAGTACAGAGACTGGATGCTGAATGTCTCCGGAAATGCTCTGGGCACTGGCAGATTTGAGGGTTTCTAGCCATTCAGGAATGGGAGCTGTAGATCACCTACAGACAACTGCTAGACTCTACTTGGCAGAAGGTTTGGGCACCCTTTGCATGGGACTATTAGGAGGTACCAGCCAACCGCTCTGAAATCCTGGCCAAAGTATTGGCAATGGGAGAGAGCAACGGTGTGCTTTGCCCACCACCAACCGCAGCTATGGAAGCGGAGCTCTTATGGCGGAAGTGTTGACTCACCTTGACTAACCTGTTTCTGCACAGGACGAGCTTGGATGGAGGAATGCGTCTGTCCAACAACCAGATGAGGTTACGCGAGATGGCGCAGTTGACTCATCTTCCCAGCGGCAGTTCAAGGATCAGGGAGGAGAGGAAGCTGTCCTCACTCCCCAACCACAAATCACAAAGTGTGGATTTAATGGACTTTTCATCAGAGGTTATGGATTATAAGTCACCTACAGAAGTGCTGGCACTGGGCCCATGTGCCGCCAGCCAATGCCCTGGATTTTCAGCAATTCCAGAGACTGAGGATTTTAGATTTTTTTTTTTTTTTTTTTTTTTCTGCTGAGGAAGAACAACCTGGTGAGCCTCCAGCAGAAGAGCTGGCATCAGGGCCGGACATCACTGAGCTCTGCCCTGCACCAACAGCAGATTCAGCCTTCCTGAGCGAAGAGGCAGCCGGCCTTTCTCTCACTATTTATCTGGACATGGGATTTCTTGACAGCAGCATTTGTGGAGTTGCAACAAACTTCTCCAGCTGAAGCGCTGGCAACCGAACAGAGGGTCCAAGACCTTTGCCCCACAATCGGGGCAGTTCCAGAGGCCCAGGGTGAGAAGATGGCGTTCACTCCCCAGCAAGGATCCATGCACCTGGGAGTACTAGAGAAATGTCATCTCAGCAGTCAGGTGAGGGTATGGGAGATGGAGCATCTGGCTTATCTCCCCAGTTCAGGAGAGATGGTTGTCGTCCTTCCTCCCCAGAAGCAGATCCACAGTCTGGAGGAAGCAGACCTCCCTTCCCAACAGTTAGCCTGAGCGAATTTGTGGTGTCCCCAACTGAAGTGCTGGCAACAGGGCAGGGCGCCACTGGCCTCTGCATAGCACCTCGTGTGTCTTCACGGCTTCAGGGAGCTGGGGTAGTCGGCCCCTCTCCCCAGCAGCAGACCGTGCCCCAGTCATGTGGACCACCTATGTGAGTTCACTCTTCCCCAGATAACGCTGGTCCAGACCAGGTGGAGGTCTGGGACTTTGTTAGTTTTGATGGGGGAGAAATGTGACCCAACCAGGACAGGATTTTGGAGTGGACTAGGGGCAAGCCTCCTACCCACTGACTATGGGCCCTGGCTTTTAAGGGAGCACTACTCTTTGGGAGGTGTGTGCCTGGGGGACCCTTTGAGTAATGTTACTTTTGGATTCAAGTCCATGTCTTCCTAAAGCACACACTCGGAATCTAGGCCTGTGATACATATTTGGGGCCTCTATGCCTCAAATGAGTGATGACTGTAGATGTTAAAGTAATCGGCTCAAACCACTTGGGCCTCCTGCTATAATGTGTTTTACATTATATATAGATCTCTACCATTGTTCTATTGTTTGTCTGAGCATCTCTTGGAGATGAGATTAATCTGGTTACCAAATTATTGTGGAACGGTATATGTTTAATTTACTGTTTAATTAAGATGGTTAGCTATGTTAATTATATTCCTGTTTACAGTTTGTATTGTTAGGATAATATGATCAGGAGGGAATATCTTCCTGCCGGGTATTAAGTATGTGACTGTGTTTCAATAAACAGTTATTCCTTTGGATTTTGAGAGATAAGAAAGCAGGAGAAAGAAAGAAGCTCCAGGCCAATCCTAGTGCAGCATTATTTTATTTAAACTTTAGCAAAGTGGTAACAGTATAAGATGCACTCACATAGTGCTTAGTAGGGTAGAGGCTTGCCACGTCCAGCATGGGAACCGCACCGCTGGTGAATCCCTGGAATGTTGAGCCATGACCATAAGTGCCGTTCTCAGCGGGGAACTGAAGCCTCGATGGACCTCGGAAAGACGCTGGCTGGGTAACTCGGCAAGGTTGTGACCTGGAGCTGTCAGACTGAGGAGCCGCCTACCGCTGTGTTAGAGCTGATGGAGGCGTGGCCATGCTTCCGAAAGGCGTTTTGATTGGCCTAACACAGCGGTAACTTTCTGTCTGTATCTTTAATTCCTTTTGGATTTTACCTCACATCTTGTCTGTGTACGATGATTGTGGTAAAAAGGGCTGGCATTAACTCTCGGTCTGCTCGGAACGGTTTGGAAGGCAGGAGGCACTCTTTGGTGGAAGGAAGCATCTAATTAGGGGGCCAAGCAGTTCTGTCACAAGTGCTGCATTGATGGTCTTGTATGAGTAAGAGTATGCAGCGGTTGAATGGTCAGTGACCAGTATGTAGTGGCATAGGAATCGGTGAGCAGCATGTAGCTCAAGGATATAGGAGATGGTAGCTGCAGGGCAGCCATTGAGCAGTATGTATGGCCAAAGAAGTCAGTCCAGTCCATTATTTTGAGAGCAATAACCTATTTCCAAAAGTATAACTAAAGGCAAAGCTATTTTTTTAATTTTGGACACAGGAAAAGGATTAGAATGCATGTCAGTTTTTTTTAGTGCCGTCTGTGCCCCTGTTAAGGATATTCACCCTCGCCATTTTTCGGTTTACTGTTATCGTTGAAAGTAAAAGTTAAGACATTTTTGTTTTTTTTTCCCAGAAAAGTATTGGTGGGGAAATCTTCCAGTGGGGGCACTAGTTCTGGGGACCTGGGGGTTCCCAAGGAATTTCCCTTTCACTTCCTTGTTTTGCTATGGGACAGGAAGTTAAGCGAAATATCAGCAATATGAGACAGATGGTGAAAAAATATTTGACTGGGAATATACCCCTCCCTTGCTTTATTCAAAATGAAAGTGTTTTGCCTATAGATCTACTTTAAGATTTAACCCAGCCAGTTGCATTCTTTTAACTTTTAACAGTTTGGTAGCCTTCCAAACTGTCAGACATCAGATGCTGAATGACAAGCATCCAACATCTATGGATTACTTTGCAATTTCTATTTCTCAGTCTCATAAGGGATTGCCCTATAGATTACAGTGTGCTATCACGCCTCATAAGCAAACCTATTTATTTCCCTACCTAGACACTATAAACCATTATTCCTGCTATTTTAGCATGTCACCGTGAGTTTTCTGTTCCAATACATAGAAGAATTATTTTATTTATTTTTTTCTCCATAGAAAGATACTGAAAACGAAAACTGCAAGAATACGAATATAAACTTATCTTTTTTTTATGTCTAATTTGTGATCCAGGTTACTGTTCTTTTGTTGCCTTACCTCTAGAAGCATACAATTTTGTTCGCATCTCACATCAACCATTCCACATCACCAGTTTCTGTTCCTCTAATGACTGCTGTATAGAGCACAGAATTGCTGAGAGGAGACTCCATACTCAATCTAAAGGTTGATCAGGTGATGCATGAAGCATTTAACAACATGTTACATTGTTAAGAAGACCTTATTAGCTGGCTTTATTTCTAAATTGATGTAAGCCCGTACACACACATTTTGACCCTTTTTACAGTGCAGTAGTTAACGCATGAAACCCCGTGTTCAGACAGCTTATTGCACATTACGGGCACAATCAATCACTTTAATCTTGAAAACATTCCATTATTTACCATGTCTACTGGATGTAACTGTTTTATTTGCTTCAATGAAGTGATGGAGTTAGTGTTATTGTACGTGTATTTTTAGCAGCACATCCTATTGGCAAACCATTTTTTTTACTCTGTAGGATATAATATATATATATATTAGTATGTATGTTTTATTGAAATTCCTGAGATACTGGTTTAAAGTATAGGCTAACAAACCTAACAGAGTTGGCAGAGCAGGGCCAAGTTGGGCTAGGTTATTGGGAGGAAGACAAACAATTTTGACTGCAAATGAAAGTGCATGTAAGGTATTTTTTCTTTTTTCTTTTTAAATTTACAATGTGGTTGAGTTTCTATTCACACAGCATACCTCAAATCATTAAAAAAAATATATATATATTTTTGTTAGGAGCAGGGTTATGCATAAGGCTGGCCATAGATGATACGATTTTCTTTCCTTCCACCATGGGAGGAAGGAAAGAAAATCGCTTGATTCCCCATCAACACAGTCAGTGTTGATGGGGGAATGCTTCCTGCTGTCCTATTGTATTCTGCCAGATGGGAGCATGTGGTGGGGGGCATTCTCAGCTGGCAGACTACAATGGTTACTGCTAGCTTCTATAGCCACGAGCAGTATCCGTATGTAGAAAAATCCGACATGCTGGTTGTACCCAAGTTGATCATCAGCCATGCCGATACATGGTTCAAATCTTAGCCAGTCCCTGTTGAACTGGCAAAGATTAAAACTGTCTAAGGCCAGCTTAAGACTCTATAGGTATCTTCTGTTGCCTCTGTAAGCACAGCCATTGATCAGTCTGATCTTTGTTTCACAGACACCTGTTTGGGACCCTTCCCCATTTACTATCATGCAACTGTCCTGAAGAAGGGGAGTCTGTGTTCTCCCAAAACACGTTGGCTTGATTTATTTGTTGCTTCTCTCAAATGATTTTAAACTCCTTCAAGCTTGCATTTAATGGATACCAGGCACTCCTTTCTACCTATCTTTCCAAGTTCTTCTGTTGCTTGGAATTGCGGACAATGTACAGATAAATGATAAAAGCAAGGGACCAATTTTTAAAAGCGGATTAACATGCAATGATTCAACCAGCTCTGGAAATCTTTAACCACTTTAAGACTTAGTCCTTCTTAACCGTGAGCAGTGTGAGCAGATTACTTCACTCGTAAACCAGATGAGAACAGACCTTACAGCATCCACATTCTGTTCCGTTTTTGACCGACTGATCACTATCAGAATGATTGCAGAGGAAATGGAAATTGCCAAGTCAATTGTTCATGAAATCATGACTGAGAATTTAAATATGAGAAAGGACACCATTTTGGTAGTGTGGATAACATCCAAAGAGCCACTACGCAGGCTCTGAACGCCATCCCACTTGAAGACTTCCAGGGATGCTATGAAGAATGGGAAAATCACTGGGAGCATTGTGTACACTCAGTTTGCATACTTTGAAGGCAACCATGTTAAATTGTACATTTATTCAATAAAATTATTTTTAAAATATCATTCTCATTACTTTCTGGTCACAACTTTTATATCACACCCCCTATAATTATAGGAGCTAGAAGAATCCTTTTGGAATTTTTACACACGTACACATGTATGGAAAAATGTTTTGTGTAAATGCATGCACCATACAAACGCTACTAAGGTAAAAGGACCCTAAAAGATTTAGTTTTGAAGATACATTTTGTAAATCAAGAACCAGTCATAGAGGGTCTTTTACGATTATTGGAATATTCAGGCCATAAAAGTGATTTGATTTGTGCACCTGTACTTGTAATGTATTTTTCTAAATGTGGAAGTTAAGCTTTTTTCCTGTTTAAACACAGTGATCTGGCCAGTAACACACCTCCTGTATTAGAGTGCCCACACCCTGGATGAAGGACCACAGCAGAATTGGCATGTCCAGGGGTGGGGAATGTTAGATGAACTAGCAGATTTAGATACACTAACAAATGGAAGCCAAACTCCAGCTCAAACATTTTTTTTTCTTTCTTTTGTGATGAAATGTTTTACATAAACAAATAAAGGCATTTATGGTCGGCCCTACTGGCAGGATCACCAGATGATGGAGCCTAAAAAGAAAACAAATGCAGCCACAACATCTAAGAATTGGCAAGCTGCATTGTAATGTTTGCCTTTGGGTTTAATACCACTTGCAGCACGTCTGCATGTCTCACCTTTTTAATCCTGTACAACCTCTATATTTCAGGTAGTGTTAAGACATGATATATACCAAATCAGTGTCTGGACACATTGCCCTAGACACAGCATAGTTTTTTGCATATATTGTAAAAGAAATGATTGCAGGCATTTGGGAACATGTCATTTTTTTGCTGGCCCTAGCATTTACTGCAATAGTTGTCAGTACCACCCAGTGGACATTCATTATTTCTCAGACAATATCTCAATTTATCATAACATGCTGTGAATTGCCTTCAAGGCAAAAAAAAGCAAAGTAGAGAACTTTTATATAAAAGCCAATTTAGGACATAAAATGTCCCATGAAAGAAACAATGTCATTATAATCCTCTTTCTCAAATACACAATTTCATAGATCAGACTTTACAAACGATTGGTTAACAATATGGATGCATTTTTATGATAATGCAAATGGATGATGACAAAGAGTATGTGATAAACAGGATAAGTCAGCATGTTCAAAAAAAAAAAAAAAAAAAAGTTATGAAAATTTTGTATAAAGTGCCATCTAGAACAGTAATGTGAAGTGGTGATTTGTATTCCACCATAGTGACAGCTTCTGTCCTTTTTTCCCCTGGCTGTTGCGTTGTTTTGTTCTAATAATGAAAGCCCAAAAAAAGTGTATATGCACAGTATAAAAAAAGTGTGTGTGTGTGTGTGGTCGTCATCCGCTGGTTACTTGAGTACTGTATATGCCCCCTTTTTTATGTCAGTCTTCAATAGATGTAACAGTGATTTACAACCAGAACATGCATGGTTAGCAATTTTCTGATTTTCAGCTCTGGACAAGCTCCATCTGAGTTAACATTAAGTCCAGGCAGAAATATTGACTCTGATTTGGTCATTCTAAGACATTAGCACTTCTACATATGTAGTATTTGCTTTTACGGTTGGGATCATTGTCTTGCTGCAAAACGGCACGATAAAGTGTTTAGTCTGGTGGCACAAAATCGTAATATTTGGTCTCCTATTATAGAACCTCCTTCCAGCGACTTTCTGTATTCTCGTGGAACAGCTGCATGTAATGACAGGCTGCCCTGTCTTTTACATGCAGCCATTCCATGAAAACACAGAGCGACAGTGGATGCTTTTCTGTCAGTTTCCAAAGCGAGTCTGGCACTGCCTACTTTTGGGATGATCACCCCATCTGTGTATCACAGAATCTAACTGCTTATACACCGGACTCTGTATCTCACTTCAGCTGGATAAAGGCTACTTTACTATAAGTGTGCTATTTTATCTTAATACATTAAGAAATTCAGATTTTTTTTTAGAAAACATTGGCCCATTCTTTTGAAGGACCTGTTCCTATAACCCACGCTTACTCCCAAACCTATCCTATCGTAGTGCCAGAAATAATAAAAGCAAGGTGGCTCCCAGCAATGTCACCATGATTCCAGTTGACAACAATAAACCCCACACTGTCCTAATACCACTGATTGCCATGTATCTGTCAGGAAAGGTTCCCTCTGCTGGTAATATCGATCATTTGGCGTGCAGTACTGAGGTCCACCAGCAGGTGTCTCCTGGCAGTTTGGAGCTGTCAGAGCTTTTTACTGCTGGTATTTTTGTCATCTTTGGGCCGCAGTACTGGCATCCACCAGCAGAGGGATCCTGGCAGTGTGGTGCAGGTATTACCTTCTGCAGATAGGCGTCGCCTGACTTTGATAGTAGCTGTAGTATAAATACCTGGCAAGTGCACACACACCTTGCCCTGTTATTGTCCTTGAGCCCTGACCTGCATCCTGTTACCTGGTATCCTGAACCTGAATCCTGATTCCTGTATCCTGAACCTGTTGTACCTGATCCTGTCTATTCATGAATCCTCGTCCTGCAGCCTGATCCCTTCCTCCTTTTTCCCTGTCTGTTACTCCTTGCCCTCATCTGCTGACCTCCCGTTTTTATGACCCTGGCCTGGCTTGACTACGATTCTGGTATCCCCTTTTGTTATATATATATACTGGTTGGTTTGTCACTGCCTTAGTTAGTTGGGTTTCTCACTCTGTTTTGTATTGGTGGTGTATTCACATTTATATGCATTTATCCTAATAAAATCACTTACTTTCACCTACTTATGTTTGGTTCACTCTGTCGCAGTCACACAGTTCTGGTCACATCTGGTTTATGACAGTATCAGTGTAAGAAGAAATTGTGCCTCACATGCCAATTCATCAATCATGGTTAGAAAAATGTCACCAAAAAGGGTAAAACGTATAAAAAAAGGGAATTTTTCAACTGTTCCACAGAGTTTGTGGTCTACTGCCTCACTTGCCCTTGTGGTCTTTTTTTTTTTTTTTTTTTTTGTGGGGCGTACGATCAGGACCCTCGAAACGGTTTGGTGAGCACAGGAGATTCATTGTAAAGGGTAATGACAAACATGGTGTTCCCAGACATTTTTGGGATTTCCTTCAGTGGGCTCCAGGTAGAGCTGCACGATTCTGGCTAAAATGAGAATCACAATTTTTTTGCTTAGAAGATTCTCTCACGATTCTCGCGGCGTAACATCTTTCACATTAAAACAAAAAAAAATGTGCTAACTTTACTGTTTCGTTTTTTTATTTATTGAAGTGTATTTTTTCCCAAAAAATTGCATTTGAAAGACCGCTGGGCAAATACAGTTTGACATAAAATATTGCAGCAATTTCCATTTTATTCCCTAGGGTCTCTGCTAAAATGTTATACATCTCTCTCTCTATATATTTTTTTTTAACGATTAATCGTGGAGCTCTAGCTCCAGGTGTGGATAATTGAGGCCATACCCAGTAGGTTGCAGAAGGTTTTAAGCGTCTGTGCCAGCAAGAAACATTGGATCTATTCCTCAAATACACTTGTGCCCAGTGATTTAAATAAAGAGATAGAAACGCACACCCTGCTTTAAACACCCCATGCTTCCCGGCCAAGTACATGCCCACAGTGTCATTATTCATTTAGTCTCATATAATGTATTTTTGTTCACCATGCTTACCCATTTTTCATTTATTTTTCTCAATGGATCCTTATGGTCTTCTCCCCGGATACTCGGGGCTATATGGCCAGTGTCCTTTGTTCCCTGGGGATGGTTATAGTAAGTAACTTTAGTGACAAATGTAGCATAACAATATTGGTTACCTTCTACCGTTTGCAGTTATTTCACTACCATTTTTATTTGTATTTTCATGTATTCATTTTATTTTGAATATTCATTTATTTTTATAAATTTTACATTCTTTTTCTGTTATTTCAATACATTTTTCTGTTATTTCCATTTCTTATTTTTTGTTCATTTCATCTATGTCATTATTCACACCGTTTCCCTCCCATTTTCTCATGTCTGATATAATTCATCTATCTATCTCATTTACATTGTCCAAATTACCTGTTTATTATCATTGCCAAATTGATCTGCCAGTTTATTACTATAATTGTGCCATGTTTTGTGGGGCTTTGTCTCTTTTTACCAGCGCTGCTGGTCCCTCTAGTTCCACACGTGTTATTACACGCTGCTCCCTATATAAACCATGAGCCTGCAGTACCAATTCAGGCCTTCAGAAGTTTCTATCCAGCATTTCATCTACTCGGTCCCCTTCTGGTGATGTCACGTTTTTGCCCGAGCGTTCCAGGCTGGTTTGGCGTGGACTTCCTACACACCAAAGGAACTTTCTTTCTGCTCAATTGCTTCCCAGGAAACCTGAATCCAGCGTGCCATGCAGGAGTAAGGACTCGGGACCTTCTGGCGGACGAGCCTGTTAACGATAAGCCTTCCTTTATCATACTTTTTCTAAGTGTTTTTACCTTGGTTTTAATAAACCCCCTGTGATACTGTACTTAGGTGCATTCTTCCCTTGTGTGTGTTTACAGAGCTGGCTCAACTCTGAGGATAGCAGCCTGACAGTGATTCACAAACTTGTGCCCAGGGCTCAGATGATCATCGCCGCCCCAGCAGCTACTGCTGCGTATTTTACCAGAACTACTGTCCAGCATACACGCCATGCCTATGATCCTATGACTTTTTGTACTTGTTGTCACCAGAACTACTGTCCCCTCTATTAGTTTGTTTTTATGTATAGATTTTTTTTCCCCCACTTTCAATGATAATGGTAAAAAAAAACAATGTTCTAATCCCTCTCCGCTCTATCCAAAACCAAAAAAGGGTTTGGCTTTTGGCTATCCCTTTTAACTATTTTAATCCTTATGCTGCTAGCCTTAATGGATGGATATAAAGGTTTGTTGCGTAAAAAAAAAAAAAAAAAATACTCTTTAGTTGCTTCCTGGTTTCTAGTTGAGGCCAAGTCTTCATGGGCTTTTTTAATTTTGAAGGGCTTTCTCAGCTAAGCACACCCTCCTGCCTGCATGTATGAGCTAAGAGCAGATGGACTCTAGGAAATAAATGCTACATGAATTATCAGCTCGTACTCAATATAGCCATTGCTAGAAATGCTAGAGGGTGTTTTTCAAGTGAGTTCTAAACATAGTCATAGAAACATACTGTAATATGGATGATTAAGTTTGCTTTGAATATTTTCAGAATATTTTCAGAATGTTTTCAGTTTGTGGTGCTAAGAAACAGGTTCCGCCCGTGCTATAGAGACAATTCCTAAAAATCTAAATAAAATAGAAACAAATTAATTGTAAATAACTTTTTCGGGCTGCTGCTGTAGTGCAAGGTAAAAAACCCCAAGTGAATGAATATTAATATTTATACTCAGCGCTGCTCCAACAAACAATAAAGTGCCTATATTATGATCAATACAATGAAATGTTAATTAACAATATAAAGTGCTTAGTGCAAACTTATGAAAGTGCAATCATATAAAGTCCATTCATATATATGGTGTGCTGAATTTGTGCAACATGGCTTTTTGCTAAGAGAATGGGCAGCTTTACCATCTGAGAAGATAAAGAGCCTCATCCACAAATCCCACAAAAGAATTAAAACTGTCATTGATGTTAAAGGGGGCAATACACGGTATTAAGAACTGGGGTATGTAAACTTTAGATCAGGGTCATTTGGCTAGTTTCTATTGCAGTTATGATTGAACCACTTAAGGACGAGCCTCTTTCTGAGATTTGCTGTTTACAAGTTAAAAAATGTTTTTTTTTTTTTTTTTTTTTGCTAAAAAATTACTTAAAACCCCTAAAAATTCTATATTTTTTTCTAACACCCTAGAGAATAAAATGGCGGTCCTTGCAATACTTTCTGTCACGCCGTATTTGCGCAGCCATTTTGCAAGCGCACTTTTTTGGGGAAAAAATACAACAGTAAAGTTAGCCCAATTTTTTTTTTTTAATGTATTGTGAAAGATAATGTTGCGTCGAGTAAATTGATACCCAGCATGCCACGCTTCAAAATTGCACCCGATCGTGGAATCGCGACAAACTTTTACCCTTAATCTCCATAGGTGACGTTTAAAAAAATTCTACATGTTGCATGTTTTTATGAGTTACAGAGGAGGTCTAGGGCTAGAATTATTGCTCTCGCTCTACCGACCGTTTTCATATGCGGGCACTACTCATGCGTTCGCGAGCTCGGCAGGACGGGGCGCCTTTAAAAAATAAAATAAAATAAAAATTCTTATTTTGCCTTTTTATTTTTACACTTTTCTTAAAAAAAAAAAAAGTAATTCCTATTGCAACATGACAGGACTTCTTAAATATGGCATATGGGGTCAAAAAGACCTCAGATCTCATATTTACACTAAAATGCAATAACAATAAAAAATGTTGTCATTAGAAAAAATGAAAAAAAAAATTGCCCTTTTAAGAGCTATGGGCGGCTTCTGCCCTGCAATGATATGGAGACGGGTGGCACCGGGTGGCCCTCTCCCGCCAATGATAAAAGTGATCTTGAGGCCGCAGAGACCACTTATATCTGAAAGCCGACCGCCTGCTGAAGAAGAGGATACCTGGGTTATGACAGCTACTATAGCTCTTTACAGGAGGTCTCCAATTTACAAGCTGACATCAATGCTCTGACTAATTGGGCGACTATGTGGCAGATGAGGTTTAATGTTGATAAATGTAAAGTTATGCACTTGGGGGCTAAGAATATGCATGCATCATACATGCTAGGGGGAGTACAACTGGGGGAATCTGTAGTGGAGAAGAATCTGGGGGTTTTGGTAGATCATAAGCTCAATAATAGCATGCAATGTCAAACTGCGTTTTCCAAAGCAAGCAAAGTTCTTTCTTGTATTTCTTGTGTATTTCTTGTGTTTCTTTAAGAAAGGACTGGATACTTTCCTAAATGTACATAATATAACTGGGTACTGACATTTATAAGTAAAGTTGATCCAGGGAAAATCCGATTGCCTCTAGGGGGATCAGGAAGGGATTTTTTTTCCCCTGCTGTAGCAGATTGGAGCATGCTCTTTTGGGTTTTTTTTTTTTTTTGCCTTCCTCTGGATCAACTGTGGGTATAATATGGGGTTTATTGGATTGTACGATATATTTTATTTTTATTTATTTCTTTTATTTTTATGGTTGAACTGGATGGACTTTTGTGTCTTTTTTTCGGCCTAGCTAACTATGTAACTATGCTGCCATAATGATATTCCTCTTCAAAGTACCAATGTAAAACTACGGTGGGCATTCCGTACGTGTTTTAAAAAGAGTAAACACAGTTGATAATAAATGGCTTCAGCCAAACACTAACCATGAGTGAAAGAAAAGTTTGTGTCATCATTCATATTCTCTGAAAATTGGCCAAGAAATCAAATGCTGCCTCTTTTTGTAAACTTGTGAGCACAACTGTATATAGAGGGACTTTATGATTGCACTTTCATAAGTTTGCACTATATTTGCACTAAGCACTTTATATTAATATTTCATTGTATTGATCATATTTATATAGGCACTTTATTGTTTTGTTGAAGCAGCACTGAGTATAATATTTATTTAGGTTCCGCCTTAACTACTTTAACTCCCGAACCATTTGGCTGGCCAAAGACCAGATCACTTTTTGCGATTCAGCTCTGCGTCACTTTAACTGACAATTGCGCGGTCGTGCGACGTGGCTCCCAAACAAAACTGACATTTTTTTTCCTCACAAATGGCTTTCTTTTGGTGGTATTTGATCACCTCTGCAGTTTTTATTTTTTGCACTGTAAACAAAAACAAAGCGACAATTTTGAAAAAAAAAACGCATTATTTTTAACTTTTTGCTATAATAAATATCCCCAAAAAATATATAAAAAAACATTTTAGGCCGGTACGTATTCTTCTACATATTTTTGGTAAAAAAAATTACAATAAGCGTTTATTGATTGTGCGCAAAAGTTATAGCGTCTACAACATAGGGGGTCGTTTTATGGCACTTTTATTAATATTTTTTTTTTTTTTTTACTAGTAATGCCGGCTATCATCGATTTTTATCGTGACTGCGACATTATGGCAGACACATTTTTGGGACCATTCACATACAGCGATCTGTGCAATTAAAATGCATTGATTACTGTGTAAATGTGACTGGCAGTGAAGGGCAGTCGGGAACTGGTTAAGGTAGGGTTTCTGTGGTGAAGTATAAGTTGAAATGGCTTTCCCCAATTATAGGGAATGCTTTTCTGTCTTAGCTTGTACAGTAGAGGTTTCATTACATGGCACATCCAAAGAGTGTAAAATGTCCGGAAGCATATGCTTTTTCCCAGATCTTTTGGCAAATTTGGGATTTTAGAAGTTTTTTTTACAGTGTCTCTGGATCTGTTTAGGATCCATAGAGGGGGTTTGGCAGTTCACTGGATTCCTATCAAGCTCAGGTTTCAAGCCTTGTATTAAGCTCAATAGAGTGTTTAGCATGTGAATTATGGTGGTTGCAGGGTCTGTCCCTACAGTTGCCTCTGAAAGGCCATGTATTCAGAAGTAATTCCTCAGATTCTGCTCTTCCATATACAGTAGTAGTACAACACCTGGCAACAACTATATATACACCACTCTTGGAAAATGTTAATTTAATTGTGTAGGAAAAAAACTAATCCCAGACATGCCTCAACTATTTTCATTTAGCATTCCAACCTTCTGGTTTTAAGAAAAACTTAAAAAAAAAAAAAAGAAAATTTGTAGTCAATTGCAACTGTGTTTGCCGATCAAGCAGAGGAAAAATAATATTGAATCGCTCAATTCTGAAGAAAATATTATGGAATCACCATGTACTTTGCAGTGCTAAAACATCTGCATTAGATTACATCTGCTAATTAGTCTGCAGTTAGAGTGCTTGCACACCTTGGTGAGCTGTTACACCAACCTGATTGACATGAATCATGGCTCCAATGTGAGAGACGTCAGTTGAACCAAAGGAGAGGAATATAAAACTTCTTCAAGAAAGTAAATCTTCACAGAATATTGCAAAAGATGTTGGTTGTTCCCAGTCAGCTGTGTCTAAAATGTGGACCAAGTACAAATCAAATGGGAAGGTTGTTAAAGGGAAGCATACTGGTAGACCAAGTAATATACATCAAAGCGTCAATATAGAAAACTTAAAGCAATATGCCTTGAAAATGCACAACAAAACAAATAAGGAACAAATGGGCAGAAATTGGAGTCAATGTCTGTGACTGAACTGTGACATCACCTAAAGGAAATGGTATTTACATCACACAGAAAAGCCAAACAAAAACCATCATTAACACCTAAACAGAAAAAAACAAGGTTACAGTGGGCTAAAGAAAAGCAATCCTGGACTGTGGATGACTGGATGTTAGTGATATTCAGTGATAAATTGCCAATCTGCATTGGGCATTGTGATGCTGGAACTTCGGTGCTGTTCCAATAAAATGTATGAAGACGACTGCCTGAAGAAAACATGCAAATTTCCACAATCCATTGATATGGGGTTGCATGTCAGGTAATGCACACGTTTATATTGTGATTTGTAGACACTTTTATTATGCCATCAATTGAAAGGATGTTTGGTGATGATGATTTCAGGATAATGCATCTTGCCATAGGGCAAAAGCCCTGAAAACTTTTCCTTCAAGAAAGACATATGTCAAGGGCATGGCCTGCAAATAGCTAGACCTCAATCCAATTGAAATCTATGGTGGAAATTAAAGACAATGGTCCAGGACACTGTTCCAACCTGCAAAGCTGATCTGGAAACTGCAGTAACAGAAAGTTGGAGCCGGATTGAACACTGTTGATAGTTTATCCATGCCTCAGGGAATTAAAGCTGTTATAAAAGCCAGAGGTAGCGCAACAAAGTACTAGTGGCGTTTTGTAGTGTTTTTTTTGTCCATGATTTTCCAATATTTTCCTCAATTGAGTATTTCCATATTTTTTTTCCTCTGCTTGATCTGAAAAATTGGTTCCTATTGACTACAGTTTTCTTATGTGCTCTGCCTGTGATGAACTTTGTTTATGGCCATTACTCTGGGCATCACATTGGTCAAGGTTTTAAGATTGAAGAAGCTTTTTTTTTTTTTTCCAATTCCTTTTTTTTTTTTTTTTTTATAAGGTGTCTTCCCCCTGTGTGGTTCACAATTCCAAATCCTATTTGCCCAAAGGGAATGACGAATTTCAGAGTTGACGGCAGGGCTATATTGATCTTCCCTTCTTGAATCTGTGGGGTTTGACATGAAGGGTTCCCTGGGCAAGGCCACATATGGGTCAGTGAAGGGAAAACTTTTGCTGATGTTGGGTGTCAGAAGGGTGGAATTTTGTTTTTTTTATTTGGGCATCTTGAAGTAAAAATGGGTCAATGTCTAAAACTTACTGTGCTCTGTGTCAGACAGGAGTTCTGCAAGCTGCTTCTTTATAGCGCCATGCCAAAGCTATGCCCCCAGATTGATATTCACATATTTTCTTATGCTATGCTTTATTTAGGTTGTAGCAATAGTATATCTAGGGATATGGTTGGAAAATGAGTTCAGATGATCCCTATATCTCCCCAAGTAGGAAATAATCAGTAAACAATTTCTCACATTTTTCAACTTTCTTGGTCTTTGCCAATGTTTTTATCTGTTGGTCTATTTTTGGCTCAGGATATTTCTAGTACATCATCCCGTTTTAAAGTATTACTTAAGGCAAAACTTTTTTAGATTTGGATAGAGTGGTGAAGGGTTAGAACCACGATCAGATTTTCTTTTGATTTCTGGGTCCACTTTAGGCAGGGTCACTCTCTCGAATTGTCCATACAGGGGTCTGAATAACATTTTTGCTATGTGACCCTATGATTGATTTATAGCTATTCTACTCTCCAGTTTCAGCTTCTTGTCGCAAGGAACTGTGGTCCTAAAATTGTTTCTACTAACTACAAAGCTTTTTAGAATAACCATGTTTTTTTTTTTTCTAAAGCTCCTCAACTTTGAAGGGCTACAAATATGTAACTTGCATAATCTTAGACCTGATACTTGTAATATTTGGTGCTTGCTTTTAAATTGGACTTATTTTACCTATAATGTAGCAAGACTACATCTATTTATTTATTTATTTATTTTTGGCAGAAAAACTTGCCCTTTAAGATTCCTGGGAGTGAGGAACCTGCTGTATGTGCTAGCTTCTACCATTTTGTATGTATGACATGCTGAAAAGTGGCCAGACACCCCTCTTTAAGGCCAAGTTCACCTTTTATCTTTTCCTAAATTTAAGCTTCCCTATATACCATTAATGTGCCTCTGTTGCAGAAAAGAAAAAGCTTTCTCTGTATTCTAGGACAGGTGTCGCCTAAAGAAAATATCTCAATGACAATAATAAAAACTATCTGTCCCTTAAAACTTAAACTGTTAGACTAAACTAATGGACTAGGTAAGTGAAAGATCAACACATTGGCTTCTGCAAAAAAGATGTTAGAAAAGGCTTCTATTAAAAGTGGAATACCTGTTAAGTGTGGAAACCCCATACACCTTTTTTGGTAACTGTAGGTTACACGTTACTGTATTCGAGTTATGCTATGTGGCCAGTATAGATTAGTCATTCTCAGCTGGCCCCTTCCTGTTCCAACATGACCACCAGTGCACAAAGCAAGGTCCATTAAATCTTGAAGGATTTTGGGGTGGAGGAACTTGTCTGGCCTGCACAGAGTCCTGACCTCAACCCTATAGAACACCTTTGGGATGACTTGGAGTGGCCTTCTTGTCCAACATCAGTGCCTGACCTTACAAATGCGCTTCTGGAAGAATGGTCAAACATTCCCATAGACACACTCCTAAACCTTGTGGACAGCCTTCCCAGAAGAGTTGAAGCTGTTCCATATTGAACCCTACGGACGAAGACTGGGATGCCATTAAAGTTCACGTACGTGTAAAGGCAGACATCCCTATACTTTTGGTAATATAGTGGGTGTGATGTGATAAGTACAGAAACAAGCCTGCAGAATGTTTTTAGCTAGGCATGTTCAAGTCAATCAATCAACTTCATATGAGGATTTCCCTTTGTGTACAAAAGTGAACAGCGAAGTCAAAATGATCAAAAACATTTCTTTTTCACTTCTCATTGAATAGATCAGAAATAAAACCTTTTTCAATTTCACTTATTTCCATGGCAACAAATAATAATCTATTCTTTTCTTTTTTGCTTTAGAAATTGCTGCATATCAGCAACTGTATTCGGAAGTCAGCTTGATTGGTGTAGTTTTGATTTCTTTTTTTTTTTTTTTCAAAGCCTGGAGAAAATCAGTGCACCATTTCTCCCTGATAGGTTTATTTCAGCGTAATTAATTTAGCCTTTGTCAAAAAAATTGCAGCGATCTGGATACATTTATTTGCAATATGCCCTTCCTGAACCTTCTCTCTGACTTTCAAGTCTTGGTACATGACAAAAATGAATCTTAATGCTATTATTCTTTTCCCTGTGTCAGTGATCACACTGCATTAGATTACGTTGGAGCAGTGATATCTTTTGACAATCTTTCATGAAGCAAGTATGTGGGAAATGTTGCCTTATGCGCTTATGTGAAATCTACATTAATATCTGTACAATATTGTAATTAGAAATATATTTCAGTTAGAGGGAAATATATATATTTAAAGTATTGAGGGTTGTGTTGGTGTTACTGTAATTAGTTCAACTTCAAAGCTTGGCCTTTTGTTTTCCCTGATAACATCTCACCTGGGTAGTAAACAACAGCCTTCTTTGATTCATCCAATCAGGCTGTGCCCAATAGACATGTACTAGGTGACCAATTAGGGAGAATTATATTAGCCACACTACAGGAAGTAGGGGGGGGGATATAATGCTTTGTGAGAAAGCTAACGATTCCTTTTTTCTGGTGGGGAAACACACAGCAGTCATCATGGGCTGAACTGAACAGGTAATATAACTCTATACTTGCACCTTATATATTGTATTGTAAATATGGTTCTGTGAGTAATATGTAAATATCATGTAATCCAGGGGACCTACACTGTACATTGTGTTGTAAATTCTGTCTGGTGTGTAATTTGTATATATATTATGTAACCCTATCAATAAATGTGTATTAGCTTGAGTTTTAACTACTTGTAACTAAACATGTTTGTAGATCAAGGTCTGAAGGGATATAATCTATATTCCTTCATATATATATTTTATTTCAACCTAGCATTTTCTGCCTTGATGTGCTAGGGATTTGTGTATTAGCTTGAGTTTTAACTACTTGTAACTAAACATGCTTTTACCTCACGGTCTGAAGGAATATAATCTATATTCCTTCGTATATATATATATATTTTATTTCAACCTAGCATTTTCTGCCTTGATGTGCTAGGGATTTGTGTATTAGCGTGACTTTTAACTACATATAATAAATGTTATTATATTCAAAGCCTTTCCTCCTGGTCAGTAGAACTCTTATTTAACCCATATCATATTTTGTGATTAATAAATCAGAAATAGAGATTTTAGAGGTTACAGATGGCGGCCACGAAACCAGTACAGGACGGAAGGTGTTTGAATCTAATATCAAAATCGATGTATTAGAGATTAAGACTAGTAGTTGAACTTAAATTGAGTCAGTTGGTTCAATCTATCTAGGGAAAAATCTAGGTAAATATTTTTCTTTTTCTCTCTTTTGTAGTTTAGTTATATATTTTTTTTTGTATTATATATATATATTATATGATTATTTTGCTGAAGGTACCTAGTAGCTTGAACTTAAATTGAGTCAGTTTGTTCAATATATCTAGGGAAAACTGTAGGTGAATTTTAATTTTTTTTTGTGGTTTAAAAATGGTGGTGTTGCTG
Organism: Lithobates sylvaticus; assembly: GCA_028564925.1. Classification (NCBI taxonomy): domain Eukaryota; kingdom Metazoa; phylum Chordata; class Amphibia; order Anura; family Ranidae; genus Lithobates; species Lithobates sylvaticus. The sequence continues at coordinate 157,695,136 of CM053028.1, forward strand.
AAGGTACTTAGTAGATTGAACTTAAATTGAGTCAGTTTGTTCAATCTATCTAGGGAAAACTATAGGTATTAACTCTAAAAATGAGAGAGGATACACCACATATTTTGTTTTGCATAAATATCCCGTAAATTTTAATTGAACAAGTTCTTTGGATGTACCATTTACAAACCGGTTATGTAATGGGGAGGAAGAAACTTGGCGGGAAAAAGTGTTATTTCTTTTTATTATTTTTTTTTTAATGCTCACAAAGCTTAATGGCTCTCTCTAAACCATTGTTTGAGAGTGACATGTTTCATTGGAAAGACACCATGTGAGTGGGGTCTTGGTTTCCTGTTGAAAAGTTTCAACAGATTTTTAATTTAAATGGTCTGTCCACTAAATGCATAATATTTGTGTATAGGACAGGAGAGCAGTAATATTCTCATTGTTGTCAGTTAAAGTACAGGACTGTGGAAGTCTTGTTGCTGAATGCTGAAGCTAATATCTGAGAAAGATTATTAGTATAGGGTAAAATAAGGTGCATTTAGCATACTGTATTATACCCTGACTTTTTTTTTTAGGATGAGTTTGTGCTAGATTTTTTTTTTTTTTATTTTATTTTTTTTTTGTCTAAACTGAATGGGTGAACTTTGGTGTAAACACGGATGTGTTTACCTTTCTATTGTAAACCAAGAGGGTTATTCACCCTATTTGATACTTGTGGCCCTACTATTGTTCCTATTGTGTTGGGGGGTGTAGGCTCAAATAAGGTAAAATACAGACTATTGTGAGTGGATTTGGAGTGTCTACAGTAATCTAAAGGATTGTTTTATTGAAAGCTGAAAATATACAGCTATATATCTATATATGTATATAGGTATATATAGATAGTTTATTTATTTATTTTTATATTTTTTTTTCCTTTCCACTCCACTTTACTGTATTTTCAGGATTTTATTCGATTTTAATGTTTGTTTTCCCAACTTCGTTACAGTAATCTAAAAAGGACTGTATAGTACAGGGCAACATTTAACTTAAACTATTGACGGGTGGGTAGAGGATATAGGTTATTTGGATAGCCGCCCTAGGGTACACTCTCTCTCACCCCGTGCACATTTTTTTTTTTTTTTTTTTTTTTTTTTTTTTTTTTTTTTTTTTATGGCATACATATTTGCACATATCTATCAGTGGATATTGGAGACTGGCAAATTAGGAATGGATGCTTATACCCCGAGGGTTTGCCCTCCCTTACACTCATTTTATTATCTCAGTATAGGCTCTGGGTTTATAATACACTGTCTAGGAGGGGGGATAGGTATATGGTAGTACCGCCAGCAATTAGGTGTCTACCTCCACCCCTCTCTCTTTATTATCGTATGGTCTAGTCAAGTACATTCTAATATCCTGGACTCACAGGAAGCGCCAATTTTCCCTATTTTGTACCAATCATTTAAATTTGCCTCTTAGGGGTAATTTGTTTTTTTTCTGGAAAGGCTGCATACCTGGATTACTTGTCCCTAAGCGCGGAGCTGTTTGTGGTTTTCAACATTTAACTTAAGCTTTAACTAGCTTACAAATTGTGCATATTATTTGTTGGTAATGGCAGCCATGTCCCGTCTAGAAGTCCATAGCAACTTTTACTCTTAAACACAACAATGTCACAGTTGCTACAAACAATTTCAATTCTTAAATGTTTAATGCTACGGCATCTACTTGTGCCTATGAAATTGGGGACAATAACGTATATGAAAAGTATGGGGGAAAGGAGGATATGGATCCTAATTCTACTTTTCCTGTGGCGATGGGAGAAATCGCAGAGCCACAAGAAAATCGAGAATGCACCATGGTCACAGAATTAGGAGCAAGACAAGTTCCCCAAAATTGGCAAAATTAATAATAAAAAATAAGGCACACATAGGTGTGAGAAGTCTTAGTGACCAGAATAAGGCATCTTCTAGCACAGGGCGGTGTGGGCAATCTACACATACCATAGATTGTAATGCAATCATTCCGTCTGGAGTAGGTGTTAATTTTAACAACTCCTTGAAAGGTGAGAGCTCGGGGGTAAATATCCCTAGATCTCTTAGGAAGACAGGAAAGGTGGTCAATAAACCTAAAACCACACCAGTTGTTAAGGGATACCTTATTACTTTACAAAAGATAAAACGCTATACATTCCAATCTATTAAAATAAATTATGTATTGTTTGCTTTAAAATAGGTTAGAAAATTTGGGAAGAGATTAACAACTGTTGTCTATAAAGTTATTTGTTTTCAGGTTAAGTGAATTCCAGAAATGATATGTGCATATCATTTAGCTGTACAGATGCAAAATACGCCCCTAACAAAAGGGTAAGGTATAAAGGCCCATTGTTTTTTTTTCCTCTTTCTCTTCTTTACTTTGTATTCTCCCAGAGGTTGGAAACGCCTAGCAATTCATTTGCAATTACCAAAGCCTTATACAGAATGTATGGGATGCATTTGAAATGAATGTGTATGGGTGAGCGATGGAATGCATGAGTAGGAACAGTACATGTATAAACTAAGATTTGTTTTTTTTTGATAAGGGGTGCACCCAATATTGTTTTATGGCCATCAATAAGTGTGATCACACTAATGCGCATGCGTTGTACTGTTTATGATTATTTTATAAATATTTGTTTTGTTTTTTTCCGTTTACAATGAGCTCAATACTGGTACCAGTTTAAATTTATAACTTTTGGTTTTACAAGTTTAAATGTATTCGCAAATAAATAACCTGTGCACAGATATGAATTATTTTTTTTGTATGTCCTTTCTGGGGGCTTAGAGTGAAAGTTCATTCACTCTGACACTTGAAACTACATGCTACATTACTTTGCACATTGTGGCATCTTAGGCATTCAGTAGGTCTTGTGTTGCGTGTTGTTTTTCCCTTCCAAATTCACTCATGTGAAGATTATAGGTCTACATTTTGTATTCTTAGAAGGTAAGTATTTATAAACCCTACAGAGTTTTCCTATAATTTTTGGCTATCAGAGTTTAGATAGGGGGTGGGTCCTGTACATTTTTGACTTTACTTACGGTTGATGGATTCATTACCTCTGCTGGAAGGCGGTTCCAAGCATCCACTACTAGTTAGGCCAGTATGAACCTCTCAGAGAGGTACAGTGAGATGTTATTAATGATTTTTAAGTTTTGTATTACAGGATAAATGCACAAACAAGGACGGATGATTGGACCCAGATGTGTACCCAAATACAAATAAGGACCTTAAAGAACATCATTTTTTTTTTTGTGTATGTTCTTAGGAGAAGCCTTAAATATTATTAATTACAGGCCTAGGTAAATTCTAAACACTGGTTTGGGGCAGTCTGTTTCAATAAACAGACGCCCTACCCTCTAGAAAAACAACTTTTTGTGGCCTTTTTGACTTGCAAATGGGTTTGCACTGAGAGTCAATTAATATGTTAATCACAACCGGGAGAGGGGGTTGCCTTTAGTATACCTACAATGCTAAAGGCAGTTTTTCAAATGTTTTTCTTTTTGGGTCAACAAGACACAGATTTAAGCCGCTTCAACAAAGTCAAAGTTTGGGCCAGCATTCAATCTGTATGGTTTTATTATTTTGTTTTATTTTTTTTTTTTTTTTTTTTTATTTTAATTTTATTATTTTTTTTTTTATTATTTTAATCGTAATTTTTAATTTTTTTTTTTAATCTATTTTTTTTTTTTTGTTTGATTTTCTTTTTTCTTTTTCTCTTAAGGGAAAGGATTTTTTTTTTTTTTTTTTTGTTGTTGGTTTTTTTTTTTATTTCTTTCCTATATCACCTTATTATTTTTTTTTTTTTATTGGTGATTCTTCAGTTTTGCGTGACTATGGTCAAATAAAAAAAAAAAGAGGGGAGTGAGTATGGGGAACACTACATGGAGAACATTTAAAGCGATTAGAAATGTTGATATAGAATATTAAGGCTTCCCTGTAGCATTTTGGGGATGGGCCAAGTCCCAACAGGTGTTAGTTTTCTCTTATGACATGGGATAATCGTTTTATATGAATTTAGGTCATGGTAGCTATTTATCATGACACTAGTAATATTAGGGTTTAACAACAGTCATGTGACTATTTTCTGTGTAAATGTGACATACAATCCTCTCTACAGTTCTAACATTTGGGCAGTCATCAGATGTGGTCATTGATATTGTTTTTGTTGGTCAGGTTTTCCTTTGTGTGCCAGAATAAGTCAAAGAGCATGGCGTGAATATAATATAGATATACTGGAACTGGTGAGACTCATAGTGATTGGCAAATAGCAGGGAGTATAGTACAATTGTACTTAAAAGTATTTTAGTTTGATTGTTCCTGAAGCCACTAGTGACTGGTGACATCACACTTATCCATATTCTGAAATCAAGTTATTTTTGTCTGCGTAGATGACACTGCCTAATCTGCACATAGATCTCTCATAGTGGTGACCTCTTCTGTAGCCTGCTAAAGGCAGGACGGTACAGTAGCTACCCATGGTAGCCAAGGACGGAGCTATATGCCCAAAGGTTTGGCACCAGCACTGAACATAGCTCCAGTAAAAGGAGCTAGTGGTGAGTTGCGATGGCAACAAAATCCCCCTGGACACTTAAAGTGTCACACACACACACACACAGTGGTATTCAGCAGAAGGTGGAGCAGAGTTACTTGCAGGCATATGACAATGGAGGAAGAAAGATGAGGGGTGAAATCAGAAACCTGGCTTAAGGACGTAAACCTAATAACCTAAACCTAAAATTGTTACACATGTCACTGGGAAAAGGGTCTCACTTTATGTTGCAGTATATCTAGGGCAATTAAAAGGTCCTTACTGCTCAGACTTACCAGACAAGCATTCAGTTGAATACATATGTCCCAAATGTACTTGTGTATCTCTTTCTCTACCTCTGTCCACATTAATAAAGTATAATCTTAGAAAGCCTGGATAACTGTTGCAAAGGCCATTACTGTATGCTGTATCCAACTGGAATCACCATGGAAGGCTGTCCCAGAAGCAAGGGCAACATGACCAGATTGACATTATGGACTTTCGCACTATTATTATTGGACAGTTGAGAACAAGGATCCTCATGTTTTTATTATTATTAATTTTTTTTTTCCCCCTTCATTTTTTTTTTTTTTGGGGTGTGTTTTTAATTTGTTTCTCTTTATTTATCATATGATTTTTCTGTTATTATTATGGACTTATTACATCCAGAACAAGTGATGACTACCGATACTGGGATCCAGAAATGTGAACTGTAGAGATGGAGAGTTTAAAAGTTTTGTTTATTCTCAAAGAAGTTATTTCATTTCAGAGGGCAAAGCTGAAAAGTTCCAAATATTAAAGAAGATTGCACATAAACCATTATTCTATGTGTGGCCGAGTCTCATATACTCAACTGGCCACAAGGGGCCATCTGTTGCCTTATGCGCTTATGTGAAATCTACATTAATATCTGTACAATATTGTAATTAGAAATATATTTCAGTTAGAGGGAAATATATATATTTAAAGTATTGAGGGTTGTGTTGGTGTTACTGTAATTAGTTCAACTTCAAAGCTTGGCCTTTTGTTTTCCCTGATAACATCTCACCTGGGTAGTAAACAACAGCCTTCTTTGATTCATCCAATCAGGCTGTGCCCAATAGACATGTACTAGGTGACCAATTAGGGAGAATTATATTAGCCACACTACAGGAAGTAGGGGGGGGATATAATGCTTTGTGAGAAAGCTAACGATTCCTTTTTTCTGGTGGGGAAACACACAGCAGTCATCATGGGCTGAACTGAACAGGTAATATAACTCTATACTTGCACCTTATATATTGTATTGTAAATATGGTTCTGTGAGTAATATGTAAATATCATGTAATCCAGGGGACCTACACTGTACATTGTGTTGTAAATTCTGTCTGGTGTGTAATTTGTATATATATTATGTAACCCTATCAATAAATGTGTATTAGCTTGAGTTTTAACTACTTGTAACTAAACATGTTTGTAGATCAAGGTCTGAAGGGATATAATCTATATTCCTTCATATATATATTTTATTTCAACCTAGCATTTTCTGCCTTGATGTGCTAGGGATTTGTGTATTAGCTTGAGTTTTAACTACTTGTAACTAAACATGCTTTTACCTCACGGTCTGAAGGAATATAATCTATATTCCTTCGTATATATATATATATTTTATTTCAACCTAGCATTTTCTGCCTTGATGTGCTAGGGATTTGTGTATTAGCGTGACTTTTAACTACATATAATAAATGTTATTATATTCAAAGCCTTTCCTCCTGGTCAGTAGAACTCTTATTTAACCCATATCATATTTTGTGATTAATAAATCAGAAATAGAGATTTTAGAGGTTACAGAAATGTATCTGTTTAGTCAAAGGACCCAGTTTGAAGTTCTTCATTTGTCATGGGTGAACAATTGCGTTCTCAAGGGCTGAAAAAGGCGAAGTTTGTGAATATTGCAAAAAAATATTTACAATATAACCATAATTCCTAGCCAAGTTTGTGAAAATAAAACCACTGACTTTCAAAATGATTCCTATGAAATTGTAATGTTTAATATTTTCAAAGGTAAAATATGCGTTTTTAACATTTGAAGAGCAACTTAATTGTATTTCCTGCATAATTGAAATGTTCTTATCTCAAATCTTCCTGTGTTGGGCTTTATGCTTGTGTTGACAGGTAAATTGAGCTTGCTCTTAAGTGCATTTTTACATTTGAGATTATTCACAGTTCATTTGTTTTACAAAAATTGTATTGAATTTTCAAAGTGCAGTACAAGAAAGAGATATACATAGCATACACAGAACAATAGAGTGTATTACACCAAAGAGAGTGGAACTCCATGCAGTTTAAAGCTGGAAGAGAATAAGTTGGGTGTTTGACAGTGTTCCGTGGGGGCGATAAGGCACAGTTTTGATGCGATTTGTTCAAAATTTAGAAGCCCATAAGGAATCCATCAGCCAGCCAAAAAGAAGGAACTGGAACAGGGGGCAGTTCAGTTAATTTTCGGTTGACCTCCTTCTGACCTAGAATTTACCCTTTTAAGTTGCTTCAACATGTTTCAAGCTACTTTTGTATTCCTGTGGACTTCCATGAAGAGAGAAGTCGTTTTGACGTGAACAAAATGCCATTGACACAGGCCCTTATCCTGCTTTAAAAGCAAAAGCTTTCTTCCCTAATTAAAACAAGGGTAAAATGCTTATGGTTGAAAGAATAGATGTTGCACTTACAGTTGGGTGATATTTTATAGGAGAAGAAATCGTACTGCCACCCCATGTAACTTTATTGCCCACAGCCAAGGTAGCTTTTCCACAAAATTTACTTGAATAGTGGGTCTTGGGTAAAATTATTTCTTTACTCCCAGATATTCTTTGAGGATGCTTAGAAACTGACATAATTGACATATGGTGAATTGAATACTTGCCTTCCATAAATGACTCGGGCAACAGAATATGCCTTTATTGTATGTGTAGTTTGCAAGTTTATGTTAAAGTGATTGTAAAGTCTTGTCTTTGTTATTTTTATGCTGTGGATTTGCACAGAGCAGCCTGGATCCTCCTCTTCTCGGGTCCCACTTTGGTGCTCCTGGCCCCTCCCTCCCTGTTGAGTGCTCCCACAGCAAGTAGTTTGCTATGGGGACACCCGAGCCACAGCTCCATGTGTCCATTCAGACGCAGAGCCGTGGCCTTGCCCCGCCTCCTTTCTTTTATCATTGTCTGACTTTGTATATAGGTGAAGGCTCAGGTACATATTAGGGGGGCTGAAGTGGGGCTGCTGTATGCAGAAGACTTTTTTTTTTTATCTTAATGCATAGAATACATTAAGATCTAAAAATCTTCTGCCTTCACAATCACTTTAAATGCATCTTGCAGTATTTTTTCCTATTCATCTGTAGGAGATATCTCTTAAATAGCTCTGTGGAACAACTATGGTATTGAAGAATATTGCTTATGGCAGAAAGATAATGAAAAATTCTTTTTTTAGTTGACATTTAACCCCAGTACGCTTAAATTGAGCTGTAGCCTCTGAATCTTTACCATGAAATGATTGTAAACATTCTAGGAAAACGCAAGCTGGGAATCAAAAACGGATTACCAATCATATATCCTGGTAATTTTTTGGGCGAAAAATCAATCTTGTAACAAATTCATGAAATCCAAAATACTTCAGTACCTGACAGAAGACCATAACATAGACTGTGAATACACTGGATATGACTTATATTGATAAAGGTAGCTGTAAATTCTCATTTTTGGCTCTCTGCTTTTTTTTTTTTTTTGCCACTCTAACACCACAATGTCTACTTTAATTTATTGGACTGCGAATTTTAATAACTGATTTTAAATCGGAATATTTACCAGCCAAGAATAGACTAGGAAAACACATTGTAGGAAATTTAAAAAAATTGGTGCAGCTGTGCATCGTGACCAGTCAGCTTCTAACTTCAGCATTTGCAGTAAGCCAGCAGCTACAAATACTGTAGCTGCTTACTTTTAGTATAAGGACACTTACCTGTACAGTGATACAGCCACGTTCCCAGCCGAGCCAATTCTTTAATCGGCTTTGGGTACAGGCATTGCAGCCTTGAAGCCCCTTCCCCTTTTGGGTGGAGCTCCGCTTTAAGCTTTGCAGGGAAAAATAGCCTAATTTGCCATACGTAGCTGATTCAGATTCTGTCCTCTCCACCCTTAGAAAATTTCCCTTAACTGTTTGCATAGACTCTTCCCATTTTTTTGTAGTGTCTAACGCATCCTACTGCATCTGTAGCATTGTATCATTAGTAATGAGAGTCAATAACTAAACTAAATGTCATTTTTTTTTTTAAAAATGATGTATGGCATGATGGAGGACCTGACATGTGGAAGGCGTTCCCAAAAAAAAGGCAAAAAAGGCAAGCAGATGACAAGATTCATCACCAGTATTGCCTATGGTACCTCTGCAGCAGATCCTTTATTCCATAACGGTTTAGCAAAGCTTTGTTCTGCATATCTCATCTGTGTAGAGATGGCCTTCCTGGTAGAGGCAGAGTTTTAAGATCTCCTTTCAGAGCTGCTGGGCGTAATATTTAGGTAGCCAAACATCCACAAAATAAGACGAGGAGATCCTTGCACTACAGGATTTTAGGCAGTTTGCTCTTCGGCAAGCTCCCAGGAGAAAAGTGACCATACTCCTTACATGCCATAAAACTAGCAGCCAACCATAGCGTGCACATCTGTTTTTTTGGGATTAAAGACAAAAGGTACATTTTTCAGGGTACTATTTAGGCACAATTGATGTAGTAACCCCCTGCTTTTACCATTTTTCATCATATTCCTAATTACTTTCCCACGTTGTGACATGCTTTATTTTTATATGCTGTGTCCATGGTCAAAAACATTATTATTTTTTTTTTTTTTTAATTATATAGCAAACATGTCATACATACCTGCTCTGTGCAAGAGGTTTTACACAGAGCAGACCCAATCCTTTTCTGAGATCCCCCTGCCGATGCTAGTGGCTCCACCTCCCCTTCAAATGTACCCATAAGAAGCAGGCTCAATCCTGAGCCTGGCTACCTGGGTCTATAGACAGTGCGGCTTGGGCCCCCACTCCCATGTCACAGGCTTTGATTGACAGCAGCAGGAACCAATGACTCCCCCTGCTATCAATCTGCCCTAAGAGGAGAAAGAGTTTGGTGAGAGCTGCTACTCTCTGGCACAATGCTGGATTGAGATGGGGCTTGGTTAAGTATATGGGGGGGGGGGGGGTGATCCTGGGCACAGGCATTTTTACCTAGGTGGCTGCCGCAACGGCTCGAAGACTGAGAACGGAGCATTCAAAAACTGCTGGTTGTTTGGTTCTCAGCTTTGTGAGCAGATATCCGATTACTGCCACCTTGTCACGATCTTGCACCGACCTGGACCAGCTCTGACATCAGCCGACAGCAGGCTTTGGCCTGCTGTCGTCTGAAAACGAATCACAGGAGTGCAATACAAACTGCACTCCTGTGATCCACAGGCGAAGTACAGCCAAACGAGCTTTGGCTGTACTACTCCTTTTTAAACCTTTTAGAACCAATTTAACTCTAATGGCCTCTCAATTTAGCTGCCAAGTTCAAGGAAAGCATTGTTTAAGCTATAGTCAGATTTAAAATTGGGACTTCCTTCGGCTGACAATATGAAGTGCTGGACCAGTGAAAAGCGCTGTCCCATAATGTCAATCACCTGATCCTCCATACCCACAAGTAATGGGTATTTTCTTCATTTTCAGCAGCTGATTGGAGCCATGGGGAAGCGACCAGAAAAGGCCAAATATGGATCAAAATTTGGTTGCTTCAGCAAATGCTGAATTTCAATCCATGCATGTGCTTTATGGTTGTACACAAGTCGATCTAGTGATTAGCTTGTGTACAACCAGCCTGTTGGATTTTTCCCAATGATCTGTGCCACAGGTTAAAGCTGCCCACTGTTGAAATACAATAACTCTGCGGGAAGAATTCCACCATCCATATCGAATGTGTGTATGGGGAAATTGATTTTTTATTTATTTTTTGTTCTATGTGTAGGCTGCCAAAAAGAATATGTGCAGCAGGGAACCAGGCTTATAAAGCATGTATGTTTTTGTTCTACATTTGTTTGCTTTGCAATATGACCTAGTCAAAATCATCTTTAGGATGTCAGCAAGGTCATATTCAGCACTCGTGGTGTTATAGTAACAAAACCTAGTGAATGTTGGATGAGCTAGAAAGGTGTGCTGTTTGTTCTTGATCCAACAACTCATCAGTTTCCTTTGGCAATTGTCTGTATCCTAGTTGGCTCTTGAAAATGCTGCTTTGTACTTAGACAAAAGGTATTATCTGGATTGATTATTCTAATTACTGATGCAGATTGTTCCAAGTGTCAGAACCTGAGGCCCCTTCTCACACTGAGAACAGGAATTGTTTTTTGTATACTGTGAATACAATGCTTGGTGTACATGCATAAACAATATACAAGTCTTCTATTGCTTCAGTTTGTAATTGGTATCATGCTAAATATAGATTAAAGTGTTACCTAAACCCCTAAACCTAAAAACATTTTTTAACATTAATGCCTTGTTTGCATTAAGGTAAAACATTTTTTTAGTTTCTCTGTGCCCCCTTCCATTGTGAAGGGGAAGAGGGGAGAAGAGACCAGTGCTGTGCATGGCTGCATCTATTTTCCCTTCTTTCCTCTTTACACAGCATTGGAGCTGCAGCAGGAGCCGTTGGCTCTTGCTTCGGTCAATCAGATGCAGTGAAGAGGAAGTGGGAGGCAGGCCTAAGTCCCGCTGTGTAAGTCTGTGGAGTGCGGCTCTGTAGACATACAGGTCAGGAGTGCGCAGACTACGTTCTCCCCATAGCCAGTGGCTGGCTTTGGTAGTCCTAAAAAGAAGAGGCGCCAAGATCACCACGGAGACCCCAGAAGAGGAGGATCGGGCCAAGTTGTGCAATACCACTGCACAGAGCAGGTAAGTATAACTTGTTTGTTATTTTAACAATAAAAAAAAAAAATTGACTTTAGTAACACTTTAACTGAAAATAAGGTACATTGGTTCCTACAAACAAATGCCAAAATACTTTGTGCTCATATCTAAGAGGTAAATATTTTTTTATTTGCAACATCATTCATTCAGCAAGCCTTTATCGAAAAAGCTTTAGTTGGCTTCACAAGAAAATTTTCTCCCAATAAAAATCTATGGAAATACAGACGCTGCTTGAAGCAGTCTAATGGGTACAGCAACGGCATGTTCTATGTACTAGATATCTCCCAAATTTTTTTTTATTTGGCTAAAATGAATGACCCATATGATCTGACGTTAGAAATAAATGTCAGTGATATTCAGGGAATGTACACAAAAAATATGGAAATAATATGGCTTTAAGCCAATCTATATTCATCCAATACCAACCAAAGTATATAAAGTTAGAAATATGAGTGACATGGGGCTTTACCTTCTAATTTGAATTTTCGCTCTGCAAATGATTGACGGAGGAGGGGACAGGACATCTATAAGAAGGAGTCTCCCCCACGTCATCACTACGTCCAGAAGAAGCTACACACACTTCCCCCGTTGTGAAACGCGTCGACGTCATCGCAGGTACGGACGCCATGCCCTGAGGACATGACCCAACCCCCCATGTGAGCGCACGAGCCGGCAAACATCCGGAAGGAAAAAGGAAAAATCATTATTGCTACCAACACTATGGGCGCATATGACTACAAGGACATAGATTCCTAAACACGGAGAGATCCGACCATCACCATCACCCAGCAGCAGCACCCCGTGACGGCCAATAGAAGAGCCTAATTCCGAAGAAAGCACTGATATGGCTAAATACCGTCTACAACACGGTTTAATACGCTGCATACGGACATCAGAGAAGCTCCACAGGCTATCTACAACCCAGGACTGGTAACCATCTATCCCCACAGGACGGGTAAAGTATGGTGAAAAGCGCCCATAGTTAAAGCAATTGTGCAATACAAAGTATGTTTGGTAAACGATATCCTGATCGAGTGAAACTCTTGAGAAATTGCAGTAGGACTTTACTCTATTAATATTCCAACCTACCTACAAGGCTTCCTATTTCAAGTACTGGCAATCATCTATATCAGCCCATAGGACTCTCTCCCTGTTAAGCAATCACCAACTCTTGTAGCTTGCAATATAGGAAAACGCATTATATTATAGCATATTGAATCCTAGCAACTTACTAGCTATATTGTATATTGATGTTCCCCTCCCTTTTTTCCTTCCCCTCACCATAGGCTCGAGCCCCCAGGGGGCATTCGTGACAACTTGCCACACAATTAGTGGGACAATTATTCCCTTTTTTGCGCATCTGATTATGCTAGCAAAACGCTGATTTCAGCTAATGGCAGGTTTGTCATGAATTTTCTCTGGCATCCGTACGGTGTTTTGTATTGTTTTGTTGTATGTCGTTTGTCCCCCCGTTGTCCTCAGCTACCTGTTCTGGAAAGACTTTACCAGCACGGTGGCTTTTACATGTAGTATGGTCTGTTTTTTCTTTAGGTATTATTGTTTATTATTCAATAAGGTACATGGTAATTGTGCGAATATTCACTAATAAATTTAACACAGTATATTTTACATACGGTTACTTGACTCTCACTGAAATCAATACTTTTGTTCAATAAGCCCCACTTTCGTGTCTCCACTCTTGGCGATGCTTCCCTCCTTTTTTTTTGTACACATGGTTCGGGGTTGAACATTAAGTATCTCAGCAAAACATTACCGATCAAATTGCCTTGAACAAGCCTCCTATTTCTTTTTATTTTTAAACCTTGAAGCAAGTAAGCAGGTCAACTGGTCAAATGCTCTTGGTGAATTCTGAATGGACTTGGAAGATTTCAGATTGATGGTAAAAAGCACACCTCATTTACCCAACTCTCAAAACCTGTCAAAACAGGCCCTCATGCTGTTTACCATTATCTAAAATGTCAAACTGTACACGGGGAGAAATCACACATGCGCTCTATGGGAGTCTGAAAGATTTCTCCGTTTATTGTACAATCGACAGACTTTCCTACAACTAAAGGATAAGGATGGATCAGGTGTCAATTGGCTGCCTAACAGCCAAGGTCACTCATGTCTGTTTGAATTTTATCTCAATTTTCCCATGAGAATGTAGCTGAAGCAAAGAACTTTAAGGGGGATCCCTTTGTGTATAACTTGCTCAACAGTAACCTTGCTTTTAGGATCTGAGAATTTTAGAGTGAATAGCAAAGTAGTAAAACTGACAGCAGAAATACAGAAACTTTTTGCAAGGACTTGTACACTCACTGGCCACTTTATTAGGTACACCTGTTCAATTGCTTTTTAACACTAATTGCTAATCAGCCAATCGTATGGTAGCAACATAATGCATTTAGGCATCTAGACATGGTGCTCCAATGCTGCTCCACTAGTACCAATCAGGTCTGGATTTCACAGGTATTCCAATTGGGTGTTCTTTGAGACATTAACTGATACCCTTCAGACTTAATGGATATCAGGATTGATCTTCTAAAATTCTCATCTTCCCTTGAATGTTTTAAACTCTATGGGCTTCCAAAAGCAATATCCCTATCTCAGCAAATCCTGTTATGAAATCCAATGGGCTTATTGTCCTTTTCATTAGAACATCCAGTGCCTCTTTGCATCTCTAGGAAATTCAAATTGGGCTGACCTTATACAAATTGGCACCACGTGGTAGGGACAATCTATCCCTCAGTGGCTGGTGGAGTGGGTACTCTCGCGGGGTCCTCCCCTGTTCGTCATTCCTCCTGGGACTTACAGCAGCAAAGGATAAGCCTTCCCTTTTAAACATTGATGATGCGGTTTCATATGTAATCCCTCTCGCCTTAACAAATGACTATCTTTCGACCTTTAATTACCCCTGAAGAAGAAATGGTTAACATTTGTGTAAATTTGAAATGTGTTGGTCCATTACTGTCTTCATCAAACCAATGTGTTGACTGATCAGATGATTATCTGTTATGTTAACTGCAACTCGTCTTTTATTGTATTTTGTCATGTAATATATTTTTAACTCCTGTTTAATAAAATGTACTCTTTTATACATTACTGTAGTGATTGATGCCCTTAAGTCCCATTCAAAGGGCATTTTTCTCTTTTTGTGCACCAAATTAAGGATGTGGGCCTCACTCTTCACCTTAATGAGACCTTCCAAACAGTAACCTCAGATAACCCCTCGTTAAAACCAAGGTTTAGACTACCATCTCTGAACACATCAAACCTTGAAGCAGTTGGGCTTCAGTAGCAGAAGACCACACCAGGTGCCACTCCTGTCAGCTAAACCGAAAACTGAGGCTTCAATTCACACAGGCTCCTCAAAATTGGACAATAGAAGATTGGAAAAACGTTGCCTGGGCCGACGGCATTGACGGCATTGATGATAAGGTTATAATTTGACGAAAAACTACATTAAAAAAGCATGGACTCATCCTGCCTTGTATCAACAGTTCAGACTGTTGGTGTAATGGTGTGGAGCATATTTTCTTGGCACACTTTGGGCCCCTTAGTACCAATTGATCATTGTTTAAATGCCACAGCCTACCTGCGTTATGAATTCACTGTACTCCAGTCACCAGATCTCCAACCAATAGAGCACCTTTGGGATGTGGTGGAATGGGTGATTCTCATGGATGTGCAGCCAACAAATCTGCAGCAACTGCATGATGCTCTCATGTCAATATGGACCAAAATCTCTGAGGAATGTGTCCAACACATTGTTGAATTGATGACACAAAATTTAAGACTGTTGGGAAGGCAAAAGGGGGTTTTACCCGGTACTAGCAAGGTGTACCGAATAAAGTGGCCAGTGGGTGTATATCACTATATCACCCCCCGTTAGAATAATCACATTTTTTTTCTTTGCAGCCTGAAATGAAAACCGTTTTTTTAGCCAGCCGTATTAAAGGACTGCAACTTATAACATCCAAGTGAAAGATAAAACACTGTCATGTTGGAAAAAAAATAATCAAAAATCAAAAACCGAGTTGGAAAAAAGGATCACCACCTTGTCAGTAATTTGTTCAACCATCTTTTGATCTTTTTCTAGAATTACAGCCTTTAGTCTGTTGGGATAAGTCTCTAACTTTGCACATCTAGACTGCAATATTTGCCCACGCTTCTTTTCTATACCTACTGTGTGTGTGTGTGTGTGTGTGTGTGTGTGTGTGTATATGTATATATATATGTGTGTGTGTGTGTGTGTATATATATATATATATATATATATATATATGCGTATATATATATATATATATATATATATATATATATATATATAAATATATATAATATATACATACACACACACACACTGTATGTGCTAGGGGAATTGGATAATGCTTTATTTTTAATGGAATAGTCAAGATTTGCAAACCAGTTCATTATCTAGATCTTTGGATCTGTTGATTGATTTGTCATGTATTCAGTCAAGATTTGACAGCTGTTTGTCAAGTCAACTTAACCTAACTGGAAGAGTAGAATTATAGGCTTATATTTGGTATACATGTTCATTAGAAAGATCAATAATAATCATGTTCATGTGTTTAACTCAAGTCATCATGGCCTCCTTTTTAAAATATACAAGACCTCTAACCAGTATTTATTGAAAATGTGTTTTAAGTACTACAGTATGGTTTTGTTACAAGCTCTTTCTGTCTGTGTGTGTGTAGCTGTTTGCCTTGACATCAACCTTTTTGTGAAAGCAGAGTTAAAACAATGCATTTGTACTCCTAAATCATTCCTTTAAGGCAGGGCTTCTGTGTCCTTGTACAAAGAAAATGTATTTAAAAGCAGAGAAGCCAAGGCTTGATATTCGTGTTCCTAAGTGTATCACCATGATCTATAAAATACATGTTTTGCATGTTGTCTGGACTAATAGTTGCATCAACAATCCTGTAAGTGCGTCCTGTTAATTTTCTGAAAATCTTCTGACTCGCGCCAGAGAATAAAAAAATTATGTGTGTGTGTGTAGATATAAAGATTTATTTTACAAACCCGTTAAGGGTCATAGTCTTCTTCAACTGAACCTTTGTCCTCAAAGGCAGCGTGCACGCTCTCAACCAAGTTATCCTAAAGGTCTCTGGACTGGCCAAAACAATGTATAAAGGTTGAGAGCCACAGTTTTTTACAAATATTTGTAAATTTTAAATTGCGCCTTTTTGTAAAATGGTGAAAATCGAACGCACCCAAACATCTTTTTCATTTTTCACTTACAGCTTTCAGAATTTGAAAAGACCCCTCAAACTAGACATTTTCTAAAAGCACATGGCCAGTAGAGTAAAAAAAGTGCTACTGATTTTTGGGCCCCGCAATAATTGCGCAAATGTTCATCATATTGCTATTTTCACAAAAAAGACACTAAAATCCTTAATATTACACATAAACACAACATAACTTACAAAAATCCTGCTAAATTAATACTAAAGTGTACGCCCATGGGGGGGGGGCATGTTTACCCGCACAGGTGTTTTTCATCCCCCCACAGGCAGTCCCATTTATGTCAATTGGGATGCAATGGCTGCACAGGCATAGCTGCTGTTCCCAATCTGACATTCGTGTGACCCCGAACGTAGACAGACAGTGTGAGCTCAGGGACATGCATGCGGACCTACATGGATGTAAAATTGGGAGCAACGGCTCTGTTCGTGCAGGTGCTACATCCCAAATGACATCAATGGGACTGTCTGCAGAGAGATACATGGAACACCCGTGCATCCCTGTAAAGGTGCGCTGTGTATGCCCTGTGTGAACAAGGCCTTGGGCCCCTTTCACACAAGCACACCGATTGGGTCTTCCTGTCCATTTTTCAGGCAGGCCCAGTCGGTCCACCCATTGTTCTCTATGGAGCGACTGATGTAAACGGGCATGTGTCAGTTTACACCAGCCTGCATCTGATCCAGTCCACTAAAAACAGACGGATGGGGATTCCATTCGAGGCGCCGCTCCACTGCAGGGCACCAGACTCGTACATTTGTATGAGGAGTTTTTTTTTTTTTTTTTACCAAGCCACATGATTGGAGCCTGAGGCTCTAATTGGCTTGAAAAAGGTTGGGCTGAGGTGCATAGCATTGCACCCCAAACCCACCCACTTGTGCATTGTGACAATAGCGAATTAATATTCGCTATTGTCTTCCGGCTTCTCCTCCTGGCCAATCGGGATGGATGCGGTCGGCCGGGAGGTGTAGCTGAGGTATCCGTAGAAGGGTGAGTGGGGGGACGTTTTTGGTTGGGGGGTCTTTGGTGAGATATCAAATCCCTCTATTTTTTTTTTTTTGAGACCCAGAAAGGGACTGAAGATAGTCCCTTTTTCTCTGCAGCACTTTACTTGAATGAATGAGAATCTGTATAGAGATACCATTCATTCAGAAAATGACAGTCTGATACATTGTAACACTCACGGTTACAATATATCAGCTGTCAGTGGGCACATAGCAATGATCAGTAGTGATCGCTGCATGTGCCCTCTCTCTCCTACAGGGGGGAGCTTAGTAAACGCATGTTTACTCAAGCCCCAACTTCACCCCCCACCTGCACCGTTCCTCCCTCCCCCGCCGCGATCCCCAGCCTGACAGATCACGGAGATCTTCAGGGAGAAGCGCAGGCGGATGGAAGGGAAGGTGAGATGCCGCTCAGAGCGGCCTTGGATCGGGGGCAGTTGGGCGATCTGACTGGCGGGGGGACACAGCTGAACCCCCACCAAGCCCCATGCAGCACCTGAAGCCGGTGGGAGTGGAAGAGGAATGGCAGCTAATGATGGTGGCTGCGGGGAGCAGGTTTGCAGGAGGGGTCGGATCAGGTGCTGGGGGGGGCAGTTTTAGATGGAAGGGTGCTGCGCGGGTGGAGAGGCAAGGGACAGGGAGGTGACGGCGTGGGGGGGGGGGTCATATTGGAGGGTCATAAATCTGATCAGCAGGTTGTAATCCGCTGATCAGTGTTATAGAATTGTTCAGCAGAGTCCATATGCCTATAGGAGAGGGAGAAATGAGGTCCGTATGCCGTACTGACCTGGCCACCTGCAGGCACTTCTGTACGGCGTTAAAGGTCAACTGGGATAAGTTCCTCATCTTGCCCATTGATCGGGAGGCAGGGGTTCTGGCTGCCCCAGATCTGTCATTGCGATGGGCCTCTACTGCCAAATATTTGGGGGTGGTGATCTCCTCTAAGGCATCGGAATAAATTTCTTTAAATCTAACATCGCTTGAATCTGACGAAGCAACATATGACGCCATGGTCCCATCTTTCCCTCTCCATTTATAGGCAAGATTAACCTCATTAAAATTAAACTGCTTCCCTCTATATTATACAGGCTTCATCATGCCCGGTGTGCACTGGATCCCCAGGAAGCATTTTAGACAATTTGAATCTGCAATAGCCTCCTTCCCATGGTGTTCAACGAAGCCCAGATTTAGGTTGGCAGTACTACAGAGATCATGGACGCAGGGTGGTCTGTCATGTCCAGACCTATTTGCCTAATACATTATTGCTTTGCTTACATAACTGTACGTAACTGGTTGGCAGACGAGACCAATGCATCAGTGGTACTAGAAGCAGCACATCTTGGTACATATGAAGCCTTGTGTAACATGCTATACAGAGGCCCTTCTGCCTTTTTTCCATTAATACATTCCATGAGATCCATCATGAAGGCCTGGCAAATGCAACACCCGGTATTCGCTCTCTCAATTTCTCACCTCATACACGGCTTTGGTTTATCCCCTCTCTCAAACCATTTTCTGTTTTCCCAGACTCTAATGTACAGACTTCTAAAGAGATCAAATACCTCAGCCAAATTTTGTATTGGGGTCCTTCAAACTTTTGATTCCTTTAAACTGACCCACTCTTTTTCCCTAACTCGTACCTGTTCCGGTACCTCCAATTGCGCCATGCATTTCAGTGGCAATTTCATAATCAAGTGATTTCCCTTACACTATTAGGGGTTGAGTTCCTGTTGCAAGAGGAAACTCTCTACTGAAGCCTCTCTAAAAATGTTAAGGCCCTCCAACCCACTATACATGATGGTCTTGACAGGCTTTTGTCCTGTTGGCGTGGGGAGGTCCTGGAACTGGATACTACTTTGCTTCCTAAAGGTTACAGAAGATCTTTCCCTTGCATCCTTTTAAATGCTGGTGCTTTATGGAAGACCCTGCCACATGCTTACATGTGTTTTGGGATTGTCCGAGTATAAGCCCCCATTCACACCTATGCGAATTAGATGCGGCTTACACTGCATCCAATTCGCAGGACATTTTAAAATACATTCAAATGAATGTATCTTGTTCACATATGTGCGTTGCATTCGCACTGCGCATTGCACAAAAAAAGTGTGCGTTTTCTGGGCATTGCGGTGTGAATTACAAGCACGTTAACCTCTATGGGAACGCATCTGATTCGCAGATGCATTCCGTTATGAACAAGGAATCCCTCCTTGTTCTAACTACACCTCCCCCTCCTCTCCCCCCTCTCCCTGCTCAGCTGATGCGCTGATAGAACGTAGCGGCACCGCTGAACAGCTACATTTTCTCATCACAGAGAAAATGTAGCTGGAATTCGCACCGCACTGGTGTGAACCCGGGCTTAGGCTTTTTTGGACTGAAATTTCTCAGTGTTTGTTCAGTTACAACCATTTCGGTACCCTTCTCTATTGATGTCTGTATACTGGGTCTAGTCTTACTGGCTACCTCCAGGGCCATGAGAATTTTGATAGGGCTGTTATTTTATGCTCAAGTCTATACGCCTTAAATTGAAATCTCTTCAAGCCCCTACTCTAGACTTCTGGAAGTCTGTTGTTAACAAAATGGTGCCATTGTGTAAATTAATCTACGAGTTTTGAGGATGCCTTAATAAAGGTGTATGGGACATCTGGACAGTGTCCAGGGATACTGTTGTCTTAACAGCAATGCCCCACTAAATAGCACTGAGTTGTTTCTCCTTACCTGATATAGGCTATTTCATTGTACTGTGGGAATGTGTTCTCCTAACCTCTACTTAGTGCCTTCCAGCAGTATTCCAGCAGTGATGGAAAAAAGTATTTGATCCCCTGCTGATTTTGTTAGTTTGCCCACTGGCAAATGAGGAGTCTATATAATGGCGGGTTTCTTTTAACCGTGAGAGACAGAATAACAAAAATATCCAGAAAAATGCATTTCAAAAAAGTTATAAATCAATTTGTATTTTAATGAGTGAAATAAGTATTTGATCCCCTATCAATCAACAAGATTTTTCTCCCAGGTTTCTTCTATACAGGTAACAAGCTGAGATTAGGAGCACTCCCTCAGCTTGTTACCTGTATAAAAGACACCTGTCCACAGAAGCAATCAGATTCCAATCTCTTCACCAAGACCAAAGAGCTGTCTAAGCATCTCAGGGACAAGATTGTAGACCTACACAAGGCTGGAATGGGCTACAAGACCATTGCCAAGCAGCTTGGTGAGAGGGTGACAACAGTTGGTGTGATTATTTGCGAATGGAAGAAACACAAAATAGCACTCAATCTCCCTCGGCCTGGGGCTCGATCCAAGATCTTACCTTGTGGAGTTTCAATGATCATGAGATTGGTGAGGAATCAGCCCAGAACTACACAGGAAAATCTTGTCCATCTCAAGGCAGCTGGAATCATAGTCACCAAAAAAACAATTGGAAACACACTACGCCACAAAGGACTTAAAGCGGAAGTAAACCCATTGATTTAACAGTTTAAAAAAAAAAGGGCATGCCGGGAATGCTAACTGCACATTGGCTGTGCTCTCCTCTCAACCAAACACTCAAACCATCCAATGGCTGGTGTCATAACGGATCACATGTGCAGCACTGTGGCAGTTGAAGATTAAACAGAGGCAAATATGGCAGCTTCCTTGGCTGAAAACGATAGGGGGGTTTACTTCCACTTTAAATCCTGCAGAGCCTGCAAGGTCCGCCTGCTCAAGAAAGCACATGTACAGGCCCATCTGAAGTTTGCTAATGAACATCTTAATGATTAAGAGGAGAACTGGGTTAGAGTTGTGGTCAGATGAGACCAAAATCAAGCTTGTTGGTATCGCATTCATTTTGGAACACTGTACAGACTCAGATCAGGGGTGTTGGGGGACTTGGCCCATTTGTTAATGGGATAGCACAGCTGGGTGTACATAACACTTTACTTTAGATTTTGCTACACTATGAGGTACCGTCTTTGTATGATGCAGTTATTGGGATGCACAAGGTAAATTGAACCAAGGAGATAATACATTTTTTAAATGTATTTATTTTTTTGGAGTCTGAGCAAGTGACGCATGATTCCGTATTTGGGACTTTGCTGTTGCTATGGGATACAGCAACCTAGATTTTTATTTATTTTTTTGCACCATTGTAACATAATTTATCACCACATGTATACAATATATCACAGTAACTATAGCCATTTATATATTTTTTTTTGCTGGAGTGCAGAAGTTGGAATAAAATGAGTGATGACTTTATTTCTGGTTTACTCTTGTTTCTGTGTTTTTCCTAGTCCTCTTGGAGTAGAGTTTAATATGGTCTTGAGCATAGTTCTAAAACACTAAAATTTCACAAATCTAAATCACTTTGCATCAAAAACTGGTAGTATAATAACTGCATCGTATAACAGATCAGGTCATTTTATGTTTTTTAGTCCTGGCAATTTTGATACATGACTTGATGACAGCTTTACCAGTCATTTCTTGTTTGGACAGTATTGCCAAATTGGTTGACACTGAAGTTTAATTTCTCAAAGTGTGCAAATAAAGAAAATTGTTTTTCGCTGATGCAACCAAGTCAGCACTGAATTAGGGTGATAAGGCACCCATTGGGTTGCTAAACACATGCTTGAACAAATGTTTAAACTCTTCACCCAGTGTCTTCTGTGGACAATTGGAAAACCAACTGTCCAGAGATATGCAAGACCAAAAATGTATGCCAACAAATTGAGAAATACTTAGTTCTTTAGACAATTTAACACCGTACAATAGAACCTGTATTTGAACCTGCATAACACAAACTGGTCCAAGCTTTACCAGGCATTTTCACTTCACCCTCTGTAATTTAGAGGATTTTTTTGTTCAGTAACATTTCATCTCAACCTAACAACTTCTGTTGCTATGTAACTATGATGATGATTGAGGACTGATCAGTGGATGCTTTCCTAGAGAGAGAGGAAGGTGATTGCAGCTCACGCTAATACAGCTGCAAACTGCAGCTAAATCAATTCATTAAAAAGTCTCTCACACAAAGGACCTTCAATATCACAGGATCATATAGCTGTACCTTTTTATCCAATGCAAAAATGGCAACAAAGGACTTATGTTGGCAAAACAGGACAAAACCTAGAAGCAATGAATTTACACACACACACACACACACACACACACACACACACACACACACACACACACACACACACACACACACACACACACACACACCCACACACCTTTTAAACTAAGAGTGATAATTTGACACACAAGTTAACCACTTGCCGACCAGCCACAGTATATATACTGCGGCAGGGCGGCTCTATTGCACGAAACTACGTACCTGTACATAATTTCATGTAATAGATACTGTGGGCGCATGTGGGTCTGGCGAAATCACTTTTTCAGAGAATATGAATGATGAAACAAAAGCATTTCTTTCAATCATGGTAAGCGTTTGGCTGAAGCCATGTATTATCAATCAACTGTGTTCACTCTTTCTAAATCATAATGACAACAGAAACTACCCAAATGACCCTGATCAAAAGTTTACATACCCTGGTGATTTTGGCCTGATAACATGCACACAAGTGGACACAAAGGGGTTTGAATGGCTATTAAAGGTAACCATCCTCACCTGTGACCTGTTTGCTTGTAATTTAGTGTGTGTGTGTATAAAAGATCAATGATTTTCTGGACTCCTGACTGACCCTTGCATCTTTCATCCAGTGCTGCACTGACGTTTCTGGATTCTGAGTCATGGGGAAAACAAAAGATTTGTCAAAGGATCTGTGGGAAAAGGTAGTTGTATAAAACAGGAAAGGGATATAAAAAGATATCCAAGGAATTGAGAATGCCAATTAGTGTCCAAGCTCTAATCAAGAAGTGGAAAAAATTAGGGGTTCTGCCCAAACCACGGTCAGGTAGACCAACTAAAATTTCAGCCACAACTGCCAGGAAAATTGTTCGGGATGCAAAGAAAAACCCACAAATAACTTCAGGTGAAATACAGGACTCTTTAAAAATAATGTGGTGTGGCTGTTTAGAGATGCACAATAAGGAGGCACTTGAAGAAAGATGGGCTGCATGTTCAAGTCGCCAGAAGAAAGCCATTACTACGCAAATGCCACAAAGTATCCCGCTTACAATATGCCAAATGGCATAGAGACAAGCCTCAGACCTTCTGGCACAGTCATTTGGAGTGATGAGACCAAAATTTAGCTTTTTGGCCACAACCATAAATGCTGCATTTGGAGAGGAGTCGATGAGGCCTATGATGAAAGGTACACCATTTCTACTGTGAAATGCAGAGGTGGATCACTGATGTTTTGGGGATGTGTGAGCTACAAAGGCACAGAAAATTTGGTCAAAATTGTTGGCAAGATGAATGCAGTATGTTATCAAAAAATACTGGAGGAACATTTGCATTCGTCAGCCAGGAAACTGCGCATGGGACGTACTTGGACATTTCAACATGACAATGATCTAAAACACAAGGTCAAGTCGACCTGCCATTGGCTACAGCAGAATAAAGTGAAGGTTCTGGAGTGGCCATCTGTTTTCTGACCTCAATATCATTAAGCCACTCTGGGGAGATCTTAAACGTGCAGTTCATGCAAAACAGCCCAAGAATTTACAGGAACTGAGGCTTTTTGCCAAGAGGAATGGGCAGCTTTACCATCTGAGAAGATAAAGAGCCTCATCCACAAATACCACAAAAGACTTTAAACTGTCATTGATGTTAAAGGGGGCAATACATGATATTAAGAACTGGGGTATGTAAACTTTTGATCAGGGTCATTTGGGTAGTTTCTGTTATGATTTAAAGAGTAAACACAGTTGCTTGATAATAAATGGCTTCAGCCAAACACTAACCATGAGTGAAAAGTTTTTGTTTATTATTCATATTCTCAAAAAAATGGCCAAGAAATCTCAAATTCTGCCAGGGTATATAAACGTATGAGCACAAGTGTGTGTGTGTGTGTGTGTGTGTGTGTGTATATAATTTACACCAATAACCAATACCAATACCAATAAATCACAAATCCTGACAGGGGTATATAAACGTATAAGCACAACTGTGTGTGTGTGTGTGTGTGTGTGTGTGTGTGTATGTATGTATGTATGTATACATGTATTTAATATATTTACCAGGGATGCACTGATGCCTTTTTTTTTTGTACTCGCCGATACCAATTACAGATGCCTATTATAACTGTTTTGTTTTAACTTGTGCTGTCAGCAATGGTATAAAGCATTAAAAAGTTATTTACAAATAAAATAAATAGATTTTTTTTTTTTTTTTAATTTAGCGCTTTTTCAATGTGAAATGTGTAAATTATGTTTATTTGTGTAAAAATATTCACTAACAAAGCACACAAAAGCAGACCGATCATTTTTTTTTTCAGGGCAGATACCATACCGATTTTTTTTGTCGGCTGTCTTTCAGGATGCTAGCCGATATACATTTAAATAATTTAATTTTTTTACACCGTCCTTTAAAAAAACCTCCCTTGTGACAGTAATAAGCAGTGACAGGTACTCTTTTTATGAAGGGATCGAGTCCGAAAGACCCCAAGCCCCTCCTCTGCACTTTTGACTAGTTTCTATTTTTTAAAGCTGGAGCTTTCAAGTTGCCTGTAATCTGGAAGTGATGTCATGACATTGCTTCCGGGTTGCTAGAGCAGAGACTAACCAAGAATCGGCTTTGTTTGGGTCTTCGGCCAGCCGGTGGATGTTCCAGCTGGTGGCTCGGGTCTCCCGGTTGGACGGGAGAGCCTGGGGCGTGCGTTGCGAGAGGGGGGACGTCCCCTCCCGCTGCTTGTAATAACAGCTAAGCGGTACAACCCCTTGAAGCAATATCTGTAATTTTTTGGGGGGGGGGGTTTTGGTGACCGATACCAATGCTTCAAAAAAAAAAAAGTGACTATCGGCCGCGCCAATAATCTGACGACCCCTAGTAAAATTACCCATGTGTATAGGGACCTAAATTACCAAAAAGTAATTTATGTTTGGACATCTGAACAGTTATAATTTTCTTGTGTTTATACTCTTGGTGCATTCTTTTGCTAGCTTTATTTCACTATATACTGTAACCTCGTGATTGGATACAAATGTGCTACTTGTCTACTTGTTTTACAGTGTTCACCACTTTTTATTGTACAAAGAATTATCAGTTGAAAATTGTGCTGCTATACTTTTAAAAAAAATTGTCCTATTTTAAAGTATAACTAAAGGCAAAACTGGTTTACAATTTTAGACAGTTGGGATGGATTAGAACACCCTATGTTTTTTTTTTTTTTTTTTTACAGTCTGTGTCCCCAATAGAGATTCGCCCTTTTTTTCACGATTTTTAGTTGTCTCCAGAACAGTTGGAGATTAGAAGTCTTCCGATGGTAATTGTCTACCACTTCCTGTTTTAGTTGTTGGACAGGAAGGGAAGGGAAATATCCCTGATGGTGCACAGATGGCAAAACAAAACCTGACAGGGATTATAACCCTCCATTACTCAATCCAAAATGAAAAATAATTTTGCTTTTACTTTAGGAGTGGAAAAGAGTAGGGAAATAGTAGGAAAAAGGGTTAGAGCCCCTACCAGGTTTTAATTGCTGTCTGTGTCCCTGCTGGGGGGATTCATTATCTCTCTACTGGTATCGTCTGTTGAGAAAGTGATGGGAAATCCAAAATTGTAACGGTTCATATTGGAAGAGGGGAGAGGCAGTCTTCCAATGGGGACACCAGTTTCAGTGACATTAATTTAAGAAGGGCTTTTGTCACCTGTTTTCTGGATCAGGAAGTAGGGGGAAATCCCTCCAATGGTACACTGAAGGAGAAAAATGTGAATAGCAGCTTTAACTGGTTTCTATTATATCCAAAACTAAGGGGAAAAAATAGATTTATTTTAATTCTAGAAAAATTACTACTTTTGGGAGAAATGTATTTGTGTTTTATGTAAAAGCAGTATAGTGAATAACCTTATCCAGTTATTTGCAGAATTTTGTATCTCTTATTATCCATAACAGATGCCCTAGTTGTGACACTTGTAAACCATTTGTTTTTTTCTTTGTTTTTTTTCCATAGGATAACATTTTGTCACCTGCCTTTCCAGAGCAAATGGCTCTACGTGGGCACAGAAAGAGGAAACATTCACATTGTCAACGTGGAGTCGTTCACGCTCTCAGGCTACGTCATCATGTGGAATAAAGCCATTGAACTGTGAGTGTTACGTAGCCAGTGACATTAATGAGGACATTTGTGCCAGTGCTGCATGAAGGTGCCCTGAGCAGCCTGCTAGAAAAGAGGGCACAAAGCCAAGTTAAAGATGCATAAATTCTTTCTAATTGGTTGCAGAGAATCTGATGCCTCACTAGATTATCAGTTTATAGACGTCAGTTCTTGCTCGGAGAGCTAATTACTTTTTGGAGGCCTGAATGCTGGCTGCCGAGAAATCCAAGCAGATAAAATCTCTTGGAGCATTTATGTGGCATGACACGGTTTCCAAGTTGAGCTTGTACTCTGCCCTTATTCCCTTTTCTTTTTTTTTTTTTTTCTGAACTGAATTTTTAATGAATACTTTTTTTAATTAATGCAATCAGTTTAAGTACCTGAATTTGACCTGGTATCCGCCTCTTTGTGCTACCCTAGTCCGAATTCTTTTGTACAGAGAATTACAGAAGCAGCAGTTGTGCTGCAGTGCAAGGAGCATGCTATGAGGGGAGCAGAGTGGCAAAGATGAGCTTATCAGCGTGCTGGTTCTCTGTTCACTGTCCATTCATTGGGGGGGGGGGGGGGGCAGGGACAAGACCTTTGAGTGTTTTTGAACTGTAGCAGTTTTAAGCTTTTGACAGCTGCATGATTTTATTTCAACTACTCTTGGGTACAGTCCCAGAATTTACATGATCTTAATTTTAGATTGCTAATAGAGCAGGGTTGTTTGTGCCAGTCATATGGGCCAGAATTTACTGTACATAGCAATGTGTCAGTCACATTAGAAAGGAGTTACTACAAATTATGGAGTAATAAACGACCAGAAAAGCTATTCCAACTAAGAATACTAATAGAATAGAAGAATACTAGCAGAGTAATAGAGTACTAATAGAGAATTACTAATTGAGTATTTAATTAGACTACTAATAAAAAAAAAAAAACAGGCACATAGGAGCCCCTAAGTAAAAGGGTTACTTCACAGGACCAAGCGGTTTGACCTGGTCTTTATGGTTGGATTCATACGAGCAGCTACTTCCGGTGCTTTTTATGACAACGTTGTAATTTTTAAGTGGTGTGAGGTGTAGGAGGTCATGTATTTTTGTAATTTTGTATTAATGTAAATTTGTGACCTTTTTGATAATAAAGCATTTTTGGTTAAACCACTTGGTCATGAGAAGTAACACCTTTATTTCAGGGCTCCTATGTGCCCCTTTGTTTTTGTTTTTTGTATGCTTTTTGGTTGCAAAGACCACACCTCCAGTT
This sequence comes from Lithobates sylvaticus, assembly GCA_028564925.1. Classification (NCBI taxonomy): domain Eukaryota; kingdom Metazoa; phylum Chordata; class Amphibia; order Anura; family Ranidae; genus Lithobates; species Lithobates sylvaticus. The sequence continues at coordinate 157,723,336 of CM053028.1, forward strand.
AATGTTGAGTTGGGGGACTTGTGCTTTATTTTATACTGTTTCACGTAAAATATGGGTCCCCATATTTTGTTAGGTTTCTTATCCTACTAATAGTTTAATTTAAAAGATGTGTGATTCAGCTTTTTATTTTGTCAAGGCGTTCTCAATAAGCCTGTCTGTAACTAAAGAACATTAAAGTGTATGTAATGGGCAACTTTTTTTTCTTTTGGGTAGATTAGTGAAAATGTTGACCCTTTGTCTGTTTTCTAGTACTGTCTGTTCTCCCAAGGAAAATTCACCTTTCTATTTGTCCTGGTAACCATTGTCAACATCCTAAAATGACTGGAAGTCCAAACATGCTAAATCCTTGTTAGGGAAAAAGATGAGAAAATCCTTCCAATTGTTCTTGTGACAGCTCTCTAATGCCCCATACACACGGTCGGAAATTCCGACGGAAAATGTCCGAACGGACCATGTTGTCGGAAAATCCGCCCGTGTATGGGCTCCATCTGACTTTTTCCGACAACAAAATCCGATCAGACTTTTTTCGATCGTGTGTCGAATTCCGACGGACAAAGTGCCACACATGTTCAGATCAAATTACGAGACTAAAGCTATTGGCTACGAGCCCTTAGCTACGTAGTTCTGTCGTACGCAACAAACGTCACCACGTTCAGAATGATCAAATTTTCCGACAAATTTGTCCAACCGTGTGTATGCAACACCAGTGTCGGACAAAATCCGTCTGAAAAAATCAGACGGATTTTGTGGTCGGAATTTCCGACCGGTTGTACGGGGGCTAAGATTGGAGTTCTTTTTGCATTGGAGAAATTTCCTCATTTCCTGCTGCATCGCTAAAACAGGAAGTGAAGCCATCTCCACAGCAGGTGGACCAAAATCTAAAACTAAACGTAAATGTTAAGTGGACCTCCCTGCTAACTACAGCATTATAAATGAGCCACCCTTCTTATATATTTTTTTCCTCATTATTTTAGAGTTCCAACAAGTTTTAAATGCCTGAAGTACAAGTATCAAATACAATGAAATACCTACTTCCGATTAATAACTTCGTAACCTATGGTAGTGGGTAGGCTATAGTCAACCTGTGGCCAGCAATATGGACATTCAAGTGTCCTTTCTTTCATTAAATGAGCTTTAACAATTGCGCAGTCATGGAACGCTGTACCCAAACAAAATTTGTTATTTTTTTCCCCACAAATAGAGCTTTATTTTGAAGGTATTTGCTCACCTCTGCATTTTTTTTTTTTTTTCAATTTTGTTTTTTGCGCTATAAACAAAAAAAGACCGACAATTGTGAAAAATAAACAATTTTTTGCTATAATAAATATCCCCAAAAAAGTAAACAGATGTCTTCATCAGTTGAGGCCAATATGTATTCTTCTACATAGTTTTGGTAAAAAAAATCGCAATGAGCGTATTTTGATTGGTTTGCGGAAAAGTTATAGCATCTACAGAATAGGGGCTAGATTTATGGCATTTTTATTAGAATTAATTTTTTTTTATACTAGTAATGGCGGTGATCATCGATTTTTTTTTTTTTTTTTTTTTTTTTTTTTTTTTTTTGCGGGATTGCGACATTACGGCAGACCGATCGGACACTTTTGACACTTTTTTGGGACCAGTGACATTTATCTCCTTCGCGCCGAGCGTACGCATATACGTGGCCTCGGTTTTCGGGGGTTATATCGGGATGATGCCCGCAGCTGCATCGGCTTTCCAGGAATAACAACCGACGCAGCTAAAAGCTGCTTAATTGTTAACCTGGAGGAGCGGGAGGGGACATCCCCCCCCCCCCCTCCCGACACTCTGACCGGGCCTCCCGTCCCACCGGGAGACCCGATCCGGCACTTCCGGCGTTAAGCCACAGACTGTAACGAAGCCGTAAACCGCTTCGTTCCAGTCTCCTAAATGTAAACACAGAAGCGACGTCCCTTCCTGTTTACTCGGCTGCCAATGGCGCCAGATTTTAAAAAAATATACAGTGTTCAGAATCACGGTTTTCGGCGATCTGTATACTTTGAGGTGCAAAAGAGGGATTGGAGGTCTTTTAGACCCCCGATCCCTGCATGAAGAGTACCTGTCACCACCTATTACTGTCACAAGGGATGTTTACATTCCTTGTGACAGCAGTAAAAGTGATCAAATTTTATATATTTTTTAAAACACAATTTAATAATATAAAAATAAATATATAAAAAAATAAAAATTAAAGTGAGCTTGCTTTAAATTTTAAAAGTCGCGCCCCCGTGTGTGTAAATGGTGTTCAAATCACACATGTGAGGTATCACCGCGATCGTCAGAGCAATAATTCTAGCACTAGACCTCCTCTGTAACCCTAACCTGGTAACCATAAAAAAAAAAAAAAAATGTAAAGCGTTGCCTATGGAGATTTTTAGGTACCGTAGTTTGTCGCCATTCCATGAGTACATGCAATTATAAAGCGTGACATGTTTGGTATCTATTTACTCGGCGTAACATCTTATTGGGCTAACTTTACTGTTTTTTTTTTTTTTAATTCATGAAAGTGTCCCTTTTCTCAAAAAGTTGCGTTTTAAAACACTGCTGCACGAATACCTTGTGACATAAAATATTGCAACAATCACCATTTTATTCTCTGCTAAAAAAAAATATAATGTTTGGGGGTTCTAAGTAATTTTCTAGTAAAAAATACAGATTTTAACTTGTAAACACCAAATGTCAGAAATAGGCTCAGGCATGAAAGGGTTAAACAGTGATCAGTGATAAAAATAGCCACTGATTAACTGTATAAATGTCACTGGCAGGGAACAGGTTAACACTAGGGGGCGAGCAAGAGGTTGAGTGTTCCCTAGGGAGGTGTTTCTACCTGTGTGGGGGTGTAGTGACTGGGGGAGGAGAGATATCGCTGTTCCTAATTGACAGATCCCGTTCATTTCTCTGTGTGGAACGATCGTGGGTGGCCGACGGACCTCACAACCGCCGGCCACACGCGCGCCCCCATAGAGATCCTAAAGCGGCTGACGTACAATGACGAAGATTCACCTAGGAGAGCCAACCTGCCGCAGTACAACTGTGGCGGCTGGTCTTAAAGTGTTTAAAGAAGCCCTCACTGCTATGTGTAATTGCAGGCACTGTGGAGCGATTCATCCTGAAAGTTCGCATCAGATGCATTTTATAGCCATTTAATAATTATGTAGGGGTTACATGTAAAAACCTCATGCATAAATGTGAAATGTGCCATATACTTGCATTGCAAGGGAGACCAGTAAAACGCAACCATTGTGTATCTCTGCGAAGCAGAGGCTGAGTATACAGTGAGAATATACATATTCTAAAAAGCTATTTATTTCAATACTTCTTTTTTTTTTTTTTTTTTCTTTTTTTATTCAAGCGAAAGTAGAGCTCATTTTCAGTTATTGTAGTAGTTATGGTTTTAGGCCCCTTTCACACTGGGGCGGGGAGCCGCGGTGACGGTAAAGCACGCTATATTTAGCGCTGCTTTACCGTCGTTTTAACCGTGGTATTCGGCCGCTCGCGGTGCGGTTTTACCCCCGCGAGCGGCCGAAAAAGGGTTAAAGACCCCCGCAGAGCGCCGTCGTAGCGGCGCGTTGCGGCGGTATTGCCGAGGTTTTACCGCGGTTTCCCATTCAAATCAATGGGAAGGAGCGGTATAGGAGCGGTGAACACCGCTCCTATACCGCTCCAAAGATGCTGCTAGCAGGACTTTTTTTGCCATCCTGCTAGCGCACCGCTCCAGTGTGAAAGCCCGCCGGCTTTCACACTGGAGTTAAAGGGGCCGGATTTTTTCAGGCGGTCAACAGGCGCTATTTTTAGCGCTGTACCGCCTGAAAAACGCCCCAGTGTGAAAGGGGCCTTAAAGTGATTTTTGATGTAACTTAAATATATTTACATGCTTTGTGTGTCATATTTTTTATTTAATCTGATAATTTTTATTAACGCTTGTTATGGTTTAAGAACAAAAACTGCCACGCAGTGAAATACTACTTGAATGCAAAAAAAGGCCCAACCTAACAAGGTACAGCTCAATACATGGAGGACAGTACATCAATTGTTCAATACTAAACGGCTTATAAAAGAGCATTCAACTCTAGGCAGCCTGTAAATGACAATGTAGACTGCCATGCACGACTCGGTAAGAGGGCACTTCAACTCAATCCAATTCGACCAGATAGAAGTGAACTTGCATGTAGCATTTCTCAATTAAGTATGCCTTTCAAAGGAGATGTAGTTTAGTTCTGAGATCCAGTCATTAACTAAGTGGGCATGTCAAGGTCCATTTTTAAGCTATATCTCTACAGACTGTGAAAGAATCTGATAAAAGTGATTATTGATCGATAAATGATCATCTGCAGGGCAAGCATCAGAGCTGCTAAGGATTAATGTTGCATCAACAGACAAGTGGATCCCAAAGATGTTGTTGAGGGTGGTATTTACTCCAGTCCAGTATCTCTGTAATTTGGCACAACGCCAAAGAAGATTAATAAGATTTCCCTGGGGACTGTGAAATTTGCTACAGTTGGTCAATTTACAGGCCAATTCTATGGACAAATTCATGAGCGTGATAAACTCTAACAATAAAAAGCTGCATTAAGCCCCCCATAGATGGATCAAATCTTGTCCCATTCAGCAGGGATCAGCCAAGATTCGATCCATCTATGGGCAGGCTGGTTGTACCCTTGATCCATCGATCGATTTTAGCACGACCAGCCTATTGGATTTTACATATGTGATTACTGCCAGTGGCCCCTAGCAGTAGCTAAATCCATGGAAAAACAGTTCTGGGGACACACCTCACATCCACATCCTAGATAAGTATATTGGAGTAAAAAATGGGAGGGATAAGCCCCCTACCCTAAGGCAATTAGGACTTTTTAAGAATATGAAGTGGTCATTGAGGTGAGTACAATGATATAAGATTGCAAAAACATATAATTTTTAATGTACAAAACTAGATAAAAGCAGAAGTATGTATGCACATGCATAACAATAACGTCATCAAGCTAACAATGAGCCAGTGTTGCTTATTTGCATTAAAAGCATTGATGAATTTCATAGATGCAGGATAAACCAACGCGTTTCACAGAGATCTGCCTCTGCTTCTTCAGGGAAACTCACTATGCATCTTCATCAATTTATAATTGTATATGTCCTATAGTGTATAGGGAAGCTTGACTGCCACTTGACCATCTGGTCCCTGGTGCCAGAACCGCATCTGACAGGCATTGGATCACATCATAAACGGACTAGGGTGAGTATGACTCTGCTATGGTGGAAAATAGGAAGCATCAAACTGTGCTCCGGTAGCAGACTAGAGACTCTGGCCATACTATATGCGTATGGACTGTAGATATGTGAATCATTCCCACCCTAGTCGGTTTATGATGTGATCCAATGCCTGTCAGATGCATTTCTGGCACCAGAGACCAGATGGTCAAGTGGTAGTTAAGCTTCACTATACACTGAAGGACATGTACGATTATAAATTTCATCTTCAGGGAAAATCATTATACATCTTCATCAGAGGCAAATCTCTGTGAAACGCATTGGATTATCCTGCATCTATGAAATTCATCAATGTTTTAATGCAAATAAGTAACATTGGCTCATTGTTAGCTTGATGTTCCTATGTGTCTGTATTCATACTTTTTATGATTTTATCTAGTTTTTACAATAAAAATATGTTTTTACAATCTAATCGTGTCTTTGTGCTCACCTCAGTGACTACCTCTTAGCCTTGAAAGGCTTAATTGCTTTTAGGGTAGGGGGCATTCCCCTCCCATTTTTTACTTTTCTTAAGCCCCTAGCAGTAATCATTGTATTCTGCTGACCGTAACACAATAGCGCTGCTGAAACGTATTCCCCCATTAACACTGATTGTGGTAATAGGAAAATTGCTTGATTCCCCTATCTTCCACCCTTGGTGGGAGGAAAGAAAATGTAATAATCTAAGGCTTGCCTTCGTTTGTGAAAGAGTAATAAAGATACTAGTCAAACAGATTATAGTACCTCATCCCAGACATCAGAGATGGGTCCTAAGTCTTTGTTTCTATCTTCTTTTAATAAGTGAGGATATTTGGCCAATGATTTGTCTTACAGTTGGGAGTAAACATGGGAAATTATGCCCTTAATTTTATCTATACTAACCTATCTAGTACCGAGGTGGATTCAAAGGCAATACTGGGTAGAAACTGCTGACCCTGCGAGTTAAATTTGGAGGTATTGGTAAATCGATTTCTGGTCCAACTTAAATTCAATGTGAAACTGTTGGCAGGATTTAAATACCTTATCGGCATAGAGTTAGAGCTGCACAACTAATCGTTAAAAAATTGTGATCTCAATTCAACCCCTCTGACGATCTCTATTGCAGAGTTTGCCGATTCTTTCGTATAACAAGTGGAGAGTCTGCCAAGTTTTTAAAATTAAACATTGTAACTCTCTTCCTTCTTGGATCAAAGGGATAATCTTTTGTGTGTAAAGAAAAAAATCCAGGCAGTCTGCCAAGTTTTTAAACAACGTGTAAATGCAGGAAGTTTAACCACTTAAAGTCCAAATCTTTTTCTGACACTTGTTTCTTAAGTTACAATCTATTTTTGGCTAGAAAATTACTTGGAACCCTCAAACATTATATATATTTTAGCAGAGACCCTAGGGAATAAAATGTCAATTGCGGCAATATTTTATATCACACTGTATTTGCCCAGCGGTCTTTCAAATGCAATTTTTTGGGAAAAAATACACTTCAATGAATAAAAAAAAAAAAAAAACAGTAAAGTTAGCCCATTTTTTTTTTTTTTTTGGTTTGTTTTAATGTGAAAGATGATGTTACGCCACGAGAATCGTGATCTATTTTCTAAGCAAAATAATAGTGATTCTCATTTTAGCTAGAATCGTGCATCTCTACGTAGAATAGGGTGCAATCTATTCAGCTTACAGAGCTCAGGCAGTAGATCATAGGTCCAGAAGGGCATGAGCCTAGTATATCCAGTTATGTTCGACTTGCTTTTCGCCATGTCCCAAATCTCACCCATCAAAGTCACTGTAAAGGCCCGTACACACGATCAGACTTTTTGACAACCAACATGCAAATTAGCTGTTTTGGACCAACATCCGACCGTGTGTACGCTCCATCGGACCAACTTTTTCCAGGTTTCATCGGACTTTTGTTGGCTGTGCGAACGGACCAACTTTCTGCCAACAAAAGTCCGATGGACCAAAGTCCAACCGTGTGTACACAAAACCAACGGACTTTTGTACAAACCAATGCAGAAACAATGCAAAAGATCAGACAACAATACAGAAGTTGACCAAAGGTGGCGGTAAAGAGCAAAAAAAACAAGTGATTTGGTGAAAGTTGGCTGAAAATGTCCTGCCGTGTGTATGCAATACCAACTTGGGGCCAACGCCCTTTGGACAAAAATCCACAGGAAAGTTGGTCCACGGTCCGATCGTGTGTATGAGGCTTTAGATGGGCCAATTTCAAGCAACTCTGAGTATCTAAAGCTAATAAAGGGTTCATACCCTGCAGTAGTGAGGACACTGTATTAGAGGAAGTCCGTGGTCTTTTCCCCCTTCCAGCCAGCCAGATGTTTAAAGTTGAGCGACAGCAAAGTAGACTGGTACTGTAAGGCTCTGGTACTTTAAGTCCAGCTATAGCTTTTGAGTATTGGAGATGTTCCAATCTATTCCTGAGAGGCTTCTCCATGTAAAGTCTCTAAATATAGTACCACATTTTTAAAAATTATCCAGCATGGTGATAAGTGTTGAGGCATTCATATCATTAAGAGATTGGTACAACCTTCTATAGTGAGAGGATGTCTGCACCAGGTCCTTTTGTTGAGAGTGAATATACAAAGAGAAGAAATCAAGTGGTTGATTGTAGATGGTTATACACAACCCAGAGTATCTACCAAAATTGGTTATGAGAGACATTCTGTGGTGAGAGAGAAGCAGGTTAAAATGTATGTATGTCATCAGCATATAAGTACATTTTTTTTCCTTGAGTGATTTGATGTTCCGTATTTTTATTATATTGGATATAGAGATTTTTTAAATTTACAGTGCCTTGAAATGATATTCATACCCCTTGAAATTTTCCACGTTTTGTCATGTTACAATCAAAAACAGTAAATGTATTTTATTGTGTTTTATGTGATAGGCCAACTCAAAGTGGCACATAATTGTGAAGTGGAAGGAAAATGATAAATTATTTTTTTTTACAAATATCTGAAAAGTGTGACATGCATTTGTTTTCGATACTTTGTAGAACCATCTTTTGCTGCAATTACAGCTGCAAGTATTTTTGCGTATGTCTGTCTCTACCAGTTTTGCACATCTAGAGTGACATTTTTGCCCATTCTTCTTTGCAAAATAGCTCAAGCTCTGTCACATTTTGATGGAGAGCATCTGTGAACAGCATTTTGTTTTCTTTGTCAAATTTGTTAAAGTTTAACAAATCACAAAGAGGTTCAAAATCGGTGCTAGAAAGAAACATGTCGAGGTATAATAAACAACTATTGCTCCACAATTTAACTGAAAGTAGCCTATTTTTCATAGGATTTAGGAAAGGTCCAGGCAGGGTATAAAGGGGGATTTTTAATGAATGATAAAAGTGGAATATGTTATCGTTTGTTGATTTAAATCTATTCCAAATAGTAAGAGAATGTTTGGTAACAAGATTAGTGATTGATTTATGATCAGAGGATCGCAGCCATAATAGATTAGAAATAGATAGCGGATCACAATCTATTGACTCCAGGGTTACCCATAGTGACATTTCAGAGGTTGCATGGTATTTAGTTATTTGTGCCAGATGGGCCGCATAATGGATAGATAAGGAAATCCGAGACCACTTTTAAATTTTGGAAGGTAGAGAGTATGATTAGGTTAACAGGGTTTTGAAGAGCCCAAACAAACTTCGTTATTTTACGCTGCAATATTCTTAAAAAGTACACCGGAACACATGGGCAGAACCCGGAAAAGATAAAGGATTTTGGGTAATATAGTAATTTTTTTTATGTTCATTTTACCTATCCAGGATATGGGGAGAGAAGACCATTGTGTTAATAAAGAAGTAATGTGATGTAAAATAGGTGGGAAATTGGAGAGAGGATAATTTGGGCACCATCTCTCAGATCAGGTTGCTGATGTAGCTGGGGGCGATTGTTGTGGATGGCCTTGTATGTTGGGGTTAGTATTTCGATTTTTATACGGTGGGGCAGTGGAAGCCAGTGAGGGGATTGAGAGGAGCAGCAGTCACGGATTGGTTAGTAAGGTGTATTTAGCAGCAGAATTCGTAATTGACGTAATTGAAGGGGGGATAGCCTGTGTAAAGGTAGACCAGTGTGGAGGGAGTTGCAGTAGTGAAGTTGGGAAATAACCAAGGAGTGAATACGTTGTTTTGTGGCATTAGTCAGGGACAAATTCTGGAAATGTTGCGGAGGTTAAGCTGGCAAGATTTAGCCAGTAATTGGATGTGGGACTGAAGGAAAAGTCAGCGTTTTAAGATTACACACAGCACCGTGTGTAAGTCGGAACCAATGGTTGTGTCGTTTATTTCAATGGTAAAGTCACGAAGAGGGGATCGGAGAGGAGGAAATATTACAAGCTCAGTTTTAGAAAGATTGAGTTTGAGGAAGTGGTGTGACACCCATACACATCCATAAGATATCAAGCAATTCACTTTGCTTTTCAATAAGTTGGTTCTGCTTTACACTTTATGATCCCGGGTCTACCAATTGCCAATCTATAGCACTGCAAGATGGAAAGTAAATATATTTCAAATTAAATTAAAAATTATGTATTAAAACATGATATATTCCCGCTAATGACTTGTGTTGAGCACTTGTAGTTTTTAATGTAGTTTTATATTTTCTGTGATTAGTGGTTTTCCTCAGATGGAACAAGTTTGCAGACCCTTTGGAATTATGAGTTTGCACACATGAATGGCTCCTAAAATGTGGTCTGAAGGTTAACACAAGAATAGACTAGCACAATCTCTCTAAATATCACTTTACATATTTGATCATGTTGACACTATCTAATATACCACAATGGCTCAACATTTCAGAAACTGTAAAAATACAATTTTTTCAATAAATACATTTTTGAGCTAAGGTGTATATATTGTGCAAAGACTTGTCTAAAAAGTAACAAACAAAATCAAAGCAAGAAAGAGCAGATGGGAAAGTAAAGAAGCAAAGCATAACAGAAAAGCAGTACAGAGTATATAAAAAGCCTCGTAATACAAATAAAAAGTATAGTGAGGCACTATAGTAGAAGTCTGTGTGAGGAAAGATCCAGCAGCTGCCATTGATGAATTTCAGTGTCCGAAGCGGTCATAGGCATAGGTCCTCTATTGCAGCTAAAGCCTTGTTTGAAGTGATTCCCAGACCTTTGAGAATTACTGCTAATAGAGACTCCTGTTGCATGCAAATTATTTGAAGGTGTAATAAATAGAGAACTGGCATGGCTTTATATAGGATGTATGTTGTCCAGCAAGAACAATTTGTAGTTATTGTCATTCTCGTGTGTCTCAAGTTGTATGGTAGGGTTTCAGCTGACAACCAAAGTAACACTTTTATACAGCAAAAAATTTAGAAATTTAGTGTGCAACTTTTTCTAAATTTGCAGTATGTTTTTGTTTTGCTGTTTTGTACTTGTTCAGTAGATATTTTTATTTTTATAAATCAAATTTTGCAACAAAGGAAGGTCCACTGCTTAGGTAGTGGCCCATCTCCCCATGAAATCTCACCACATTACACCTTTAGGAAAAAACTGTGGAGAGAAGTTAAATATATTCCTTATATCTGGGAATGCTGAGGGCCCCAAATGTCTTCACTGTGTTAGCATCTAGCGGCATTTGGTTCTGAAGAAGCTCGTGTTCACAAGTGAAACATGTCAGCACGGCATCATTACCGCTGACATCCATTACTAGACCAGACCCTGCAGACTCCCACACCCACGTTATCCATCTGTGGACTGACACTGCACATATGGAGCAGCACAAATGAAGAGTGCTCTGGTGAACTATCTCCATGTGGATTCTGTTCGTGAGACATTAGGAGCCTTCAGCGTGGCTGGGGAGTGTTGCGATCGCACTGACTTTGTCTATACTGTCCATAAGACACACTCACCCACATGTAGCTGGCCTCCTAGCAAGATACTACACGCACACCGCTCCTATCTGCACCCGTACACCTTACAGTCCAGATTATCACAGCCAGGTTAGATGTTCGGCTACCATTCAGTATATTGGTGCGCAGCAGTGCCATTCAGCCTTTACCTGTACCTACGGCTGTACTATGCAAATGCACCACTGATTGACTCTGTTTCAGCAGACTCAGCCATCCATCCATCCCTCCCTCCCTCCCTCATATACTCCTCCTCATATCTAGGCCCTATACTACCGTTGAAGTCATAGACTGGCCAACTGTGGTTAAACCACATAATACTCTACCTGCAGTCACTTGCACTAGTGCCACTTTGATTTAACCATCGGATTGGATGAGTGTGTGGTGGATGTGTGATTTGTGTAGGTGTCTACAGCTGGTTCCTTGTCTGGTTTTGACAACGTTGTCATTTTAACTTTTTATTATGTCGAAGGTTTTTGCAATTTTTCATGTTCTATTTTTACTAAATATACTATAATAAAGCTGTTTATAATCGACTGATCCTCTTTGAAGATTTATTTTTGGACCTTTAGTCCTCCTTAAATATATGCTTGTATATCTAGAGGATCATGCCACCATCCACTCCTCCCTGTTATAATTACATGGGGATGATCTGACTGTGTATGGGGCAATGAGATAGCGTTTAAAGCGGAGCTCCACCCGCACCAAAAATATTAAAAGTCAGCAGCTACAAATACTGCAGCTGCTGACTTTTAATAAATGTACACTTGCCTGTTCCAGGTTCCAGCGGTGTCGACAGAATGTGACGAGCGACCGCTCGTCTCTCGGCTGCCCCGCCGCCATCCTCTGTCAGGGAATTGGGAAGTGAAGACGCAACGTCTTCACTGCCCGGTTCCCTACTGCGCATGTGCGAGTCGCGCTGCGCGTCTCTATTGGTCCCCGTTGTGTCCTGGGAACTGTGTTTCCCAAGACACAATGGGGCATCTCCGGATAGGGGCGGGGCAGCTCCGGATATCTCGTCCGGAAGTGGGTGCAGATACCTGTATTATACCGGTATCTGCACCCCCCTCCCCCCTGAAAGGTGCCAATTGTGGCACCGGAGGGGGGGAGGAATCCAATAAGCGGAAGTTCCACTTTAGGGTGGAGCTCCTCTTTAAGGTATCAGATTCCTTATAGCATGGGTCTCCAAACTGCGGCCGAGGGCCAAATGTGGCCCTTTGCTTGCCTTTATCTGGCCCTTGGGGCACTATTCCTTCCACTAATACAGGGCACTATTCTTTCCATTGACACCAAAGACAGAGCACTATTCCTCACACTGACACCAAAGATGTATTTTTTTTTACTGCCACTGACCACCAAGCCTATGGCATTGTTTACTCCCACCAATGCCAGAGCATTTTCTACTCCCACTGGCCACAGTCCGGCGCCCCTAAAGATTGAAAGGCAGTAAATTGGCCCTTTGTTTCAAACGTTTGGAGACCCCTGCCTTATAGGATACTCTACTCTGCATCTCCAGCTGAGGTGATGACAGGGATTTTTTATCTTTTTCTTTATGTATATCTGTAATTCTTGTAATAACCCAATGCCTGTCAGCATCTGTGTATCGTGAGGCCTTTTTGTGTGTGGTTTTTCTTCCTAACAAACTTCATATGGAAGTTCATATCAGCTTGCAAGTGCTCTGCAACAGTGTTGTGTTGTTTTTTTTTTTTATTGAAAAATTAACCCTTTCTCACGCTGGTACTGTAATACTACTAGATCAGCACTTTGGACACAACATCAAATACCAGCACTTATTCATGCAAACCTGGGTAATTGCTAAAAATGAATGATAAATTCTCCTGCGGTATATATTCTCTCTTGTAATTATTGCTCAGCATGAGATGTGTATATTCCATTAAGGATTTTTAATGAATTAGGAGCAGTCTAGCATGCACTGCTGAGTGATCTTACAAGCAGGAAACCCTTAGTTATCAGCATTTGATGCATCAGACCTTGTTTAGACTACGAATCTCAGCACGGTTATAAAAAAGTTAAATTGGCACATTTGGTTCGGAGTCAGTAATGACTTTTGGACATTGCTTTGAGCTCCCTGAAATGTAACAGTTTAACTCGGTGAATTGCAAAACTACTACGATAAGCTAAAACCGTTTACTGCTTTCTAACTAGGGTTGCACTAATACCACTTTTTTTTAAGACCGAGTACAAGTACCGATACTTTTTCAAGAACTCTGCGATAACGATATTTTTTTTTTAAATGTCATGTGACAGTGGCACTAATATGATATGCAGCACTGATGACACGTGGCCTGTGTCAGTTTTTTTTTTTTTTACAATGCTTACTTTTTTGAGGGGCAGTGGATGGTGTTTTTTTTTTTTTTTTTTTTTTTTTACAATTTAACCTTTTAAATATTACAGAGGCTCCTCTCCATTCATAAACTGAAGCATTGTAAACACAGTTTACTATGCTCCGTTATAAATGGACAGAGTCCGTGATCACTGGCTCTGTTTATTCGGAAAAGGAAGGAACCGGTAAATGACAGATTTACCGGCTCCTTCCTCCACTCTCCATCCTGACAGGTCAAGGACAAAGGGGGACCAGAGGAGCACGGAGGAGGATACGGGGACAGTCAGATGTGATCGGTGCGGCAGTGAGGGGGGGGTGTTACAAGTACCGATCCCACATTTATTTTTAAATAAAGCAGCTGAAAGCTGCGGGAGGAGGAGGAGAAGTGGCTGTCAGTTGCTTTATTAAAATCTATACAGGGAGATCAGTGCTTGTAACTCCCGCCACCGATCACCCCTGACTGTCCAGCTATTGGAGCATTTGGTCAGTATCGGTACCAATACTAGTATCTGTGCAACCCTATTTCTAACATTGCTTTTCTGCCTGCAACATTAAAGAAGAAATCCAGACAGCAAGTAAATCAGTTAGGTGCTATCCAGGAATCATTTACAGTAGCTTGTATTCACATTGCTTTGTTTTTGTTTTATCCCTAGTACTTTTCAATTAATGCTTTGCAGTCCTAATCCACTTGAATATACTGTAGTTCTAGACAGGACAGTTCTTCCAGGTGTTATGTGCTTCACAAATAATGTTTTGATAGCTACAAGAACTCCTTGCTTTTAGCTTTTTATAAAATAACTATATACACAGAGGATTGTTGCTCAAATGTGTTATTACAAGATGGGACAATATCGTACTTCTGTGGACCTCAGCAGACACCTCTGGCCAGTGGATCTAAGGGAGCGGAATCTTTAGGCCAGGATTAATAATCTGCTGGGGAGTATAGGCATGCACACATTCAGTTTATATGCCATGTTAATTTTCAAATTTGTCAGATTGGCAAGGTATAGGTTGAAAAAGTACATCTAGTTCAACCAGTAGAAAATATAAAAACACAGAAAACCTCCATATACAAAACCCCTACCTACAGGTGAAACGGAAGGCAAAAAAATACACCTGTAAAACATATTCCAGTTTGCATCAGCGCAGGATAAAAAAATTCACCCTGATCTACTAAAGATAATTAGATATTCCCTGGATCTACAATCTCTCTAGTGTTATAACCTCTAATTGGTAATATCCAGCTATATTTTTGCATTTAGGGATGCATTAAGCTCTTTTTTGTAAAACAATCTGAGCTGGCCAGAATTATTTGAGGAGTCTCTTCCCATGTTTTTCACAGCTCACTGTGAGGAAGTCTTTCCATATGTGAAGGTTAAATCCCTTTTGCCTCCCGAGGTGCCCCTTTGTCTTTTGCAGTGACCTTAAAGTGTTGCTAAAGCTACAGCAGTAAAAATACTAGCTGTGGAACCTAAGACCAGATCAAACTGTTGTTTTACACAATGCAGAGGATTACTCTGTATTGTGTAAAATAAGTTTGATCCTGTCCTCCCTGATATTCTCCTTTTACTGTCCCCAATCCATCTGCTGATAGAACAGAGCATTGGAGACTCTCTGCATATGCTCAGTTTGGGATGTATTGCTAGATCATTTTTTTGGGGGACGGTACATATGATCCGCACAGGGACAATCAGCACTCCATACAGAGGGTCAGGGGTCATGCGGCCTCATAGGACAGTCAGAGGAGCATGAAAACTCCTACACGCTTTAACCAGATACTCATAGAAGTCATAGGACTGCTATATACTGCTGATAAGGTATTTAGCAGTTTATATTTAATAAAATTGCATTTTCCATGTTGTGTACTGTGGGAAACCAGATATGGTGAATGCAGGGTCCTGGGTTCCTGGGTTTAGTAACACTTTTTTTAAAGTAAATAACTGTAAACCAAGTTCACTTAATGGACTACCTATGTATTTACATTGTATCCCCCCTTAATCGCTTTTTCTGAAGGGAAAATATATTCAGACATTTTAGCTGAGCTCTTCTATGCCCCTTATCAGTTTGGTTGTCTTCTGCACTTTCTCCAGTTCATCAATATCCTTTTTGTGAACTGGCGCCCAAACCTGAACTGCATATTCCAAGCGAGGTCTTGCTAATTTGTACAAGGGCAAAATTCTCTTTCTGGAGTCTATATTTATGCCGCTTTAACAGGCGTTTGGCTTTTTATTTTATTTTTTATTTTTTTAGCCTGCAAAAGCAGAATACCCAGATCCTTCTCAATCATTGACTCCCCCAGTGGTACTCCTCACTAGAATGTATGATGCGTGCACGTTTTTAGTCCCCAAGTGTGTAACTTGTAACATTTACAGTGAGGGAAAAAAGTAGGGTTGTCCCGATACCACTTTTTTAAGACCGAGTACAAGTACCGATACTTTTTTTCAAGTACTCGCCGATACCGATTACCGATACTTTTTTTTAATGTCATGTGACTGTTTGACTGATGGGCACTGACTGGTGACTGATAGATGGCACTGATAGGCAGCACTTATGGGCACTGAGAGATGGCATGGATAGGCAGCACTTATGGGCACTGATGGATAGCACCGATGGCTGGTACTGACTGAAGGGCACTGACTGATGAGCACTGATAGGCAGCACTTTTGGGCACTGGTAGATGGCACTGATAGGCATTTATGGGCACTGATAGGTGGCTGGCACTGATAGCTGGCACTTATGGGCACTGATAGGCAGCACTTATGGGCACTGAGAGATGGCATGGATAGGCAGCACTTTTGGGCACTGACTGATGAGCACTGATAGGCATTTATGGGCACTGATAGGCATTTATGGGCACTGATAGATGGCACTGATAGGCATTTATGGGCACTGATAGGTGGCTGGCACTTATGGGCACTGATAGGCAGCACTTATGGGCAGGCACTGATGAGCACTAAAATGCAGCATTGATTTGCAACTACATAATAAATGACATGAATGATGAGGCAAGGAAGGATTTTGCAATGCTATATGGCATATAGCATTGCAAAATCCTCCCTTGCCTCTCATCATACATGTCATTTAACATTTAGTATGCTGCAACGCCCATCTTGCTACACCTTTTACTCAGCTGCAGTAAGCCAGCAGCAGACATCTTGTTACACCCAGCCCGAACTAAATGGGCTGGGTGTAACAAGATGTCCGCTGCTGGCTTACTGCAGCCGAGTACAAAGGTGTACCAAGATGGGCGCCGTGATGTTTGTCCTCCGACGAAGACACTGAGCCGTCACTTCCTGTTCCGAATGGGAACGGCGGCACCCTTCATCCCTGCCCTGGCCAGCTTACCCCCTGTTCCACTGCTACCAGCTAGATCTCCGCTCCGCCCGTTCCGCTCATTCCGCCCGCTCTGCCCGTTCCGCTCATTCCGCCCGCTCTGCCCGGAACAGCCCGCCGACTTCCGGTTACAAGTATCGGATTAGGCATCGGGAGCATTTGTGCGAGTACAAGTACTCGCACAAATGCTTGGTATCGGTCCCGATACCGATACTAGTATCGGTATCAGGACAACCCTAGAAAAAAGTATTTGATCCCCTGCTGATTTTGTACGTTTGCCCACTGACAAAGAAATGATCAGTCTATAATTTTAATGGTTGGTTTATTTTAACAGTGAGACAGAATAAAAACAAAAAAATCCAGAAAAACAAATTTCAAAAAAGTTATACCGTATATACTCGAGTATAAGCTGACCCGAATATAAGCCGAGGCACCTAATTTTACCACAAAAAAATGGGAAAACGTATTGACTCGAGTATAAGCCTAGGGTGAGACATACGTAGCTACTATAAGTGGAAAAGAGGGTCAACAATGCCCATTTGCAGCCTCACTGTGCCCATTTGCATGCCTCACTGTACCCATTTGCAGCCATAGGTCCCCCAAACTTCAAACTCAGTAGTTAAGGGTTCCTAGATGCCCCCTAGCTGCAGCCAATTTGGGGTCTCTGGACCCAAAGGGTCCCAAAATGACATTGCTGCAGATGGACACAGTTGACCGACTTTGGGGCCCTGTATCTTGGGGCCACTTGGTGCTAGGAACCCAAAATTTGGTGTGCAAACCCAGTGGAAGCACATTAAGGTCCTGGAGCGGCCTAATCAATCTCATAGAAAAAAATGTGGAGGGAGCTGAAGGTTCGCATTACCAAACATCAGCCTCAAAACCCTAATGACTTGTAGAGGCTCTGCAAAGAGTGGGACAAAAACCCTCCCAAGATGTGTGCAAACCTGGTGGCCAACTACAAGAAATGTCTGACCTCTGCGATTGCCAACAAGGGTTTTGCCAAGTCATGTTTTGTGAAGGGGTCAAATACTTATTTCACTCATTAAACTGCAAATCAATTTACCGTATATACTCGTGTATAAGCCGAGTTTTTCAGCATATTTTTTTGTGCTGAATATGCCCCCCTCGGCTTATACTGGAGTCAGACACTTTTCTGCGGTCAGAGAATGACATTTTCCGAACCTGAATTTGGGGCCCCATATCTCGGGGCCACTTGGCCAAACCCAGTGGAACGATCACTACAACATATCCAAAGGTGGGGTTCCTATCACCAAGTGGCCCCCAAAAATATGGGGCCCCAAAATCGGTTCGGAAAATGTTAAGCGATTTTCTGCAGCAGAGAATGACATTTTCCGAAACCGACTTTGGGCCCCGTATCTCAGGACCACTTGGTGCTAGGAACCCCATCTTTGAATATGTTGTAGTGATAGTTCCACTGGATTCCAAGTGGCCCCGAGATATGGGGCCCCAAATTCAGGTCGGAAAATGTCATTCTCTGCTGTAAAAAAGTGTCTGACTCCAGTATAAGCCAAGGGGGGCATTTTCAGCACAAAAAAATGTGCTGAAAAACTCATCTTATATACGGTAATTTGATTTGCAGTTTAATGAGTGAAATAAGTATTTGATCCCTTCACAAAACATGACTTGTTGGCAAAACCCTTGTTGGCAATCGCAGAGGTCAGACATTTCTTGTAGTTGGCCACCAGGTTTGCACACATCTTTGGGAGGGTTTTTGTCCCACTCTTTGCAGAGCCTTTTCAAGTCATTAGGGTTTTGAGGCTGATGTTTGGTAATGCGAACCTTCAGCTCCCTCCACATTTTTTTCTATGAGATTGATTAGGCCGCTCCAGGACCTTAATGTGCCACTCTGTTGTTGCCCTGGCTGTGTGTTTTGGGTCACTGTCATGCTGGAATACCCATCCACGACCTATTTTCAATGCCCTGGCTGAGGGAAGGAGGTTCTCACCCAAGATTTGACGGTCCATGGCCCCATCCATCGTCCCTTTGATGCAGTGAAGTTGTCCTGTCCCCTTAGTAGAAAAATGCCCCTGAAGCATAATGTTTCCACCTGAATGTTTGACTGTGTGGATGGTGTTCTTGGGGTCATAGGCAGCATGCCTCCTCCTCCAAACACAGCGAGTTGCGTTGATGTCAAAGAGTTTGATTTTGGTCTCATCTGACCACAACACTTTCATCCAGTTTGCCTCTGAATCATTCAAATGTTCATTAGCCAACTTCAGATGTGCTTTTTGGAGCAGGGGGACCTTGTGGGCGCTGTAGGATTTCCATTCCATTTGTAAATAATTGCACCAACTGTTGTCACCCTCTCACCAAGCTGCTTGGCAATGGTTTTGTGGTCTATTTCAACCTTGTGTAGATCTACAATCTTGTCCCTGACATCCTTGGACAGCTCTTTGGTCTTGGCCACGGTGGAGAGATTGGAATCTGATTGCTTCTGTGGACAGGTGTCTTTTTTATACAGGGAACAAGCTGAGATTAGGCGCACTCCCTTTAAGAGAGTATGCCTAATCTCAGCTCGTTACCTGTATAGAACACACCTGGGAGCCAAAAATCTTGCTGATAGGGGATCAAATGCTTATTTCACTCATTGAAATGCAAGTCAATTTATACATTTTTTGAAATGCATTTTTCTGAATATTTGTTGTTCTGTCTCTCACTGTTAAAATAAACCTTTATAAACCATATCTCTTTATAAATGTTAAAAAGTATGGGTCCCAGTAGTGATCCTTGGAATAAGTTTGAACATTGACCTATATCTGTATCCAATTACCTGTACTATAAGAAGTAGGTTCTGTAAAGATTCCTTATGGCCCGTACACACGATCCGAATATCGTACGAAAACGATCGTCCGAGGGAGGATCGTACGATTTTCGGATCGTGTGTACACTACTTCCGACTGCCGATCACGACCGTTCGTCCGATATTATTCCATCGGACATGCACGGAAACGTTCCTCGTACGATTCCAGATCGATAAGTGTATTTTATATGTAATCTGCATACACCAAATTATATTGTTACAAAGGCTCTAAAATGCCACTATTACACCATTGAACTGGTAGATATTGTCACATACCCTATATCTTTGTTCTCACTTTAAACAGGAAGTTTATTACACAAGTTTTTCACTTTTGGTTAAGACTTTATCTTTCTTATCTGAGGGATCAAACTGTATACTTTAAAGCAGAACTTAAACTGTATCTGAGCAGCACAAACTGAAAACGCTATTGCATGTTTAATATTCAAAACAAACTCGCCCATCTATCCATGTCTTCATACTTTTTGTTCAGAAATCACTTTGATTCCCCATCTATTTACGAAGGCTAGCAGCATAAGGATTAAAATCGTTGATAAGAGAGTAAAGTTCAATTTTAAGAGTAAGAAGTAAAACCTTTTTTTCTTTATCCAACTTTTAATAAAAATGTTATGGCAGATCATTAAGGTGTTTTTTTTTTTTTTTTTTTTTTTTTTTACAGTCAACATAAATGCACAAAAATGTTAATGCTCAGGGGCTGTGGTCTCTCCCAGTATCTTCCCTTGCTCCTTTGGGGGGGCTTCCCCTGGTTCACTCCTGGAGAACACCTCTCCTATTTTCGCTCATGGGCAAGGGATTGAGAGGTGCATTGTGTAAGGTTCGTACAGGAACAGGGCATAGTCTCCTTGGATTGGCTCCAAGACCAATTTGTCCGCTTCCCACTGAATGCCTGGCGCTATAGACAGTTACACCATTTTGGCCACATTTTGCCTCAAGCCATCAGACCCCCCCTCCTCCTTGACACAGTTTGAGAAACTATGTATGTTGGCTGCCCCCATTCCCCACGCTATCTTAGTCCTTTGAGATGCTGCAGTCAGCAGAGTCTAGGAGTAAACCAGTCTACATATGGGAGTGGGAGAGAGACTTGCAGCATACATTCACAGAGGCCTAATTAGATAACCTGTATTGCCTTACCCATGCGAGTTCTGTGGACACAAAAATGCAGGAAAATCGTTTTAAGCTATTGACCCATTGGTATAGAGTTTCTGCTAACTTGGCCAGGATCTTTACAGTAATCTCTGATGCCTGCTGGAGGGGTTGTGGACTTTGGGGCACTTGGCTACATATTTGGTGGGAGTGCCCAAAGCTCTTGTGCTTAACTCCCCCCCCCCCCCCCCTTCTTCCTCTCTCTCCCGCTTACCCTTGTCCTTCTAAATTGTCCTGCCTTCCTGGTTTGACACATGGGCTTATAGCGCATGATTGGTAAGACAAGACTTGAGCATAATCAACAGTATTTTTTCTTGGGAAATAAAGTGGAATATTTGATTTACGCAGTCAGATGTACCAATAAGCTCTGGCTGTCAATTTCAAGTTTTTGTAATTCATGATCTGTTGCCCTCTTGGCTTCTTTTTCTTGGTTCTATGTAAGCTAAATGTTTGTGAAAATCAAAATAGAGACTACTTTAAAAAAATAGACATAAGCCCATAAACAAAGGTGCTCCTTTAAGTATAGTTGTGTAACATTCTTTTCACCAACACACTTTTTCCATTGCTGCTTATAGTTTTAGGGTATGACTTTTCTTGTGTGCTGTTGTCTGCAATAGTTGCATACTGTCACTTGCAGTATTCCCAATTCTCTGTTTTTGTGACAGGATAGCATATTTTTTACTTTTTGGCTCTTGAAAATTACCTAGAAGTAGACCTAATTCTGGGGGAAAAGCATCAGCTGACACATTGCTTGACATAGCTTTGCAGAGCAATTCAGCTTGGGACTATTTTCAGATTTGATGAATTTCATGTAACTAACCATTTGAGACATGGCAAGCATTTTGTCCAACATTGTATTCATACTGATATGCATTTTGAAAGGAAATACCTTGCCCATGCAGGGCACAGCTACAGTATTGCTTTCATCTGCCCCTTCTCTAGCAGCAGATACAGTCTTTTCCTTCTCTCTGTTGGGCCATGGGAAGGGAGGAAAGTCTTGTAAGGCAAAAACACAGGTTTGCGTTTAGACTCCCATACTTCATTTATGAGTGTGCAGTGTAATGAATCATAGGCCAAAGGTGTTAAACTGCTTAAAAATAACCACTCCACTAAACCAGAAGTTAACTGTACAGGATTAAAAAATGTTGGGTGTAGGCTAGAATAATGCGACAAACAGTAATTGTAATAGATATTTGCTTATCGTCAGTTTTTATGCACTCAGATTCTGTAGAAAAGCATCATAACTTCCTTTTTAATGCTATGCAATTAGTAAACCCAGGTTGTTTCTTGCAACACATTTCCTTATTGGTGTCATCATAAAGTATTGACAATTCCTATTAGATTACACAGCCCTTGCCTATGTCTGTAAACAAGCTATTTTTCTTTTATGAAAAGACTGAAACTGCTCCTATTAAAAAGAAAAAAAAAAAAAAAGTAAATGAATCTTAAAGCAGAACCATACCCACTTATCCTTTACAGCCAAGGAATCTGTCACCTTAGCCTCTGTTTTACCTGCAGTTAGCATGGTGCTACACATATGATCAGTTGTGATGCCAGTCATTTGATGGCTTGACAGTTCAATTGAGAGCACAAGAAGCTGTGGCCGCTATCATTTATGGCATGCCTTAAATATAATGTTTTTTGGAAACCTTAAATCAGTGGGCTTAGTTCCACTTTAACCCTTTCACTGCCAGGTTCGAATGCCCTACGGACCTACAGAAGTTCCCGCTGGTGGCCAAGCCTGTACGGACCTCATTTCTCCCCGTCCTATAAGCTTATGGTCACTTCAATTACCATAAGCTTATATCCGAAGTGTTCAGCAGACTCTGCTGAACAATTTATATGACTCTGATCATCGGATTACAACCCTAAATGTGATCGCCACCCCCCCATGCTGCTTCTTCCCTGTCCCCAGCCTCTCCACCCCGCTGCTCACTTCCACCTAAAACTGCTCCCCCACTCTCCTTTTCTATCCTCCCCATAAACCCGCTACCCTCATTAGCCGGCGTCCCTCCTCTTGCACTCCCACTGGCTTCATGTGCTGCATGGGGCTTGTGGGGGGATCCAGATGTGTCCCCCTGCACCCCTGATCCATCGCTGCACCTGCGGCATCTCTTTTCCTCCTGCAGCTTCTCATTGCACTGATCTCAGTGATCTGTCAGGCTGGGGAGCGAGGAGTGGGGGGAGCAATGCGGGTGGGGGTGAAGTCGTGGCTTCGGGGAGCTTGGTAAACATGTTTACCAAGCTCCCCCCTGTAGTACAGTGGATATAGGCAGCGATCACTCCTATATCCACTGACAGCTGATGCATAGTAAACCGTGAGAGTTACTATGTATTAGATTGTCATTTTATGAATGAATGAAATCTCTATACAGATTCCTCATTCAAGTAAAGTGCTACAGAGAAAAACTATTTTCAGTCCCTTTTTGTGTTTTAAAAAGAGATATGGGGGTCTATTTGGCCCTCTGATATCTCACCAAATACTTTACAGGGATGCACAGGTGTTCAATGCATCTCTGTGCAGGCAGTCCCATTGATGTCATTTGGGATGTAGCAACTGTACGAACAGAGCCGTTTTATATCCATGTAGGTTAGCATGCATGTCCCTGAGCTCACACTGTCTGCGTTCAGGGTCATACGTACCCACACGGATGTCAGATTGGGAACGGTAGCTATGCTTGTGCAGCCGTTGCATCTCAATTGACATAAATGGGACTGCCTGTGCAGGTAAACATGGCCCCCCAGGGGCGTACACTTTAGTATGCCACATGTGAATGATGCTTTAGTAGCAATTTAGCAGGAATTTTGTAAGTTACGTTTATGTGCACTATTAATGGCTTTAGTGTATTTTTAGCGTTTGGATGTTTTGATAAACATTTGTGCAAATATATCACGCTGCCTTAAAAATCAGAAGTGCCTTATTTTTATTCTACTGGCCATGTGCTTTCAAAAATGTATTGTTTGGGGGGTCTTTTACAAATTCTGAAAGCTGTAAGTGTAAAAGGAAAACCAGATTTTTTTTTTTTTTTTTTAAACTTTTGCATACATCCGATTTTCACCATTTCTCAAAAAGGCGCAATTTAAAATTTACTAATTTTTATTAACTCAATACAGGTTAAGCTTTTATATTTAGTAGTAAGTCAGCAGGAATTTTGTAAAATTTGCTGTATTTGTATCTGCTAATAATGATTTTAGCGTGTTTTTTAGCGAACATATTGCTTTGGTAAACATTTGCGCAAATATCCTGAGGCATTAAAAATCAGTAGCACCTTCTTTTTATTCTACTGGTCCTATACTTTAAGAAAATATATGATTTGGGGGCTCTTTCAAAAATTCTGAATACTGTAAGGGAAAAATGAAAACCTTCCGATTTTTTTTGATAAATTTGTACATATTCATTTTTGCGTACGTTCAATTTTGAAAAAAGGCGCAATGTAAAAATTACAAATATTTGTTATGTATTAACTCCATACAGGTTAAGCTTTTATATTTAGTAGGGATTTAGCAGGAATGTTGTATAATTAGCTGTGTTTTTATCTGCTAATAATGGTTTTAGTGTATTTTTAGCAAAAATATTGTTTTGATAAACATTTGCACAAATACTGCAGGACTTTAAAAAAATCAGTAGCACCTTTTTTTATTAGAGGTCGTAGGCCTTCAGAAAATATATGGTTTGGGGTGTCTTTTACAAACTCTGAAAGCGAAAAATTAAAACCTCCAGATTTTTGGAGAAATTTTTGGGTACGTTCGATTTTTCAACATTTTGCAAAAAGGCACAATTTAACCACTTAAGCCCCGGACCAATTTGCAGCCAAAGGACCAGGCCCCTTTTTTCGATTCGGCACTGCGTCACTTTAACTGACAATTCCGCGGTCCTGCGACGTGGCTCCCAAACAAAATTGGCGTCCTTTTTTTCCCACAAATAGAGCTTTCTTTTGGTGGTATTTGATCACCTATGCAGTTTTTATTTTTTGTGCTATAAACAAAAATAGAGCGAAAATTTTGAAAAAAATTCAATATTTTTTACTTTTTGCTATAATATTATTGCGACTGCGACATTATGGCGGACACATCGGACGTTTTTGACACATTTTTGGGACTATTGTCATTTATACTGAAATCAGTGCTATTTAAATGCACTGATTCCTATGTAAATGACACTGGCAGTGAAGGAGGTAACTACTAGGGGGCGGGGTTAAGTCTGTGTGTGTGTTTTTTATTATTTTATTTTTTTTACAGTAGGGGGCGTGGCTTTGTCTGACGTCACTGATCGCCTTTCCCGATGACAGGGAACAGCCGATCAGTGACAGGCAGTGTAGGAAGCACGGGGAGAGGTCTGTTTACACAGACCTCTCCCCGTTCTTCAGCTCTGTGACCCGATCGCGGGACACCAGCGGCGATCAGGTCCGCTGGTCACGGAGCTCAGGACCGGGTCGCGAGCGTGACCCATGGCTGGGCACTTAAAGGAGGACGTACAGGTACGTGCTTGTGCCCAGCCGTGCCATTCTGCTGACCTAAATGTACAGGAGGCGATCCTTAAGCGGTTAAAATGTACAGATATTTGTTAACTCCATACAGGTTAAGCTTTTATATTTAGTAGGGATTTAGCAGGAATTTTATATAATTAGCTGTGTTTTTATCTGCTAATAATGGTTTTAGTGTATTTTTTTTGCAAATATATTAGTTTGAAAAACTCTTACCACTGGGTCTAAAAAAATAAAAAAATAAATAAAAAAAATCAGCAGCACCTTCTTTTTATTCTAGAGATCATATGCTTTCAGAAAATGATATGGTTTTGGGGGTCTTTCACAAATTCTGAAAGTTGTAAGGGAAAAAATTAAAACCTTCATATTTTTTTGAGAAATTTGGATATTTACACTTTTGCGTCTGTTGAATTTTTACCATTTCGCAAAAAGGCGCAATTTAAAAATTAGAAATATTTGTTATTAACTCAATATAGGTTAAGCTTTTATATTTAGTAGTAATTTTGTAAAATGTGCTGTGTATTTATCTGCTAATCATGATTTTTGTGGATTTTTAGAAATAAAATAAAAATATTGATTTTATAAACATTTGCGCAAATATCGTGGGACCTTAGAAATCAGTAGGACCTTCTTTTTACTCTACTGATGATCTGATTTCAGAAAATATATGGTTAGGGGGGGTCTTTAATAACCTTTGAAAGCTATAAGTGAAAAATAAAAAAGCAATGGAAAAATTGCAAAAATGATATGGTCATCGGAGTGTACAAAATAAAGCACAGGGCCTGGCAGCGAAAAGGTTAAAGCGGACCTTCACCCATTAAAAATATAAACCTCCCCATCGTACAGTACAAGACACAGGATGTGTATTCAGACAATAGGTTTATTCCACTTCTTTTAGGTGATTGGACACTGGTAAAAGTCACCCTCTTCCTGACTCCTTTTCCACAATTGGAAATTAAAAAAAAAAACGTTCTTTAACCTTTGGTGCTTGCCCGCAGCACCTCTTTTCTCACGTAGGTGAGAAATACATAGTTCCCCACTGCTGCCTCTTTGGAACCAGGCAGACTTGCAACACATCTGTGCACATATAGGGGTTTCCTGCACATTCACACAGATGCCACAGGTATGCAGGTACAAGATACCATCATGCACAGAGGACCCTCTGCCCCAGCACAGATGTGCTACAGATCTGTGCCAAGTCCCATAAACCAGGCAGGGACCTTGGTACATTTGCTCACATGCAAGTTCTTCAAAGATGTTGATGCGGGAAAGAAGGAGCCGACCAAAATATTGGGGGACTGAAGTTCCTCTTCAAAGATCTATACCAGCATTTCTCATTCTGTATATCCTTTGAGTTCTGGTTCACACTGGTGCGATGTGGGAAACCCTGAAATTCATTGCCGGTTCCTGCATCGCACCTAAATCTCACACTGGTTCACACTGACATTTGCGCACCGCTGGGGGTGTCAATGTAAAGTTGAAGACACCTCCCAGATCCTATAGCAGTGCAAACTGTCAAATGGTGCTTGAATTGAATCGTATAGGTGTGAACACCCATGGAATCCGATTCCAGTGCGGACCAAAAAAAGGGTCCTGCACCATTTGGTGGGAATGCGATGCAATTTCAGCCATACAGCACGGTTCACACTAGTATGCTGTGCGATATTGCATGTGATTCGCACTGCAGTGCAAATCACATGCGATGTCCGTGCAATGCTTTTTCAGCCATACAGATAGTATGGCTGATATCGCACCACATTCAGATCAAACTCCCACCGGACCCTTTGTTTGCTCCACACCAGAATCGGATCGCATGGGTGTTAACACCTATGCAATCAGATTCATATCCGGACTGTCAGTTTGCAGTGCAATATGCAAGCTAAAATGGGGGTGTCATTAATGTTGTATGACACTCCCCAGCAGTTTGCATATGGCAGCGTGAACTTCCGTGCGTGTTGGGTGCGATGCGGGACCCCGCAGTGGGTTCGCAGGGTTCCCCCAGCCCCCCTCTTGCATCAGTCCACAGAGCACCCCTTAAATTCCTTTTACACACTGGGAGGCAGGAGAGAGGGTGATCTTACTCATCCCAGGATGGAGGCTTAGGCACATGCTGTCTGCTTCTTTCACATCTCCCTCTGTGTGTGGGCATGGCAGACACAGAAGTAGAGGGGCGGGAAGAGGAGGAGCAGTCCGTCCGAACGGAGAGCAGAGAGCGGAACTGTTCATGTCGGCTCTAAGGCTGAGCTGTGTTTGAGACGCACAGCTCAGCCCATGCATCCGCTAACAAAATTTTTAGTTCCGCTGGAGAAGCCTGTAGCGTTTCATGCAAACCTCTTAAGTTTGTATTGGTGTTTGAAGAAAGATTTTGTATTGGTGTTCTGGGAAAATACTTTGCATTGGTGCTTGAGGAAAAGTTTTCATTTGTGGTGACTGTGTTCAGGGAAATTACCACTGATAGCTACCCATGTTAACTAAGGTTCCAGATACCTGCCAGGTGACCTCAGGGAAATGCATTGTCCAGGGCTGAAACGGCAGGAATAATGCACTCAGTCTACATCATAAATAATGCACCTCAGTCTACATCAACACACTACACTTGTCGGCTGCCAATTTCTAGCCCCACTCTATCTGCACTGGCCTATGGCTTTCTAGCTCTTCATGCACTCCAAAACTAGCAGTGGCTGCAGGTGAAAAGTTAAGCAACGGTTGGGCATATATGAATTTGCTGCAATGTTGGCAGACCCCCTGGGGACCTCTTGCAGGACACCATTTGAGAGCCTGATCTAAACAAATGTTTAATATAAAATAAATTGTATTATAGAAGAAATATTTCAAAATATTAATTAGCCACATAACTTTTTTGTATGCATTTGTTTTTTTTAAGTATTGTTACGCAAATATCATAGTAACATATACAAATTACAAAAAAGGGGGAATGGGACTTAATCACATCAACAGTATACTAACAGTGCAAAAAGTCAGCATATACAAAGTAATGTACAGAAAAAATCTAATCCCAACTCACGCCTAGAGACAAGAATTGAGTACAAAAGGAAAGTAATTTTGTATACAAATCGGAGGACATTTTCCTTTTGTCCTACAATGTCCAGGCATAATTTAGGATTGTGGTCAGGGTAGAGGGGTGCCCCGAAAATTTTACTGATCCCACAATGCCCAAACATTATGCAATTGATCTAGGGTATCCCCAATTTTGTCCGTGACATGTTCCATATTTCTAATAGCCAAAATAAAAAAAGCTCTGTGTGGATGAGGTCTGAGTTGATGACCAATGAAGGGGAATGGCAGATGTCCAACATGAGCGATCAGCCTTTTGCAATACTTGGAAATGCGAGGGAAGGGTAGACCCATTTGTAAATTGGCAAATTCCAAGATAGTGTCCCAACTTTTGAGAGGAATTGGTCTTTGTAGAATGTGCACCCATTTACACATTTAAAGGGAGCGTCTACAGCTAAAAGACTTTAATTTTGTAGAATTTTAGAAATTTAAGAAATTAAATGTAATTGATGGGGGCCTTGGGCGCAGATGCGTCCAAAGTTTGTGAGACTTTCAAATCTGGGATTGCATTCTGGACATGAAGTATTTAATCTGGAGAGAAGCATAATGGAGGTTGGCAGGTAAGTGAATTGGCGTAAGGCCAACGTCGTGCCTATATTTAAAAAGGGACCAAAGTCTTCACTAAGTAACTATAGACCTGTTTAACTTCTGTAGTTGGGAAGATACTAAAGAGTTTAAAAGGCCACGTAGATGACTTCTTGCTGGTAAAAAAAAAAAGTATTTTAAGCAACAGACGGCATGGATTCATGAAAGACAGAAGTTGTTAGACAAATCTGCTTTTCTTTTTATGGGGAGGGAAGTAAAACTTTGAACATGGTCTGGGATTAAAAGTACCATTTCAATCTTTGCAGATGACACCAGGCTATGCAGTGGTATAACGTCCTTGCAGGATGTCTCCAATTTACAAGCCAACCTCCATGCACTGTTTTTAATTGGGCAACTATGTGGAAAATGAGGTTTAATGTTGATAAATGTAAAGTTATGTACTTGGGGGCTAAGCATATGCATGCATACTAGGAGTAAAACTGGGGCAATCAATGGTGGAGAGGGATCTGGGTGTTTTGGTAGATCATAAGCTTAATAGCATGCAATGCCAAGCTCCGGTTTCCAAAGCGAGCAAAGTCCTTTCTTGTATTAAGAGAGGTATAGACTCCAGAAAGATATAATTTTGCTCCTGTACAAATAATTTGTAAGACCTCATATGGAATATGCAGTTCAGTTTTGGGCACCAGTTCACAAAAAGGGGAACTGGAGAAAGTGCAGAGAAGAGCAACTGATAAGAGGCATGGAGGAGCTCGTCTATGAGGAAAGATTGGAGAAATAAAAATTTTCTCTCGAGACAAGGAGGTTAAGGGGGGATATGATGATCATGTATAAATACATAAGTGGTCCATATAGTGAATTTGGTGTTGCGTTATTCACTTTAAGGTCATCACGGAGGACATGGGGGCACTCTTAACGTCTGGAGGAAGAGAGATTTAGTCTCCAAATACGGAAACCTTTCGTCACAGTAAGAGCTGTGAAAATGTAGAATGAGGGAGTCCAGATATGGTTCTTGCCAGCTCAGTAGATTGCTTTAAAAAAAAAAAAATTGATTTTTTCCTAAATAATAATATAGTTATACATAATATGACTAGATACTAACATTTATAGGTCAAGTTGATCCAGGGTATATCAGATTTGCCACTGCTGGAACAAATTGAATCATGCTTTGCTGTTTTTTTTGCCTTCTTCTGGATCAACTGTGGGTATAGAATTGTGTATATGGAATTGTATGATTTACCAGATTTACCAGGTTTGCACACAGCTCAGGGGGGATTTTGGTCCACACTCTCCTACAGATCTTCTCTAAATCCTTAAGGTTTCTTGGCTGTCACTTGCCAACTTGAAGTTTCAGCTCCCTCCACACATTTTCTATATAATTAAGGTCTGGCTAGGCCACTCCATGACCCTAATGTGCATATTCTTGAGACACTCCTTTGTTGCCTTGGTGGTATGTTTTGGGTCATTGTCATGCTGGAAGACCCATCCACGACCCATCTTCTGTGTTCTGGCTGAGGGACGAAGGTTCTCATCCAAAATGTTACAATGCATGGCCCTGTCCATTGACCCCTCAATGCGCCAAAGTCGGCCTGTACCTTTTTAGCAGAGAAACTGCCCCAAAGCATAATGTTTCCACATGGTGTTCTTAGGGTCATAGTTAGCATTTTTTTTCCTCCAACCACCTTGAGTTGAGTTAATGCCAAAGAACTTAATGTTGGTCTCATCTGACCACAGCACTTTCTCACAATCCTTCTCTGAATCATTTAGATGTTCATTGTCAAACTTCAGACAGGCCTATACAGGCCTTTTTGAGGGGCACCTTGCAGGCGCTGCAGGATTTCAATCCATAGCGGTGTATTGTTACAATGGTTTATTTGGTGACTGTGGCCCCAGCTGCCTTAAGATCACTCACAAGCTCTTCCTGTGTAGTTCTGGACTGATCAATAACTTTTATCATGATTATCCTTACCCAATGAGGCAAAATCATGCATGAAGCTCTAGACCGAGGATGATTGAAGTTTCTTCTGTATTTCTTCCATTCGCGAATAATCGCTCCAACAATTGTCTCCTTCTCACCAAGCTTCTTGCTGATGGTCTTTGTAGCCCATTCCAGTCTTTGAGCAGGTCTACAATCTTGTCCCTGATGTTCTTTGACAGCTCTTTGGTCTTGCCCATGATTGTGAGGTTTGAATAGAAGGAAGATTCTGATTACAACCCGTGAGTTCTTCCCGGGTTACATTGATATTTAAAAGGCCCAAACCAGCTGGAGACAGCCTAGGTACCTTAAATAATTTTACCCCAAAATGTCATATTACTGATATGTACCTACATCACCATGTACTTGTTTGAAACATTGAAAGAGTCCTGTTTTTTTTTTGTTTTTAGTTTTTTTGCTGCTTTTGTTAAATTCCTGGCAATCCTGCCAGTTCCTCGGCTTTCCTATTAAAACTGACCACACTAGACACGAGAGCACAGTGTGGCCGAATTTCTGGCTGTGCTGGGGGCACAGCCTTCTCGCCAATCATTTTGTGCTGACAGCCCCCCCCCCCCCCATGCATAACCATCCACCCCTAGCTCTCTGGGCTGTCATGTAATGAACCAAGTCATCAAATTTAGACTCTAGGTGGTCTGTACATTTCCCCAGTAAGGTTATATCCCCTCCCAGCTGCTGGGCTATCTTGCCTGGTTCTTGCCTGGTTCTAAAGAAATATTGCTACAGAGTTAGTCAGGTCCATAAATATTGGGACACAAATCTAATCTTTTTGGCTCTATACACCACCACAATGGATTTGAAATGAAACAAACAAGATGTGCTTTAACTGCAGACTTTCAGCTTTAATTTGAGGGTATTTACATCCAAATCAGGTGAATGGTGTAGGAATTACAACAGTTTGTATATGTGCCTCCCACTTTTTAAGGGACCAAAAGTAATGGGACAGATTAACAATCATCCATCAAACTTTCACTTTTTAATACTTGGTTGCAAATCCTTTGCAGTCAATTACAGCCTGAAGTCTGGAATGCATAGACACCAGGCGCTGGGTTTCATCCCTGGTGATGCTCTGCCAGGCCTCTTCTGCAACTGTCTTCAGTTCCTGCTTGTTCTTGGGGCATTTTCCCTTCAGTTTTGTCTTCAGCAAGTGAAATGCATGCTCAATTGAATTCAGGTCAGGTGATTGACTTGGCCATTGCATAACATTCCACTCCTTTCCCTTAAAAAAACTCTCTGGTTGCTTTTGCAGTATGCTTTGGGTCATTGTCCATCATTGTTCTGAAGCATTTTGCTGAATATGAGCAGATAATATTGCCCGAAACACTTCAGAATTCATCCTGCTGCTTTTGTCAGCAGTCACATCAACAAATACAAGAGAACCAGTTCCATTGGTAGCCATACATGCCCACACCATGACACTACCACCACCATGCTTCACTGATGAGGTGGTATGCTTCTGATCATGAGCAGTTCCTTTCCTTGTCCATACACTTCTCTTCCCACCACTCTGGTACAAGTTGATCCTGGTCTCATCTGTCCATAGGATGTTGTTCCAGAACTGTGAAGGCTTTTTTAGATGTTTAGCAAACTCTAATCTGGCCTTCCTGTTTTTGAGGCTCACCAATGCTTTAAATCTTGTGGTGAACCCTCTGTATTCACTCTGGTGAAGTCTTCTCTTGATTGTTGACTTTGACACACCTACCTCCTGGAGTGTGTTCTTGATCTGGCCAACTGTTGTGAAGGGTGTTTTCTTCACCAGGGAAATAATTCTTTGGTCATCCACCACAGTTGTTTTCCGTGGTCTTCCGGGTCTTTTGTTGCTGAGCTCACCGGTGCGTTCTTTCTTTTTAAGAATGTTCCAAACAGTTGATTTGGCCACACCTAATGTTTTTGCTATCTCTCTGATGGGTTTGTTTTGTTTTTTCAGCTTAATGATGGCTTGCTTCACTGGTAGTGACAGCTCTTTGGATCTCATATTGAGAATTGACAGCAACAGATTCCAAATGCAAATAGCACACTTGAAATGAACTCTGGACCTTTTATCTGCTCCTTGTAAATGGGACAATGAGGGAATAACACACACCTGGCCATGGAACAGCTGAGTAGCCAATTGTCCCATTTACTTTTGGTCTCTTAAAAAGTGGGAAGCACATATACAAACTGTTGTAATTCCTACACTGTTCACCTGATTTGGATGTAAATACCCTATAATAAAAGCTGAAAGTCTGCAGTTATAGCACATCTTGTTCATTTAATTTCAAATCCATTGTGGTGGTGTATAGAGCCAAAAAGATTAGATTTGTGTCGATGTCCCAATATTTATGGACCTGACTGTATATTCTGTTTGCAAATTCTCATCCAGCACTTCAGTGGTTAAATGTGAGGTTGTGGAGGATGGATGAATGGTGGATGCTGTCCTTTACATGGCCGCAGATGAAGCCTGGAGCTCTGTCGGGCTACTTGCTTTACATGAGGCTGGGGATACAGGTCTGAGGAGGTATCGCACCAATGTAGGAGGCCATTGCTCGAGTGGGGACGATGGAGAGTTTCTGGCACCCAATTCTACCCATGGGGTGCTCAGGGTTTCTGCAGGTCAAAAGGTTGTACCCCACACTCACATAGGCTGCACAAGCATAGTAGGCGCCCGAGATGGCTGAGGTGAGGCAGATCTCCCCAGTTTACATGTCCACCATCTTCAGTGGCCATGCATACATCCCAAAAACATGGGGATTCTTAAGCAAACTGGATTCAAACCCTGGAGAACCATTTGGCTATGTATTGTGTTATAAATAGTTGATCTTTTGAAATTTTTAGCCCTCATAACGAGGGTTTGATCAATAAATTTCCATAACTTTTGGACAAAAATTGTCTAATTTGGCAAAGCAATTCACCAAAAGAAGGTGCTTATATCTAGTCCAGTGTCTGGGAATGTGTACACATGTATTCAGTGTGAAGTTATGTACTACTTTTGCCAAAGATTGCTTGCAAAAGAGCATCTACAATATTCCTTTTCCACTGTATATGAACAATCACAAATTGGTCTACAATGTAGCACTGCAAGACTTCCAAATCTTTCAGTTAAAGCAAACCACTAGTCAATCACTAAATTCACAACATTGCAAAGTGTCCAGGAAAAACTAGCAGACAGTGTAAGACCCCTTTCACACCAGAGGCGTTTTTTAGGCACTGTAGTGCTAAAAATAGCGCCTGTAAAGCACCTGGAAAACACCTCCCATGCCTCCCCAGTGTGAAACCAGAGTGCTTTCACACTGGGGCGCTGCGCTGGCAGTGTCTTTGGGGCGGTGGAGGAGCGGTGTACACACCGATTCTAAACTTCCCCTGCCCATTGAAATGAATGGGTGCCATTGCAGAAGCGCCTGCAAAGCGCTTCGGCATCGGTGCTTTTCGGGCGCATTTAACCCTTTTTTCGGCCTCTAGCGGAAGTTAAAATCGGCCGAATAGCACCACTAAAACTTGCGGCGCTTTACCGATAGTGCAGCTCAATGTAAAAGGGCTTTAAGTGTAAAGTCCGCAACCTATATGTAGTTATATTTAGCACAGTGTGTATAAGCATAATATGTCTTGAACGTTACCCAACATGTATAGCGCAACTTTGTTGCAGGTTCTAATATTCAGTTTCAGCTCCAACTCGACAGAAATATGTGAATAAAAAAAAGACCCTGGGGTAAAATATCTTATAACCTAGATTTTTTTTATTTATTTTTTTAGCGGCTGGTAACTGGTAAGCTTGCTTCAACTATGTAGTTGGACACATGCCAGGTAATGACGAGACTGAAGTGTGGTTTAGAAATAAAACAGTTGGTGGGTCATGTTATAAAATATAAAAAAGCGTCTGTGCTTAACCATAGTAGCACATTTTTATAGTTGGTAAAAAAACTAAAGAAAATCGGAGCATATATCAGTGTATCGGCAGATGAACAAGAAAATTGATATTAATGTATGCAGCTCACATTTATTGGGAAGGGTTAATTGTTACCGAGTGAGTCGTTGGTATTTAATGTCCCAGAGGTCAGCTCTGTCAGACTGACGAAGGGGAACGTGGAGTGTCCCAAAATGCGTATCTCATCTCTTGCTTGAGGACACGAGAGGGAAGATTAGAACGATGATCCTGTGTGGAGACACTGCACAGAAGCCAGCTATTGCAACGCGTCTCCTGCTTCAGCGGCGGTGTTCCATCTGATCAGTAGCGGCTGAGCCGATCTGACTTGTTGCAGCACAGGGGTAAGCTCACTTCTTTCCTCCACTTGTTAGTGTATATACAGTATCACAAAAGTGAGTACACCCCTCACATTTTTGTAAATATTTTATTATATCTTTTCATGTGACAACACTGAAGAAATTACACTTTGCTACAATGTAAAGTAGTGAGTGTACAGCTTGTATGACAGTGTAAATTTGCTGTCCCCTCAAAATAACTCAACACACAGCCATTAATGGTTAAACAGCTGGCAACAAAAGTGAGTACACCCCTAAGTGAAAATGTCCAAATCGGGCCCAATTAGCCATTTTCCCCTTCCCCGCTGTCATGTGACTCGTTAGTGTTACAAGGTGTGAATGGGGAGCAGGTGTGTTAAATTTGGTGTTATCACTCTCATACTGGTCAGTGGAAGTTCAGCATGGCACCTCATGACAAAGAGCTCAACACACAGCCATTAATGTCTAAACCGCTAGCAACAAAAGTGAGTACACCCCTAAGTGAAAATGTCCAAATTAGGACCAAAGTGTAAATTGTGGCCACCATTATTTTCCAGCACTTCCTTAACCCTCTTGGGCATGGAGTTTACCAGAGCTTCACAGGTTGCCACTGGAGTGCTCTTCTACTCCTTCATGACGACATCACTGAGCTGGTGGATGTTAGAGACCTTGAGCTCCTCCACCTTCCGCTTTGAGGATGCCCCACAGATGTTGGATAGGGTTTAGGTCTGGAGACATGCTTGGCCAGTCCATCACCTTTATTCTCAGCTTCTTTAGCAAGGCAGTGGTCATCTTGGAGGCGTGTTTGGGGTCGTTATGTTGGAATACTGCCCTGCAGCCCAGTCTCCGAAAGGGAGGGGGATCATGCTCTGCTTCAGTATGTCAAAGTACATGTTGGCATTCATGGTTCCCTCAATGAACTGTAGCTCCCCAATGCCGGCAGCACTCATACAGCCCCAGACCATGACACCTCCACCACCATGCTTGACTGTAGGCAAGACACACTTGTATTTGTAATCCTCACCTGACACCATCTGAGCCAAATACGTTTATCTTGGTCTCATTAGACCACAGGACGTGGTTCCAGTAATCCATGTCCATGTCTGCTTGTCTTCAGCAAACTGTTTGCGGGCTTTGTTCTGCATCATATTTAGTAGAGGCTTCCTTCTGGGACGACAGCCATGCAGACCAATTTGATGCAGGGTGCGGCGTATGGTCTGAGCACCGACGAGCTAATCCCCACCCCTTCAACCTCTGCAGCAATGCTGGCAGCACTTGTACATCGATTTCCCAAAGACAACCTCTGGATATGATGCTGAGCATGTGCACTCAACTTCTTTGGTTGACCATAGCAAAGCCTGTTCTGAGCGGAATCTGTCCTGTTAAACTGCTGTATGGTCTTGGCAACCATGCTTCAGCTTAGTTTCAGGTACTTGGCAATCTTCTTATAGCCTAGGCCATCTTTATATAGAGCAACAATTCTTTTTTTCAGATCCTCAGAGAGCTCTTTGCCATAAGGTGAACTTCCAGTGACCAGTGTGAGAGTGATGACACCAAATTTAACACACCTGCTCCCCATTCACAACTTGTAACACTAACGAGTCACATGACACCGGGGAGGGAAGATGGCTAATTGGGCCAGATTTGGACATTTTCACTTAAGGGTGTACTTACTTTTGTTGCCAGCTGTTTACACATTAATGGCTGTGTGTTGAGTTATTTTGAGGGGACATCAAATTTACACTGTTATACAAGCTGTACACTCACTACATTGTAGTGAAGTGTAATTTCTTCAGTGTTGTCACATGAAAAGATATAATAAAATATTTACAAAAATGGGAGGGGTGTACTCACTTCTGTGAGATACTGTATATTTGTCTTTATGTATTTAATGTCATACTAAATCATATAGTTGCGGTTTCCTAAGTCTGGTTTCCTAAGCCTTAGCGAGGAGTCAGTTTTACCACCGGTAGTTGGGTCCAGTTTGGTTAATAAAATGTTTTGGTGTATTTCTATTGCTGCCGAGTATCGAATTAGATTCACCCAGTAGTTCTATGTCTATAGTTGTTTGTCCTACTGTTTTTAGCTCTGACATGATTTTTAGTCTTATTTTATTGTTGGCTAACAGTTACAGATATTTCACTCTCACCTCTGGGTCCTAATGCCCTGGGTATGAATGTGTACTTTTTCTTTTTTCAACTTAAAGGGTAACTCCACTTTTGTGGGGGAAAAAAAGCAAATAAAGAAAAAATTGTGTATACAGTTGCGACACAAGTCGTAATTGAATGTTATTAAAAATGACCTTTCCTTTTCAATCTGCAGCCACTGTAATTTTCTGTCAATGCAGTGCCATATGACTACCTGGAGTTGTTCTGTACACAGAGCGTGTACTGACCACTCCCCAGAAACTTAATTTCCTGCTTGTGTGATTGGTTCACCAATTCTCCCAGAAGTCTGTCTAAAATACAAGTCAGATTTTAGGCATCCCCTGCAACAAAAATAAAATTTTTGGTGAGATACTATCTGTAGGAACATGTCTAAAGCAATGCAGGCCCAGCAGATTTCCTCATTAGTGCTGTGCAGGTGTACAGCTGAGAGAATTATGAAACCAATCCCATTAGACCCACTCATCACAGAGGAACATACAGGCATTTCTTCAGAATAACAAAAGGTAGGAATCTGCAACAAAGTTTGTTATAATCCTTGCAATGTACATAGATCACCCAGCGGTGGATGTTTTTTTCTCAACAAAAGTGGAGTTACGCTTTAAAGGGGTTGTAAAGGCAGAAGGGTTTTTTTTTTCTATGCATTAAGATAAAATGCCTTCTGTGTGCAGCAGCCCCCTCAGCCTGCCTAATACTTACCGAAGGTCCATCTCTGTCCATGAGTGTCAGCCGTCTGAGATTTTCCCTCCCTGATTGGCGCCATTGGCTGCTGTCAATCAAAGTCAGCTATCCAATCAGAGGAGAGAGGGGGCCGGGTTGGGGCTCTGTGTCTGAATTGACACGGGGAGTTGTGACTCGGATCGGGTGCCCCCATAGCAAGGTGCTTGTTATGGGGGCACTAAACAGGAGGAAGGGGCTGCCAGGAGCACAGAAGAGGGACCCAAGAAGAGGATCCAGGTTGCTCTGTGCAAATTCACTGCAACAGAGCAGGTAACATGTTTTTAGGAAAAAAAGAGACTTTACAATCACTTGAAGGACCAAACTCCTCCCACTGCTTCTAAAAGCCACCCAGCAGTTGAGCAGCTGCTCAAATCACTTTTATGACAAACAGTCGCTAGCTGAAAAAAAAAAAAAAATACTGGGGTTATGGCTGATGGCTTCAACCATAACCCCGGTAAACCACTTGAAAACTGTAACGTGTGTATGTGTGTGTGTGTGTGTATATGTATATGTATATGTGTGTGTGTGTATGTGTATATATATATATATATATATATATATATATATATATACATACATATGTATACATACATACATACATACATATATTGCAAGTGGTTGTAAACCCACATATAAAAAAAAATAAAAAATGAAAAAACGAACACCTGCAAGACAAGGGCCTAATTATGTAATACTCACCTGTGAGCGAATCCCTCGCTGCGGTGCCCATACACAGCACCGGTTGGCGACATCACTCCCGGTTACTTCCGGTTATCGCGGCTCTCCCACGCATGCCACCAGTAACGGCACACTCACTGAAGCAAGCGGCACGTGCAGGCCATTGCTTCAGTGCGCATGTGCCGATGATGCCGGCAAATACAGGGGATATCTCCTAAACTGTGCAGGTTTACGAGATATTCTGGGTAGCTACAGGTAAGCCTTATTATAGGCTTACCTGTAGCAAAAAGTGGTCTGTAAGGGTTTACAACCACTTTAAGACCTATGGGAGCCACTGATTGATATGTAGCTATAGAGAAGAACTCAAGTAATAGGCTAATACATATTAAAGCGACACTAAACAAAATTCTATTCAAGTACTGTACATATTAATGCAAAAAAAGTACCTTCTATTGCTCTCAGCCTTCAAATCTCGAAATTTTTTTTTTTTTTTTATGCTGTGATCAGACTAGACTGTTAAAGGGTGCTTACGTTTTCCATGCTCTCGCTGTATGTAAGACAAGAAAGAGAGGGCCCCCACTGTGTCAGCAGTAGCAGTGTGGTGGTCCCATCCCTATATATAGACCAAGAAGAACCCCCTAAATGGGACTTTGACAGACCACCAACACATGCAAAGAAACTATAAAATATAGTGTTTTTTTTATTAATACATTTTTCACATATACAAAAAACATTCCACATTATTACAAATTCTTATATATTTATGTATTGTATATGTATATATATAACAAATAAAGAAAACACAAGACCTCAATCAACAAAACACGTGAATCAATCTCAATATACTTTTCAAAGAAGTCACCCTGTATAAATATAGTGTTTTTTTAATACAAAAAGTAATAAAAACAGATGACTAACATCTGGGCAATATAAAATACAATGCAAGAAAACATTTGAACATTACAACACTTGTGCTCTCATGGGGGTAAAACACCCCAAAACCCAAGTTGGGTTTTGGGGTCTTACCCCCATGAGAGCACAAGTGTTGTTGTAATGTTCAAATTTTTTCTTGCATTGTATTTTATATTGCCCAGATGCTAGTGTAAACAAACCAGCGTCCTTTCATGATGCCGGTTCCTCTCTCCTCTCTCTGTACCGATTGGTACAGTGTGAGTGGAGAGGGGGAGGGATCGGTGGCAGCAGTTCTGTGGGCGGGATCTGTAGTGCCCACAGCGCTGCTCTGTAGTCACCACCGATCCATCCATCCATCCATCCATGCTCAGCCATCACTCCATACCCTGCAATACCCAGCAATACTCTGCAGTGTATTGCTGGGTATGGAGGGATGGCTGAGCATGGATGGATGGATACCCAGCAATACTCTGCAATACCCAGCAATACTCTGCAATACCCAGCAATACTCTGACATACCCTGCAATATTCTGCCATACCCTGCCATATTCTGCGATACCCTGCCATACCATGCGATACCCGGCCTCTGTATGTGGCCAGGCTGTGGAAGTCTCACACATGTGGTATCGCTGTATTCAGGAGGAGTAGGAGAATCTATTTTGGGGTGTCATTTTTGGTATGTACATGCTATGTGTTAGAAATATTGTATAAATAGACAACTTTGTGTTAAAAAAAAAAAAAAAAAAAAATGCGTTTTAACCACTTCCCACCTGCCAGCCATCATATGACGTCCTTGACTTTGTGCGGGATATCTGAATGATGCCTGCAGCTACAGGCATCATTCAGATATCAGCTTTTTCAGCCAGCGATTCCCTACACCATAAGAATGATCATAACGGCTGTTCCACTGCTTGATCGTTCTTACGGGAGGCAAGAGGGGATGCCCCCCCCCTCCCGCCGCCCTCTGATGCTTCTAACGACTCACCGCTACGATCGAAGCCAGGATTTTTTTTTTTTTTTTTTTAATTTCAGGCTTTCCAGCCTAGAGGTGAGATGTGGGGTCTTATTGACCCCATATATCACTGTAAAGAGGACCGTCATGCCATATTCCTATTACAAGGGATGTTTACATTCCTTGTATTAGGAATAAAAGTGATCAAAAAAATTTTTTTGGGGTAAAAAGTGTCAAACTAAAATAAATATTGTAAAATGAACAATAACATTTTATTTTTATTTTTATTTTTTAAAGCACCCCTGTCCCCGTGTGCTCGCATGCAGAAGCGAATGCATACGCAAGTCCAGCCCACATATGAAAACGGTGTTCAAATTATACATGTGCGGTATCGCTGTGAACGTTATAGCGAGAACAATAATTTTGGCCCTAGACCTCCTCTGTAACTCAAAACATGTAACCAGTAAAAATTTTTAAAGCGTCGCCTATGGGGATTTTTTAGTAGCGAAGTTTGGCGCCATTCCACGAGTGTGTGCAATTTTGAAGCGTGACATGTTGGGTATCTGTTTACTCGGCGTAACTTCATCTTTCACATTATGCAAAAACATTGGGCTAACTTTACTGTTTTGTTTTTTGTAAAGCACAAAACTGTTTTTTTTCCCCAAAAAAACGCGTTAGAAAAATTGCTGCGCAAGTACCGTGCTAGATAAAGTTTCAACGACCGCCATTGTATTCTCTAGGGTCTTTGCTACAAAAACATATATAATATTTTGGGGTTCTATGTAGTTTTCTAGCGAATAAATGATGATTTTACATGTAGGAGAGAAATGTCAGAATTGCCCTGGGTGCTCCAGAACACCTGATGGTGCTCCCTGCTTGTTGGGCCTCTGTATGTGGCCACGCTGTGTATAAGTCTCACAAATGTGGTATCACCGTACTCAGGAGTAATAGACTGTGTTTTGGGGTGTAATTTGTGGTATGCATATGCTGTGTGTGAGAAATAACCTGCTAATATGAAAATTTTGTGAAAGAAAAAAATTTTTTTTACATTTTTTTCTTTTATAGCGTTAAAAAAAAAACCCAACAGTGATTTAATACCACCAAAAGAAAGCTCTATTTGTGTGAAAAAATGGACAAAAATTTCATATGGGTACAGTGTTGTATGACGGAGTAATTCATTCAAATGAATGGGCTGAAAATTGCATTGCACTGAATCGTACAGGAACGCAGGCCGCATTCCTGTGCGATTCTGGTGTGAATTGGCACAAAGTCCATTGAGATCCATGCCACTTTGTGGATTTCTCTTTAATTTACAATTTACACTTTTACTGAGTTCCGGCACATAGCTATTTCTATACTTCTTGCGGTTCCCTTACAGCTGTAGGGACTTGTGCAGGCGCTCTGCTTGACCCTCTCGCCCAATAACAGTCCACTGTGTTTTGTGAACCCATTCACAAAATTCAATGCTTTCTGTGAATGGACAGCAGAGGGGAGAAGGGGACAAAGTGGCTGCTGTGTGCGAATGCAGTATCTCTGCTGTCAGTTTGCAAGGAGGGTTAACTGTACTCCCAGTGCTTAGCAAAGGTGGCCATAGAAGATTTATTTTGTTTTTTGATTAGCCATCCTCCCCGCTGTGCTATTGTATTCAGACAGGGGGACTACTCTGCTGCCAGAATACACTAATCAGTGCTGTAGCATATTGGCTGCATGTGCTGATCAAGCTGAAATTTGCCATCATTCCATTTCAAGATTTCTGGGCAATTAAAAACAGTTGGTTGTAAAAAGGAGATGAATCCACAAGGTAGCTTGCATTTCCCTGGATAATCCATAGTAAGCCAGCACATTTTAGAAAGTGGCTGAATGGCTAGAGTTCAACTTCATATGGTTTGTCTGCAAAAAAACATATACAATGCACATTTTCGCATGTTCTGTCTTTTTGAACTGCAGAAAGTGCTGAAAAATGCCTGGTGTTCTTTCAGAAATCCAGTAAGCACTCCGCTTCCTGTTTTGAGCTCACAACACTGTCTTCACCGTACTGAAATCCCTAAGTGTTAGTTCTGTCTGAGGTTTCCCCTGCTAGACTACAACAGCCCCCTTCCCCCACCTCCGCATCACAAGGGAGGTTGTCTGTAGTTAAGTTCTTCCCTTCCCTTAACTCAATAAACAGTATTTTTATTTTTTTTTAACATATCTTGCTCATTGGACAATGCACCATATTGTTATTAAAATAACAGAACATTGAAATTAATCATAAACCCAGCCTAACTTAAAAAGTTTTAGTGTGAATTTACTAGAATGATCTATTCTTTTAAGTGGAAGGAGCAGCAAGCCACGCTTGGACAATTGCTCCTCAAAGAATAGGCTATTGTGTATATACACCGTAATTCTCACTCCTAATTATTGAAGCTATTATCTGCCTGCAATATGTTTTTTTCCCAACCAAGAGCCTAGATCAACAAGCTTTGAGAAGGTGTCAGTGGGCAAATCCAGCTTGCTTTCAGATGCAGCTTGCATTTTATGTCAGTTTTTTATGCTTCTAAGATCATTTAGAATTTGTAGGCATGTGCATTTGGTCTGCAGCTGACCTCCGTCTAAGCTATCAAACTGCTTAAAGTGTATGTAAACTCTTACAATACATTTCTCTCATTTAACACTGGTAATGGTATATGATTGAAAGTGTTAAATTGCAAGTGCAAAAAATAGCTGTTTATCCAGTCAAAAACCATGTAAACTGAGTTTCTTGTACACTCTGCCCCTGACCTGTTATCAGTTAGCATTTTCTCTGCTATCCCTGCTAACGGCAAAACACCACCTCCCCTATCTTATGGAGAAGAGGTTAAAGTTTTTATGTATTTATAATCGAGTTACCAGGACAGGAAGTGAGTTAATGTCCGAATTGCAAGGTTAAAATAAACTGGTAAAGTAAGTGAAGAAAAAATTGTAATGTTGCCGTACTATAATTTTTTTTTTTGTACTTGGGATTAGATATGCTTTTAAAGCAGTTTTTGCATTCCCGAAGCATGGTGTAAAGGAACAGTTATGATGCAACCAAAAGCTTCAAGACAAATGCCCGAAGAGCCTCTGTAAAGAAGGCAATTAAGATATATCTTGGTGTTGGATCACACTACAGAAATATTTCTTTAAGTTCAGGTCATATAATACTTGGGGGTTTGTACAGCGTGTGGTAGATATAGCGTTCACCTATGATGGGGAGAGGAGAATAATGACATCGACCTTGGTATCTTAGATGATGGAAATTTTCAGTCATACGTTGTCCTGTTATCTTTCTAGTTTGTATATATGGTCCTGTTTCTGCCATGTTGGTAAAATGACCTTAGCACAGGTCTATGATAGCTTACGACTGAATTGCTCTAATTGGCTTTGTCTGTTCGGATATTCTATTAAATATGTTTTGACATTTTGCAGTAATGACCTGCTCTGTATAGTTCATATTGTTCAAATCACTCTATAATTAATTTGACATTATAGGAGCTGCTTAGTT
The DNA here is from genome assembly GCA_028564925.1 of Lithobates sylvaticus. Classification (NCBI taxonomy): domain Eukaryota; kingdom Metazoa; phylum Chordata; class Amphibia; order Anura; family Ranidae; genus Lithobates; species Lithobates sylvaticus. Next base: position 157,767,363 of record CM053028.1, read on the forward strand.
GGCCTAGTTTTAGACTAGTGTAGAGTAGATCACTATTAGTGTTGTCTGTCAATATCTATACAGTGGTAATTTAATATGGCCCTAACATGTACAAACCCTATAGTACTGAACAAGCAAACACAATTTGTAATTTTGTCTTTTTTTTTATTTATTGTGCAATAAAATATCGTAGTAGATAAAGGGCCATAAGCCTCTTGTAGTAAAGGGCCCCATGATTTTTGATGACAGCCCTGTATCCGTGTCATCCCTGAACTTTGTCCACCAAGCATAGCTTTACACTGGTTATTCTGTATTCCTGTACAGAAAATATGGTGGCAATATACAATAATTTTAAGAAATTGGTGCCCAAATTCCTGCTTTGAGCAGAACTGATCCACAAGTGTGCAGATCTGATTTGCGTCGTAATCCTCTGAGGTAGCTCAGCCTGACACCTAAAATATTAACAGTAAGATAAATACGTTTATGCAATATCCCTCCCCTCCCTAGTCAGCCTAAAATATAGAAGGCAGATATAGTAAGAGTTAAATTAAAAAGTGGAGCTGCGCTATTACTGAATACCATATATACTCGAGTATAAGCCGAGTTTTTCAGCACATTTTTTGTGCTGAAAGTGCCCCCCTCGGCTTATACTCCAGTCAAGCACTTTTCTGCAGCAGAGAATGACATTTTCTAAACCGACTTTGGGGCCCCGTATCTCGGGGCCACTTGGTGTGCAAACACAGTGGAACTGGCACTGCAACATATCCTGGTCTTCCTAGCACCAAGTTGGCCCCTAGATACGGGGCCCCAAAGTCGGTTCTGAAAATGTCATTCTCTGCTGCAGAAAAGTGCTTGACATTTTCTGAACCGACTTTGGGGCCCCGTATCATATCATCATTGGATATGTTGTAGTGCTAGTTCCACTGGGTTTGCACACCAATTTGGGGTTCCTAGCACCAAGTGGCCCTGAGATACGGGGCCCCAAAGTCGGTCAACTGTATCCATCTGCAGCAATGTCATTTCAGAGACCCCGAATTTCGGCTGCAGCTAGGGGGCATCTAGGAACCCTTAACTACCAAGTTTGAAGTTCGGGGGACCTATGGCTGCAAATGGGCACAGTGAGGCTGCAAATGGGTATTGTTGACCCTCTTTTCCACTTACAGTAGCTGCTGCGCATTTCTCACCCTAGGCTTATACTCAAGTCAATACGTTTTCCCATTTTTTTGTTGTAAAATTAGGTGCCTCGGCTTATATTCGGGTCGGCTTATACTCGAGTATATACAGTAAGTGAAATAATAAAAATAAAAACACTTAAAAAGCATATAAAACCATGATGTTGAACATAGTCCAATAAACAGTATAAAATAACTTGATAGTTGAAATAAGTGAAGAAATCTCAAATAACACCACAACGAACATGTGCGCCTCTACCACACAGAGTGCGAGCTTACCAGAAGGCAAGCAGTATAAGCTTGCGGCTATCAACCCAGGCAGGGCCTTTATCCTGGAAGTGTGGAAATGTCAGCTCACAGGAGAGTGCTTGATTGTTGCAAACAGGATATAAACCAGGACCCAGTTACCTTGATCTCTCCAATGTTCATAAGCATACATCAGACACGTATACCCAGAAATAAAAAAGGGCTCTCCATAGTGTAAATCAGGTAAAGCTGATAGTTTTAATAAAGAATTGCACTTGCATAGAAAAACTAAGCACTGTATAAAAAATCTGGCCGGCTCATGAACACCCGTCCTCTCAGGACTGCTACGTGATGACGTCAGCATGTCACTTCTCCTGACGTACATTTCGTCAGAATCTGACATCGTCCAGGGGCACGGGTGACGCATTGACACATCGCAATTTAAAGTATTGGGAGAACCATGCCTCGTTCTGAGTCATAGGCAGCGGAACTCCACCATCCCATATTGGAGTCTGAAAGGTTAACCCATAAACCACTGGATCATGTCCATATTAAAATAGAGAGTAAAACCTTTACACAATAAATAAAAGACTTGAAAGTATATCTACCAGTCCCTATTTCCAAATACATATATAGATTCACTAGGAAGGTCTAATAAGGACTGGTTGTTAATGAACATATATGGCCATGAGCTATACTATTTAAGGTATAAGGGGAAACTCTGACTAAATTGATAAAAGGTTTAAAATGTGGATTAACACTATATCCTAGATATAAAAAAAGGAGAGAACGTTCCCCTCTTTATCAGAGATAAACACTTAAACGTTAGCCCCCAATGGGTACAATTGATATCTCTTTTAATATAAAAAAAAGTCAGAAACTAAATGAGGTATTATCAATACCCAATTTGACCAATTCTGAAAGGTCTTTTAACAATGATATCGTAAGGGGAATGTTTTAAAATAATCTACTTGTTAAAAAAGAGAAACTCAGTCGGGGACAATGCATCATATTTGGTGGCAGTGCCCCCTGGTGATTAGGTTTTGGATTAGAGTATTTCATTTAATAAACTCGGTGACGGGGGTGAGCATCCGTAGATCCCCAGAAGTGGCCTTATTCCATAGACTACCTGAAGAGGTACCCAGGAAATCAACTAAATTAATCACATATATACTGTTAGCGGCAAGGATTACAGTGGCCCGGCATTGGAAACAACTGGTTAGTACTCTAGATTACATTAAAAATAAAATCAACTGGGTTATGGTAACTCACTCACTCCATAACAACTCTAAAAAATTTGATAAAATATAAGACCCGTGGATCTGTTGCATTTCGGTTCCCTAATGAGCTCTGGGCTGACCCTTTTGAATTCCTCTCCTTCCTCCTTTCTTTTTTTTCTTAATTCTGCTTTCCTTCTTTCCCTCCACTTTTTCCTATATGTAGTTTTAATGGCTTCCTGACCGGTGCACGACGATGTACGTCGACAGAAAGTCACGGACAGGCATAAGGGCGTACATGTCCCCTTTAAGATGCCGCCGTGCCATCGCGTGCGTGCCGGTCGGGACCCCTGTGAGTCCGGTCGCTGGTCCCGCGGACTCGATCGCTGCGGGGATACTCGCGATCGTCTCACGGGATGGCTGCCTAGCAACTAGTGACACGATCTCTGCTCCCTGTGATTGGAGCAGAGATCAGTGTTCACTAGATCACAGCCACACCCCACCCACAGTTAGTAACACGCCTCTAGGAACACTTAACCCCTACACTGCCACCTAGTGGTTAACCCCTTCACTGCCAGTGTCATTTACACAGGAATCCGTGCATTTAAATAGCACTGATGGCTGTATAAATGACAATGGTCCCAAAAATGTGTCAAAATTGTCTGATGTGTCCGCCATAATGTTGCAGTCACAATAAAAATCGCTGATCGCCGCCATTACTAGTAAAAACATTTTTTTAAATAAAAATGCTATAAAACTATCCCCTATTTTGTAAACGCTATAACTTCTGCGCAAACCAATCAATAATCGCTTATTGCGATTTTTTTTTTTTTTACCAAAAATATGTAGAAGAATATGTATCGGCCTAAACTGAGGAAAAAAAAAAAGTTTTTTTTTTTTTAAATATTTTTGGGGGATATTTATTATAGCAAAAAGTAAAAAATAATGCGCTTTTTTTGTTTATAGCGCAAAAAATAAAAAACGCAGGGGCCATCAAAAACCACCAAAAGAAAGCTCTATTTGTGGGGAAAAAAGGGCGCCAATTTTGTTTGGGAGCCACGTCGCACGACTGCGCAATTGTCAGTTAAAGCGACGCAGTGCCGAATCGCAAAAAAGTGGTCTGGTCTTAAGCCAGCAAAATGGTCCTGTTTGAAAGTGGTTAAACCCAATACTTATTTGGTTGTCTTAGAACACCATTACGTTTTTAGCCAATAATTTTTGGAGACAATGTTTTAAGAAACCATTTTTTATATTGGTGATGTGTTCATTTAGTTTAACTCCAAGAGAGGTGCCTCTAAGTGTACCACTTTAGCCCCGGAAGAATTTACCCCCTTCCTGACCAGGCCATTTTTTGCACTATAAACAAAAAAAGAGCGTCAATTGTACTTTTTGCTATAATAAATATCCCAAAAAAAAACAAAAAAAAAAAAAAACTCATTTTATTATCAGTTTAGGCTGATATGTATTATTCTACATATTTTTGGTTAAAAAAAAAAAAAATCACAGTAAGCGTATATTGATTAGTTTGCGCAAAAGTTATATCATCAACAAAATAGGGGATAGATTTTTGGCATTTTTATTATTTTTCATTTTTTTTACTAGTAATGGCGGTGATCAGCGTTTTTGTTTTTTATCGTGACTGCGACATTGCGGTGGACAGATCGGATACTTTTGACACTTTTTTTTTTGGGACTATTGACATTTATACAGCGATCAGAGCTAAAAATAGCCACTGATTACTGTATAAATGTCATTGGCAGGGAAGGGGCTAACACTAGGGGGCGATCAAGGGGTTAACTGTGTTCCCTAGGTGTGTTCTAACTGTGGTGGGGTTGGACTGACTAGGGGAGGAGACCGATCAGTGTTCCTACTTAGTAGGAGCACACGATCTTTCTCCTCTCCCCTGAGAAAACCGGGATTTGTGTGTTTACACACACACATCCTAGTTCTCGCTCTGTCATGAGCGTTCACGGGTGCCCGGCACGCCCCGCTTGCTGGGCATGTGCATTGGCTCCGTGGGACATGCTGCAAGAGCGTCTTAAAGATCCGACATATAGCTACGACTGCTCACCAGCCTCCCGCAGTATATCTGCGGCGGCTGGTCAGGAAGGAATTAAGGTACAACATTTAACAACTTGCATGGTTGATGGTTAAAACGGGCAGATCTAAGTATGCAGGCATCCGAGGTAAAGCTGTCCACATAGACCGTCCGCGGCACCATCAACGTTATCCCTTCCACGCTGCGTTCCACAAGAGATTCAAGCCTCACTTTCAGATCACTCTACTGCAGGGTAGTCTTCCCGGTCACTATTGCAGACTGACAGCAGGCAGTGCAGAGGGTGGTCTATGTGGAACGCTTTACTCCCCACACCCCCCTCCCCCATGTCTTTATTCATCTTCAGAATCACTTTTATTCTCGACCTGACAGCTAATTTCACAACTGTTCATATTGCTTGTGAGCCTTTATATAATGCATTTGATACCATACACCTTGTATAATGCATAATGAATATATGCTTTATTTTGTTTGTATTAAACCCTTGACAAACCAATAATACCTGTGAAACACACAGTATATACAATACTATTAACAAGGACAATAACGGTTAAAGTAGAGCTAAACTAAGGAGGGAGGTGGTGTGCACATTATGGCAGGCTTACCTATCAGTTTGTCCTCCAACATTGACCACACTCTGCTCATCACTGCTCTGTCATATAAATGTTTGTTTCCTCAAGACCATGTGTCAAACACAAGTTCTGCAAGCTGAATTGTCCTTGTCATGTCGCCCTCGCATCCAAATTTTAGCCGGAATGTGGTGGAACTGTGTCACTCCCGGCTCTCTGTTTACAATGGACAGCTTTGCTCAGAGGCTCCTGGATCTAATCGATCCCTGCATGTGCTGCCTATACAGGGAGGTACTAGAGCCAGGCTAGGTAGGAGTGATGCAATGAAACGTTGGGGGGGATTGGCACTGCACATCCTTCACTCTGTACACAGCACACCCCTGAACACTGCACTCTGTATGTAAGAAATTCCTGGACCTGGCACTCTGTGCATAGTGTAATCCTGGACCCAACACTCTGTGCGTAGTGTAATCCTGGACCTGACACTGTACGTAGCGTAATCCTGGACCCGACACTCTGTATGTAGCGTAACCCTGGACCCGGCACTTTGTATGTAGCGTAACCCTGGACCCGGCACTCTGTATGTAGCGTAACCCTGGACCCGGCACTCTGTATGTAGCATAACCCTGGACCCGGCACTCTGTACGCAGCGTAATCCTGGACCCGGCACTCTGTATGTAGCGTAACCCTGGACCCGGCACTCTGTATGTAGCGTAATCCTGGACCCGGCACTCTGTATGTAGCGTAACCCTGGACCCGGCACTCTGTATGTAGCGTAACCCTGGACCCGGCACTCTGTATGTAGCGTAACCCTGGACCCGGCACTCTGTATGTAGCGTAACCCTGGACCCGGCACTCTGTACGCAGCGTAACCCTGGACCCGGCACTCTGTATGTAGCGTAACCATGGACCCGGCACTCTGTATGTAGCGTAACCCTGGACCCGGCACTCTGTATGTAGCGTAACCCTGGACCCGGCACTCTGTATGTAGCGTAACCCTGGACCCGGCACTCTGTATGTAGCGTAACCCTGGACCCGGCACTCTGTACGTAGCGTAACCCTGGACCCGGCACTCTGTATGTAGCGTAACCCTGGACCCGACACTCTGTACGTAGCGTAACCCTGGACCCGGCACTCTGTACGTAGTGAAATCCTGGACCCGGCACTCTGTACGTAGTGAAATCCTGGATTTGACTGAGTTTAACACTCCTGTTCAAGTCTTTTATGTGTTGATGTAAATTCCATTTTGTGGAACTTTTACATAGGCTAATCACACTATTTCACACTAAGGAATGGAAATGTTTAATTTTATTTTTCTGTTAATGCTGCAATTGTTAAGCAATCACTAGTTTTCATTTACCTTTTTAATCATGAGTGCTATAGTAGAACGCTGCATGTAGTTAGCAGCGCTTAAAACTGATGCCACAAACAACTTTCCAAATTGGTCATCCCTAGCATAAATTAGCATTACACTTTAACACTTAATTACACTTTAACTTGGACACTGACAGTTCTCTCAATAATCAGCCACATGCTCAAACGCACTGTATGACTGTGTGTGTGTACAGTGGGGATCGAAAGTTTGGGCACCCCAGGTAAAAAATGTGTATTAATGTGCATAACGAAGCCAAGGAAACATGGAAAAATCTCCAAATGGCTTCAAATTACAGATTAGACATTCTTATAATATCTCAAAAAAAGTTAGATTTTATTTCCATCATTTACACTTTCAAAATTACAGAAAACAAAAAAAATGGCGTCTGCAAAAGTTTGGGCACCCTGCAGAGTTAATATCTTGTACTGCCCCCTTTGGCAAGTATCACAGCTTGTAAATGCTTTTTGTAGCCAGCCAAGAGTCTTTCAATTCTTGTTTGAGGTATCTTTGCCCATTCTTCCTTACAAAAGTCTTCCAGTTCTTTGAGATTTCTGGGCTGTCTGTCACGCACTGCTCTTTTAAGGTCTAGCCATAGATTTTCCATAATGTTGAGGTCAGGAGATTGTGAAGGCCATGGCAAAACCTTCAGTTTATGCCTCTTGATGTAATCCCCTGTGGATTTTGAGGTGTGTTTAGGATCATTATCCATTTGTAGAAGCCATCCTCTCTTTAACTTCAGCTTTTTTACAGATGGCATCAAGTTACTATCCAAAATTTGCTGAAATTTTATTGAATCCATTTTTCCTTCTACTCGTGAAATGTCCCCTGTGCCACTGGCTGCAATACAACCCCAAAGCATGATTGATCCACCCCCATGCTTAACAGTTGGACAGAGGTTCTTTTCATTAAATTCTGTGCCCTTTCTTCTCCAAACGTACCTTTGCTCATTCTGGCCAAAAAGTTCTATTTTAACCTCATCGGTCCACAGAACTTGTTTCCAAAAATGCCTCAGGCTTGTCTATATGTTCATTTGCAAAGTTCAAATGCTGATTTTTGTGGTAAGGACGTAGAAGAGGTTTTCTTCTGATGACTCTTCCATGAAGACCATATTTGTACAAGTATCTCTTTATAGTGGATTAGTGTACCACAACTCCAGTGTCTGCCAGATCTTTCTGGAGTGATCGTGCAGCCAAACGTGGGTTTTGAATTGCTTTTCTCACAATCCTGCGAGCTGTTCTGTCTGATATTTTTCTTGGTCTTCCAGATCTTGCTTTAACTTCCACTGTTCCTGATGACTGCCATTTCTTAATTACATTCCGAACAGAGGATATTGACATCTGAAAACGCTTTGCTATCTTCTTATAGCCTTCTCCAGCTTTGTGAGCGTCAACTATTTTCAGTTTCAGTTTTCTAGACAGCTGCTTAGAATAACCCATGGTGCTGATTGTTGGGGCAAGGTCAGATGGGTCTGGCCATTTAAAACCTTTGAGATTGACATCAACTGGTCTTTCCAGACGATGATTGAGAACAATCCATGACACTGGCAGGTCTCAGCTTTGCAAAGGGGGCAGTGCATGCTATAACTTCTGCAGGGTGCCCAAACTTTTGCAGACATTTTTTTTGTTTTCTGAAAGTGTAAATGATGGAATAAAATCTAACTTTTTTTGACATAAGAATGTCTAATCTGTAATTTGATCCATTTGGAGATTTTTCCATCTTTCCTTGGCTTCGTTATGCACATTAATACACATTTTTACCTGGGGTGCCCAAACTTTTGATCCCCACTGTATGTATGTATGTAAGTGTGTGTGTGTGTGTGTGTGTGTGGGTGTGTGTGTATGTATGTATATACGTGTGTGTATATTTATAATTAAGTGTTGTCAGGTTGATGAGTCATGGTGACTACACAGTGAGAGTTTTCTCTAGCATGATCTATGTCTTTGGACCACCATGCTCATAACGTTGTGTCTATTGCAGTGGTAGGCAACCTTTTGAGCATAGTGTGCTGAAAAATATTTTCAAAGAAATTAAGAGTGTAGGCTATAAGAAAAAAAAAAAACACACAATCGCGAAAAGGAAATTTTATAAACAAAATGCTGCAAAGGACTTGAAAAACAGTAAGAAATTAATATTAAGCTCTGTGCCTTTTACATGTCAAATCAGCCCAGTTTCTGCACTTTCACACCTCACATCACCCCAGTTCCTGCCCCATCACACCTCACATCACCCCAGTTCCTGCCCCATCACACATCACATCACCCCAGTTCCTGCCCCATCACACATCACATCACCCCAGTTCCTGCCCCATCACACATCACATCACCCTAGTTCCTGCACCTTCACACATCACACCACTCCTAGTTCCTGCAGCATCGCACTGTCAGGGCTGGGCTCAGCCCTTCCTTCTCTGAGCTGGCTGCTCAGCTGTTGGCTAATTGCCAGCTCCCATCTCTCCACAGTTAGACCTCTTTCACACGGCTGATCCGTTCAGATCTGCCTGTCAGTTTTTTAGGCGGACCTGAACGGATGCTCCATAGACCTCTATGGAGCGTCAGATGTCAGCGGTGACATGGCCGCTGACATCCGACCCGCTCTGATCCGAAAAAGTGTGTCTACGGTCCGTCGTCACCCGATCTCCCATAGGGGAGAGCGGCGCTCTGACAGGTCCGTCCCTGCGCAGTGTGCAGAGACAGACTTGTCATCTTCCTGCTCAGTGGAGATCGCTCCGGTTATCCCCGTTGAGCAAGCGGATATCCACGTTGCAGATCAGCACTGATGCGCCCCGTGTGAAAGAGGCCTTACTCAGCTGTTGATGATAGTCTGCTCATCAGTCCTGCCTACTTAAGCTGTCCAGTCCAGAGGAGCTCTGCCTTCTTGGTCAACATCACAGAAACTATCTCCTGCGATCCCGTTCAAGACTTGCTTTGCTTACATCCCTTCTGGCTCCAGATCCTGCTTGCTGTTCCACTACATTGATCCCTGAATTCTGGCTTTGCTAACTATACGTTCTGGTTACTGAACTTTGGCTATGTTTTGACTATGTTTGTGCTTTTTACTTTTATTATTAAACAAGTGTGATTTAACTGTACTAATATCTCGACCTGATTTCATGGTTTCTGACGCACACCTCAGGTCAGCCCCAGTTCCTGCAACCTCACGCCTCAGGTCAGCCCCAGTTCCTGCACCCTCACGCCTCAGGTCAGCCCCAGATCCTGCACCTTCACGCCTCAGGTCAGCCCCAGTTCCTGCACCTTCACGCCTCAGGTCAGCCCCAGTTCCTGCACCTTCACGCCTCAGGTCAGCCCCAGTTCTTGCACCTTCACGCCTCAGGTCAGCCCCAGATCCTGCACCTTCACGCCTCAGGTCAGCCCCAGTTCCTGCACCTTCACGCCTCAGGTCAGCCCCAGTTCCTGCACCTTCACGCCTCAGGTCAGCCCCAGTTCCTGCACCTTCACGCCTCAGGTCAGCCCCAGTTCCTGCACCCTCACGCCTCAGGTCAGCCCCAGTTCCTGCACCTCAGGTCAGCCCCAGTTCCTGCACCTTCACGCCTCAGGTCAGCCCCAGTTCCTGCACCTTCACGCCTCAGGTCAGCCCCAGTTCCTGCACCTTCACGCCTCAGGTCAGCCCCAGTTCCTGCACCCTCACGCCTCAGGTCAGCCCCAGTTCCTGCACCTTCACGCCTCAGGTCAGCCCCAGTTCCTGCACCTTCACGCCTCAGGTTAGCCCCAGTTCCTGCACCTTCACGCCTCAGGCCAGCCCCAGTTCCTGCACCTCTGAATTAGTTCCCAATAGCTGGTTTAATTACCAGTCCAAAATGAGAGCAGGCAGGTTGAAATGTCTGTCTCAACACCAGGACTGGATCTAGCCTGCCTGATGTGGGGGTACATTAAAGTCAGGATAAGAGGTCAGCAAAATAGAAGACAGGTCAGTAGGTCAGAGGGTCAGCAATGCAGGGGACAGCAGTTAGTAAGGCAGTGTACAGAGTTCAGCAAGGCAAAAAATGGGATCAGCAGGGTGGCGGACTGGGTTTTGTCAGCAGGGTGGCGGACTGGGTTTTGTCAGCAGGGTGGCGGACTGGGTTTTGTCAGCAGGGTGGCGGACTGGGTTTTGTCAGCAGGGTGGCGGACTGGGTTTTGTCAGCAGGGTGGCGGACTGGGTTTTGTCAGCAGGGTGGCGGACTGGGTTTTGTCAGCAGGGTGGCGGACTGGGTTTTGTCAGCAGGGTGGCGGACTGGGTTTTGTCAGCAGGGTGGCGAACTGGGTTTTGTCAGCAGGGTGGCGGACTGGGTTTTGTCAGCAGGGTGGCGGACTGGGTTTTGTCAGCAGGGTGGCGGACTGGGTTTTGTCAGCAGGGTGGCGGACTGGGTTTTGTCAGCAGGGCGGCGGACTGGGTTTTGTCAGCAGGGTGGCGGACTGGGTTTTGTCAGCAGGGCGGCGGACTGGGTTTTGTCAGCAGGGCTGAACTGCAGCTGCGTACAGGTTGTGTACTAAAAACAATCAGATCTTAGCTGTGTTCAGTGTGGGGAAGAGCCGCTCAGCTGCACGTTCTGTGTAAAGCCTGAGTGCAGTCCAAGGATGAGAGGAACTGACTTACTGATCGAGATAGAGCCGACCGGGGGGTGAGTGCAGCAGTGCAGCAGACCCAGGCACAGCATTTATGCCGGGGAGGGGGGGTGGCGCAGCACACCACCCCCTAGATTTCCAGCTAGCCACTGCCTAATGTTGGCTGTATGCAAGCCGAGAGAGGTGGGGGATGGAGGGAGGCAGGCAATGAGGTGGTCCCAGCCACGCTTATTCCTGTGTAGCCTGCTGAAATTGCAAGCCTGCTTTGTCCCAGGCATCCTTCATGTGCCTGCATAAATGTTGCTGTGTGCCAGGGCTTGCCGTCCCCTGGTCTATTGTATCCATCTCCATGTCCTTTTCACTTCAACTTTTCCAGGAATAATGGTCTTTCAGCGAATTGTCTCTTCTCATGATATACTCAGAATAGAACAGCAGCAATGCAGTCACTTGTGTATCTAGTGAAAATTTGTTTTTGTTTTTTAAGGATCCATTTTTTTTTTTTTGTCCAAAAAAAATTGTCTCTTCTGCAAACAAAAATGTAAAAATGTATGCAAATTTCATTAACTAAGTACAGTATTCTCTTCCTGCTGTTCCCTGTGCTTCCCTTATCACCAATTCCAGCGCACTGAAATTATGGCTGCTCTCATCCTCCCCTCCTTTTAAAAATGTTCTATTTTGAATTTGGTGCATTTTGCTAAAATGTAGATGATTACTTTGGATTTCTTATATACAGTATTTAGTCGCTGTTTTATATACTTCTATATATTTCTAGTGTTCTGTTGTGTCAAATAATTGCTACCTCTGCAATGCCCCGAAGTTCTTTTTTGATACGCAGCCACAGTTTTTTCATTTTTTGTTGCTTGGCAAGCTTTTCTTAAATCGAAATAGATGACATGTATCCAGCAAGGCTTGTCAGGAAAGTAGAATGTGTTATGACAATGACAGACAGGAAATGGTGGCCTAAACGGATAGGACAAATATGCTTATTTTGCTTGATTTAACAGCTAATATGAGATGGAGCTTTGAGTTTTTATATTGACCTACTGTGCTTAAAATATGTCAGCAAGGGGCTCATTAAATTTCAATGGACTGCATAGCAATCAACTTTAATACTCAACTGTATAAATGGTCTTAAAGTAGTATAATTGCAGCACTAAGTTATTTAACTGTGAGGAAGTCGGGGGCGTGACCGAGCGCAGGTGTGTGTGAGGAGTGTGATGGGAGAAGAGTGATGTGAGCAGCTGTGTGTACCTCTTCCTGCTCAACACCCAATGCTTCCCTGGAGCTAGTACGTGAGGCACAGGGCAAGAAATACCGGCAGATGGTGTGACTAAATATCCGGAATATTTGCGCAATATGAACTCGAGAGACCGCTGCTGTTAGCCCTATTTTTGCCTTTCTTCTAAAGTTACCTTGCACCGGCTTTCGTGGAGGAGATCGGAGGGCTTGCGGCAGAGCGCGGAGAGCGGTGTCAGGTGACCTGAAGGCTTTCCCCTCCCCATTCCCTCTCTATGATCGCGCCAGTAAGGGGATGAAAATCTGCGAGACTGCAATCAGCAGCGGCATTGTGAGAGAAGTGAGGGGCGAACAGCGGTGTATAGTAGACTGAAGTGCACCTGGAGAGCGATCGTGCTCGGGAAGACCGGAACCTGGACCCCCACCTGGAGAGCCCACACTGAGCCCACACAGAGCAGAAAGACACCAGAGCGTCCCTGGGCAACCAGCAGCGGTGAGTGCTAACTGTGCTAATTGACACTACAGGAAAAGAGACAATGTGTTTGTAACCTTCTTGACTTTCTTGGCTGGCTGATAGCGTATGAGACCTGCTCCCACTGCATATAAACTCCCAAATTGTTGCTTTTTCTCTTCTCCTGAGACTTTTGAGATTGTGATCCCTTTGACTTGTTAACAGCGCATTGGATTGCCTTATGCTATGGGCTACATGTGAATTTTTAAACACTCCTTTGGGACCCATGAGCTGCTGACCTTCCTTTGCCTGCTACTAATGAATAGGACTGTCTCTTGTTGCATAAAGGCTCTTAAATGCTGGACCTCTGAGTGAATAAGCCCAGGACATAGCACACAGTACATATAGGGGGCTTGGACTGGGAGGAAGGGTTAACTTTGAACCCCCTCATTTTAGTCCTATAAGCGGCCTCCCCCTCTATCTTTGCTTAGTAAAGGCTTCCTCCCCAGGCTCTACCTCCCTAGTGGGGATCGGGGAGACTATTACAGGGGAGAAATCGCTATCTCCGTACCCTTTCCCTTTTTTTTTTTTTTTTTTTTGGGACACAGGGAGATACTCACGTCCCAGGGACGTCCCAGGGATAGCAAGCAAAGATGTCCACTAAAAGGAAAGAAGAACACGCTAACACTGAGGGGGGGAACCCTCAAACAACACGCTCAGCAGCAGCAGCAGCAGCCAAACTAGTACGCTATGCACATATGCCAGCAAGTTCAGCACACTCACCAGGGAGAGGAAACCAACAGCAACAAGGACAGACAAAACTCCCAGGGGAAAACCCACCAGCAGACAGGAGAAGTCAGGGCCGCGACACATCAGCCCCAAAGACTACGAATAAAAAGGGTCACACAGAGGAGAATATAGGGGAAATATCAGTATGTGCACCTGCCCTGATCCCTATAATAACCCCTACGATAGCTACAGAGGGAGTCCCAATGGGAGGAGAAGAACCAACCTTAAAAGAAGTATTACTGGCAGTAAACGCATGTAGAGGGTCAGTGAATAAGTTGAGTGACCAACGAACTGAAATCAATAAATCAGGAGCTGCAGAGAACTGTCGCAAGGGTAATAGCAGTGGAGGAAAGGCTGAGTATGGTGGAAGACGAGGTTAACCCAATGAAACAAGAGATGAAAACTATGAAAGAACAACTGAGCTGGCAGGGGTCAAAACTCGATGAAATAGAGAACAGATTACGAAGAAATAATATACGGGTTGTAGGCCTGCCAGAACGAAGCGAGGGCCCTCATCCCATAAATTTTCTGGAAAAATGGTTTAAAGACACATTTGGGGAAAAAAACTTTTTCATCACTTTTTTTGATAGAAAGGGCCCATAGAGTCCCAACTAGAGCTCCACTGAGGGATGGGTACCCCAGGCCTCTACTCTTGAAGCTGCTTAATTATAATGATAAGGTAGCAGCACTACAGAAGGCTAGAGAGATGGGGGACATCTTCTTCAATGGAGCAAGGGTATCGCTGTACCCAGATTTTTCTCCAGAACTAAGTAAACGCAGAACAGACTTTAAGGTAGTTAAACGCAGCTTTTTAAAAAACAAAATCGTCTATGCACTACTATATCCAGCACGTCTCCGGATTGTGACTCCAGAGGGCCCTGTGTTTTTTGATACACCAGGAAAAGCAACCAAATGGCTGGAAGATAATAAAATGGAACTTTAAGATGAAAGAGTGGGAGGATGAGGAGGGGGGGGGGGAGCTGGGAAGAGGAGAGAAATGATTGAAAATGTTCTACGTATTAATATGCTAATGTGGCGGGGAGGGAGGGGCCTTAGGTATAAGTTATATAAGTATCTATTTATTTATTGTACTTCCCCTTTCTTTTTTTTTTTTTTTTTTTTTTTTTTGATATATAACTTTTTTCACTATTACACTTATCACTATACCCACATTAGACAAAGGAAAGGGATTTGGGGTCCAGAGGGGGAGGAACACCCCCCCCCCCCCCTTCCCTCTCACTTAAATTTTCCCCCCTTTTTTTTTTTTTTTGGAAGTAAACTGGGTGAAGTTTGGGAAGAGGTACCAAGGTATGGAAGGTGGAATATATGATCAGTGTGGGTAGTCTATGGGAGGAATGGGTCACAAGAATAGCCCTCATGGGTAGCCTAGGTAGGCACAGTAGAGAGGGAGGGAGGATGGGGGGGAGGGTTAAGGGTAGAGGGATGGGAGGGAGGGGGGGGGGGGGGCGGGATAAGGTTAGTAGAGGGATGGGAACAATAAGATTTACAAGCACAAATAGCACACCACAAACACGAAAAAGGGGAATAAAAAGCAACACTGTAGCACTAAGACGAAAGACACATGAAATAGAAAGTACACTTAGAATTTATGTAGTGTTAAATCAGGGGAGACGATTTTATTCATATTGTTATGGGGTAACAAAGTTCTTCTTTGTTTTTTCTATCTTTTTTTCCTTTTTTTTTTCTTTATTGCTGTGTTTATAAACTGTTTAAAATTACTGGTATATATACGGTAGCTCCTTCCTTTTTGTATCCCTCCCCCGCAGGTAGTTTTGGAATATCCTATTTTCTATAGTATTAGATATGCGGTGTTCCCGCATATGGCAATTCCTTTTTTTGTGGCTTGTCTGCCCAACCAGCTGTGCGTCATAAAACATTTAATATAGCCTCCTGGAATGTCCGCGGGATGGGTAACCCAACTAAGAGAACGGTTATTTTCTCCACACTTGATTTATATGGGGTAGATATAATCTGCTTACAAGAGACCCATCTAGTGAAGGAAACAGCAGCAAAATTAACCAATAAGCAGTTTCAACACCAGTGTCATTCAGTTTTTTCTTCTTACTCTAGAGGGGTGAGTATATTGGTAAAAAAAGGATTATCCTTCAAATGTAGAGAAATCAACATAGATAAAATGGGCCGCTACATTTTTATGTATTGTTTGATTGAAGGTGAGCCCTATATATTTGCCAATATATACATCCCCCCACCCTTTAAAATGGAGGTGCTATACAAATTAATGGAGTTTCTACTAGACAAGGAGGACATCCCAGTAATGGTGGTAGGAGACTTCAACAATGTACTTGATAGAACACTAGACAGATTCCCAGCAAAGGTAGGGAGGGATGGAATGAGGGAGGGACGTTTATCGCAATTTTTAGAAGAAGTTGGGTGGTGTGACTTATGGAGAACAAGTAACCCAAATGTACGGCAGTACTCTTGCTTCTCGGGCACATATAACACTCTGTCCAGAATAGATATGGTATGGGGGAATAGAGACCTGATGCAGTCAATAGTAAAGATCCTATACTACCCAAGAGGGGTGTCGGACCACTCTCCACTGGTGACTACATTGTACACAAAGAAAACATGTCCCCGTAACAGCTGGAAAATAAGTCCTTTCTGGCTGGAACTGATAGAAAAGACTGAGGATGTAAATAAAAAACTAAAGGAATTTATATCCTTGAATGAAGGGACAGCACCAGTGGGAGTGGTTTGGGACACTCTGAAGGCTTTCTTAAGGGGATTATTGATCCAACAAGTGGCCCAAATTAAGAGGAGGTCTAGAGAGTGGGAGGAGAAAGCAAGGAAAGAGGTGCTGGAGGCAGAAGTCCTATATGTAGAAGAACCATCCATTGCTAGGCAAAGAACTTGGCTGGAGAAACAGAAGAAATATAAAATGCTGGTCACAAAGAAGATGGAGAACAAATATCTTTTTCAGAGACAGAAAGCATACGCAGAGGGTGAGAGCGTGGGCCGTATGCTCGCTCTCTTGACCAAAACTAACTCAACCCCCTCCAGTATCTCTGCAATAAGAACAACTAAAGGGGGGATCTCCTCCCAGACCACGACAATTTTGGAGACATTTGAAACCTACTATAAGGATCTATATAAATCAAAGAGAACAGAAACAACGGAGGGGACAGAGGCAATGGAGAACTTTTTAAAAGGAATAGAGACACCGGTGTTACAGGAGGAAGAAAGGGAAGCTATGGAGGCCCCTATAACCTTAGAGGAGCTACAGTCAGCAGTAAAAAGGATGTCGAATCAAAAGTCTCCCGGGCCAGATGGACTACCCGTAGAGATCTATAAACAATATGGGGAGATACTGCTCCCAGAATTACTGAAGGTAGTCAATAGCGCAGTAGTAGAAGGGAAACTGCCCATTTCAATGACAGAAGCAGTAATAATTGTTCTCCAAAAAGAAGGGAAGGATCCACTGGATACATCATCCTATAGACCAATTTCGTTACTATGCTCCGATATCAAGATTATGGCTAGGGCAATTGCAGTTAGAATGAATAAATATATACAGAAACTCATACACCCGGATCAGGCTGGGTTTATTCCCAATAGAGCAACGAGTACTAATATCAGGAGGGTCTACCTAAATTTGCAGACGCCAACAGAAAACATGGGCAACAGAGCTATCCTATCGCTGGATGCAACAAAGGCTTTTGATAGCCTGGAGTGGGATTATCTTTGGTTGGTTTTGGGGAAATTTGGGTTCGGACCCTCCTTTATTAGAATAGTAAAAACACTTTATAATACCCCACAGGCCAAGATTAAAATCAATGGTGAATGCTCCAAGATGTTCCGTTTGGAGAGGGGGACGAGACAGGGATGTCCCCTGTCTCCCCTCCTCTTCACATTGGCAATAGAACCTCTGGCGGCACTAATTAGGTCCACACGAGATATTCAGGGATTTAGGAGGAAGATAGGGGAGGAGAAAACTGCACTATATGCAGATGATATACTGCTCTTCCTGGGAGATACCGGCAGGTCGTTGAAGGGGGCAGTTCAGATAGTGGAACAATATGGACAATATTCGGGTTTAGTGATAAATTGGGAAAAGTCAGCACTCCTACCCATAGACCCACTAGATAATATAAATCTAGGAGACATGGCGCAGTTAAAAGTAGTGGAAAAGATGGACTACTTGGGGATATCAATAACAAGGCATCCAGCGCAGTACATTAGTAACAACTTAGGCCCGTTGTTGGACAAATTTAAAAAAAAATCAGATGTATGGGGACGACTGCCGCTGTCAGTGGCAGGACGTATCAACCTTATCAAAATGATCTGGATGCCGCAATTGTTGTATATACTCCATAATAGCCCAGTATGGATAGGGAGGGAATGGTTTAGAAGGTTGGAAACCATGTTCAGGGAATTGATCTGGAAGAAGGGTAGAGCAAGGATCGGGCTTTCAACACTACAAATGCCAACAAAGGAGGGAGGGATGGCGGTTCCACACCCGCGCAGTTACTTTCTTGCCGCTCAGTTACAGCATTTGAGCGGTTGTGGCATAAAAGATGGAGAGAATTCCAGCAGCAAAATGATGCTGATGGATGCACCGCATAGCACCATAATAGGAAACCTCGAGGCAAATTCTTTTTCGGTCAGAGGACCAACACTGGAAATGGCTGTGCGGGTGTGGAAAGCAGCTAAAATGGCAATGGGTTATATGGGACTGTCGGAATTTTCCCCCCTCTGGGACAATAAAAATTTGAAGGAAGTTCAGGCCATGGGAAGAATTAGAGAATGGGAGAACTTGGGTATAACCAGAGTAAAACAACTATATGAGGCTAATACATTGAAATCCTTTGCAGAATTAAGGAGAGAATACGGGATACCAAACAAGTTATTCTATAGGTACCTACAAATTAGACATGCCCTACAAGCCCAATTTAAAGTACAGCTACTGATATGGGAAGAGATGCCCTATCTTCAAAGAATAATTAAAGGGGGAGATCTTAAAGGTATTATTTCAGATCTATACCTACAGATCAGTACCAGATCAATTCCCAGGGACTCGGTGGAGAAAAATAGAAGGAAATGGGAGGAAGACCTAGGATCCATAACAACCGAACAATGGGAACAGATATTAGAGCAGGGGCCAATGGTGTCATTGTCTCCATCACAGAAAATTTCACACCTATTTTTAATTCACCGGGTATACTACACTCCAAAGAGGTTGTACATGTACGGGCGGAAATCAGATGATAAATGCCCCAGGTGTCAAGATCCCGGAGATCTCATACACATGGTATGGAGATGCCCGAAGTTGCAGAGGTATTGGAGGACAGTATTGAACACCATTAACACAAATTTTGAGATTGAATTAAAATTAGAAGCAAAGGTCTGTATACTAGGATACATGGAAGTAAGTCAGGGTTCCAAAAACACCTTGGTAGCAGTACGAAGATGCCTGTTTCAGGCTAGGAAACTGCTGGCACAAAACTGGCAGGCAGCAAAACCTCCCAACCCAATGGAATGGGTCAATATAATAAACGCGACAATATGGAAGGAAAGAGCAGTATTTATTAGAAGAGGAAACTTTAACAAATTTAAAATATTATGGGAACCTTGGTTGAGGCAAATAGATTGTCCACCATAAAGAACGCACAGCTGGTTGGAAATAGAAAAGCGGGACACAATTATGAGAAAGGAGGAGGAGTAAACACATACAAACGCATAACTCCCCCCTTAACAAATAAACTTAAATAATAAGAGTACAAAAAGAAGGAAATTAGTGTTTGTGCAGAAGACATTTGGGGGTGGGAAGGGAGGGGTAGGGTAAGGGCTAAAATAGATGGGAACAGCAATGTTAAAAATAATAAGATATGATATGTGTATAAGAATATGTTCTGTTTTGTAATCAAGAAATTAATAAAGAAATATTAAGATAAAAAAAAGTTATTTAACTGTAGTAAAACAATGCACTGCTGAGACCACCTCATATATTTTTTATATTGTGTGGCGGTCTGGAAAATAGAGTAATCGGGCAAGATCAGAGATTAAATCCTTGCTGTCATCAGGTTTGAGAAGTGTTTGGAACATTTTCTGTTAGTGCCTAATGTAGAATTCTGGCACCCTGTTCACAGGGTAATTGTATGGTATGTACTACACAGGTTCTGAGTTACAAAAGATGAACAAAGGTTTGCTATATTTGAAAAACATACATATACACTCACCGGCCACTTTATTAGGTACAGTGGGGGGAAAAAAGTATTTGGTCCCCTGCTAATTTTCTAAGTTTGCCCACTAACAAAGAAATGATCAGTCTATAATTTTAATGGTAGGTTTATTTTAACAGTTAGAGACAGAAAAACAACAAAAAAAACTCCAGGAAAAACGCATTTCAAAAAAGTTTTATAAATTGATTTGCATTTTAATGAGTGAAATAAGTATGTGATCTCCTATCAGCAAGGTTTATGGCTCCCAGCTGTCTTCTATATGAGCTGAGATTAGGAGCACTCTCTTAAAGGGAATGCTGCGAATCTCAGCTTCCTCCATTGATAAGACACCTGTCCACAGAAGCAATCAGATTCCAATCTCTCCGCCATGGCCAAGACCAAAGAGCTGTCCAAGGATGTCGGGGACAAGATTGTAGATCTACATAAGGCTGGTAAGAGCTATAAGACCATCGCCAAGCAGCTTGGTGAGAGGGTGACAACAGTTGGTGCGATTTATTCACAAGTGGAAGAAACGCAAAATAACTGTCAATCTCCCTCAGTCTGGGGCTCCATGAAAAATCTCACCTCGTGGAGTTTCAATGACCATGAGAACAGTTAGGAACAGTTAGGAACCAACCCAGAACTACAGGGGAGAATCTTGTCAATGATCTCAAGGCAGCTGGGACCATAGTCACCAAGAAAAAGATTGGTAACACACTACACCATGAAGGACTGAAATCCTGCTGTGCCTGCAAGGTCCCCCTGCTCAAGAAAGCACATGTACAGGCCCGTCTGAAGTTTGCTAGTTAACATCTGAATGATTCAGAGGAGAACTGGGTAAAAGTGTTATGTTAAATCAAGCTCTTTAGCATCAACTCAACTCACCGTGTTTGGAGGAGGAGGAATGCTGCCTATGACCCCAAAGAACACCATCCGCACCGTCAAACATGGAGGTGGAAACATACTGCTTTGGGTGTGTTTTTTTGCTAAGGGACAGGACAATTTCACTGCATCAAAGGGACGATGGATGGGGCCATGTACCATTCAAACTGAGCATCAGAATGGGAAAGAAAATGGATTTAAGTGGTTTTGAACGTGGCATGATTGTTGGTGCCAGACAGACTTGTCCCAGTTTTTAAAAAACTGTTGATCTACTAAAATATCCAGTAAGAAGCAGTTGTGTGAACAAAAATGCCTGTTGATGTCAAAGGAGGATGGGCAGATGGGCTACAGCCCCAGAAGGCCACACTGGGTGCCACTCCTGTCAGCTAAGAAACTGAGGCTACAATTGGCACAGGCTCACCAAAATTAGACAAGAGAAGTTAGGAAAAACGTTGCCTGGTCTGAGTCTCAATATCGGCTGCGACAGTCAGATGGTGGGGTCTGAATTTTGGCATAAACATGAAAGCATGAATCCATCCTGCCTTGTATCAACGGTTTAGGCTGGTGGTGGTGTAATGGTGTGGGGGATTTTTTCTTGGCACACTTTGGGCCCCTAAGTACCAATTGAGCATTGTTTAAACACTCATAGCCAGGAGGAAGGCTTTTGCCAAAACATGTTAGCCTTTTGATGTCGCACTGATGTTTGTGTTCAATAAAGATTTAAGAAGAAGCAATCGAGTTGCCGACATTCTTTTTGCAATTTTGATGTATGGGGCACAATGGCCTGAGCACCGTTATTCAGCTCATCATCCTATAAACATGCGGTAGAGCTTGGATGAGTTTTTGTCTACATTACCACTAAGGCTACTTGTTGCCCAGGGCAAATTTTGACATTTCTTGCATCTTTAAATGAGCATTTTTTGGCTAGAAAATTCCCCAAATATATATTTTCTGAAAGCAGAAATGGTGGTTGTTGCAACACACCTGTTAGATTAGGTAATAAGACTGGTTCTGCCACTGAATTGGTTAGGTATCGCCCTGAGATGCAATGCACTGTCTGGTGTGGATCATGTGCGGTCCCAATAAACAGCCCAACTATACCTGGTGTAAGGTAGCATCATGTAAAATCTCCAATGCCATATCTAGATGAGGCAGCAAGCAAGAGTCACCAAGGAGCGCAATGAGGAAAGTCCCAAATGAAAGCACTTTTTTATTACACAATCACTTACATGGAAGGTAGAGAGCCAGCTGCTCAGAATTGGTGTGCTATACCCAGTGTTGCTGAGATTCCGCTATGACTGTGGCCACCAGGGGGGGCTGAGGGCGAGAGACGGGTTATACTGCTGAAAGAGATGATAAAACTGGCAAAGAGTGGACATGGGATCAGCTTCACTGCAAGAGGCCCTTAATAAAATAGCAGGTGCCTCAATATGTTGGGGCGCTTGGCCTGGTCAGAGTCCAGATTCATTCTGCCATTTACTCCTCATATTGGTCTGTCAAATGATGTGCGGCTAATGGATCTTTCTCTCCATATGCAACACTTTAAAAGTCTTTATGGGTTACCAGTTTACAGGTAAACATGAGCTCTGGTGCTACAATTGTCCTCACTCTGACATTTGATACCTCACATTTGTGGTGCAATCACTGTTTACATATAGGTGCAGAACCTACATGTGCATTTGAGCATGAGCACTTTTTTTGTATTTATTTTCTTAACACCTTATTCAATTTTATTGCTATCACAAGCGATGAACAACATCCCTTGTGATCTCTTGGGCAGTGACAGGTGCTCTTTTTTGAGAGATCTATTAGACCCCTGATCCTTCCCCTGCCCTCCAAGGAAGCCGATTAAATGCAGAGCGGTTTGGTCTGCTGCCTTCCTGACTGGTAACGGCCAGTAAATAAAGAACCAACAAAAAGTGATGAAATTCTTGTCGCTTCTGGCTTAATTTGTCACAGAGGCAATGGAGGAATGGCTTCTCCTCCTCCTCCTCCGTACTCTGCTGACCCAACCACTTGCAGGGGCCCTTCTGAGCACTGTAAGCCCTGGTTCACATCGCAGCGATTTGACATGTCAAATCACATGCCAAATTGGCAGCTATTGCCGGCAATGGCACCGTCCGAATCGCATTTGCGGCGCTGCACCGATTCCCAAAAGTAGTTTCTGTTAAGCTGAACTGGCAAGATTTAATTCCCGCTGTCAATTTGAACCAGGGCTAAAAGTGATCCGGCAGCTGCTTTACCACGTGGTGCACTTTTCCTTGAAAGCTAGTTGCCCGATAAAGATGATACAAGGATATTAGCTGCAGCTGAAACCATGATTCTGGTATAACTGCTTCCTGTGACAGCGGGTGGGGGTTCCTCTCCCCCACAGCCGCTGTCCTATTTAAAGTCGGTGCAACTTTGCGGGGCTCTGCCTGAACGTCCACGAGATCTGAGTGAAGAAGTTACAAGTCATGTCTTCCACCACGGAAGAAAGCTTGGAGTTCTCAATGGAATGAGTGCGCTGATCAGTGCACTCGTAGTCCATTCACACTTCATCCAGCTCTCTAACTGAAAGCCTGTATGGATGTGCGGGCAGAAAGCTGGCGGACATGTCTGCAGCAGCCTGACATGACACCTGTGATCCACTGATCTTTTTCGTTTGATTTTCAACTCCTCTGTGTCCTGCTTAAGCAATTGTGGTAATTATCAGTGAATGATAAATATGTATATAAAATCTGTGGTTTTAGCTAAATCTAATATTTCAAAGAAAAATGTGTGTATGGATAGCTTGCAGTGCTTCATGCCTCCATGTATAGTGCTTAGAAAAGTGCTAAAACTTAAAATGTATTAATCCAATCCATTACTGGCATGCAAATACCCTTAAAACGTTTAAAGGCTGATGTGTAAAAAAAAAATACTTTTTTTTTTTTTTTAGCTGTGCAATTTTTTGAGATTTGAATTTTATACAGTGTTTAGTTACATGGTTTAATAAAAAAAAAAAAAATGCAATTCTTAATACTGCAATTATATGTGATGGCTACGCTGTTCAATAGATGGCGCCATTGATGGACTGCAGCCTGAAGGTGACTGTGCTCATCTGCAAGCTCAACAATGATGGCTATAGCCTGCATGTGATCACTATGTAACATCTAACTGGTGATCACATGATTGGAAACTGCTTTGATTAATTCCAGGTCATTAGTGGGGATCCAAGCTGTCATGTTCACTAGGATTGTGAGCCAGCAGCTACATGAAGTTTGCTTTAACCTCTTGCTGTCTGTGCTAAAAATCCTTTTTATTTTGTTTTTTATAGAAAATGACTTGGAGCCTCCCATCATTATATTCTATTCTGAAAGCAAAAGCCCTGAAGCAGAAAATGCTGGCTGTTGCAAATTTTTTTATGTAACACAATAGTATATAGTAAATAATATTACAATAATAAATAGTTTACAATATTAACTGCAAATTTTCATGGGGGGGGGGGGGGGAAGAATTTTAGTGCACATGAACACAATATAATACCCATTTTTTTGTTTAAATAGAACATTCTTTTAAATAACATGCAGTACATTTCAAGATGTAAAATTGTGCATGCCTCTAAAATGGTGACAAACTATAGTACCTAAAATTATGCTTTAAAAGCCTTTACAGCAGTGGTTCTCAACTCCTGTCCCCAGGACCCACTAACAGTCCAGATTTTAAGTATTTCCTTGGAGAGACGCAGAGTAGAATCCTGCAATCACTTGGCAGCAAATGATATCACCTGTGATGTATTTCAGTTATCTTGCAAATCTGGCCTGGGGAGTACCACTGCTTAAGGCTTAGTATACATGGGACGTTTTTACAACCTCTCCTGAACGATTTAACTTGACAGATAGTAACTCAAGTTTAAAACATCAGTTTTGCAGTTTTTCCTTTTTTTTAAATGGGCAGAAACGAAAAACGCCTGTAAACGAAATGTGTATTACTGCGTTTAGAAGCGTTTGACGCTTAAAATGCCTCTAAACAGCGTCTGAACGAATTTTTTTTGCTTTCCAAAAAAGGCCTCTAAACTCCACTGCCTAAAAACGATATTAAACGAACCTGTGTACATGTAAGATAACATTGGATGCAGGGGCAGCTGATAAAAAGCATCCAACTGCCTCTGAACGTCCGTTTACCAGCAGCAGTGTACATGAGGCCTTACAGGTTACCAGTTAATGAGCTCTGGTGCTAGAATTATTGCTCTCGCTCTGGTTGTGGCAATACCACATGTGTGGTGCAATCAGTTTTACATAGATGTGTGAGTCTTTGAACATGCGCGCGTGAGCACCGGGGTGCTTTTAATTTTGATTTTCTTTACATTTTTTTTCTCTCGGGAGCCTTCAGAGCATTGCACCCGCAATCAGCAGAAGTGTGCAGGGGCTGGTGCATAGTATTGTTGCACCCTAAATACAGGTGTAACCTTTTACTAAAGGTGACTTTAGCCTTTAAAAGTATAAAGTAATTGTAAGGCCTCATGGCCATGGACGTTTTTACAGCCACTTTTTTGAACGTTTTTTTCCAGCTTAAAAACGCCTCTCCATGTTGGCCTATGGCCTCATGCCCACCATGGCTTTTTTTAAGCTTTAAGTGGCATAGGTGTTTTTAAGCTCCAAAAAAAACCCAGGACCAGTGCGTTCTGAGGCTCCAGCGCTAGAGTTGTAAAAACGGCAGACGCCAGTAAATGGTGTTAAACACAATTTAACAGGGCTTAACGCTGTATACACAGCATTATGCACTGTCCCGCGTTTCTCTGTCTCTATTCAAAATCAATGGTTCCCTATAGGAGCCCATTGATTTGAATAGAAGTCTCATCAGAATTTGGATCAAGATGATCCAACTTGCGGTGCAACTTGTGTGCTGAGAATCTTGAAGGGGAACCCCGGCCGACCAGACCCTTATCCAAGCACGCAGCCCGGCAGGTCAGGGAAGGGACGACGACGAGTGAGCGCCCCCCCCCCCCCCCTGAACCATACCAGGCCACAGGCCCTCAACATGGGGGGTGGGTGCTTTGGGGCAGAGGGAGGGCCCCTGTGCCCCCCCCCCACACCCCCCCCCAAAGCACCTTGTCCCCATGTTGATGAGGACAAGGGCCTCTTCCCGACAATCCTTGCCCGGTGGTTGTCGGGGTCTGCAGGCCGGGACTTATTGTGATCTGGAAGCCCCCTTTAACAAGGGGCCTTCCAGATCACGGCTCCCCACCCTAGGTGAATAAGTATGGGGTACATCGTACCCCTACCCATTCACCTAAAATAAAAAAGTGTCAAAAATAAACACACTACACAGGTTTTAAAGTATTTTTTTTTAAAGCAGCTCCAGCTCTGCTCTTCTCTCTCTCCGCTATCGTCTGCTATTTTGCTGTGTCTTCTTCCCTTCTCCGGTCCTTCTCGGCTATCTTCTGCTCTTTTGCTGGGTCTTCTCCCCTCTCCGGTCCTTCTCTGCTATCTTCTGCTCTTTTGCTGGTCTTCTCCTTTTTGCTGGGTCTTCTCCCCTCTCCAGTTCTTCGCCCCTCTCTCCGCTATCTTCTGCTCTTTTGCTGGGTCTTCTCCCTCTGTTCTTCTTCCGATGCTGACTCGTTACGATCTCCCGGTGTAATGCTGGGTCCGCCACATGCAATGACTTATATTGGCATGGGACGGGGCCACCCAATGATTTAGTTAGAGGACACGCCCTTTGTGATGTTATCACCCAGGGCATTATGGGGTGATGACATCACAAGGGGCGTGTAATCTAACTACGTCATTGGGTGGCCTCACCCCATGCCAATATAAGTCATTGCACACGGCGGACCCAGCATTACACTGGGAGATCGCGTTGAGTCAACATCGGAAGAACAGAGGGAGAAGACCCAGCAACAGAGCAGAAGATAATGGAGAGAGAGAAGAAGAGCCGGAGCTGCTTTAATAAAATACTTTAAAAACCTGTGTAGCGTGTTCATTTTTGACACTTTTTTTTTTTATTTAATTTAGGTGAATGGGTAGGGGAGTGATGTTACCCCATACTCATTCACCTAGGGTGGGGGGCCGTGATCTGGGGGGCCCCTTGTTAAAGGGGGCTTCCAGATCACGATAAGTCCTGGCCTGCAGACCCGGGCAAGGGTTGTCGGGAAGAGGCCCTTGTCCTCATCAACATGGGAACAAGGTGCTTTGGGGGGGGGGGGGCACAGGGGCATGTGGCCTGGTATGGTCCAGGAGGGGGGGAGGCGCTCGCTTGCCCCCCCCCCCCTTTCCTGACCTGCTGGGCTGCATGCTTGGATAAGGGTCTGGTATGGATCTTAGGGGGAACCTTCCCCTTCAAGATTCTCAGCACACAAGTCACACCGCAAGTCAGATCATCTTGATCCGACTTCTGGTGAGACTTCTATTCAAATCAATGGGCTCCCATAGGGAACCATTGATTTTAAATAGAGACAGAGAAACGCGGCATTGGGTATTGACTCCAATGCAAAACATGTTTTTTTCCTGGCGTCGATACTAGCTTTGCAGCTTGTTTTTTAAAACACCCGTGGGCATGTAGCCTAAATGTTCAGATTACAAAAAAAAAGAAAGTTATACTTCCCTGTGCTGCCCTGATCCTCCTATTCTCGAGTCCCCCACCAGCGATACTGGCTCCTCCTCCCTCCACCACTGAGTGTCCCCTTAACAAGCCGCTTGCTATGGGGGGCACTATGTGTCCATAAGACACATTATAGCTCGGCCCTGCCCCTCACTCCCTTACTGACTGTGATTGACAGCAGTGGAAGCCAAGGAGGGAGAGATCATCTGCACATCGCCGGATCGAGATTTGCCTCAGGTAAGTATTTAGGGGGGAGCTGCATAGTGAGTTATTTTTTTTTGCCTTAATGCAGAGAATGCATTAAGGTAAGAGTCCTTTAGAGTCACTTTAACTCCTATCTAAGACAAAAGTAGAAGGTTTATTACTTTATGCATATTCCTCCTGTGGCATGGGTTTGTCTTAACATAAGAGGTTTGGTAAAGAAATGTCTTCTAGCTTCAGAAGCATGGAAGATGCATGCAATGTTTTTGGCAGGGTTTTATTTATTTATTTATTTTTTTTATTTTTTTCTTTCTTTGTAACCAAAGCCCATGAAGTAAACCAAATCTACTGGCCGCACACATTTTTGTTTGCCCACATTCCCATGCCATCTTTTATATATTTGTTTTAATACTATTTAAAAATATAGATTTGGAGTTACCTACTGTATGCATAGGTTTAACAATTTACTTCTTATAGATATAATTAAATATAAGCCTGTGAGAAGCCCTTTGACTTGCACAGAGCATGTACCTTTTACTTCTGTTGACTCCGTGCATTTTACTATAATATCACTTACCATGGAACTTTGTACACAGGAGAAGCTGGAATTTACAGTGGATGTGTAAAGTTTTAAAAAAAGGCAGTGACCAAACACTAAGGCCAGGTAGTCTTTAGTTGATTCATTCAGTATGAAAGCGTAATATTATACCACTGTAAAAATAAAGCCAACTGAGATAAAAATGTAACATTTTTAGAAGTACAGTAAAACCTTGGTTTGAGAGTAACTTGGTTTGAGAGTGTTTTGAAAGACAAACAACATTTTTAAATACATTTTGACTTGATATACAATCGATGTCTTCATATACAAGTAGCGTCATGTCACAACGGAGTATAAAAGAGAAGAGAGGCATCTAAGTGTAGCAATATGGTTACATTTAATGAAGGAACAACATTTAGCAACTCACATGGTTGATTATTAAAACAGGCACATCGAAGTATGCAGGCATTCGGGGGAAAAGCTGTCCACATAGACCATTCCCTCACACCGCCATCAACGTCGTCCCTTCCATGCTGCGCTCCACGAGCGGTTCAAGCCACGCTTTCAGATCGCTCTACTGCAGGGAAGTCTTCCTGATCACAATTGCAGACTGACAGCCGTGAGAGTTGGCGTTGTGGAAGATGGTCTATGTGTTCAGTTTTACCCCGGATGCCTGCATACTTAGATGTGCCTCTTTTAATCATGAACCATGTGAGTTGCTAAATGTTGTACTTTCATTAACCACTTGCTTACTGGGCACTTAAACACCCTTCCTGCCCAGACCAATTTTCAGCTTTCGGTGCTCTCACACTTTGAATGACAATTACTCAGTCATGCAACATTGTACCCAAATGAATTTTTTGTCCTTTTTTTCCCCACAAATAGAGCTTTCTTTTGGTGGTATTTGATCACCTCCTGGGTTTTTTATTTTTTGCGCTATAAATGAAAAAAGACCGAAAATTTTGAAAAAAAACGCATTTTTCTTTGTTTCTGTGATAAAATTTAGCAAATTATTAATTTTTCTTCATACATTTTGGCCACAATTTATACTGCTACATATCTTTGGTAAAAATAACCCAAATTAGTGGATATTATTTGGTCTTTGTGAAAGTTACAGACTCTACAAGCTGTGGTGCGAATCATACAAAATTTATCACACCTGATGTACTGGTGGCCTATCTCATTTCTTGTGACCCAAACAAGTTAGGAAAGTACAAATACCCCCCAAATGACCCCTTTTTTGAAAGTAGACATTCCAAGGTATTTAGTAAGAGGCATGGTGAGGATTTTGATGCAAAATGAATTATTTTTTTCCACAAAATTGTCATTGTAATAGGTTATTTCTCTCACATGGCATGTGTATACCACAAATGACACCCCAAAATAAATTCTGCTACTCCTGAGTATTACGATACCACATGTGTGGGACTTTTACACAGCCTGGCCACTTAGAGAGGCCCAACATGCAGGGAGCGCCATCACGTGTTCTAGGAGCATAAATTACACATCTAAATTGTTGACTACCTATTACACTTTTGAAGGCCCTGGAGCACCAGGACAATGACACGTGACACTGACGTGGCACTGGTGACACGTGACACTGACGTGGCACTGGTGACAGATGGCACTAATACGGGGGCACTGATGACACGTGACACTGACAGATGGCACTAATATGTGGCACTGCTGACAGATGGAACTTATACGTGGCACTGATATCATGTGGCACTAATACGTGGCACTGATGAAAGATGGCACCGATACGTGGCACCGATGGCACGCGACACTGATGACAGATGGCACTGATACGTGGCATTGATGACACGTGCCACTGATAACAGATGGCACGTGACACTGATGACAGATGGCACTGATACGTGGCATTGATGACATGTGCCACTGATAACAGATGGCACGTGACACTGACAGGTGGCACTTTTGACAGATGGCACTGATACGTGGCACTGATGACAGATGGCACTGAGACGTGGCATTGATATGGCACTGACAGATGGCACTGACGTGGCACTGATGTGGCACTGATGTGGCACTGACGTGGCACTGATGACAGATGGCACTGACGTGGCACTGACGTGGCACTGGGGACAGGTGGCACTGGGGACAGGTGGCACTGGCAGATGGCACAGGTGGCACTGGCAGATGGCACTCTGGGGACAGGTGGCAAGGATGGCACTCTGGGGACAGGTGGTACTGATGACAGGTGGCAGCGGGACAGATCACTTTATTTTTTTTTTATTTTATTTTTTTTTACTTACGGCGCCGTTCCTCTCTCCCTCCTCACACGCTGTCTGTGTGAGGAGGCAGAGCGGCGCTGACAGATGATCTCATATGTTTGCATGTCTCGCTGTGATTGGCCGTTTACAGCTATCTGTGACCGGCTGTGTCCGACGGACACGGCCAGCACAGAACTTCGCTAATGCGCGCTCTGAGCGCGCATTAGGGAAGTAAACAGGAGGACGTCCAGGGACGTCCTCCCGGCAGGGAGCGTCCGCGCTGCAGCCATCTTTCGGATATAGCGCGGGCGCGTAGTGGTTAAATGTAACCATATTGCTACACTTAGGCCCCTTTCACGCTGGGGCGGGAGCCGCGGTGACGGTATAGCAGCGCTATATTTAGCGCTGCTTTACCGTCGTTTTAGCCACGGTATTCGGCCGCTCGCGGGGCAGTTTTACCCCCCGCGAGCGGGCGAAAAAGGGTTAAAATCCCCCGCAAAGCGCCGCGGTATTGCCGCGGTATTACCGCGGTGTCCCATTGAAATCAATGGGTAGGAGCGGTGAATACACCGCTCCTATACCGCACCAAAGATGCTGCTAGCAGGACTTTTTTTACCGTCCTGCTAGCGCACCGCTCCAGTGTGAAAGCCCGCCGGCTTTCACACTGGAGTGAATGGGGCCGGTTTTTTCAGGCGGTGTACAGGCGATATTTTTAGCGCTGAAAACCGCCCCAGTGTGAAAGGGGCCTTAGAGGGGCCTCTCTTCCCTTTTATACTCTGTAGCTGCTGCTGGAATTTGCTTCTAATCCCCTTGTGGAGGGCGTTATTTGTGGATGAACATTTTATAGTTACACAACCTATCACATTGTTATAATCTTTTTATATGGACTATAAACTGAAGGATATATGAATAAATGGTTGTGGAACGAATCATCCATTATTTCTTATGGGGAAATTCACTTTGATAGTGCTTTGGATTACAAGCATGTTTCTGGAACAAATTATGCTCGCAATCCAAGGTTTTACTGTAGTCATTTGACAAGAACATTCTGGATTATGCATGTTATAAATAGAGAGAAAAATACTTTATCTATTTTTTTTATTATTTTGCAGTTCATCAAAATCACACCCAGGACCTATTGTCCACATAAGTGATAATCCAATGGATGAAGGAAAGGTATGTGTATCTGCTCGTTATTTTAAATCTCTCTGCTACAAAAAAAAATAATCCATTATCTATATACTGTATACAGAGAATTCATATATGACAAGTAGTTGATCTGTGACTTAAAGAGGAGTTCCACCCGCACCAAAAATATTAAAAGTCAGTAGCTACAAATACTGCAGCTGCTGACTTTTAATAAATGGACACTTACCTGTTCCAGGTTCTAGCGGTGTCGGCAGAATGTGACGAGCGAGCGCTCGTCTCTCGGCTGCCCCACCGCCATCCTCTGTCAGGGAATCAGGAAGTGAAGACGCAACGGCTTCACTGCCCGGTTCCCTACTGTGCATGCGCGAGTCGCGCTGCGCGTCTCTATTGGTCCCTGTTGTGTCCTGGGAACTGTGTTTCCCAAGACACAACGGGGCATCTTCGGATATGGGCGGGACAGCTCCGGATATCTCATCCCGGAAGTGGGTCCAGATACCTGTATTATACAGGTATCTGCACCCCCTCCCCCCTAAAAGGCGCCAATTGTGGCACCGGAGGGGGGGGAGTAATCCGATAAGCCAAAGTTCCACTTTAGGGTGGAACTCCGCTTTAAGTTTAGTTTAAAACTACTGTTATCATGCAGGAACAAATCAGCTGACTTCTGTATCTATGGCAGTGATTTGATCCCTGCTTCACTTGACCACTTTTTGTAGTTTTGTCTTAAGTTGATGGCTGGATTTGGGGCTTTAGTTTAGGTATTCTGCAAGGGTTAGGTAACATTAGTTTTCCTTAACATTACTTTTGGGGTGAGTTGCAAAAACCTTTGCACATTCCCCATTGTGTGCAGGCGCCTCTTATATATTCTATTCTGTTCTGTTATATAATAATGTTATTTAAATAATTTAACCTATTAGTAAACAACCATTATAGACTAATATACACATGCTCTACAGCAGTATACATTTTTTTTGTAAAATTCTTCGCATCCAGGGTACATATTAAGCTTGCAGTCTTCAATAAACAGACACTTATCTATCTGCAACTATTGCCAGAAAGAAGTAAATATGTGTTTTGAGTACTGGGGGGGGCGACGTGTGTGTGTCATGTCATTCTTTGCCTACTTTGGAGGGCTCAGCTAAACTCCTAATTTTGATGGGTATTCTAATCCTTAAATGTCCGTTGCCAAACTTTTTTTGGTTTCCAATACACCGAAAAAGAAAAAAAATGCAGAACTAGCATCAATCCTGGTGGATATCTGTAGGCAAATCCAGAAATAAGGCAGTTAAAGTCATACTAAAGTCCCTTTTTTTTTTTTGTCTAAAAATAACAAATGTTATACTTACCTGCTCTGTGCAGTGGTTTTGCATAAAGCAGCCCCAATCATCCTCTTTTCAGGTCCCTCTTTGGCTCTCCTGCCCCCTCCCCCCCTGATGTGTGCCCCCACAGTAAGCAGCTTGCTATGGGGGCACCCGTGCAGAGCCACAGCTCTGTATCCATTCAGACATGCTAGGCCCGCCCCCTCTCTCCTCATTGGCTTACTGACTTTGACAGCAGCGAGCTCTGCTGCTGTCTCGGGCAGCCAATGAGGAGGAGAGTTTCAGGATGCCGAGTCTCTCCTGCAACATCGCTGGATAGAGATGGGGCTCAGGTAAGTATTAGGGGGGCTGAGGGGGCTGCTGCACACAAAGGCTTTTTATCTTAATGCATAGAATGCAATAAGATTAAAAACATTCTGCCTTTACACTTTAACAGCAGATCTGTATGGCAAATTGGATATAGTTACATAGTCGGCGAGGTTGGAACAAGACACAAGTCCATCAAGTCCTAGGTGTGTGTTTTTATGTCAGTATTGCATTGTATATGTATAGCAAAAGTGTTGCGCTAAACATAAATATAAAAGTAAGTCCATGTGTCTTCCAACTGACATCAATAGGAGGTCAATACACTCTGGTAAGAACATGCTTTATTATGGTGGTGGTTACCACAATGTGGAGGAATTGAATGAACAATTGTTTGTGCACTTTTTATCAAAGTGAAGGCATTACACTGATGTCAGTTGGAAGACACATGGACCTCTTGTTTTACATTGATATGTATATATATATATATATTTTTTTTTTTTTTATTTAGCGCAACACTTTTGCTATACATTCATTGTTTATGTGATCATATCTCACGTCAGTGGTGCTGCTATACACTAGTTTAATACGTTTACAGAAGCAGTTTACTTTAGTTTTCACGTTACATTGCATATCCCTGTATGTTATGATCGTACAGGTGCCTATCTAATCGTTTTTTTTTTAAGTTATCTATGCTCCCTTACCGCTCTTACAGTAAAGAACCTTTTACGCAGTTTAAGGTTAAACCTATTTTCTTCTAATTTTAGTGAATGGCCGCGTATCTTATTAAATTCCCTTTCGCGGAAAGCTTTATCCCTATTGTGGGGTCACCAGTACGGTATTAGTACATTGAAATCATGTCCCCTCTCAAGCATCTCTTCTCCAGAGAATAAGTTCAGTGCTCACAACCTTTCCTCATAACTAATATCCTCCAGACCCTTTATCAGCTTTGTTGCCCTTCTCTGGACTCTCTCCAGTTCCAGCACATCCTTCCTGAGGACTGGTGCCCAGAACTGGACAGCATACTCCAGGTGAGGCCAGACCAGAGTCTTGTAGAGTGGGAAAATTATTGTTTTATCTCTGGAGTTAATCACCTTTTTTATGCATGCCAATATTCTGTTTGCTTTGTTAGCAGCAGCTTGGCATTGCATGCCATTGCTGAGCCTATCATCTACTAGGACCCCCAGGTCCTTTTCCACCCTAGATTTCCCCAGAATATCTCCCCCTAGTGAGTAGATTGCATTCATATTTTTTGCCACCCAAATGCATTAATTTATATTTTTCCATGTACATTTGCCATGTAGTTGCCCCCCACATTGATTTGTTTAGATCTTGCAAAGTTTCCACATCCCGCAGAGAAGTTATTGCCCTGCTTAGTTTAGTATTGTCTGCAAATACAGAGATTGAACTGTTTACCCCATCCTCCAGGTCGTTTAGGAATAAATGTAATAGGATTGGTCAAGGACCAATGTTTGTAGTTCGCTTCATACTTTAGAAGTAAAGAAATGGCAGATACTTAATTATCCAGAATTGAGACCCTGGAAGCTTAGTGTGATTCCACCTATTTCAGTCAATTTGAGAAACCACCACAATGTTTGTGTTTTCTATTCAGACAGCAATTTTTTTTATTTTTTTGTAGGTTTATACAAAGGACACTGTAAGCAATTTGTTTCAGGATAGCGTGGAGTGTGCTGTTTGAGCGACTGTGTGTACTTTTATTACACAGTGAGGTTTACTTTCTAAAGGCAAATCCACTTTTCACTGCAAGTACACTTGGGAGTGCAGTCGCTGTAGATCTGAGGGGGACATGCAAGGAAAATAAACAGCATTTTTCTTGTAAATGATTGGATGATGAAATCAGCAGAGCTTTCCCTCATTTCAGATCTTCCCCTCAGATCTAAAGCGACTGCATTTCCAAGTGCACTTGTAGTGCAAAGTTGATTTGCCTTTAGTAAATCAACCCCAGTGTATCGCCCAAGCTTTGAGATCTTTAACCCTTTGTTAGGATACACCATAGGCGTGCACAGCCTATTGCATTAGGGTGTGCACCCCAAAGCTCAGACACACGTGTGTGTTTTATATTTTATATATATATATATATATATATATATATATATATATATGTGTGTGTGTGTGTGTGTGTGTGTGTGTGTGTGTGTGTGTGTGTGTGTGTGTGTGTATATATATATATATATATATATATATATATATATATATATATATATATATATATATATATATAATTTTACACTAAATTACCATAAGTATTGGGACACCACGCACATGAAATTTAATGGCATCCCAGTCTTAGTCCGTAGGGTTCAGTATTGAGCTGGCCCACCCTTTGCAGCTATAACAGCTTCAACTTTTTGGAGAAGGCTGTCCACAAGGTTTAGGAGTGTGTCTATGGGAATGTTTGACCATTCTTCCAGAAGCACGTTTGTAAGGTCAGGCGCTGATGGTCGAGAAGGCCTGGCTCGCAGTCTCCACTAATGTGAAGGCCAGTTAAGTTCCTCCACCCCAAACTCGCTCACCCATGTCTTTATGGACCTTGCTTTCTGTACTGGTCCAAATCATTTGGTGGAGGGGGGATTATGGTGTGGGGTTGTTTTTTATGGGTTCGACTTGGCCCCTTAGTTCCAGTGAAAGGAACTTTTAAGGTGTCGGCATACCAAGACATTTTGGACAATTTCATGCTCCCAACTTTGTGGGGACAGTTTGGGGATGGCCCCTACCTGTTCCAACATGACTGTGCACCAGTGCACAAAGCAAGGTCTATAAAGACATGAAGTTAGCAAGGGTGGTGGAAAATTAACTTCAAGTGCAAAAATTCACATTATAATAGTTAATAAAACATATAAAATTAAGTGTAACAATCTAAAAAATTAAAATTCCAAAGTGCTATAATGGTGTGAACCTCCCAACTAAAAAGTTGTTGCACTTGAAGTTAATTTGTACTGTGTTGCAATTATCTATAGAGGGGTTTGCTCCATCCTTGCTAAGTTTAAAAAAACAAAAAAAATTCTTATTCTCATTTTGATGTGTATTACATGTGACATCACACACTTTTTATTTTACCTCCAGTAGTTCATTGTAAAAAGTAGTGTGATAATTACTACTTATACTAAAGATCGGCATGTGGCATTAATAAACAGACATGCAGTTGTGCCCCACAATGCAGAGTTCATCTCCCCATCCTTGCATTCAGTGCACTTATGGGCACTTATTGGAAGCACTGATGGACACTGATTGGAAGCACTGATGGGCATTGCTGACGGGTGGCACTGATCTAGGTGAGGGCGAGATCACATTGAGCAGTCAGTGAGGCATGTCGCTCAGTGCGTGAAACTGTAATGTAATGTCACTGCTTGCCGAGACAAGCTGTCAAAACTCGGCGCTGATGTCGGGGGTGGGCAGAACCGAACAGC